>BTHU01000002.1:12923907-13523907 GCA_036184795.1 Tokudaia tokunoshimensis
TGCATGCATATTTGTAAGTCTCCTGGGAGAAGTGTGTATATCAATGTCCATAGGGGATCACTTCCGGATTTTTCATGAAGGCTGTTCAACATTTATGTTTATGATGAGTGTGTGATTGTTCCCATTTACTTAAATTCTTGCAGTTTCATCTTGCCACACATGCAGCCAGCCTTTATGCTTGCATCTTTTAAGTTTGAGTGGTTTCTTTATACTTTAATTTTGTTTTTGACTACAGTACTGGATTGGTGGGAAATCCTATCCATTGTTTCATTCGAATGCTGCAGAGGCACTGAGTGGGATATGTGAGCGGTGGTTTTTCCAGCAGAATGTGAAGTTAATTGTAGCAGTGTGACACACAAGAGCAGAGTGACTGCTTCAGGCATGAGGACATAGGGACTGAGCCAGGATAATAGGAAGACTTAAAGACAAAGGCTACTTTCTCAATCAGTTCCTTCCAAGCACCTTTCACTGGTGGAGGACTTGTTAATGAATAATCACTATTGAGCAGCTGCCATGAAAGCAAACAGAGGGCTATTCTACTATTAGTTACGTTTTTCAATCAGAGGTTACACATTGACCAAATATTTCCTATTAACCCAAAGCACAGCAGAGGGGCATGCTTAGGTAACCAAGTCAAAGGAAAAAGAAAGAGTGGAAACAGGATCAATGTAAAGTCAACCGCAGATGAAACAATCCAGTGCCAAGAAAAGGAGGGAAATGGAAGTGCTGGATGCCCAGATCTGATGTGGAGAAACTTGTGGTCCATTTCACTAGGCCCTACAATAAAAATTGAAGCCTAATGTGTTCCTCTTCATGGAAAAACAGGGCATTGCATTCTTAAAAGTACAAGTCCAACTAACAACAGTTGTTTGTTTTTGTTTTAAGTCTTGGTTACCAAAAAAAAAGAGACAAAGAGATAGATCTTTCAATAAATGTTACTATTATTCTTTGTCTACATTGGCAATATGATAGGAAAGTTAGACAGCTGAGAATCTCATTATGTTTTTTTAACAATGTAATACTGCAATCACCACTCTTGCCCTGAGTTGTTAATTCAGAAAACACTCTCAGTAATAAATCATCCGTGATCTCACATTTGTTGTTGTGGCTGGTTTTGATTTTATTGGGTATTATTTTGTTTGTTTGTTTTTGAACTTGCAGTTTCCCTATTTCCATTTCTCCAGTGCTGCCAGATCCCACCTTTCCTGGCTTCAATTACTGTTTTATTCCTCAGCTAGTCTCTAGATTTACAATTTTTTCAAGCACTTTATATTACAAAAGTCCCCTGAAAGTATTCCATTTTAGCTATTAATTTGCTAGGTAAATAATCTATTTTGTAGTGGCATCATTGAATGAATATTTTAATTATTACTTTTACTTTACTAATTTTGCATAACCAATGTCAATTCCTTAAAATCTCTTCTCAAGCAAAAGGTATATGTATGTATGCATATATATGTGTGTGTGTGTGTGTGTGTGTGTGTGTGTGTGTGTTTGTGTGTATGTGTGTATAATAAAAAGTCCACTTCACAGTTTCACCAAATACATCTGCCTAACATATTTACACTTAAACTATTAAACATATCAGATGATTCACATAACCAAAGATTTGTGAAAAATTACCTCCAAAGAAACATAGGTCACCCAAATCTGAATGTCTAAACTGTCAGATTGAAGACATACTTTGGTTTTAAAAACTCAAGCTGGGAAGAATTTGACATGTTTCCAACCTTGAAATGAATTCATATGAGAAAATAAAACCTTTTAAATCAGACCTCATGAATAATAATTTTAGTCTCAATGACATATTTTAATATTGAAAAATACAACATAAAATCCCCTGAATTTTGAAAGCACTGGAGAACTGCAAATGCCCTGTCATGACAGCAGTTTCTAGGTAGTACATTACTTTGAAATTGGCTACAACCTAGATTCACATGGTCCTAATTTTCTTGACTTAAATGGTCCTCTAGAAAATTTCTCCAGGATTTTCTCTACTGATTCCTATTAGTTTTTAAAACTTATTTATTGGTTATTTTATTTATTTACATTTCAAATACTATATCCCTTCCCAGTTTCTCCTCCACAAGCCTCCTATCCCCTCTCCCATCTCACGCCTCTGTAAGGGTCTTTCCCCAAACACCCACCCACTCCTGTCTTAGTGCCCTAGCATTCTCCTATGCTGGGTCCTCGAGCATCCATAGGAACAAGGGGCTCTCCTCCCATTGATGCCAGATAAGGCCATTCTCTGCTACATATACAGCTGGAGCCATGAGCCCCTCCATATGTACTCTTTCTTCAGTATTTCATCCCTGGGAGCTTTGAGGAATCTGGTTGGTTGATATTGTTTTCCTTATGGGGTTGCAAACCCCTTCAGCTCCTTCAGGTCTTGTCCTAACTCTTCCATTGGGGACCCCATGCTCAGTCCAATGTTTAGCTGCTTGCATCTGCATCTATATTGGTCAGGCTCTGGGAGACCCTCTTAGGGTACAGCAAGTGCTCCTTGGCATCAGCAATAGTGTCTGGGTTTGGTGTCTGCAGATGGGATGGATAACTAATTGAGGCAGTCTCTGGATGGCCTTTCCACTCTTGGTCCCTGCATTTCCTTTTGACAGGAGCAATTCTGGATTAATGTTTCTGAGATGGGTGAGTGGCCCCATCCCTTAACCTGGCCCCATACCTATCCACTGGGTATGGTCCCTACAGTTTCTATTCACTATAAGTGAACATTAGCCAAAAATGCTTGTAATACCCACGATATAACTCACTGACCAAAGTGTGAATGCTATAGTCCTACTCAGAAGGAGGAGGAAAATAATCTCAGGAGGTAGAGGGTGGGACCTGGGCAGGAGAGAGGAAGGGGAGGGAAAATGGGGGCATGTTCAGATGCAGTAGGAGACTGAGAAGTGAAAAGAGTTAGGAATTTGAATGGAGGGGTGTAGCAATGGGGAATGAGAGACTGGGGGTAGCCAATAGAACCTGATTCTTATTGCTTAACTAGCTTTTCAGCATGGACATGAGCAGAATCCAGGTGTTCATTCAAAGACATTTCAAAATACCTATGCAGGATAGAGTTGGTCCCTAAAGAAGCATTTGACCTGTGAAGAAGTTTGGGTTCAATGAACCAACAACTTCTCCATTCTTTCCAGGTGACTCAGTAGGTACATGTGAGCGCAATCTCCAGGCCTTCTTCATGTGGATAGTGTGGGAAAGCTCTTGTTTTTTACAAATACCTTGTGGTAAGTATTGACTTAATAGGCTTTACAGTTCTCATGTTAATTCTTTCTTCTTTCTTTGGGATGGGAGGCAGGGCATAGCAACCATACAGATCCGTTTCATATCCCTCATATTTGTAGGATAAAAGTACATTTGCTTTTGGATAATTATTACACATGTTAATTTTATTTATTTATTTATTTATTTATTTATTTATTTGTTTGTTTGTTTGTTTTTTGTGACAGGGTTTCTCTGTGTAGCCCTGGCTGTCCTGGAACTCACTTTGTAGATCAGGCTGGCCTCGAACTCAGAAATCCTCCTGCCTCTGCCTCCCAAGTGCTGGGATTAAAGGCATGCACCATCACTGTCCAGCCGCATGTTAATTTTAAAAGGAATTATTTATTTTATGTATGTGAGTACACTATCACTCCCTTTAAACATACCAGAAGGCATCAGATCCCATTACAGATGATTGTGATCAAACATATAGGAATTGAACTCAGGACATCTGGAAGAGCATTTAGTGGTCTTAATGGCTGAGTCATCTCCCCAGGTCAGACGAGTTAATTTTTAATGGTCATTATTTTCACATAATATCACAATTTAACAGATAACTGAACTTTCATTATATTATTGAAATCTAATATGTGCCCTTAATTATTTACTTATGAACATATAAGATATTAATTGCATTATCTTAAATACATTCTTTACCTCTGAATTCCTTACTCTTCTGTCTTTTCCATGTTAAACATTTATAAATATTTATAAAACCAGAAGCAGGTTAAAAACATGGCAGACTTCAAATTGTCCCTGTTGTTTATATTTACACTCAATACTATACTTTCACATTTAATCAAATCTACTGTTTGAATACAGAAATAAAAGTTATATTGAGTGATGGATACAGTGTATCAACATGATCTTATATGATTCTGAGCCACCAGGACCTTATTGTTGCTGTCTATTTGGTGTGCATGCATGCAGAGATGTGCAAATATTTAAGATTTAGGGAAGATTTGAAATGCTCGCGAACATTCCAAGATGTGTTCCATCATTATTTGTAGACCTAATTCATGTGGTGTGGCACACTTACATTTAAAGAACCCAATTGTTTTGCCCCAATGATTTTAGATTTCCTAAACATTAAAAATATGGACATGAAATTATCTTTCCTTCAATTTCTGTAATATGATCTACCAAATAGATATTAGCTACCCAGAATCATAAGATGCTAATCCATGAGAAATATGTCCTTTCCCCCAATTTCCCCTCATTTTAAAATTGAAAGATGCATGTAACTTAACTATGCTGGCTTTGGGTAGCAGTCAGCAAGACGAGGCTGAAATGTATTGAGTCTGTTTTCTAAGGAAGTACAATACTGCACATTTGTGATGCATCACTGAACAAAGGTCAAATGGGGTAGTTCCCACATAGCACAACCTCACACGACCCTGAGTGGAGTAACTCAATACAGCCTGTGAGTTCATCCCACAGTAACAAGTGGATCATCAATTACAGCAAACTTAAGCCCAGCTGTAAATTTATGCTAATCATGTCTTCCAACAAGCCTTACACAATTTTCCTGACTGTGCCTAACTTTAAACTCACTGGCCAAGTCAAAACAATCCTTGAAGACATTTATTTCTGTCAGATTAACCAAAAATTATTATTTGCCACTTAGGATTTTATAATGCTACAGGAAATTATGTCAACAATAATATTTGTCTTAGATAGTATTTTAATGATTAATCTAAGTTTGGTAACTTTCTTTATAGATGCTGAAATATCAATGGCCTTTATAAGAAATAATGTTGGCAGCATTTACACACAAAACCTAAAGGACAAGTTTCTAAATTGCACAAATGCAACTAAGACTTATAATTCTATTAAAAAGTGAAGCTTTTACTTTATGTACGGAAAGAGAATAGCTTATCATTCTGAATCGAATAAATTTACCTTGCTGTAAAGAGCCTGTTTGGGGAACTATTAACATAAACTACATTTTAAGCAGCATGAAGAAGCAATAATATCTTATCAACCACAAATTATAAAAAATGAGACTTGGGTTTATTTATTTTTTATTATGTAGCTAAATGACACTTATATACAGCAAAAATAAGTTTTCAATGTAGAAAGATTTCATTGCACTTTCCTTTAAGAAAAAAATGAAGCATCTGATAAAATACACACACACACACACACACACACACACACATATATTCGAAAGTCCTTTACTTGGGTATTATAATAATAAGCATTTCATGAACATTCTCCATAAAGTTAGTCAGACAAACTTTTTGGTCTGGAAGACCTTGTATTGTAGCAGATGGTGTATTGTCAGAGAGATTTTACTATTGCTCTAAAAAAAAAATACACCTGGAAGTTTACAATTCAGACTTCCTTTGAGATGTAGGACAAATAATTTTGACATGTGCTCTTTTAAGTGTCGAAGGTGGAGTCTGACCATTGTCATTGCAAACAAGGAGAGTGATACTGTGTCAGGGAGATGCATCTACTTGCAGAGCCGGTGGCTCATCTTCCACTACTGACTTCTTAAGTCCTGTGAACCAGAGGGGAAATACAGAACACAATGCCTGAGACTGTGTTCTTAAGATAAAGTTCCATGTTTTAGTCTTCGGAGAGGTTAGAAGTGGACATAATGATTTATTTGGAATATATGTGTGTGTGTGTGTGTGTGTGTGTGTGTGTGTGTGTGTGTGTGTGTGTGTGTACTGTATATATAAGTATATACATGTATGTGCATCTGTTTTCTTTCTTGAAAACACAAATTTTTATTCCAACAATTAGTTGCTGCTACCATGTTCTGTTTGAAAGTATATTTAGTTTGTGCTGTAGAGCTTTCAAAAGAATGCTTCATATACTACAGTCGAACAACAATAGTACTTAATTTCTGAAATAAAAATGTTTATAAAATTTCTTGATGGAAGAATAGTAGAAGGTTCTAAGGTATGGATAAAACTAATTTTTTATAACATTGAAAATAAAGTTAATTGTGTAGGACAAAGTTGGACTGACCTTTAGAAAATTAAAAATGATCTAAATCTCTACAGGGATATATAAATCTATAGACAGACAAATACACATATGCACACACATACACACACACACACGCATATACATAAAACCATCAAGTCATTATAAAGGACTTTTACATATACATTTTCTGAAATTAAAAAACGTATTAATGATGTCTTAGTACAAAATAAAGGTTATATTGATGGATGTCATGAGAAGTCTATCAACATAAAGTAATTAAGATGCACATTGTTAGAAGACATAGTGTATTTAGTAATACCCCATGTGGTTTTTTATTTATTATGAAATAAAAAGAAATTCTTAAGAGATTTCACTAAAATTATTAAATGTTAGATATATCTGAATGTCTCACAGTTTAAAAAATAGTTTAAAATTTTACGTTATACATACATTGCAATTTTTATTTACAGTAAGGAAAATCTACTATACATAGTGCTTCTTTTAACCTGCAAGGCAATCTCAGAAGTATCTAATTTTATATTAATGCAGGATTTACAATATACTTGAAAGGTGTATAATTTTTATTCCCAGATTACAGATAAGCAGAGTGATAATCAGAGATGTTAACTTAATTTTCCAGATGAGAAAAAGGCTAATTCAATGGAGAGCTGAATTCACAGTGATATTTTCATAGTCCTATTCATCTAAGACTTATTTTTATTTATTATTTTTGTGTGTATGCATATATGTATGCCACATGTATGTATGTGACATTAGGAGGTCAAAAAGGAATATCAGATTGCCAAGAACTGGAGTTGTAGATGGTTGTGAACCTTCTAGGAACTAAAAACATCCTCTAAAACAGCTACAAGTTCTTTTAACAGTGTTTAGCCAAAATGAGCATTGAGGGGTAGATAGAACCTATAGAAACCACCTCCAGCAGATAGGCATGGCCTCTGGTAAAGGAATGGGTCTACCATCCATCTCAAACTTTTTAACCCAGAAATATTCCTGTACAAAGGAAAGACAGGGACAAAAAAAATGGAGCAAAAACTGAAGAAAATGCCATCCAGGGACCACCCCACCTTGGTATCCATCGTGGCTGCAGACTCCAAAGGAGTCGCTTGCTGACAGGAGCCTGGTGTGACTGTTTCTTGAAGGTTTGTCCAGCAACTGACCAATGCCTTTGTGGATGCTTAGAACCAACCACCAGCCTGAACTCAGGGACCCCGTTGGGGCAGCTGGGGGAAAAACTGGAAGAGTGGAAGGGGATTGCAGCCCCAAAGGAAGAACAATGTTGGCTGTCAAGACCACCCAGTGATCCCAGTAACTAGACCATCAATCAAGGAGTGTACAGGGAGGGATCCACAGCTCCAGATATATAGCAGAGGATGGCCTTGTCTAACATCAATGGGAGGCAAGGTCCTTGGTCCTGTCGAGATTTGATGCCCCAGAGCAGGGCAATGGTGGAGTGGTGAAGTGGGAGAGGGTGAGTGGGAGAGCACTCGCATGGAGGAGAAGCGGAGGGAGGAAAGGGCAGATGTGGGAGGGGCTGTTTGTGGAGGGGTAGCCAGGAAGTGAGATATCATTAGAGATGTAAACGAATGGAATAGTTAATAAAAATATTTTTAAAAGGACAATAAAAATACTCAGTTATAACACTAAGAGGTAAGATTAATCATAGGTATTTTACTGATACACGTCTAAACTTTCATCCCTCAGAAACTTGTGGCTGAAAGATTGGAGACCCAAAGCAAACTTGGGCTACGTAGTGAAATATTTCTTTAATAAGTGAAAACCAGTTCAAGCCAAACAATAAGATACACATGGAGAAGGGGAAGTGGCCACAAAGCCCACCTCTAATCAAAAAGCTACTGACAAGTCATAGTTCCTGACAAAGGAGATTAGGTATTTTGTGTCGTTTTGTTTTTCTCCAGTGGAATAAAACTAAGTGAGTTTATCGACTATACTCCAGGACAGCTTTCATGTTCAAGAGTAATTGGCCAAAACAGTATAGATTCATGGATTCTGTTTGGGGTGTTTGTGTTTGTGTGTGTGTGTGTGTGTGTGTGTGTGTGTGTGTTCTTTTAGCTGATCATTTGCTTTGCTTTTTTTTTTAAACATAAAAAACATGACATTAGCTGAGTGGGAAGAAGATCTGAGAAATGCTGGAAGAGGATAAAGAATGTGAACAAATTATATGATATGAATAATGAAAAGTGAAAGAATAAAAATGTGGAATCATTAATAAGATGTACTTATTTTCTGTTAGTATTTAAAAGATTCTGTGTGTCTTAAAATTCATTTGTAGATTTATCTACAGTCAATAGCTTTTGTTGACGCACTTGCTTTTCAATATATTCATAGTTCTACATAAACATTAATAAACACAACAGGCAAAACTATTCTATTTCTTTTCCAAGTTTCTTCATGTAGTTTTCCTATAGATAACTATAGCTCTCTCCTTCATTACTACCAAGCACTGCTCATTTTCTCTCCATTTATAGTCTATACTTTAAGACTATGCACGGTATATGGCATTATACATGATATAATATTTTGTCATGTTTCATTTAGTACAATGATTTTCACCACCCTTCTTGTTGTTTTGTACGTCAATAATTTATTCTTTTGATTGTTAATATTTCTCAGATGTTGTTCATCAGAGATGAACACACATTTCTTTATTCAAGAAGCAGTTGAGTGGTATCTGGGTTGTTTCCTCTCAGATGAAACTAAGAATAATACCATTTGTGCATGTGTCTTTTCATGATAAAGCTTTTACATTTCCTATCCTTAGTGTTTCTGGTGTTTTTGAGGACTGATAACTGAGATGCTATGTTGTGGGAAATATTTAAAAAAGGACCACTGGCATGCTCCCATGCTAGTGCTGGCAAGGCAATGGCAATCTGCCGACCTCATGCTGGGGCACAGGCTCTTGCTAGCCCTCCAATGGACCTGCAAACTCTCCACCATCCCCCACTCGGTCAAGTCTATGACAGGGGTCCCACGAATTCATCTGTCTTCCTCACAACGCCTAAACATTCCACTGTCTGCCAGCTCACCTCCCATTTACATGGTAGAAGCACGATTCTTTTTTTTTTCTTTTTTTTCCCCTAAGGTTTTTTTTTTTTTATTACATTCAAAATCATTTCCCCTTTCCCGTTTCCTCCCTCCCCGAAAGTCCCATAAGCCCCCTTCCCTCCCTCTTTTCCCCATAAAACTCCCTCTCCCTTCTCTGTCCTGGCATTCCCCTACATCCAGTCTTTCCAGGATTAGGGGTCTCTCCTTCCATCTTCTTGGAAATCTATTGATATGCGAATTGTGTCTAGGGTATTCCAAGATTCTGGATTAATATCCCTTTATCAGTGACCTCATACCATGTGTGTTCTTTGGTGATTGGGTTACCTCACTAAGGATGATATTTTCAAGTTCTGACCATTTGCCTAGGAATTTCGTGAATTCATTGTTTTTAACTGCAGAGTAGTATTCCATTGCATAAATGTACCCCATCTTCTGAATCCATTCCTCCGTTGAGGGACAACTAGGTTCTTTCCAGCTTCTGGCTATTATAAATAAGGCTGCTATGAACATAGTGGAGCATGTGTCCTTATTGCATGAAGATAAAGTCTCTGGGTATATGCCCAGGAGTCGTATAGCCGGATCCTCCTGGAGTGTCATGCCCAGTTTTCTGAGGAACCGCCAGACTGCTTTCCAGAGTGATTGTACCAGCTTGCAATCCCACCAGCAGTGGAGGAGTGTTCCTCTTTCTCCACATATTTGCCAACAACTGCTATCTCCTGTGTTTTTGATCTTAGTCATTCTGACTGGTGTGAGATGGAATCTCAGGGTTGTTTTGATTTGCATTTCCCTAATGACTAAGGATGATGAACATCTCTTTAGGTGCTTCTCAGCCATTAGATATTCTTCAGGTGAGAACTCTTTGTTTAGCTCTGTACCCCATTATTAAGAGCATTACTTGCCTCTCTGGAGTTTAACTTCTTGAGTTCTTTGTATATATTGGATATTAGCCCTCTGTCGGATATAGGTTTGGTAAAGATCATTTCCCAGTTAGTTGTTTGCCGCTTTGTCTTTTTGACAGTGTCTTTTGCCTTGCAAAAACTTTGTAATTTAACGAGGTCCCATTTGTCAATTCTTGATCTTAGAGCATAAGCTATTGGAGTTCTATTCAGGAAATTCTCCCCTGTGCCCATATGTTCAAGGTTCTTCCCTAGTTTCCTGTCTATTAGTTTCAGTGTGTCTGGTTTTATGTGGAGATCCTTGATCCACTTGGAATTGAGCTTAGTGCAAGGAGATAAGAACGGGTCAATTTGCATTCTTCTGCATGTTGACCTCCAGTTGAACCAGCACCATTTGTTGAAAAGTCTTTTTTCCACTGGATGGTTTTAGCTCCTTTGTCAAAGATCAAGTGACCATAGGAGTGTGGATTCATTTCTTGGTATTCAAATCTGTTCCATTTATCTACATGCCTGTCACTGTACCAATACCATGCAGTTTTTAACACTATTGCTCTGTAGTACAGCTTGAGGTCCGGGATACTGATTCCCCCAGAGGTTCTTTTACTCTTGAGAATAGTTTTAGCTATCCTGGTTTTTCTGTTATTCCAGATGAATTTTTGAATTGCTCTTTCTAATTCTATGAAGAATTGAGTTGTGATTTTGATGGGGATTGCATTGAATCTGTATATTGCTTTGGTCAAGATGGAAATTTTTACTATATTAATCCTACCAATCCATGAACATGGCAGATTTTTCCATCTTCTGAAGTCTTCTTCAATTTCTTTCTTCAGAGACTTGAAGTTCTTGTCATACAGATCTTTCACTTGTTTGGTTAGAGTCACACCAAGATACTTTATATGGCTTGTGGCTATCGTGAAGGGTATCATTTCTCTTCTTTCTCATCCTGCTTATCCTTTGAGTATAGAATGCTACTGACTTGCTTGAGTTGATTTTATATCTGGCCACTTTGCTGAAGTTGTTTATCAGCTGTAGGAGTTCTCTGGTGGAGTTCTTTTGGTCGCTTAATTATACTATCATATCGTCTGCCAATAGTGATAGTTTGATTTTTTTCTTTCCAATTTGTATCCCTTTGACCTCCTTTTGTTGTCTAATTGCTCTAGTTAGAACTTCAAGTACTATATTGAAAAGATATGGAGAGAGAGGGCAGCCTTGTCTAGTCCCTGATTTTAGTGGGTTTGTTTCAAGTTTCTCTCCATTTAAATTGATGTTGGCTACCAGTTTGCTGTAAATTGCTTTTACTATGTTTAGATATGGGCCTCAAATTCCTCGTCTTTTCAAGACCTTTGGCATGAAAGGATGCTGAATTTTGTCAAATGCTTTCTCAGCATCTAATGAGATGACCATGTGTTTTTTTTCTTTGAGATTGTTTATATAGTGGATTACATTGATGGATTTCCTTATATTGAATAATCCCTGCATCCCTGGGATGAAGCCTACTTGATCATGGTGAATGATCGCTTTGATGTGTTCTTGGATTCGGTTGGCAAGAATTTTATTGAGTATTTTTGCATCGATATTCATAAGAGAGATTGGCCTGAGATTCTCTTTCTTTGTCGGATCTTTGTGTGCTTTTGGTATTAGTGTAATTGTGGCTTCATAGAACGAGTTTGGTAGTGTTACTTCTGTTTTTATTTTGGGAATAGTTTGAAGAGTATTGGTGTTAGGTCTTCTTTGAAAGTCTGATAGAATTCTGCACTAAAACCATCTGAACCTGTGCTTTTTTTGGTTGGAAGACGTCCAGTGACGACTTCTATTCCTTCAGGGGTTATAGGACGGTTTAGATGGTCTATTTGATCCTGATTTAATTTTGGTATTTGGTATCTGTCAAGGAAATTATCTATTTCCTCGAGATTTTCTAGTTGTGTTGAATACAGGGTTTTGTAGTAGGATCAGATGATTTTTTGAATTTCCTCAGTTACTCTTTTTATCTCTCCCTTTTCGTTTCTGATTTTATTAATTTGGATACTGTCTCTGTGCTCACTGGTTAGTTTGGCTAAGGGCTTTTCTATCTTGTTGATTTTCTAAAAGAACCAACTCCTGGTTTTTTGATTCTTTGTATCGTTTTCTTTGTTTCTACTTGATTGATTTCAGCCCTGAGTTTGATGATTTTCTACCTTCTACTCCTCTTGGGTGTATTTGCTTCTTTTTGTTCCAGGGCTTTCAGGTTTGCCATTAAGCTGCTAGTGTATGCTGTCTCCCGTTTCTTTTTGGCGGCACTCTGGGCTATGAATTTTCCTCTTAGCACTGCTTTCATTGTGTCCCAAATTAGGGTATATTGTGCCTTCATTTTCATTAAATTTCAAAAAGTCTTTGATTTCTTTCTTTATTTCCACCTTGTCCAAGTTATCATTGAGTAGAGCATTGTTTAGCCTCCATGTGTATGTGGGTTTTCTGTTGTTTTTGTTGCCATTGAAGACCACCCTTATTCCATAGTGATCTGATAGGAGGCATGGGATTAGTTCTATCTTCTTATATCTGTTGAGGTCTGATTTGTGACCAATTATATGGTCGATTTTGGAGAAGGTACCATGAGGAGCTGAGAAGAAGGTGTATTCTTTTGCTCTAGGATGGAATGTTATATATATATATATATCTGTTAGTTCCATTTGGTCCAAGGCTTCAATTAGATTCAATGTGTCCCTGTTTAGTCCTGCTTTCCTGAACGATCCATTTCAGAGAGCGGGGTGTTGAAGTCTCCCACTATTATTGTATGAGATTTGATGTGTGCTTTGAGCTTTAATAAAGTTTCTTTTACGAATGAGGGTGCCCTTGCATTTAGAGCATAGATATTCTGAATTGAGAGTTCTTCTTGGTGGATTTTTCCTTTGATCAGTATGTAGTGTCCTTCTGTGTCTTTTTTGATGACTTTAGGTTGAAAGTCAATTTTATCTGATATTAGGATGGCTACTCCCGCTCGTTTCTTGGGACCATTTGCTTGTAAAATTGTTTTCCAGTCTTTTACTCTGAGGTAGTGTTTGTCTTTGACACTGAGGTGACTTTCCTGCATGCAGCAAAATGCTGGGTCCTGTTTACGTATCCAGTCTGCTAGTCTATGTCTTTTTATTGGGGAATTGAGACCATTGATATTAAGAGAGATTAAGGAATAGTGATTATTGCCACCTGCCATTCTTGATGCTATCTTTATGTTTCAGTGGTTATTTACTTTTGGGTTTGATGCAAGAAGTTTACTATCTCATTTTTTTCCAGGGTATTGTTTCTCTCCTTGTATTGGCGGTTTCCACCTATTATCTTTTGCAGGGCTGGGTTTGTGGAAAGATATTGTGAAAATTTGGTTTTATCATGGGATATCATGGTCTCTCCATCTATGGTGATTGAGAGTTTTGTTGGGTATAGTAGTCTAAGCTGGCATTGGTGCTCTCTTAGTGTCTGCATGAGATCTTCCCAGGATCTTCTGGCTTTCATAGTCTCTGGTGAGAAATCTGATGTGATTCGGATAGGTCTTCCTTTGTATGTTACTTGGCCCTTTTCTCGTGCTGCATTTAATATTCTTTCTTTGTTTAATACATTTGATATTTTGATTATTATGTGACGGGAGGTATTTCTGTTCTGGTCCAATCTGTTTGGATTTCTGTAGGCTTCTTGTACGTTCATCGGCACCTCTCTCTTTAGGTTAGGGAAGTTTTCCTCCATAATTTTGTTGAAGATGTTTACTGGCCCTTTAAGTTGCAAATCTTCACTCTCATCTATACCTATAATCCTTAGGTTTGGTCTTCTCATTGTGTCCTGGATTTACTGGATGTTTTGGGTTACAAGTTTTTTGCATTTTGCATTTTCTTTGACTGTTGAGTTGATGCTTTCTATGGTATCTTCTGCACCTGAGATTCTTTCTTCCATCTCTTGTATTCTATTGTTGATGTTTTCATCTATGACTCCTGATTTCTTCCCAAGGTTTTCTATCTCCAAAGTTGTCTCCCTTTGTGATTTCTTAGTTGTTTCTACTTCCTTTTTTAGATCCTGGATGGATTTGCTGAGATCCTTCACTTGTTTGTTTGTATTTTCCTGTATTTCTTTAAGGTATTTTTGCATTACCTCTTTCAGGATTTCTGCCTGTTGACCCAACTTCTCCTGTGTTTCTCTAAGTGATTTTTGTTTTTCCTCCTCATGGGCTGCCATCTATTTATCCATCATCTCCTGCATTTCTTTAAGTAGTTCTCATGTTTTCTTTGTAAGGGCATCTATCCGTTGATTCATTTCTTTAAGCAATTTTTGTGTTGCCTCCCTATGGGCATCCATCTGTTGACCCATATTCCTCTGCATTTCTTTATGCAATTTTTATGATTCCTTTGAAAGTGCATCTACCCGTTGATTCATTTCTTTTAGCGATTTTTGTGTTGTCTCCTTGTGGGCCTCCATCTGTTGATCCATGTTCTCCTGCATTTCTCTAAACGATTTTTGTGTTTCCTTTGTAAGGACTTCTAACCGTTGATTTATAGTCTCCTGTAATTCTTTATTAGATTTATTTGTGTCCTTCTTGTGATCCTCTAATAGCATCATGAGAAGTGATTTTAAATCCAGATCTTGTCTTTTGGGTGTGGTGGGGTATCCAGGACTTCCTGCTGTTGGAGAGTTGAGTTCGGATTGTGCCATATTACTTTGATTTCTGTTAATAACGTTCCTACGTTTGCCTTTTGCCATCTGGTTACCTCTGGTGTTAGTTGGTTCTGCTGTCACTGGCTGTTGGTTGGACCTCCTGTGAGCCTGCAAAGCTATTTCTGGCCCCCCTGGATTACTGGGATTCCCCTGGCACCGATTTCTGGGGCCTGCCCTGCTCCTGAGTCACTTTGGAGCCCTGATGTGCCTTGCCCCTAGTGATGTTATTTTGGGGAGTCCCTGCACATCCAAAGGCTCAGCATAGTGAATTCCTGGAACAGAGGTCGCCAAAGGGAGTCTGGTAGGCTCCCACCCTGTGCAGGGTTGTGTGATCTCTCCCAGAGGGGGGGAGGGGGCGTTCCTCTGCAGGGCAGAAGTCCCACAGCAGGGCTGGCGCGTTGATTACTGCAGACCTGCCAAGCTCTAGGGAGCAGGGTACACACAAGCTGCCTGAGACCCAAGCGATATTATGCCTGTCTGTCTCTGAGCCTGGTGGTCCCAACTACCTGGACATTAGTGCAAAGATGGCGAGTGCCAGAAGCATGATTTTTAATGGTTAATTAATTAGTCAATTATATTCATGTATATTTAAAATTACAATTTACAAGATGACAATAGAGTAATTTAAGAGCCAATTGACAATGATAAAAGCTTTATCTCAATATTTCTAACCTTATAAAACTTAGCTATTTGTGGCTAGTAAGTGTCACAGAGTTCCACTTCCGAAGCCATCTCGGTTCTTCTCCTTTCTCCTCCTGCAACATCTGCTTCCATCAGAAGTTTCAGGTTATTGATCAGTTTAGAGAAAACTGACATATCTAACATAATACTTCAAATCTGTAAACATAATATTTTCCTTTAATTTGACTCCCTTTGATTCCTTTTATTAATATTTTGCTATTTTGAAAAGAGCAATTTTACATAATATTTTAGATCAACTTAGATTATTTCTGATTATACAGTTTCTTTGCTAATATTCATATTCCTGAGTGACTTTTTTAAGTGTTATTTTCCTGATTAATGACATTGTTAATGCTAACCATTAGGAGCTTCAAATCTCTTGGTATCTTCTGCTTAATAATCTCTGTAAATAGTGACAAATTTATTTCTTCATTCCAACCAAAATATTACTTTTGTTACTTTTTACTTTATCATATTTTTCTAGATCTTCTAATATTTGAGTAGTAATATTAAGAATAAACTTCTTTGCCTTAATATTGATCCCAGGAAAAAGCATTTTGCTGATAAAATGCTTTTTTTATTTTTATTTTTTTGGTGTGTTTTCCTTCCAAATTAAGAATATTTCGGGAGTAGTTGGGGGTAAGGGAGACTATATATATATATATATATATATATATATATATATATATATATATACACTCAATCAAGAAAAACAATAATTTTTTCTGAGCATAGAGAGATGGCTCAGTGATGAGAAGTTGCTGTTCCAGAAAAACCAGGTTCAAATTACAGCACCAACACTGGAGTCATAAAATGAAAATCTCTGGTTTCGTTGGAAACTCAGTTGTGCCATGTGATAATTTTCTGGAAGCTGTCTTATGATAGGATGTTTTGCTGAAACAGGCACTTGAGAGGACATGTGGTGTTTGGAAAGAGGATAAGTTGAATCCAACAGACTGTGAATGAAGTTCTCTCATTGGCACACCTTTCAATGCTTCCCTGGTTTTCATTAACAATGCTCTTGCTTTAGTTCACCTTGCAGCACTTCACTGACCTTTGCTTGTCTTGACTTTGTAGGGTGAAATGTGCCAGAGAACTTCTCATGGCATTCTACTGCTTCCTGCCACTTCTACAGACTCATGCCACTTTGGCAGAGACTTGTGGTTTCTTCTTGATAGCACCATTGCTACTGATTCATGTTTGGTGTTTGCTGATTTAGCTGGAC
The DNA here is from genome assembly GCA_036184795.1 of Tokudaia tokunoshimensis. Lineage (NCBI taxonomy): Eukaryota > Metazoa > Chordata > Mammalia > Rodentia > Muridae > Tokudaia > Tokudaia tokunoshimensis. Next base: position 12,940,681 of record BTHU01000002.1, read on the forward strand.
TGCTGGTACTGATTCATGCTTGATGTTCTGGACTGAACTGCTGATATTGCGACAATGAAGATTAGAATCTCTCTAGAGTACTACGCCTAAACATATCTACAACCCCCTTGTCCCATTAACCATCTTTCTCTCCTATGTTTAGTTGATGGGCTAGAAGGAAAGTTAAAACCTTTCAGAACCTGTATTAAAGTAGTTTTTGAAAAAAATCTAATCCTACAGGGTCACAATTATCTGTAAGTCCAGTCCTGTTGGAATGACACCCTCTTCTTACCTACACAGGTACCAGGCATGCACATGGTACACAGACATACCTACAAAGAAAACACCCATACACATAAAAAGTTAAGTAAACTTTTTCTTTAAAAATAAGACTATTTCCTCCTTTCTGAATTCTCAGGCTGGTTTCATTCTTAGGCAATTAATTTTATTAGTTTCCATTAAGATCATAATCCTCATTTCTTTGGTTAGCTTGATATTATGATGAGCTTAACGCATTGATTTATTTTTGAAGTTGGAAAAGATTGTTCATTTTTGAGGCAAACACCATACAACACTCAGTTCAATTGGCGATGATCTTCTTGAGAATTTTTGTATTCATAAAAGATTAATTTCTACTATCTTCATTCTTCTCTTTCTCTCTTTCTTAACACTACTCACTAACTTTACCTGGTTTTATTCTGTACAGTGATTGCTTTATAAATCAGGTTATGTCTTCATGTCTCTATTTTCTGGAATACTTAAGATTTGGTAGTGTTATTTCTTGATTTATTTGCTCATTTTTTTGTTTTTATTTTACTTTTTGATTTTAGAACACAATTTTAATTTATTTTATTCTCTTGCATTTATTGTGGTCAAGTCCAAAGCTTTATGGATACTGGGCAAGCACTCTAAAGCTGAGCTACCTTCTAGTATGGCATTACATTTAAATGGTAAACAGAAATTGCAAATGAGATAGAAACTCTTGAGTTATTATAGTTTCATATTTTGAAAGACTGAACTTCAAACTAAACATGTTTAACAGATTTCTGACTATCTACAAACCTATGCTTTATATTATATAGCCTTGCTTTTTTCACTGACCTCAGGGACTTCAGATTTCTTGGAAATTTATGTCTTAAGAAATTGGTTCAAATTCCCACTTTGTTGAATGTATGTTCAGGAAGTCAGGAAATATTGTTTGTTTGATTATTGCTCTTGCTGTTACCCATTGCTTTTGTTTTTCAACCTGATGCTTATTAATACAAAGAATACTTTGAACCCAGGGTGATCTTTGGAGAAAACAAATGAGTACATTCATGCATAACATGGAAGGGAAAAATTCTCACATGCCTTACAGAACCAATCATCTGAAGAAGCATAGCTGGATTAAGTCCCTATCCAGTAGATCTATCCATTTATTTGGACAGAGGCGATTTTGATCATTAAATGTAGACTGAGATGCTTTACCTCAGTCCAAGGAATCATGTCAGTCCCTAGTTATATTCTCTCTTGCATTCCAAAACAGGGTAATTTTATTTTTTTCTTCTGCTCCATTCCCATTTTGAGAGAAAATTTATCCTCATAATATTTTTCACTTTATCACTGTTTTCATGACCTATCTCTTTGGTTTTCCTTTTAACCTCCATATTAAACATCAAATTCTAATTTTCTGCTAGTCTACTTTTTAATTAAGTATACAATTATAGTAAATGAGCACTATTTAGATTGGTGATATTTAATGAGATGTTTCCTGTGGTAGACTTTGGCTTTACCGTTTTATTCTTTCAAGCTTTGTTCATAGTATACAGGACCTACAATATTTTAAATACTGACCTTTGCCCCTTAAGTGTGATGACTTTTGGCCTCTAATGCTCAGAATCTTTCTTTCATGCTGTATCCTATGCTTATTTATCTAACAATCATCTCTCTAAAGACCAACTCCTACATCTGACCCTCCTTTCCATCTTCCTACTCCAGGAATGCACATCACCCATAACTTTACAACATGAAGATGGTATATTTGAACTAATCTTTTGTAATTACTGCTGTCAATACTAAGCATCAGAATTTGTGACTGGCGTAGGCATTTGTGTTCCCCTATTACCTCTGATATGGAAGTGCTCAGCTGCATTTCTGTGTGTTCTAAATGTCCATAGACTAAGTTCTATGCAGAGTCAGAAACTGTTCAAACCTTTTCTTTATTGTTGTATTTTGTTCCTTAATGCATTTGTTTTTTGTTTTTTGTTTTTTTTTTAAAGTGCTTCTTCTTATGTGCTTGGAATATAACTCACTTGTAAAATACATGCCTAGTACAAGCAAGACAAGAGTTAACTCACCACTGCCATAAATATAAACAAATAAAGCTAATGCCTTTGTTTTGAATATGCTCAAATGATTGGTTTTAATGTTGCATATTATTTTCTTGAGATCTCAGGAGCTGACAGTTAGATAAGAAGGTTCATGTGAGGATTGTCACTACTTTTTTATTTGCATCTTTTGTGTCCTTCTCTTTTCACTTTCCTTGCAGAAAACCCACCTTTATTCTTATGTAAACAAATGGCCTTCATCAGTCCTCTAAATCCTTGTCTACATTTTACATAGACAGATTCTATATTCTAATGACAAGTCCTTTTACCATAAACCCATTACTAGGCTTAATCCTTGAAACAACTCTGGAGGAGGATAGTTCCTCTTCTGCATAATAAATGAGGGAAGTGTTACTCAGTGATTTAAATGAGTCAAAAGTATATTGTCCAAAGAATACATTGTTGCCTTCTTTCTACATGACCATGATGCCAGCAACACTGGGTACAAGTAAGGGTACCTTTCTCTTCACAACTGATCATTTCTTTCTTTATTTAAAATCAAGGAGTGTTAAAGGGGAAATCATCTGGAATGTAAATAAAAAAAAACTTAGAAAATAAAGAAAAAAAAAAGAAAAAAAATCAAGGAGTGTTAAGAAAAATGAAAGAGGAACTTCAAAAGAAAGCACCAGGAAAGGAAATCTTTGGAATCTAATTATGCCACATCTATAATTTACCTTTTGTGACTTAGCATATTAATTAACAGATTCATCTAAAAGACATTTGATTGGCTTTTTCTTTAAGCATCATCTGGCTAAAGTTGTTTCTTTTTTTCCTTTTTCTTTCTTACTTTGTTTTTCTTTTTTTCAGAAAGCATCTTCAATTGAGCTTGAATTTACAAGACCCCTGTCCTTAAACAATGGTCTTGGTCTATTTGATTCCAGCTACTTAGAGTATATCTCATGAGTAAAAGAAACCACAACTGCATAGATTATGTTCTGGACTTTGTGTTCTCTTCTTCAGTGAGGGAGACCAAATCTGGGCTCAGAGACCTAGGAAACCAGATGATTTGTGCTTTGATTGCCACTCTGTAGTGCTGATAGGAATTTGGGAGGAGAAATAAACTTTTATTTTATTGTTTAAGATTTCTAGTCTCAAGTAAATAGGAAAATAATTTGCTGAACCAGTAATATTTTAAAATGATCTTAAAGAATGCTTTCTTTACTGCATGTGGTGAGCACATTTCCCACCAGTACTTGGTAGGCAGGATTGAAAATGGGAATTTTCTGCTGGCCTAGGATACTTAGTGAGATTTAGAATAGTTTGTACTAAATAGCAACTCTTTGCCTCAAAAAACAAACAAAAAAGACCTAAAGATAAAACACAAAAAGAAAAGAAAGCAAAACAGGAGGTAGTTTACATTATAATATTCATATAAATCGGCAATAAAGTCAAGAGTTATTACCCTCTTAACTCCCCTCCCCATGCCCTGAATAAACTCTATTCTATACCATTGCGTGTCTGGTGCCTCTGGAGGAAGGAATGCCTTGGCATACGCCCACTGAGACATCCCTTTCCCCTACACACCACCACACCCCCTTAGAGAATGTCCCATCTCTTTACCTTTCAATAAACACATCAGTACTTAAATTCTTTATCCTTCCTCTAAATTCTTCCATAAAGCAATCCTACTATCCTCTAAACTCATGGCTTCTTTTATCATCAATTGTTATTTCTTGCATATATATTTTCATATATACATATATTCTCAATTATAACCTGCTGAGTCTATATAGATTTACTTGTACATATGTTTTCAGGGCTGACAATTTGGCACTGGGTAATCAGTTGGTGTGCTCTTCCCTGGGGCATGTCCTCTCTTGTTCTCAAAGCTTGAGTCTTTTAATACTGTATAAAACTAGAGAGAAACTTAACTGCTATGGACTAATTGATGCATTTAGTTAGCTTTAAATAGACTGAACAATGTTATACATTTTATATGCATGCATGAACTGAATAGACAACATCAACTGGGTTTTACTAAAATATCTGATTTTGCTTGGGAATCACAGATTCATGGTTGGTAACCTATCAATTGTTCTGTACTTGAGCTGTATTATTAACGCTTCCAGTGTGGTGCTTTTCCTAAGTTCTTCTTTTTAAAGAACACAGGGTGATTTTATTTGAAGAGTCAAGAGTCTTTTGTTTTTGATTATATGCCCCTCACGCAAATTACACTCACTTCCTGGTACAGAAATTGCACTTTGCCACTTCCTTGAGACATTCAATCCACAATGATTCTAGGCAACCCTTAACTAAGTCTTTGTCACCAACTGTATAATGATCTATAAATTCTCTAGTACCAAGAATAGTAGGAAATGAATTCTTCATTGTGTCTGAGAACCTATTCACATACTGAACAATTATTTTCTATAAATTGATGTATACTCAATGGCAGAATCTCACAGGTTTTAACCTGTTATATTCTTGAAGACACTGAGAAAATGCAGTTTTGGAATCCTCAGTGTACACTGGATAGTATTCATGAATGTACAAGACTTGTTAGGGCAGTTCTGGCTCTGAATTTTTACTTCCTTCTTCTTCTTCTTCTTCTTCTTCTTCTTCTTCTTCTTCTTCTTCTTCTTCTTCTTCTTCTTCTTCTTCTTCTTTCTCTCTCTCACTCTCTCTTGCTCTCTCTCTTTCTCTTTCTCTCTTCCCTTCTTTTCCTTTTTTCTTCTTTCAAAAATGATTTACTAGCCAAATTATTCAATATATTTATTTTTTGGGTCATCCTACATTCAACAAGGACAACTGGCCAAAGATGATATTCCTCATCAGTAGTTGATTTTCTTTCAAAAAGAAAAGTTATATGGTCCTAGAAAAACTGTGAGGATATATGTCCAGGATATTTTCATGCAGCATAACCAGAAATTTACTGTCATTCAAAGTCAGGATGCTTAAACATAATCATTATTTACAATTGATTTCTTCTATCAAGTTGAATATTTGGTTACTTTTATTTCTTATCAATTGAATTCTTCCTTCTTTTATGAGTTTAGTACTATAAACACCAAGATATATATTTCAAATATTAGAAATTTTAAAGGTGGGGATGGAGAGATGGCTGAGCAGTTAAAAACAGACTGTTCTTCCAGAGGTCCTAAGTTTAATTCCCAGCAACCATATGGTGGTTCACAAACATCTGTAATGGGATCCAATGCCCTATTCTGGTGTGTCTGAAAACAGCTACAGTGTACTCATATAGAAAAATAAATAAATAGATAAATCCATTTTTAAATAAGTTTGTGTGTGTGTGTGTGTGTGTGTGTGTGTGTGTAAGTCACTCAACACATATTGCTCTTGCTGCCCAAATCTTCATCTTTAGTTTGAAAGTATCAAGCTCAAAAAAAGTTTATACAGCTTACACAGGAACTCCAGAATTTTGACAAAGAATCCCCTTTGATTATCAAAATGTTGATTTCCATATATTGAACCATCCCTGCATCCCTGGGATAAAGCCTACTTGATCATGGTGAATGATCATTTTGATGTGTTCTTGGATTCGGTTAACAAGAATTTTATTGAGTATTTTTGCATTGATATTCATGAGGGAAATTGGTCTGAAGTTCTCTTTCTTTGTTGGATCTTTATGTGGTTTTTGTATCAGCATAATTGTGGCTTCATAGAACGAACTGGATAGTATTCCTTCTGTTTCTGTTTTGTGGAATAGTTAGAAAAGTGTTAGTATTAGATAATCTTTGAAGGTCTGACAGAATACTGCATTAAAAGGATATGATCTTGAGCACTTTTTAGATTGGTAGACTTTTAATGACTGTTTCTATTTCTTTAGGGGTCATGGGGCTTTTTAGATGGTTTATCTGATCCTGATTGGTATTTGGTATCTGTCTAGAAAATTGTCCATTTCACCCAGATTTTCCAGTTTTGTTGAGTATAAGATTTTGTAGTAGGATCTGATGATTTTTTGAATTTCCTCAGTTTCTGTTGTTATATCTCCCCTTTCATTTCTGATTTTGTTAATTTGGATACTGACTCTGTGCCCAACACTGAGATTCTATCTCACACCAATCAGAATGGCTAAGATGAAAATCTCAGGTCACAGCAGATGCTGGTGAGGATGTGTAGAAAGAGGAACATTCCTACATTGCTGGTATGATTGCAAGCAGGTACAACCACTCTGGAAATCGGTTTGGCACCTCCTCAGAAAATTGATCATAGTACTACCAGAGGACCCAGCTATACCACTGTTGTGCATATATGCAGAAGATTCTCCAACATACAATAAGGACATGCTCTACTATGGTCCTAGCATCCTTATTTAAAATAGCCAGAAGCTGGAAAGAACCCAAATGTCCCTCAACAGAGGAATAGATACAGAAAATGTAGTACATTTACTCAATAGAATACTACTCAGCTATTAAAATCAATGAATTCATGAAATTCTTTGGCAAATGCATGGAACTAGAAAATATCACCATGAGTGAGATAACCCAATCACAAAGGAATATACATGGTATGCACTTACTAATAAATGGATATTAGCCCAGTAACTTGGAATGCCCAAGATACAATTCACAGACCAAACGAAGCTCAAGAAGAAGGAAGACCAAAGTATGGATAATTTGATCCTTCTTAGAAGGGGGAACAAGATACCCATGGGAGAAGATACAGAGACAAAATGTGGAGTAGATACTGAAGGAAAGACCATACAGAGACTGCCCCACCTGGGGATCCATCCCATACACTGTCACCAAACCCAGACACAATTGTGGATGCCAACAAACACTTGCTGACAGGAGCCTGATATAGCTGTCACCTGCGAGGCTCTGCCAGTACCTGACAAGTACAGAGGTGGATGCTCTCAGCCAATCATTGGACTGAGCACAAAGTCACCATTCGAGGAGCTAGAGAAAAGTCCAAAGGAGCTGAAGGAGCTGCAGGCCCATAGAAGGAAGAATAATATTAACTAACCAGTACCCTCAGAGCCCCGGGGACTAAAGCACCAACCAAAGAATCTACATGAAAGGACTCATGGCTCCAGCTGCTTTTGTAGCAGAGGGTGGCCTTGTCAGACATCAAAGAGAGAAGAGGACCTTGGTCCTGAGAAGGCTCGATGCTCCAGTATAGGGGAATGCCAGGACAAGGAAGCAGGAGTATGTTGGTTGGTGAGCAGGAGTGGGGGCTGGGATAGGAGAGACTTTCGGAGGAGAAACCAGGAGAGGGGATAACATTTGAAATGTAAATAAAGAAAATATGTAATGAAAAAGAGAGAAAAAAGAATGCAGTGAAAACATCTTAAAAAAGTAAAAATAAAATGTTGAGATCTGAAATTGGTCTTGAACATGCCATCTAAGTAGAGGTCTTTGGCCAGGAACAGATCATTGAACTCACTTTGGATCTACTGGCAATCCATCAACTCTTCAATTCCTCACTGTGCCTTAAAAGCTTTCCTGGCTTCTGTGGTTTGCCAACACTGTTAGTCATCTATTTCTGGGTCATCTGTTGCTGCATCACCACAGCTGAGAATTACTATAAATACATTAAAGTCCAATACATTGAAAAAGACTCAGGATGAGGACCTCACTGAAGAATAGACATTTTATTAACTAACATGTCTGATTTCATATCCACATGTCAGACATGAACATTCAAAATGTATGAATGCATCAACATATTGCAAGATAATAGAAAATGCTGAGTTTATTTGTGTAGTATCCAGTAGCTCATAGACTAGAAATTGCTTCTCACATCCATTATTAATTGGATATTATTGTGAAACTAGCAACGATAGTAAAGTTTGTCTGCCCCAAAGTAATACTAACCATGATATCTGTCTGGATGATATTTGTTTGCACATGCTTTGATTATATACTTTGGTGAGATTAGTTCATTTTGGAAATGAACATGAAAGTGTAATGTGCCTTAGAAAACAGAAAATAATGAAATAATAGCAATAATTATTGTTTCCATTTTGAATCACACAATAAAAACATGGGGAAATTGCTATTTATAGCAAATACTCATTTTTAATTTAATGAAAGATTATATGTTGTTGTTGTTGTAGGGTTTGAATTGAATGCAAGGCCATAGACAAGATAGACAAGCAGTTCTCATAAAAAAAGACAAGAAAGTAGTCATTATCACTTTCTTTTATCACTTTAAAATAAAAGTTAAAGATTAATGAAAACTTTTCTTGTCAAGTTTTTGACTGAAAATGAAGAAAACAAAATAGCCACAATTCAGTTTAAAAATATAAAACAAAGATTTTTTTTTCAGAGTAGAAAAATAAAAGATCATTGAACTGGGTGATAAACAGTTTTCAAATCTTTTCTAATTCCATGTTACAAAGTTCAGTTAGAGGTCAAGAGGCAAGGAGAGTGAAGGAATGGATGGAGACAAATTCAGAGAAAGAAACGCAAATAATCAGATGGAAAGAGAAGCAGGAATCCTTCAGTGATGAATATTAGTTAAGCCCTTTTTATCACAGTTTATTTGCTCATAATCATCATCATTTCCCACTGATCTGATACATGTTTTTTCTATGATAAAGACCTGCTTAGTCAAGCACATAAAGGATGTTGTTAAAGAACTTTGCCTTCACCTAGCTCAGTGACCATGTTCTGTGGTTACAGGAAGTTAGGTAAAGATCCTCCTTGGATCTGAGGCTCATACTGGTTCCACAGGCACAAAGCACAGCTATAGAGATCACTTTTACATGAATCGAAGTGGTGAATTTAGGAAGTGCAACTAGAAGATGTTGGCTAGCTGACATAAGCTGGAAATAAGTGCACATCTATCCTGCATTCAAGAGCATCAGGAAAAAGAACTGGTTTGAGTTTGAGTTTGAGTTCTAGCCCTAACCCTACTTAGCTGCTATAAGACTCTGTTTCATACTTCCAAGAATAAGAAAAAAAGAGAAAGAGGAGAGAGAGAGAGAAAGGTACACAGAGACTATAAAGAATATGAATAAATCTTTTAGAATCATATATAAATAATAAAAGTATTTAACATATACTGATATATTTCATTATGAAAAACCAGTAATGCTTACTGAAAACCATTTGCATCTCACAACAGTCACAACAAAGTGCACATTATTAGTAAACTGGTTTATATAATTCAAACCAGAGAGTTTGAGTTACTTTCCAAATCAAATAGAAAATAAGTTTAAGAAATAAGCATTCAATGTATAATATTTGATCTTTGGAAAGCAATTCTAATGTGCTTATTTATCAGGCTAGGCAGACAGTGCCCTAATATAATTTACTACTACAAATGAACTTCCAACACGATTTAAGTTAGCATGGAAAAGCACTATTTTCATAAGTCAAAAGCTATCAAAATATCTGTGTCTACAGAAGGTTGCCTGTTGGAACTGTCTGATCTGTATGTACCTCAACCCCAACGCCTATACGTTTCTTGCGTCTGTGTTCTGTGATCCTTATCCACCCTGCCTGTCACTCTTGCATTTGACCTGTAAAGAAACTGGTATTGTTAATCTGAATTACTTACTCACAACTGAATTTCAAAGGTAATTCTCAGAGTCATAGACAGAAATGTATAAGCCGGAAAACACCAGGCTTGATTTACTATTGCTCTCCTTCAAACAAGGTGCATGTTCAAATCTTGAAAATATTTATAGATTCAGAAGCATCAATATGTTTATACTTTGGTAAGCACCATTCCAATTTTAAGTGAAATTTCCTTAAGAATTTCAATTTATCTTTGGATCTACGGGAAGTAGCCTGGCTTCCCTGTACTTTATGGTTAATATTCATTTATAAGTGAGTTTAAACCGTGTATGTTTTTCTGAATCTGGGACACCTATGTGTAGGGGGCCTAAGTTCAGTCCATGCACATGTTCAGCTTGTTCTTCATGTGGGTTCCATAACCGTTAGAGCAAGGGCTGTCTCTGACTCTGTTCCCTTTCCTGTAGCAGGGCTGCATTGCTTGGAGTTAGTGGGAGAAGATGCATTTAGTTCTGCTGCAATTTGATATACCAGGATGAGTGGGTATCCATGGGAAGCCTTCCCTTCTTTGAGGAAAAGGAGATGGAGGAATAGAGATGGAATTTCAAGGTGGGCCTGGGAGGAGAGGAGAAAGTGGGGCTTTGAGCATGTAAAGTAAAAAATATAATTAAATTAATGAGGAAAAATAATGACAATTTATTATTATAATAAATGCACCCAAACCAGAATATTTAATTGCTCATATTACCTAAGCTATGTGTTTCTACCCTCTCAAACCACCATCCCGTGAACAAACATGGATCAGGTAATGCAGTTTGTCGAGCCAAGTAGGCAATTTGTAAAGGACTCAATTCGGCTGCTTAAAAGATGGACCAAACCGGACAGAAAAGAATTCCAGAAGATCACAATGGCCACAGCTATAGGATTTGCTGTCTTGAAATTCATTGGCTTTTTCGTGAAACTGATCCACATCCTTATTAATAACATCATTGTGGGTGGCTGAGTCCTTTCTCATCATGGAACAAGTGAACCAATGAGGGGGTGACAAGCTCATGAAGTAAAACGTTGCCTGGATGCAAAAAAGAAAAAAAAATGGTCATATTAATATGCTGATTAGACTCTAGCAAACAACTTATTTTAATGCTTATCAATGTTCTTAACTTTTAACTTCTAACAGTTGTTAATATTCTATAAATGACTAACAACACAGTTCAAACAGAACACTGAAAGAATTATCAAGCTGTCCGTTAAAGACATACACCTGGAAAACAGAAAATAGGGTATTCTTCCTCCAAAAACATTACTGTAACCCTAGAATTTTTAAATGCAATTTAAACAAGTGTGAAATAAGTTTACAGGAAATTGTTTTGAACTAAGCACTTATGCTGGACACCTACAAATCAGGCAAAAATAAAAAAAAAAAATAAAAAATGGAGCCACTCATACAAAAGCTAATTCCACATCACCAAACTGAAACTGAGCTGTTCATCTGACCTGAGAAATCAGGAACAGAGAAATAGCACCCAAATTTTCCCACCAAGGCATCTTCAATAAGCAGGATCCTGATGTTTCCTTGGGTAATCCTGACATATGGAAAAGGGTGTCTGAAGAACTCGGGTGCTAGTCAAACAGTTCTTTCTCTGCTATTGTTCTGTCTCTTTGCCTCACAAAGAACCTTAGAAATGGCTAATCTACATTTCTGTTTATTTGTTTACTTCTGCATTTTTGAACTCTTTTCTGTCTCTCTAACTGAACTGCTCTGTAAAGGGGTAGGAGGGCTGATACTAAAATCAGATTCCCTAATTGGTTTATGATTGTGTCAATAAAACCGGTGGAAGCTAATTGCTCGGCTAAGAGAAAGGTGGGGTTTCCTGGCCCAACAAGAAGAGAGGAGAAGGAGGGAGGATTCAGATTGACAGCAGGCAGTGAAGTGGGAAAAAATGTCTAATGTGGAGATCTGGGGCACCGATAGTTTGTAGTCTCTGCCTCTGGAGAATGGGTCAGGATATTCTTCGCCCAGCCATTGAGTTATCTGGCTAGTTTTAAAATATTAAGGCTGTCTGGTGTTTTCCGTCTATGGCAACTGAGGTGGTCAGGAGAAAGGGTACAGCCTGGGCAGTTGTTGATGTCTTGGTGGAACTAGCAGTGAGAGGTTGAGGGAGCTCAGGCAGAACTCTAGAGAATGAAGAATTGTGTTGTAAAAATTATATGCAACACTGCTCTGCTAAGCTTCATAAGTGGGTGAAAGTGTTGTCCCATTCTAGTAGTAAGACTAAAGGCAATTAAGATACTGAAATTATACTTTTCAATATGCTTTTGTTGTTGCCCTGGAGCTAAGTGTCAACTTTTAAAGAACTCACTAATATTTTGTATATGGGAAAAGATTAAAGAAAGAAAGCTAGGTAGGCTAGTGAGTATCAGTCATAGGAAACCCAGTCATAATTTAGGGAACCAAATTTCTTACAGTATCATTAGAGTTCTGCTTCAGCACAACATCAATACCAAACCCAGTTAAGCAGAACTGATATAACACTGCACACAGGAGATACATTTGTTTTTCATTATGTGTGGGTATTTTCCCTGATTATAATAAATCTATGTACCACAGACAGTCCGGGTGCTCAGGGAGACTAGAAAACTGCTTCCAGTCTCCTGGGGCTGGGGCTACAAATGGTTATGAACTGGTATGTGGATGCTGGGTATTGAATCCAATTCCTCTGGAACAGCAGCCAGTGATATGAACTGCTCAGAATTCTCTCCAGTACGTGGGAGGCAGCTTCTGAAGGTCCTCTTTAAAGTCTAAGAGAACGCTGTTTAAAATCTGTCAGACCTTTTCTTTCTCACTCATATCTGTTGTGGTTTGTTTGACTGTATATTCTTGAGTCAGGGTGTCTCCATGTCTCTCATAATAACCTTCAGTCAGTGGTCTTTCTGCTTTATATTGCAGGACAACCATGCCTATCTTATTATGTGAGATTTATTTTTACTTAAATTATTATTGTTGTTGTTATTATTATTATTGTTATTATTATTACTATTATTAACTAGTGAGAGATGTACATCCAGTACAGATGTGATACTACCAGGATACATTTTTTTCATCCCATCTTTTCAATGTGACATGTATTGCACAAACAAATTTAAAGATAGTAACATTTGCTTAATTAAAGGAAAATATCACATTAAAGTTTATTATGCTGTTTATTTTTTAAATGGATTTTTGGTCAAGTAAGCTTAAAACAATTTGGCTTTGTTTCATATCTCAATTTTATATCTATGAACAATGATACACAAAATTCCATATTGGGTTTGGATTCAAAATCTTTCCTTCTTTATAATCTTAATTTATGATGCATTTATATGGCACATTTATATAATGCAAAATATTTTATTTCAGCATTGCCAATCATGTTTTGACTTTCTGTTTGTAACACATTTATGTAATACAAAGGTCTTCATTTATCATTGTCAAAATGCAGCCTTTCTTTTCATATGAGGAACTATTTATACATGTGGAGAAAGCATTTCGTAAAGTAATAAAACACTAAGAATCTTGTTTATGTCTCTGTTGTCTGTTTTTATTGTTACCCTTCATCACATTGTACATGGTAAGTGGTAGTAGTTGATAATTTTAATACTTAAAGCAAGGAAATGACATCAACAGGGAAGGCACAAACTGAGAGCAACGCCACAACTTCATTTCTAGGTAGGTCAAATTTTCCTATCTCTTTTCATATTCACAAGTATTCATGTCTTACCAGACACATTTCTAAATGAAAAGTAAGGGTGTAAGAAGTTTCAATGATTCAGTGAAATGATGCCCTCTTCTGTGATGGACATTTGCTTGTACCATCAAGTAGGTACTAGAAGGTTCAGCTGAATGGATGGACTCTGTTCTCTGTGTCCAAGGTAAGGCAACCTAGGTTCCTCATTTACTAGAGCACTTGATTTGGTCTGAACTTACTTTTGAACCAAAAAGTAGTCTCACGTACATACAAAGAATATAAACACTATTAGGGGATTTTTTTTCTCTAGAAGCTGTGCACTGCCAGCCAAAGAAAACAAAAATCAAGGAAAAGAAGACTGTAAGATGCAATTGCAACTGACCCCAAATGCTATTACTCACATTCCTAGAGAACAATGGAATGCAGCTTTTTTGGGGGGGGGATTTCTAAGATATAACTATATATTGAATTTTTTCATTGGAAAGATGTTGATTTCCTTTTCTAGCCATCACTTTGTCAACAAGTTAAAAATTATTTTCCTAAAACAAAAGAGGTCTTTCAGGAGACTCATAATTTTTCAGATATTTGTTTACTGTATGTCCTTCTCAGGAGGTCAACATCAGGAAAAATGTACTGTCATTTTTACTGAGTTGGTTTGCATCTTGTTTCATGACACAGAGAACTCACAAAATTTCAACTCCCTGTAATAAGTTGTTCATCCTTTATAAGTTTTCCCAATGAAAATGTACACTTAAATTCAGTATTATTTACACTAACGTAGTGTAGGAGTTGATTCTCCTGTTTTCAGCTTACTTCTTCTTTTTCCTGGAATTGGGTGACAAGTTCAGTGAAAGACAATGAGGATGGATTTCTCCGAAATTCTTTAACTATTGACCGTGTAACACATTAAAGAACAGAAATACCACTTTCATAAAGCAAAGAAAAAGAAAGGAAGTTCATATTCTACATGTTCACGTGTATCATATCACTTACCTCCACAAAGAATAAAAGTTGATTTCATTTACAACAATATGTTATTTTCTTATTAGGACTTTCATGGCATTACGTACAATTTGAGACTCATCAGCTTTTGTTAGAAAATATTTGTACTTGTTTTACAAACTAATACAAAAATATATATGCTGATTGGGATTCTAGTTTTCACTCTAGATATATTTTTTTCCCAAAGGCAAGTTAGAAACATGTGGCTTAAATATTTTCTTCCAGTATGCAAGACTTTCAAGAAAAAGAAGTTTTAGCATTTGGCAAAATTCTCAACAAAATTTTTGAAAAGTTATTTGGCTCAAGTTATGACTGGTTTTGCCTATCCGTCTAGTAGACCAGCTGTTGATGTGTCAGTAAAAGGGAGCAAAAACAATAAAGGTCGATTCAGCTGTGTCTGCAATAGGCATGTTGGTTGGAGTTTTTAATTCTTCTGGAGGTCCTACGTGTGTCTGTATTGACAAAAGGAAGAATTGTGTTCAAACTTCAGTAGCAAAGATATAAACTTGCTTTGGTCCTAGAAGTGTTTACAGACAGAACACAGTACATTCTTTCAAGCATACATTTTTGGAATGGCAACAGTGAAGAATTTCATTTCCTTGGAGAACTCATTTGTATGCCTTGTGGGGCTGGCAGATATGCCAAGCCTGTCACTATGAAGAAATTGACAGGAAGAGATGGGAGGAAAAACTCATTTTAATGGTAAGCTTAAATCTCTGAAGTCCCCAGATTTCTTCCTCCTCAGGGAAAATGTAAACAGTGGGAAATCCTGGCCTTGAATGGAAAGTTTCAATAGGAGTGTTGAAAAGCAAGCCTGAGGGATGTGGCCCAACAAGGAGGCCTGGCTGTGGGGACAGACATCAAGGCTGGTTGCTTGTGTGTTGAGTTTTAAGGAGCTACTGTCTACTTATCAGTCAATCCCCATTTGTTCTATCCTAAATGATCCTTCTTTGGAAAAGGTCACTGTGTAAAGTCATATTAAGGCAAACCTTTAAACATCCCAGCTAATGATTTACCGTATAATGATTTAAGAAAGCACAGGTGTTCCGAGCCCACTCTAACCAAACCTGCCCCACAGGTTTGCCAAGATGTTTGTAGATATTAGTAGGAAAATAGAACTATCACATCACTCTGGGCACATAGAACGAGGGCAAAATCAGTAAAGTTAAGTCTTTACCCAGACCCCTGGTAGTGAAAGTAGATTCAAGTGCTGAAGTGTAAAGATTGGAGATCCACTGACGCAACACTGGTAACAGTACTGTATCTTCCATTTGGAGGCTCATACTTTTCAAAGGACTTTAAAGTTCACTAGCATAATTGAAGTTCACAATTCCCTGGAATCCTAGCTGGTTAGCTGTCTTAGTACAGGGTGTTCGGATGATTTACTAAGAAGTTTGCTTGGCAACTCTGTTGCCACTCAAAATATACTACTCCTTCTTCACCTCTAAAGATTTTGTACTTACAGGAGGAATTATGGTATCAATTTCAGTTAATAACTAATCGGAGAGATTCGTTCATATCAGACTTCAAGAGAAGATCTAATGTTTCTCTTTCTTGTACATTTTACCTAATCTTTACTCTTAGAAAAGTATCTACTTTCTATCACTCTCTCTGCAACTTGACATCTGCTTTGTGGTCATATCACATGACTATTTTTGACTGAGAAACAAGTGAGGAGCTTTTGAGGAACACTGTATTCACCAACCCAAAGTATTTGTCACAGAATGGGACAGGGAACAAAGCCATTCCTTGATACAAGAGCTGTCCAGACTGGTAATGACCAGCAAGGGACCTCTTGCTGCCTCTTTGATATCTGAAGATTTTATCTGTTTTAATATTCTCTCTCTCTCTCTCTCTCTCTCTCTCTCTCTCTCTCTCTCTCTCTCTCTCTCTCTCTCTCTGTATGTGTGTGTGTGTGTGTGTGTGTGTCTGTGTATACTCACGTGTCTGTGTGTGCACACATGGGGAACCCAGGGATCAGTGTCTGATCTCTTTTTCAGCTACTCTCCTGCACCTTATTTTTGGAGACAAGATATTTTTCTACTCCTGGAGCTCAACCTTTATGACTAGAATGTGTGGTCAGTAAATCCCAGTAATCCCATCTCCAGCACAGGGATTATGGGAACACACAATTATGCGAGGCTTGCTTTTTAAAATTAAAAATCAAATTTAGTGTGTATGTTTGTAGGTATGTTTGGGTCAGTGTATATATTATGCTGTATATGAGGAGGTCAGAAGACAACATTCAGGAATTGGTTTTCATATCTCATGTCTGCATACACGGACCTAGCTTAGGTCATCAGACATTCCATACCAGCCACTTTTACCCACTCAGATGTCTTGCCAGGCCCAAGATTAACTTTATATGGCTTTTTGGGATTCAACTTAGATCTTCATGGTTATACAACAATGATTTTAAACATCCTTCAAGAATCCTTTCTTCTTTCATTGGAAATATTATTTTTAATGTTGTTTGTTGATTATACAAACTTTAGAGACTGGAAAATATAAATGAAAAACCCCCCATGGATCCCACAGTTTTAAATAAAGGTATAGGCTTCTACCTGAGCTGGAGCTAATGAAAGGCAGAGACTGAATGCTGATAGGAAATAGTTTGATGGGAATGGCAGAATGTCCACTCTGGAACAGTAGCTTCCAAGGGGATGGGGTTTCTAAAATCCAGGAGCATTGTCTGTCCTCTTTGAGCATGAACTGTTCAGTGAAGGACTCCTCCACAGACCTAGGAAGTCTGGGTTGATCGGGTGAAGTAATGGTACTGCATTTGATGGATTTCAGTCCTGATATTCTGTGAAGGATAACTTAAATAACTGCTTGATACTCCTGCTCAATTTAATTATAAATTCTGATGTTACTTGCTTGGAACTCAGAACCATTTGTAGCTTGT
Source organism: Tokudaia tokunoshimensis (assembly GCA_036184795.1). Classification (NCBI taxonomy): domain Eukaryota; kingdom Metazoa; phylum Chordata; class Mammalia; order Rodentia; family Muridae; genus Tokudaia; species Tokudaia tokunoshimensis. The sequence continues at coordinate 12,958,082 of BTHU01000002.1, forward strand.
TTCAAGGGTGGATATAATAAAAAACAAGCACATTTTAAAATCCAAAATATGTTGCAAATATGTTAGAATATAGAAGTATTAAAAACATGAATATATTAGAAAGAGTTCACAGTGACTCCATTGAAGATTGCTTTCCACAGATGTAATATGTAATGTATTAAAAAACAGAAATCATCTATGGTAACATTTTCTTTTTTTTATTTTATTTTCTAAGTTTTTTTATTTATATACCAAATCTTTTCCCCTTTCCCATTTCCTTCCTCCCCAAAAGTCCTATAAGCCCCCTTCCCTCCCTTTTTTCCCCATTCAACCACCTCTCGCTTCTCTGTCCTGGCATTCCCCTACATCCAGTCTTTCCAGGACCAGGGATCTCTCCTTCCATCTTCTTGGAAATCTATTGATATGTGAATTGTGTCTAGGGTATTCCAAGATTCTGGGCTAATATCCCCTTATCAGTGACTGCATACCATGTGTGTTCTTTTATGATTGGGTTACCTCACTAAGGATGATATTTTCAAATTCTGACCATTTGCCTAGGAATTTCATGAGTTCATTGTTTTTAATTGCAGAGTAGTATTCCATTGTGTAAATATACCACGTCTTCTGAATCCATTCCTCTGTTGAGGGACATCTGGGTTCTTTCCATCTTCTGGATATTATAAATAAGGCTGCTATGAACATAGTGGAGCATGTGTCTTTATTGCATGCAGGGGAAGCCTCTGGGTATATGCCCAGGAGTGGTATAGCTGGATCCTCCGGGCGTGTCATGCCCAGTTTTCTGAGGAACCGCCAGACTGCTTTCCAGAGTGGTTGTACCAGCTTACAATCCCACCAGCAGTGGAGAAGTGTTCCTCTTTCTCCACAACCTCACCAACAACTGCTGTCTCTTGTGTTTTTGATCTTAGCCATTCTGACTAGTGTGAGATAGAATCTCAGGGAGAAAAACAAACAAACAAACCAAAAAAACAAATGGCTACTTTTTTCTATACTTTTTAATAATACTAATTTTATTTTTTCATTAAACGTATTAGAAGTTAGCAAGATCACAGAGTGGTTAAGAACTCTGCTGATCTGGCAAAGGAACCAAGTTTGGTTCCCTGTACCCACTCTGTGTAGCTCACAGCACCCTGTATCTCCAGCTTCAGGAATCTGATTCTTCTGGCTTCCGCAGGCATCTGCACTAATGTGCACATCCCACCATAAAATGCACATGCAGAGAATTTTAAAAAATGGATATTGGAATGGTTGATGTTTCTAGAATGATAATTTGTACAACTAAAGATAGTTACTACTAGGACACATGGATCAGAAGTGTTTCTAGACACTGATGAGGTCTGAGCTATAATTTAATTTGGTTGATCCTTTGCCATTTTGCTGACCTTAAACATCTTAACAGTTTGCTGCTGCTGCTGCTGCTGCTGTTGTTTAGAGAGAATGCCCTACTGTGTGTCACATGGTAAAAGCATGATATTCATCCAAATAAGGACACTGAAGGAATAAAGAATGTATTTCTACTCCTGGGAAGAGCTTAGGACATATGGCTTAAATTTATCCAATCACATTCTCACTGAAGAAGTTAAGTCTTAAATGTTCCCACTAGATTGGAGAGTCATAAATTCTTCCACAGACTCATCAGCACTGAGAGTGACCTTGTGAACCCAGTCACCCCAAGGAGTGTTTATAACCGAATGGTCACCTCTGTAGCTCCTGTTGCGATGCATGAGATAGATTTTCAGGGCCTGGCCTTGGTGAGATTCCCTTTTATCTTTCTGTTTTATTGGCCTGTTTGTTCAAACTGTTGGGTCTCCTTCAATCCTGAGAATGACTTAGTGTCAATGCAACTTATCTCTTGTTTTTGTAAGTTGCTGGATCTGATTCTACTGCTTGTAACAAACCTGATACACACCTACATGACTGTATGCACACAACATCTCCTGCACTTCTTATCTACATAAACACTTATCTTGTGTGAACTTCACTATCCATTCTGTTTATTTTAAATCACTCTCATTGCAATTTAGCGTAAAACAGATTTGCTTATAAAACAAATTATATCATTCACTGGATAATCTCAGTAACTCTGCAGACTCACATACTATAACTGAGCTACTTAGTGATATAAATTATAATTTAACTTAGGTAAATATACCTATAAATAATATCATGACCTTTAGAAAAATATGTAACTTTGATTGGAAATAGATAGTGAAAGAAAGATGGCTCACCCAGTAAAGAAAATTACTGCCAAGCTGAACATTTCAGTTCCATCTCCAAGACCCACAGAGTAGAAGGAGAGAACTAATCTCTGAAGGCTGTTCTCTGGACTGTATTAGCATAAGAAACACATGTGCACAGGGCTATGCATGGACAAATGTAAGCCTGAGTGTACATACATGATAAATAAATAAACACATAAGTAAATAAATAAGAATAAATAAATGAATAAATAAATGCAATAAAATTATTTTTATATAGAAGCTAAAAATAACTGAACAGAACCTGCAGGGTACTTGCTGTAGAATTTCTAAATATTTTAAACTTGAATAATTTTTTAAAAATGGATCATATTCAGCAGACATTACTGCTTTGTGTGTGTGTGTGTGTGTATTTGTGAAGGTAGGTGCATATTTCTGCGTATGAGGGTGTGCATGTACATATAAAGTTGGGAAGGATAATTCAGAGGTCAGAGACCAGCCTTTGGTGTGGTTCCCCTGGAACAGTCTATCATCATTTCTGAAGCTGAATCTCCTTGGGACATGGAGCTCCTTGGTTATGCTTGACTGCTTGTTCATTAAGCCCCAAGAATCTGTCAATGCCAATGCTACCAGCAGTAGGATTACAACTGCCTTCAAGCTTGGCTTGCTATGTGGGTATTGGGAATCAAACTCAAGCTTTCAATTAACAAAGGACTTACTAATCTAATTGTTCGTTAGTGTTGAAAATTACTAAAACCTTTAGATATTTTTAATGATTTCATATTTTGCCTCTCTTTGCTCAGATTTCATTTTTCAAATTAGGAAATACTTAATTAAATATTTGGCTGTTGGAAAAGTTTATTAATAAAATAATATTAACCAACAATATTTGAACAAAAAGGTTCACAGTTGAGCACTTTCTCCCTTTATTCAAATGCTGTTTGCCTTGACTTAGTCACCTATGCCTCTGAAAGTTATGTGGTTGCTTATGTGACAAAATACCTGAATTGTTGCAATAGCGCTTCCAGTTGTTTAAAGAATAAGTGAATTAATGACAAACTGTGTCTTCCACTTGTTCTTGTAAAAAGAATTTCAAATGATATAATCTTGTGAGTACAATGGAGACATTGCTATCTATAATCTTATAAAACAGAGCAGCAATATTCTACTTCATTGTCATCCCCTTAATGCAATAATTGCTGATATTCTTTGGAGATTATCCATTATTCTATTTCCAGTACGTTGGATTAGTTTTTCAGTAGCAAGATCTGACGCCTGCCATCTATATTATAAATGAACAATAGAATTCACAGGCCACTGATTCCACTTTGATGTCAAATTTATCAACAGAAAGAAAAATAGTTTTTGACTGAATCTAGGACAAGAAAAAGTTCATAAGGGTGGTGAGTTTCTTAAGAAAAGACAGAAGAAGCAGGGGATTCATTTCAGTTCCGATTCTGAACCTTGTTTCTTTGTTTACTTGGGAGATTTCCTTTGTCATCCTGAAAGGGCTATGGTTATCTAATTTAAATGGTAGGTAGACTTAATGAATTTTACATTTCTTGTCAATCCATGTATTCTTGTGAATGTGACACATAAGCAAGTGTTTTCTAAACCGAAGATTGCTTTGCTTCCTAAGAGATTTTAAGATTGTTGGAGAATAACACATTTAATTCATCCCCACACAAATGGTCTGTTGGAAAGCAGACTTGATCAGTTAGGACATGACATGCACACCCACTGGGAAGTGATTTGAGAGGAGGAGCACAAATCTGCAAAGTCCAACATAAGTTTCCTTCTTCCATCTCCACAACTATACTAAAGGCTTGAAGTTCTCACAATAAACTCCATAGTAAAAACCCCATTTCACAGAGCCTTTTCAAAGAGTGAGCTTTTGAGAGTATGCAGATTTGGAATTTGATCTAAAAGTAAGGATAAGAATTTGCAGTAGCTTTAGCTAAAGTACAGCCACTCCTAAACACAACCATGCTTGTGAAAATATTGGATGTTATAACCTCCATGCCTCTGGGCTTAGCAAATGTAGCAGAATTGGATCTTGATTATTAACTGCAGGAATCATTACATCTGAGGAAAGGCTTCCTTTAGCTCAGAAGATCTCCACCCAGCTGCAGTAAGTCTGGATTCCTGGGTGGACCACTGGCAAATCAAGCCAAAGACATCTGTTCAAAGTAAATGAATAAAAATTCTTGGATGTTTTATAGATTATTATGTATCAGCTTAAGCATTGAACAAAAAAAAATAAGAAAAGCAAAGCATATTAAAGGTAAAATGAGAAATCTAAGCCATAGAAACTTAACTTTTTAGATAGGAATTCCCAGACTGACATTTCTATTCACAGTTCATGCATAAGTGGAATTTAGAATTTGATCGAAGTAATACACATACATACTTCTAAAAGTCATATTGCTCTTTAGAATTTAAGGGGAAAGAATTCAGACTATTAATGCCCACAATATTATTATACTCTCCAACTCCATAGATATAATTTCTCAAGGCCAAGTGTTTTCAACTCTGTTATATATTACTCTTCCACCTTTCCTTTGGTATATGTAAAAAGTTAATTATGTCAGGCACTTGAGAGATACCATGTTACAGACAGGGCACACATGATGGTCATAGCTACATACATTATCCATGTTCTACTACTTGCTGCTGTGTTTTCAATATTTTATCATTCAGCCATGATTTTGTACATCAGTTCAACGCAGGCTTTAAGATCACTTTAGACAAATTTCAAATAAGATAAAGGTGGTGATCAAGGTTTCCAGAATTTTTATCCTCTATTGTGATATTTTAAAATCACGTTATGAATAATAACTAGAGGGTCACTGGATTGTTAACAGCATAAGTAACCATTAGAGTAACAGTCCTCATGACAGCAAGCCCACTACTCCTTTTCTTTTCCCTGGCCTGACCCATTGCCTTTCCTGAAAACTTCATACTCCAAATTGGGACACAGTGCTCTTTGCAGACACAACACAGATCAGAACATTTTAAGTGGAATCAAGACATCAGCATATCAGGTTGGGATTCTGAACTTGTATCAGTCACATGGTTAATGACCATCACATACTTAAAATGCAATGCCCCAAGCAGCTTTACTTGAAAATGTTCATTGGAATGAGTCAATGGTTTGCTTCCAGCCTCTGACTTCTGCTTCACTATCAGTCCTGGATCCTCATCTGGACTCCTCTCAAACATCCTGATGTTGCCCTGTGTCATGGAGATCCTGCAGCTTTAGATAAAGAAGAGAGGCCCCTTTGTGTGCTCCAGCAGTTCCCAGATGGGACAGATGGTGGAATGGGCCAAGTCAAAGCTCTGTAAAGCTTTTGGGGTAGAAGTGTACACTGTGTGACAGTGACACAGCACATCTTTCACAGTGAGAGCTGTGTTCGCTTTGTTGGTTTCGTTTTTTGGTTTTGTTTTCTTTAAGGGGAGGCTGCAAGCGCAGAGGGTGGATCCCAAGTGACATCAGTGTGAGTGGGATTGGGCTGCATGATGTGAAATTTACAAAGAATCAATTTAAAAAGTTAAAAAAAGAACTAAAGAAGATGTGACCTCAGTGATATTATGTACATATATATATATATACATACATTATACATATATATTCATATATATTTGTGCAAGATCATGGCTGAAACATATATGTTTGCAATGCAAGGTCAAATAAAAATGTTTTTAAAATGTGATGTCCCAATATTTGAGCTTTAGTTTCCCCAAGGCTCACATGGGCATGATCGGGATGAGCAGAAGCAGAAGAAGAAATGCTAAGAACAAGGGCTGTCCAAGGGAAGTCACTGTACTGGCAGCATCAGTGACACCCAGGAACCAGCAAGAGACACAAATCACCATGTCCTTTATTGTGTTCACAGAACAGATATATGGTATGGAAGCTGAGGTCCAAAATGTTATGTCAAATCTCATTTATGTGGTTCTGTACTATATTAATATCTGAGAGTCACACTTTTGCTAGAAAGGATTTTTGAAATTTGATGATAATACAGGCAAGGGGGAATAAGGTGGACACAGTCATGAAAGTGTTTATGTAAATGTAAAGGGCTCTGAAAATGGGACATGCTAGATTCTACTTATCATGAGTCTTACAGTAGATTATGGTCCCTCTGTGACTCAAAAGTTATGTCTTCCTCACACAATTCTGAGCACATGGGTGAGGCTTATTAGCATCATTGTGAAGCCGGCTGTTAGAATAGTAAGAGAAGCTGTCCTGCAGTTAGGTTTCTGGTTATCAGTGGAGCTGAAGCACTTCTGTAACAAGGAAAACTGTTAATTATACATCACTATCAGAGATCAAGTAAATATAATTAGCATTATGACAAAACATTAATGTTACTTTTGTTGCTTCAATGTAAAGGGATCTATCTATTCAGGGGGATAATAGATGATATTACTCTCAAAAGCAATGGAGGATGATTGCCAACTAGAGTATTGCTTGACTTGCACAACCAACAAAAAACGCAATATCTTGTGTAACCAGAAAAATATTTAAAAAAAAACAGTATTTTCAGAAAAGAAAATCATAGTCACCTGCCAAATGTCTACACCGGAGCCAAGTGACGAACTGAGATCCTATTAGTCTAACATGAGTTCAGCTTTATTTGAAGAATTTCTCCAGCCATCTTACTGTAAACACATAAAACACTATTCAAACATTTTCTCTAAGTGAAAAAAATGCATGCATGCTCTTACCACTTTAGGCACTCAGTTGTACCTCTTCTTCTTCTTTTTTTTTCCTTAAGCTGTGTATATGTCTGTAAATCCATCCTCCCAGAGCATAAATTAGTGTGATCACAATTATGGTGCTTTTTTTCTTTTTTGCAAAAATAAGAAAACTCTGCTTTAAAAAGAAACAAATGAACAAAGGCAATGAAAATCAACATTCAGGTTTTCTGATGCATGAAGCCTACAGATTGAACAGCTACTATATGTAGACTTCATATATTTCTATGTCTTCCAAGTTAAAGGGAGCAGTTATAGACACCAGAAACTAAATGTAACTCCACCACAAAGTTCTTTTATGAAGGCCTCTATATGATATTGGAACTGTTCATTTTTCAAAGCAAGACACAAAATTTGGACACTTATAGCATGCAGCCAGCTATACCTTCACGTTGCATTGCTCACCTGTAATGAAAGTCATTAGGAAACTATTCAACTGAAAGCCCTCAATGTATTAATTCTTCATTCTTATATCAAGATAATGAACCAGAAGCAAAATGATGTTCTATGAGGAACTGTGGAAATTTATGTCACCAGCAAAAAAAAAAAAGTATAGTAAATTCTCTCCTATACATTGTTTTTATCACATTAATGATTAAAATGATTCTACCTCAAAATAATTGAGAACTCAAGAATAGGTTCCTCAGACAATAGGAAATAGATTTACCTAAAGACCCAGCTATACCACTCCTGGACATATACCCAAAAGTTGACCCACCATGACAGGGTATATGTTCCATTATGCTAACAACAGCCTTATTTGTGATAGTCAGAAGCTGGAAACAAGCCAAATGTCCCACAGCAGAAGAATGGATACAGAAAATGTATTGGAATACTATTCAGCTATTAAGAACAAGGGCATCATGAATTTTGCAGGCAGATAGATGGAACTAAAAAATAGTATCCTGAGTGAAGTAACTCAGACGCAAAGGACATGCATGGTATGTACTCATTAGTAAGTAGATCTTAGCCAAAAATATATAGAATGCCCAGGATACAATCTACAGAACTCAAGGTTAACAAGTCAAAGAACCCAAGTAAGGATGCCTCAATCCTTCTTGGGAGGGAGAAGAAAACAATTGGGAGTAGAGGGCAGACAAAGGAGAGATCTGGGTCAGAGAGTGAAGGTGGAGGGGGAGGGGAAAAGAGGAGAGTGATCAGATATTGTGGGGAAAACCTGAGTGAAGCCCTGAGGGTCAGCACAATGAATGGAAATATGCAATGTTGGAAAATGGGGGAACCCTCTAGAATGTACCAGAGACCTGGGAAGTGAGAGTTGTTCTCAAAAGGAGGGACCTTTGGAGAAATGCCCAACATCTGAGAGAGGGACTTTGTAGAGTCCACCTTCAGTAGAAAGACAGGGTCTCAAGTGGAGGGATAAAGTTGCAACCCACAATCAAAATCTCTGACCCAGAATTGTTCCTGTCTAAAAGAACTGCAGGGACAAAAATGGAGAAGGGACTGAGGGAAAGGTCCAGTGACTGGCCAAACTTGGGATCCATCTCAAGGGGAGGCTGCAAGTACTGACACTATTACTGATGCTGTTGTGTGCTTACAGACAGGAGCCTAGAATGGCTATCCTCTGAGAGGCCTAACAAGCAGCTGAATGGGACAGATGCAGATACTTACACCCAATCAACAGACGGATATTCGGGACCCTTTGGTTGAATTAGGGAAAATCTGGAAGAATTTGAAAAGGATGACCCCATAGGAAGATCAGCAGCCTCAACTAATCTGGACCCCTGATATCTCTCAGTCACTGAGCTACCTACCAGGCAGCATATACAAGCTGGTCCGAGGCTCCTGACACATATACAGACTAGAACTGCCTGATCTGGCCTCAGTGAGAGACTATGCACCTAGCCATCGAGAGACTTGAGTCCCCAGGGAGAAGGGAGGCCTGGTGGGGTAGGGTGAGGTCATAATCTTGGAGCCAGGTGGGTGGAGGTATGGGATGAGAAACTGTCAGAGGGAGGATGAGGTGGGGGGATTGTAAAAAATAATTAAAGATAAATAATAAAAAAAGAAAAAATATATACATAAAAAAGAATGACCATAAATAACAGTGGTTTAATAAAGTATTAATTAGTCTTGATTGGATGGCCAATAGAATACTTTTTCAGATTATCTTGAATTGATTATGTGACATTTCAGCTACTCAGTAAAAATTAGTCAAAATCTGTTGCAAAAAAGGAGGTTTTCTTGATAAGAGTAGAAAAATAAGCTTACCAGTGGGTATAAAGACAGTTATTTAGAATGCAATTAGGGAACGAAGACTATATGAACAGACATGCTGACACGGAAGGGAAAAGGCTGAAGAGGCCTCAACTCTAGGCAAAAGCTGGATGCAGCTAAGAAACATTGAAAATGAAAGAAATCATTTTTCTCAGGGAAGACCATACTCAATGGCTACATAATACCAAGTGGTAATCCCTGAAAACATAAATATATATATATGCGCGCACACGCATACACACACACACACACAACATTATATGGAAAGACAAGGTTATATTTATATATTCGGTAATTCAGATATATGCATACAAATACCACCACCACCAACATTAACAGCAACAATTAAAGAAAGAAGGGTCATATGGTACATGAAAGTTACATGCGAGGGTTTGGGGAAGAAAATGGAAGGAATACATTGTGTAATTATGTTATAATTTCAAGAACATATATTTAAAATTAAAAAGCAACTTATTTTAAGGGAAAAATACACATTTTTATAAAGTACACATGAGACTTTGAACTGTCTAGTTCCCCCTTTTAGTATGTAATGTAGAAAATGAAACATTTTTATATTCTGCAGAACATTATGTTAAACAATTTGACTGATAACAGTAGTCTAATTTAATTGGGCAGGTAAAATGTGCTATTCACTCCAGATGTGTCAGTCAAATACTAGAAGAACACAGGAGAAAACTCTCCAAAAATTCCAAGAACTTGACACATCTTATATTTTTAAAGATCAAGTGACCTGAGCATGCAAAGATAAAAGAAATGTTATTGATGTTTGACATTTCTGCCTCTAAAAAGGAGACATAAAACACCACTCTCTTGATGTTTGGATTTTCAATAAGTATATTCCATGATTGAGAAAAATTCCCTTAGTTATTATAATACTCTCAGGTTCGCCGATAATTTTAAGTAAAACTAAACAAGATATTTCTACAATAATTTTCATGCCCCAGTTTAACATTGTTATACTTTAAAGTTCTAGGAAAGCCAAATACATTCATCCTTAATCAGTAAAATAAGGTAGGTAAGAATTATACAGTTTTTTGAAACAATAGATAAAAATAAGTGATGGGAATGATTGAAATTTCTACAAACACTAGGCCCTGGATGTCTGATTCAGAGGATTTAAATCATTTGCACAAAGAAATGACCCTGTGTCTGAAATCACCTACTTTGGGTGACTTTTGTCTGTCACTCATCTTGAGCAATGCCCATGGGAAATGGATTTTTTAGAGACTATTATTTAATTACAATATCTTTCTGTTTTTTTTCTCCTCACTCTTAAACATCCAATATTCCTCACTTAGTTCTTCATCGCTTTAGGTAAAGTGTTTTTATACATTGTATAAAGTTTACTTTTGTGTTATCCAACTTCTGATTGCTCTTCCCTCATGTCTTGTTTCAGTTTGGAATGCTTGTACCAAGAATCTCCTGTCCCAAGATTATGTAAGCAATTCTTTTTTTTTTATTATTATTATTTTTTTTTTTTTTTGGTTTTTTGAGACAGGGTTTCTCTGTGTAGCCCTGGCTGTCCTGGAACTCACTTTGTAGACCAGGCTGGCCTCGAACTCAGAAATCCTCCTGCCTCTGCCTCCCAAGTGCTGGGATTAAAGGCGTGCGCCACCACCGCCCGGCTATGTAAGCAATTCTTAACCTTTATTCTCTGCCTTGTCAATAAATGTTGATAACCTAATGGCTGGGCAGAAGCAGAAATAGGGCAGGGTGTCTACCAGCTAGGGGAAGGAGATAGAGAGAGAGGGAAATTCAGATCAGTTAGGGGGATGGAGAAATTGGAACCATGAGGAAGGTGATTTGGAGAGAGATATGGAAACACATCTGAAGTTCAAAGAGCCAGATCAATAATATTATTTAAATATCATGGGATGGGGATGGGAGGCAGCTTTTTTAACATAGGAAGTTTAGGTGAATCAATTAACTGCTCAACTATTGAGGTATATCTTGAAGTAAATCTTAGTTTTTCTGCATTATTATTGGTGACTAGCATAATGTAATGAAATACAGCTGCCATATTAATTCACTGCTTACATTTATATTAAAGATACTTATTTTTACATATTGCCTCATTTAACTAATTGTTATTGCATTATATATGTATATACCTATACACATATCTTGTTATACAACTTGTCCTGTCTCTATAATGTTATCTGCATGTTTGTTTTCTGAGATTACTATTTGATAATGAGAAAATTTCATTAAAACTGCATATTATATTTATACAGAGTGACTCTTTTTTAGCAAATAGTTAATAGTATGGGTTCTTTGACTTTTAAGAGATTCTTACTCTTATTTTATTCATTTTCTTCATATTTACTTTCTTCCCTATTCACCTAATACCCCACTTTTCTATACTCTTTATCAGATCACTCATATTATGCTATTGCCCTTTATCTTCCTCCCTCTATTTTTTCTGGTCTTATCTCCATCTCTCTCCCTAAACAGTTTTGCTATTAAAGGGATATGTTAATTATCAACAGAGAAGAAAAAAATAGATTCTGACATTGTGTGAATCAATCTGATTTGTTAGATTATATTGCAACTCAATTCATAAATGTCCCTAAAAAACAGTGTTACTTTTTCCCAACAGGAGGAGCTTAAATGGCATATAATCAGTAAGCAAAGAATAGCCAATGTGCTCATTGACTTTATATGAAAAGTAAAGAACTGACCTGACATACATATATAGAAACTACTATGTTTAACTAACTGGATAGTCATCAGAGGCAGGGAAGAATATAGACATGGCAAATAGCATGAGTTTTTTTTAAGATATTTTCTTTATTTACATTTCAAATGTTATCCCCTTTCCTCTCCAAAAACCCTCTATCCCATCCACCCTTCCCCTGCTGATTAACACATATTCTTCCACTTCCCTGTTCCCTGTCCTGACATTCCCCTACACTTGGACAAAGACCAAGAGGCTTCACAGGACCAAGAACCTATCCTCTCAATGATGTCCCACCAGGCCATCCTCTGCTACATATGCAGCTGGAGCCATGGGTCCCTCCATGTGTACTCTTTGGTTGGTGGTTTAGTCCCTGGGATCTCTGGGGATACTGGTTGGTTCATACTGTTATTCCTCCTATAGAGCTGCACACCCCTTCAGCTCCGTGGTTCCTTTCTTTAGTTCCTCCATTGGAGATCCTGTGCTTAGACCAAAGTTTGGCTGAGAGCATCCTCCTCTGTATTTGTCAGGCACTGGCAGAGTCTCTCAGGAGACAGGATATCAGGCTCCTATCAGCAAGCTCTTATTGGCATCCACAATAGTGTCTGGGTTTGGTAACTGTATATGGGATGGATCCCCAGGTGTGGCAGTCTCTGGATAGCCTTTCCTTCAGTATCTATTCCACACTCTGTCTCTGTATCTCCTCCCATGAGTATTTTGTTACCCTTCCTAAGAAGGACCAAAGTATTCACACTTTTGTGTTTCTTCTTCTTGAGCTTTATGTGGCCTGTGAATTGTATGTTGGGTATTCCTAGGTTCTAGGCTAATATCTACTTATCAATGAGTGCATACCATGTATTTTCTTTCATGATTGGGTTACCTCACTCAGGATGATATTTTTTAGTTCCATTCATTTCTCCAAGAATTTCATAAAGTCATTGTTTTTTTTTATTATTTATTTTATTTTATTTTTTTAATTTACATTCCAAATCATTTCCCCTTTCCCGTTTCCTCCCTCCCCGAAAGTCCCATAAGCCCCCTTCCCTCCCTCTTTTCTCCATTCAACCCCCTCTCGTTACTCTGTCCTGGCATTCCCCTACATCCAGTCTTTCCAGGACCAGGGGTCTCTCCTTCCATCTTCTTAGAAATCTATTGATATGCGGATTGTGTCTAGGGTATTCCGAGATTCTAGGTCAATATCCCCTTATCAGTGACTGCATACCATGTGTGTTCTTTTGTGATTGGGTTACCTCACTAAGGATGATATTTTCAAGATCTGACCATTTGCCTAGGAATTTCGTGAATTCATTGTTTTTTTTTTTTTTTTTGGTTTTTCGAGACAGGGTTTCTCTGTGTATCCCTGGCTGTCCTGGAACTCACTTTGTAGACCAGGCTGGCCTCGAACTCAGAAATCCTCCTGCCTCTGCCTCCCAAGTGCTGGGATTAAAGGCGTGCGCCACCACCGCCCGGCAGCTGAATTCATTGTTTTTAATTGCAGAGTAGTATTCCATTGTGTAGATATACCACATCTTCTGAATTCATTCCTCCGTTGAGGGACATCTGGGTTCTTTCCAGCTTCTGGCTATTATAAATAAGGCTGCTATGAACATAGTGGAGCATGTGTCCTTATTGCATGCAGGTAAAGCCTCTGGGTATATGCCCAGGAGTGGTATAGCCGGATCCTCCGGGAGTGTCATGCCCAGTTTTCTGAGCAACCGCCAGACTGCTTTCCAGAGTGGTTGTACCAGCTTGCAATTCCACCAGCAGTGGAGGAGTGTTCCTCTTTCTCCACATCCTCGTAGCCAGCATCAATCTAAATGGAGAGAAACTTGAAGCAATCCCACTAAAATCAGGGACTAGACAAGGCTGCCCTCTCTCTCCATATCTTTTCAATATAGTACTTGAAGTTCTAGCTAGAGCAATTAGACAACAAAAAGAGGTCAAAGGGATACAAATTGGAAAGGAAGAATTCAAACTATCACTATTTGCAGACGATATGATAGTATATTTAAGCGACCCAAAGAACTCCACCAGAGAACTCCTACAGCTGATAAACGACTTCAGCAAAGTGGCCGGATATAAAATCAACTCAAGCAAGTCAGAAGCCTTCCTATACTCAAAGAATAAGCAGGCTGAGAAAGAAGTAAGAGAAATAATACCCTTCACGATAGCCACAAACCATATTAAGTATCTTGGCGTGACTCTAACTAAACAAGTGAAAGATCTGTATGACAAGAACTTCAAGTCTCTGAAGAAAGAAATTGAAGAAGACCTCAGAAGATGGAAAAATCTCCCATGTTCATGGATTGGCAGGATTAATATAGTAAAAATGAGCATCTTACCAAAAGTAATACACAGATTCAATGCAATCCACATCAAAATCCCAACTCAATTCTTCATAGAGTTAGAAAGAGCAATTCAAAAATTCATCTGGAATAACAGAAAACCCAGAATAGCTAAAACTATTCTCAAGAGTAAAAGAACCTCTGGGGGAATCAGTATCCCGGACCTCAAGCTGTACTACAGAGCAATAGTGTTAAAAACCACATGGTATTGGTACAGTAACAGACATGTAGATCAATGGAACAGAATTGAAGACCCAGAAATGAATCCACACTCCTATGGTCACTTGATCTTTGACAAAGGAGTTAAAACCATCCAGTGGAAAAAAGATAGTCTTTTCAACAAATGGTACTGGTTCAACTGGAGGTCAACATGCAGAAGAATGCAAATTGACCCATTCTTATCTCCTTGCACTAAGGTCAATTCTAAGTGGATCAAAGATCTCCACATAAAACCAGACACACTGAAACTAATAGAAGGGAAACTAGGGAAGAACCTTGAACATATGGGCACAGGGGAGAATTTCCTGAACAGAACTCCAATAGCTTATGCTCTAAGATCAAGAATTGACAAATGGGACCTCATTAAATTACAAAGTTTTTGCAAGGCAAAAGACACTGTCAAAAAGACAAAGCGGCAACTAACTAACTGGGAAATGATCTTTACCAACCTTACATCCGACAGAGGGCTAACATCCAATATATACAAAGAACTCAAGAAGTTAAACTCCAGAGAGGCAAGTAACCATAAGGACACATGCTCCACTATGTTCATAGCAGCCTTATTTATAATAGCCAGAAGCTGGAAAGAATCCAGATGTCCCTCAACGGAGGAATGGATTCAGAAGATGTGGTATATCTACACAATGGAATACTACTCTGCAATTTAAAACAATGAATTCACGAAATTCCTAGGCAAATGGTCAGATCTTGAAAATATCATCTTTAGTGTGGTAACCCAATCACAAAAGAACACACATGGTATGCAGTCACTGATAAGGGGATATTGACCCAGAATCTCGGAATACCCTAGACACAATCCACATATCAATAGATTTCTAAGAAGATGGAAGGAGAGACCCCTGGTCCTGGAAAGACTGGATGTAGGGGAACGCCAGTACAGAGTAAGGAGAGGGGGTTGAATGGAGAAAAGAAGGAGGGAAGGGGGCTTATGGGTCTTTAGGGGAGGGAGAAAACGGGAAAGGGGAAATGATTTGGAATGTAAATTAAAAAAAAATAAAATAAATAATTAAAAGAAAATGGGGTACAGAGCTAAACAAAGAGTTCTCACCTGAAGAATATCTAATGACTGAGAAGCACCTAAAGAGATGTTCATCATCCTTAGTCATTAGGGAAATGCAAATCAAAACAACCCTGAGATTCCATCTCACACCAGTCAGGATGGCTAAGATCAAAAACACAGGAGACAGCAGTTGTTGGCGAGGATGTGGAGAAAAAGTCATTGCTTTTAATAGCTGAGTACTTCATTGTATAGATGTACCACATTTTCTGTATCCATTCCTTTGTTAAGGAACACTTGGGTTTTCTCCATCTTTTGGTTATTGTAAATAAGGGTGCTATGAATATAGTGGAGCATGTGTCTTTGGTATATGTTGGAGCATTTTCTGGGTATATGCCCAGGAGTAGTATAGCTGAGTCTTCAGGTAGTACTATGCTAGTTTTCTGAGGAACCACCATATTGATTTACAGAGTGGTTGTACCAGTATGCAATCCCACCTGCAATGTAGGAGTGTTCCTCTTTTTCCACATCCTTGCCAGAATCTGCTGTCACCCCAGTTTTTTATTTTAGCGATTCTGAGTAGTGTGAGGTGAAACCTCTGGTTTGTTTTAATTTGCATTCCCCTGATAACTAAGAATGTTGAACATTTCTTAGGTGCTTCTCGGTCATTCAATATTCCTCAGTTGAAAATTCTTTGTTTAGCTCTGTACTCCATTTTTTAATAGGGTTATTTGATTCTCTGGAGTCTAACTTCTTGAGTTTTTTGTATATATTGAATATTAATCCTCTATTGGATGTAGGATTGGTAAAGATCTTTTCCCAATTTGTTGGTTGCTGTTTTGACCTATTGACAGTGTCTTTTGCTTTACAGAAGTTTTGCAATTTTATGAGGTCCCATTTGTTGATTTTTGATCTTAGCACATAAGTCCTTGGTGTTCTGTTTGAGAAATTTCCCTTGTGCTCATGTGTTCAAAACTCTTCCCCACTTTCTCCTCTATTAGTTTCAGTGTGTCTGGTTTTGTGTGGAAGTTCTTGATTCTCTTAGACTTGAGCTTTGTATAAGGAGATAAGAATGGATCGATTTTCATTCTTCTGCATGCTGACCTCCTGTTGAACCAGCACCATTTGTTAAGAATGCTGTCATTTTTCTACTGGATGGTCTTAGCTCCTTTGTCAAACATCAAGTGAATGTAGGTGTATGAGTTCATTTCTGGGTCCTCAATTCTATTCCATTGATCTTCCTGCCTGTCATCGTACCAATATCATGTAGTAACATGTGCTCATATCCATCAATATTATCCTGCTAAACTGCCCTGAAGTAATGGAATTACCTTCTTCACAAAATGAGGCCAGAAAAAAAAAATCTTCATGAAAACTAAATGATCTTAGAAAATTAAGTGGCTGAATATTTGCAAGAATTCTTATTAAATACTTATACCAAGTAAAAATATGAGGACTTTATAGTAGATTAGTGTGTCACTCAGAGTAACAACACTGGCAGAAATTTCTCTACACCAAAGCATGGCTCTTAAATATAGGTTTGGTGGGATCATATTTGAATGGAGACAAACCAAATCTAATGGTCAAATGATAATTTTGCCTTGTGTTACAAATATATAGACTTCTAGCTGAAATCTCCTATGTATAGTGGCACAGAATTAGAAAGTTGTACTTAAAAAAATGAGAGAATTTAGCCTTAATAAATCTTGTTTAGACAGCTGGTAATGACAAGAGACGGTCTTACATCACCATTGAATACAAGTTACATTGGAGAACTCAAATTTTCATGAAAGGAGCTGATGCCAGCCTATTAACGGAGATATAGTCAGACTCTTGCCAGAAGTACACTGATCCTGTTAGCTTAAAATAATGGGAAGAACTCCAAAGCATACGATTCAGTGAGATTTTGAAAAAGTAATACAATTTTGAAAATAGTACAGGATTTGATCCTAGAGGATAAAGAGAAATGAATCCCTTCATTCTGTTCTTATAATTCTTGTGTGAAATTTCATAACTATGATTTTAGTCCTTAGAAGAACTGTAAAGTTTCTCCTATGGGTAAGAAAAGGTGGAGTTTGAAATCACCTGGTGAAGTTCTTGTATTTATGATGTATTTTATTCAATTCATATATTTGCTATATTTTCAACAGATTCCTCCATGAGAATAATAAGTAACTCTCAAGAAGAAAAATTAACTCTCTGAAGAGTTAGGAGCCTCAAAGAGTAAATTTCCAATTCTGGAATCCAATGAGTTGACACATATCCAATGAAGAATGGAGACACAATATATAATGAAGAAAAAAATAATTAACTGAAAATGATCCATTAGATTAAAATAATAAAAGAATAAATATAAAAGCATAAAATCACAATATAATTTTCTTTTTTGCATTCAAAAGACTAGAAAACATATTATATCAGTTGAAATATACATTAGATATTTATTAAATAACTATGTCAATTTTCCAGGTTTAAAATTACTACATCTGAAATAGGTAGTTATGCTGCATATGAAATATTCAGTCACATTAGTGAACCCAGTACGAAAAAAAATTAATGAATGTGAAAGAACAGACTTAAAAAACATTCAACATGAAGTACAAAAGGAAGATTAATTAGAATCACTGAACAAACAAAAAATAAGTTCATTGGTGAGCTGAGAACAATTTGATACACTTTAATGTATATGTAATTCACATCACCAAAGGGCAGAAGAAAGGAGAGTAAGCAGAAAAATGTAAAATTATTTATCCAAACTTTCATAACTTAAATCAACACCATAAACCCTGTGACTGAAGACATTGAGTAAATCTCAACAATATCATACATAAAGAAATTTTTATAGAGATATGTTACAAAGAATGCCCATAATATCAACACCAAATAGAAAAACAATAAAGCTAGCAAAAAGGAAAAAAATGTTACTTTCTAAGGAACAAGAGCAGATCTACAGACAGCAATGAGAAGATGGCACTAAGTAGAAAACAACACAACAGAAGGATCTAATATCAGAGGAAAATGTCAAGAGAATGCTCAGCCGGATTCAAAGTAGAAGGAGAAACAGTCATAACATAGAAGAGTCTCTCATGGGAAGACTTAAGTGAATAGTAAAATCAAAGATTTTGGATCAGAAGAAAAGCAATAATTAAAGTGTGGAGTCATGAGAAGGAATGAAAAATGTTATAAACTTTCTGGAGAAATGTATTTCACTCTCTTTTAATAAATAAAGTCATAGGTTTTAGAAGAGATGTTTCCATTGGCAAAGTGCTTGCCATGTAAGTGTGAGGACACAGCAGCTAGGTAAAGTGCTGTGTAGGAAGTAGGGTACTCCTGTAACCATAGCACAGGAGAGGTCCCAGGAAACTGATGGGCATTCACTGACCAGCTATTTCCAAAGAATTTAAGTTCATTGAGACTCTGTGCTAAAAAATAAAATGACAAACAATAGAGGATGATGCCCGTTATCAATCTCTTTCCTTTATACATGAACCCACACATAATGTGCACACATACATATGTAGCACATACATAAAAATAAGATAAAATCACTAAAAATAAGATCAATATAGTATGTTTACTTGTTATATAAGATTAACCTATTTGGAGAAAAGAGTACCTATGCTAGAATAGAAATATATTGGTATTAGAGCCCCTGGAATCAATGTGGAACATGGCCTTGCTGAATTTCATCTTTCTGGAGGAGTCTGAAATGATAAGAGAATAAAGTTTATTGTTTTATATCACCAAGTTCATGGTAATTTGTTGGAAATGAATGCAATGTTTCTTTGTAAATTATTTAATTTTTTGTAATTTTTAAAATTTTGTTCTAAATTCCAGCAGTTAAATGGCTGACAATAGCTTTGATGATAGCACAAAGCAATGCACATGTCAAATGGCATTCATCAAGAAGCCTTTACAGCAGTATAGCTTATTTGGGTGATTTCATTCTATGTACCAAAATTTTGGAAGCTTGAGAAATCAAAGAATTACATAGGCAAGGACCTCTGTGTTCCTAGGAATAAAAGTTATATCCTTATAGTTATATATTCTTAGCTGTACAAACTGAGTCTATTTTTAGCAAACATCACAAGCATCTCTGAGCAGCTTGTGCATCAGATCAGAATATGATGGTCATTGTCATGTGATATCAGAGACAGAAAGACAGGAAATTAAGTTTTCCTCATTTATGGCTCTACCGTCTTGGCATACTGCATATTGATGTAATTTTGATAAGAAATTTTAGAGACAAAATGCATGCCTCTTTATTAACCTGCCATTCACCTATTATATGAAAAATTCATGAAATTATGACACACAAGTAAAATCTAAGGCAAAGTAATTTAAGCTGATTAATTTCTAGGTGTCCTCAGTTCAAAAATCTACTCACTTGGAACATTTTTGTGGTATTTTACATATTCTTTTGTGTGTTAGTCTAAAGAAACTTAATTTATGCAAATCCAAGTAGGAAGCATGATTGAGGCCAAGCGATTTGACTCCCAGGACTATGTTTGGCAATTGCTTTTGTGAATGGCGTATTTTATTATATGCCAAGTGAAGAATTCATGAGAAATTTATTTTTGTTCATTTCTCCATATTGAATTTCATCTTTAATTTCTGTTTGTACATGCATATATTGAATATAAATGAAATAAGGTAAATATGCAAATATTTGATTTCACATCAGCCTCTCATGTCACGTTCTTTGCTGACAACAGATTCTGAATACAAATGTGGATATGTCATCTAGAAATTAGCTTGCACCCTTCTCCCCAAAGACTTAGGTCACATTCTGAATATTTATTTTTTTCACATTTCTGTAAAGATCCCCAGAGGACTTTGTGTCATCATGGTCCCTTCTGGTCCTTTACTAGCTTATACTTAATTGGCTTACATTATAGATAATCTTGTTGCCCTCATGTGTTTTTCCTATTTAGCATTACATGGACCCAGATGCAAAACTCAATCTATTTTCTTAATGTTCTCAAAGAGAACTGCATCCCCTCCATAAGGTTTGTAAATATTCAGGACTTTGAGTATGGTTTGTTCGAGGAAACAAAGTTGTTCCATCCATCAAACATAAAAGTTGCATGCTAATAGTTTTTAATATGAGGAAGATGTAATTATAAGTAAATATAGGATCTGAATAACATTATTCAGAGTATAGAAATTATATAATAATAGCAAAGGTGTACCTAAGAAAAAGAAATTATGTTCAAATAAGACAGGAAAGATATAAACTATGAACTAGTATGCATCGTGGTCCATTTCATAAAGAAACAGAGAGAACAAACCTACCTTGACAAAATTAGAAAGCCAAGTACTGTAATAACTTCTGGTAAGTTAATACGTGATTTGCTAAATTTTTATCACAACCTGTTCCTGGTAAAACTAGAGAAAATGTTTACGGAGGGGGTGAAATATTACTGACTATTTTATTGTGGCAGAACCAGGAAGCAGCATTGCATGCAGAAGTAGATAATTTAAAGTTCATGATCAAAAGCAATATACATTTGAAGATTTCTTGATTTAAATAAAGTCATATTGTCTTTTCATATGTTTGATAATTTAAAAGTTAACTTTTTTATTAAAATAATTTATTTATTCACATTCCAAAAGTTGCCCCACTTTCTGGTTCCCTCCTCCAAGTTGTTCACTCCATTCCCCCTCATCCCACTGCCTCTGGGATGGTGCTCCATCACATGCCCACCCACCCCACCCCACCCTCATCAGCATCTCTGTTCCTGGGGAATCATGTTTCCACAGGTTTTATTTTATTGGATATTTTATTTATTTACATTTCAAATGTTATCCCCTTTTCCTGGTTTCCCCTCCAGAAACCCCCATCACATCCCCCCTTCCCCTGCTTCTGCGAGGGTGCTCCACCACACACACACACACTCTCGCCTACCCTCCCTGGACCACTGAGGCCAGACAAGGCTGTCCTCTGCTACACATGTTCCCTTGGGCCATGGACCAGCTTTTGAATGCTCCTTGTTTCGCGGCTTAGTCTCTGAGAGCTCTGAGGGTTAGTTAGTTGACACTGTTGTTCTTCTTATGGGGTTGCAATCCTTCTCAGCTCCTTCAGTCCTTTCTCTAACTCTTCCATTGGCTTCCCCAATCTCAATTTAAGGGTTGAATGTAAGTATGTCCATTTGCCTCAGTCAGCTGCTGGTACAACCTCTCAGAGGACAGCCATGCCAGGCTTCTGCCTGCACACACAAAATCACCAGTAATAACGATGGGGTTTGTTGTCCACGCATGGACTGAATCCCAAGTTGGGTCAGTCACTGGGTTGCCTGTCTTTCATTCTCTGCTCCATATTTTGTGCCTGTATTTCCTTTGGACAGGAAAAATTCCAGGTCAAAAATTTTCAAGATGAGTGAATGGCCCCTGCCTCAACTTGGGGCATGCCTCAACTGAGGGCCACCTCTACTGGAGGTGGTGTCTTCAGGTTCCATTGCTCCACTGTTGATCATTTTAGCTACTGTTATTCCCATTGAGTCCTGGTAGCCTCTCACATCCCAGGTTTATCAAATATTCCTTAGGTTTCCCTGACCCTTACCCCACACTGCTGCTAATTTCAGTTAATTCTCCCTCTAGGCTTCTCTCCTGTCTCCCCCACCCACCCAGTACCTGATCCTGCCCCCCCCATTTTCCTCTTTCCTATCCCATCCAGGTTTCTCCCTCCCTCTGCCTCCCATAATTATTTTGTCCCCCTTCTAAGTGGGTTTCAGATATCCACACTTGGACCTTTCTTCTTGTTAAGCTTCCAAGTCTGCAATATGTGTCATGTATATTCTGAACTTTTTGGCTAATATCCACTTATCAGTGAGTATATACTATGCATGTCATTTTGAGTCTGGGATATCACACTCAGGATGATATTTTCTAATTCCATTTGTTTGCCTGCAAAATTCATGATATCATCATTTTTAGTAGCTGAATAGTATTCCATTATGTGAATGAACCACATGTTCTATATCTATACTTCTCAGGGACATATTGATTGTTTCCAGCTTCTGGTTATTACAAATAATGTTGCTAGGAACATAGTAAATCACATGCCTTGTGGTATAGTGGAGTATCCTAGGAACTGGGTCTTCAGGTAGAATTATTTCCAATTTTCTGAGGAATTGTCAGATTGATTTCCAGAGTGGTTGTACCAGTTTGCATTCCCACCAACAATGAAGGAGTGTTCCCTTTTTCTACGTTCATGCCAGCATATACTGTAGCTTCTGTAGGTTTTGATCTTAGCCATTCTGATTGGCATAAAGTGGAAATACAGGGTCATTTTGATTTGTGTTTTGATGACTTAAAATGTTGAACAATTCTTTAAGTGCTTCTCAACTATTCAAGATTCCTCTATTGACAATTCTCTGATTAGCCCTGTACCCCATTTTTAAATGGATTGCTTGTATTTTTAAAGTTTAATGAGAAAATTCAATACAACATCAACTCATAATACAAAAGCAAAGACTCAACAAAACTGGAAAATCTAGATGTGATAGATGATTTTCTAGACAAATAAGCATATGCCAAAGTTAAATCAGGATTAGGAAAATTATCTGAACAGTCTCATAACTCTTAAGGAAATAGAAGCATTCATTAAAAATCTCCTAACCAAAAAGGGCCCACGACTAGATGGTTTTAGTGCAGAATTCAACCAGACCTTCAAAGAAGAACTAAT
Source organism: Tokudaia tokunoshimensis (assembly GCA_036184795.1). NCBI lineage: Eukaryota > Metazoa > Chordata > Mammalia > Rodentia > Muridae > Tokudaia > Tokudaia tokunoshimensis. The sequence goes on from BTHU01000002.1 coordinate 12,981,240, forward strand.
ACCAACATTCTTCAAACTATTCCATATAATAGAAACAAAAGGAACACTACCTAATTCATTCATTTAAAGCCACAGTCACTCTGATGCCTAAACCACACAAAGACCATATGAAGAAAGAGAAGAACCTCAGACCAATTTCACTTGTGAATATCGATGCAAAAATACTCAAGAAAATTCTCACAAACCGAATCTAAGAACATATCAAACTCATCTTCAACTTGTCACTCCATTTCTATCACTTGTATTGATTCCATAAAAGAATACATGGTCTTCTTCAATTTCTTTCTTCAGAGACTTGAAGTTCTTGTCATACAGATCTTTCACTTGTTTGGTTAGAGTCACACCAAGATACGTTATATGGTTTGTGGCTATCGTGAAGGGTATCATTTCTCTGACTTCTTTCTCAGCCTGCTTATCCTTTGAGTATAGGAAGGCTACTGACTTGCTGGAGTTGATTTTATATCCGGCCACTTTTCTGAAGTTGTTTATCAGCTGTAGGAGTTCTCTGGTGGAGTTCTTTGGGTAGCTTAAGTATACTATCATATCGTCTGCAAATAGTGATAGTTTGACTTCTTCTCTGAAGAAAGAAATTGAAGAAGATCTAAGAAGATGGAAAAATCTGCCATGCTCATGGATTGGCAGGATTAATATAGTGAAAATGACCATCTTCCCAAAAGCAATACACAGATTCAATGCAATCCCCATCAAAATCCCAACTCAATTCTTCATAGAGTTAGAAAGAGCAATTCAAATATTCATCTGGAATAACAGAAAACCCAGGATAGCTAAAACTATTCTCAAGAGTAAAAGAACATCTCGGGGAATCAGTATCCCGGACCTCAAGCTGTACTACAGAGCAATAGTGTTAAAAACCACATGGTATTGGTACAGTGACAGGCATGTAGATCAATGGAACAGAATTGAAGACCCAGAAATGAATCCACACTCCTATGGTCACTTGATCTTTGACAAAGGAGCTAAAATCATCCAGTGGAAAAAAGATAGCCTTTTCAACAAATGGTGCTGGCTCAACTGGAGGTCAACATGCAGAAGAATGCAAATTGACCATTCTTATTTCCTTGCACTAACCTCAATCCCAAGTGGATCAAGGACCTCCACATAAAACCAGACACACTGAAACTAAAAGAAAGGAAACTAGGGAAGAACCTTAAACATAAGGGCACAGGGGAGAATTTCCTGAATAGAACACCAATAGCTTATGCTCTAAGATCAAGAATTGACAAATGGGACCTCATGAAATTACAAAGTTTTTGCAAGGCAAAAGACACTGTCAAAAAGACAAAGCAGCAACCAACTAACTGGGAAATGATCTTTACCAACCCTACATCCGACAGAGGGCTAATATCCAATATATACAAAGAACTCAAGAAGTTAAACTCCAGAGAGGCAAGTAACCCTATTAAAAAATGGGGTACAGAGCTAAACAAAGAGTTCTCACTTGAAGAATATCTAATGGCTGAGAAGCACCTAAAGAGATGTTCATCATCCTTAGTCATTAGGGAAATGCAAATCAAAACAACCCTGAGATTCCATCTCACACCAGTCAGAATGGCTAAGATCAGAAACACAGGAGACAGCAGTTGTTGGTGAGGATGTGGAGAAAGAGGAACACTCCTCCACTGCTGGTGGGATTGCAAGCTGGTACAACCATTCTGAAAAGCAGTCTGGTGGTTCCTCAGAAAACTGGGCATGACACTCCCGGAGGATCCTGTTATACCACTCGTGGGCATATACCCAGAGCCTTTACCTGCATGCAATAAGGACCCATGCTCCACTATGTTCATAGCAGCCTTATTTATAATAGCCAGAAGCTGGAAAGAACCCAGATGTCCCTCAACAGAGGAATGGATTCAGGAGATGTGGTATATTTACACAATGGAATACTACTCTGCAATTCAAAACAATGAATTCAAGAAATTCCTAGGCAAATGGTCAGAACTTGAAAATATCATCCTTAGTGAGGTAACCCAATCAGAAAAGAACACACATGGTATGCAGTCACTGATAAGGGGATATTAACCCAGAATCTTGAAATATCCTAGACACAATTCTCATATCAATAGATTTCCAAGAAGATGGAAGGAGAGACCCCTGGTCCTGGAAAGACTGGATGTAGGGGAATGCCAGGACAGAGAAGCGAGAGGGGGTTGAATGGGTAAAAGAGGGAGGAAAGGGGGCTTATGGGACTTTCGGGGAGGGAAGAAACGGGAAAGGGGAAATGATTTTGAATGTAAATAAAAAAAAACTTAGAAAATAAAATTAAAAAAAAAGATAAAAAAAAAGAATTACATGGTATCTCAGAAGCAATTGCCTGAAGATTTGGTTATGAGATTTAGACTGAAAAAAATTATTTAATGGTTAGGTGTCCTGTGGATGTGTAATGCTGAAAGGAAAAAAATTCTGTAAGGATGAAATGATATGTGTTCTTCCAGAGATAATATTTTTGAAATTATCTTTGTCACATTCTCGTTGATGATATGGTTCCTTAGAGATATAATCTTTTTTTTGTTAAGCATTTCAGAAATCAATTTTTATTTACTTGTTATGTATGTAATGTCCTATAAAAGTTTATTGTATAGCATATATATATATATATATATATATATATATATATATGAGCTAACTTTAGAAACTTTGTAAACTTTATATGTATTGTTTATGTATATATACATATGTATATATATATACTTATTTAATAATGTTGACTGAAGATTTTTTTCTTTTAGCAAACTTCTCTGTAAAATAGTTATACACATATGTACATAATAGATAAATATATATGATAATATGGGTATACATTATAGGCATGTAGGATAGATAAGATAATATGATATGTACATATATGTATACAATAGATAAATATTTAAGATAATATTGATATTTTCTCTGCATATGTACACAAGAGGGTTAAGAGCTTTATTGTTTCATTAATTTTGATTGAAGGTTGTTGGTTGAAATTCAAAGTTTGTGTTTTCATAAGTGCTTAAAAGAATCAGTGGCAAAGGGTAGGCTGAAGACACTGGACACAGTAGGCTACGGGCAGCACCCAGAAATGTCTGCAGAACCTGGGATCAAGCCAGAAGCATGCTGTCAGGGTGCCATCCCCACTGTGGTAAGGAGGAAAGGAGCAATGTCTGCAGAGCTCAGACCTGTTTGAGAGGAAGCTCTTAGTCCGCAACAGCCACAGCCAGTGTGGCTATGTCTTTCTACATTGTGACTACCCAGAAAAAAATAAAAAGATTTTACTTTAACTACTCTTAAGGTAATCTTCAGGAATGCATATGCTGCTTTTATCTGAGAATAAACTCCGTAATTCTGTGATCGCTTGGATAGAATAAAATAATCTCCAAAATCCCTTCTTTTATAAAATGTCTCAGCCTGGTGGTGCCTGGCATGCTTTCACTCACAGGTAATAAGTAAGCTAAGTCAGGTCCTGAAGGAATGGAAGGTTTTTGGTGTCCTCACAGAGCACAGGAAGGTGGAATGTCCCTGGTATCCTTAGATCTCATCTGCTTCTCTTTTATCACCAGCATTGACTGCTAATGCAGAAGTGTAGTGTGTGTCCAGCATGATTCAGAGTGCACTCAAGTGCTAGGCGATGGCACAAGGAGGTCTCAGTGCTCTCCAGCTGCCCATCCCCACCCTCTGCTCTGAGATCATTTTACTCTCCCTTGGTGGCCATAAAACAGTTCTTCAGTTTCAGCTGAAAGTCCAAGTCTCCAAACAGCTCTGAGAGATTTGGGCAAGACTGTTTATTCATAGACTATTCATTAATCTTTGTTCCCTTCTCTGTACAAGCTTGCAAAGTTGGTGTCTGGTTAGCTAAGAGGGCAACGATGCCCTGGAATCCAGGATTTATTTGCTCAGCATCCTTTTCTTTGGCAGGAGATACTATTTCCAATCATTTAACAAGTAATTTTCATTAAAGAGTTTTAAATGCCCTCAGACAGCAGATTTGTTTTGTCACTTCCTTTTTGTTCCCTGTCTGTTTGTTATTTGTTTGTAGTCATCTTCAAGGTTTACAGGGAGCATTGTTATTCTTGTTAAATCTTCTTTTCTTATTCTCAGACCAAATTAGATTAGACACCCATATGATAAATGAAATCTGGGTGATTGGTCTGACAGCCTTATCTTTAACATTAGGAAAAGAATAACTAGCAATCTTTCCTATTACCTTACTACAATCTAGATGCAGCCTTCTCCCTCAATAAATGGTTCATTCGTAAAACAGAATCAACACATTAATTGTCACACGTTTTAAAATAAACATAAAAATCAAAGGATAATTATTATTCCAGTGACTTCAAAGGATGACTATTGAAAACTGACATCAGCAAGAAGATAACAGACACATCACTGGATGACACATGACAGAGTAAAATCAGACACAATAATACCAATGATAGCAACACCATTCCTTTAAGAGAACTTCTGAAATAAATTACCCAGAGCAGAATATCATTGTCTTGAGAACATCATTCAGATTGTCTTTGAAAGCGATGGGATAATGAAATGCCCAGCTTGAAGTGTATGTGGTAATAGTATCAGTCTAAACTGAGTGAGAATTACTCTATGTCCAAGTTTGCCAAGCAGCTGCTTGCCTACTTAGTTAAGAGCGTAAATATCCCACCAAAATTACCCTGCTAATTTATTAGATGTAGTGTCTGGTGGGAATACACACTGTGTCTCAAATCTGAGTGAAATCCAGGTTCCATTTGTAGAGGTCAGAGCCAGACATCAGCATCTAATGGATAGTATAAAAGAGAAATAAAATCTTGGTGGAACATTTTACAGTATTGTCTAGCAAAGTTTCTGGAAGAGCACTTTATATGCGGATTAATTTCCCTAACCCTGTGAGTTTTAAAATAGGGTATATGGTAGCCTTCTTCCATCAGAGAGAATCTGGAGAATTTATGACAGATTCACAATGTGTTTCTTCACTTTAGCTATTTATTATTGTCATCTGGGGAACTTTTAGTTATCTAGATGCAAGGTAGTGCCTAGCCTGTAAAATTCTTTCCAGATGCATCCATGTTTGAGATGGTCTGAAAGAGCATAGTAGGTCCTGCTCTTGTGATATGGAAGCTAATATCTATCAATACTCTCTTCAATGTAGACATAAATTCATTATGAGCTAAAAGGTAATGTTTGATATTACTGTATTTAAAATGTTTATTTATATACAAGGAGTAGAAAAGGGCCTTTGTTGACAATCTCCAATCTTTTTCCAGATTCTTGACCCTTTTTATATTGTTTTCTATATAGAGAATTTAGAATAAACATTGATTAATTGAATGAAAATGGAGGCTATGGAAATAGATGAGTTGCTACAATGCTTGCTACACAAGCACAAGGAAGTGCATTTATCTCCAGAACCCATATAAGAGAGCCAGGCATGGGAGTTCATGCTTATAATCTTAGCATAAGTCACAAGTAGTGCAGCTCTGCATGGTTTTCTAGCCAGCTAGCAAGAGTAATTGATGAGCTCAAACTACAAAGAGACATTAGTTCATACAATAAGATAAGCAGCACCTGAAGCCCAACACCAGGATTGGTCCTCTGTCCTCCACACATGTCTGCAAACACATATAAAATAGTAGAGATATCAAATAAATTCCCCTCAAAAAAGAATTAAATATTTTTGCATCAATATTAGCAAGCAAGATTGGTCTGAAGTTCTCTTTCTTTATTGAGTCTTTGTGTGGTTTAGGTATTAGAGTAACTGTGGCTTCATAGAATGAGTTAAGTAGTGTTCCTTCTGTATCTATTGTGTGGAATTGCTTTAGGAGTAAGCTAAACTCCAAATGGATCAAGGACCTCCACATAAAACCAGACACACTAAAAGTAATAGAAAAGAAACTAGGGAAGAGCCTTGAGCACATGGACACAGGGGGAAGTTCCTGAACAGAACACCAATAGCTTATGCTCTAAGATCAAGAATTGACAAACGAGACCTCATAAAATTACAAAGATTCTGTAAGGCAAAGGACACTGTCAATCTGACAAAACAGCAGTCAACAAATAGGGAAAAGATCTTTACCAACCCTATATCTGACAGAGGGCTAATATCTAAGATATACAAAGAAATCAAGAAGTAAGACTTCAGAGAGCCAAATAACCCTATTAAAAAATGGGACACAGAGCTAAGCAAAGAATTTTCATCTGAAGAATATCGAATGGCTGAGAAACACCTAAAGAAATATTCAACATCCTTAGTCATTAGGGAAATGCAAATCAAAACAACCCTGAGATTTCACCTCATACCAGTCAGAATGGCTAAGTTCAAAAACTCAGGAGACAGCAGGTGTTGGTGAGGATGTGGAGAAAGAAGAACACTCCTCCACTGCTGGTGGAATTGCAGGCTGGTACAACCACTCTGGAATTCAGTCTGGCGGTTCCTCAGAAAACTGGGCATGACACTTCAGGAGGACACTGTTATACCACTCCTGGGCATATACCCAGAGGACTCCCCGGCATGCAATAAAACACATGCTCCACTATGTTCATAGCAGCCTTATTTATAATAGCCAGAAGCTGGAAAGAACCCAAATGTCCCTCAACAGACGAATGGATACAGAAAGTGTGGTATATTTACACAATGGAATACTACTCAGCAATTAAAAAGAATGAATTCACGAAATTCTTAAGCAAATGGTCAGGGCTAGAAAAATATCATCCTAAGTGAGGTAACCCAATCACAAAAGAACACACATAGTATGTAGTCACTGATAAGTGAATGTTAGCCCAGAAACTTGGAATACCCAAGACACAATTCACATATCAATTGATTCCCTACAAGAAGGAAGGAGAGGCCTTTGGTCCTGGAAAGTCTGGATGCAGCAGTGTAGGTGAATACCAAGACGAAGCAGGAGGGGGTTGACTGGGGAACCAGTGGAGGGAAGAGGGCCTATGGGATTTTGGGGGAAAGGGGAACTGGGAAAGGGGAAATCATTTGGAATGTAAATAAAGAATATAGAAAAAAAAAGGAGTATTGGTATTAGCTTTTCTTTGAAGGTCTGATAGAATTCTGTACTTTTTGTTTGGGAGGTATTCAATGACTATTTCTTTAAGGGTTATGAGACTGTTTAGATAGTTTACTTGATCTTGATTTCACTTTGAAACATGGTATCTATCTAGAATATCATCCATTTCATCTAGATTTTCCAGTTTTGTATAGTTTTTTGTAGTACGTTCCGATATTTTAAGTTGGTTCAGGTTCTATTGTTATGTCTTCCTTTGCATTTCTGATTTTGTTAATTTGGCTACTGTCTCTATGCCCTTTAGTTAGTATGGCTAAGCATTTATCTATCTTGCGATTTTCTCAAAGAACCAGCTTTTGGTTTTGTTGATTCTTTGTATAGTTCTCTTTGTTTCTAACTGGTTGTTTTCAGCCCTGAGTTTGAGTACTTCCTGCCACCTACTCCTCTTGGAAATATTTTCTTCTTTCTGTTATAGAGATTTCAGGTATGCTGTTAAGCTGCTTGTATAGGGTCTTTCCAATTTCTTAATGAAGGCATTTGTTGCTATGCATTTTCCTCTTAATACTGCTCTCTTTGTGTCCCGTAAGTTTGGGTATGCTGTGTCTTCATTTTCATTGAATTCTATAAAGTCTTTGATTTCTTTATTTCTTCCCTAAGTTATGATTGTGTAGAGAGTTGTTCAGTTTCCATGAGTGTGTGGGTGTGTTTCTTTGTTTGTTATTACTGAAGTCTAGCCTTAGTCTTTGGTGATATGATAGAATTCCAACCTTCTTTGTTTGTTATTACTGAAGTCTAGCCTTAGTCTTTGGTGATATGATAGAATTCCAACCTTCTTGTGTCTGTTGAGGCTTGTATTATATCCAATTATATGGTAAGTTTTAGAGAAGGTTCCATGATATGCTGAGAAGAAGGTATGTTCTCTTATTTTGGGATGAAATGTTTTGTATACACCTATTTAATCCATTTGGTTCATAATTTCTGTTAGTTTCACTGTCTCTGTTTAGTTTCTGTTTATGACTTATCCATTGGTAACAGTGGGGTACTGAATCTCCACTATTATAGTGTGAAGTTCAATGTGTGTTTTGAGCTTTAGTAAAGTTTCCTTTACAAATTTGGGTGCCCTTGCATTTGGGGCATAGATGTTCAGGATTGATATTTCCTCTTGGTGGATTTTTCCTTTGATGAATAGGAAATGTCCTTTTCCATCGCATTTGATAACTTTTGGTTGGAAGTCTATTTTCTTGGCTAATAGAATGGCAACTTCAGCTTGTTTCTTAGGATCATTTGCTTGAAAAACATTTTTTTCCCAGTCTTTTACTCTGAGGTTGTGTCTGTTTTTGTCACTTAAATGTGTTTCTTGTATGCAGCAAAATTCTGGATCTTGTTTATGTGCGCAGTCTGTTTGCCTGTATCTTTTTTATCAAAGAATTGAGTACATTGATGTTGAGATATTAAAGACAGATGATTATTAGTTCCTGTTATTTTTATTACCGGAGGTAGCATTATGTGTGTATTTTTCTCTTCTTTTGGGTTTGTTGTGAACTGCTGATTTCTTGTGTTTTTTCCCTGTACTTAAATTAGGGGAAGGATTGAAGAAGCTGAATTAGAGAGTGATCCCTTAGGAAGAACAGTAGTCTCAACTAACACAGACCCCAGAGAACTCCCAGAAACTGAGCCACCAACCAGGAGCATACGTGGGCACATACATAGCAGATGTCTGCCTGGTCTGGTCTCAGTGGGAGAAGATGCTCTTGATGCTCAAGAGACTTGAGGCCCCAGGGAAGGTGGAGGCCTGCTGAGGGAAAGCACAGTCTCAGAGGTAACGGGGAGGAAGAGTGGGATGAGGAACTGTGGGAAGGGTATTGAGGGGGCAATGAATAAAATGTAAATTGTTAAAAAAATTTAAATTCAAAAAGAATTAAAATGAGTTTAAAAAGCTAAGTCATAATATAAATGATTCATCAATCTCAGAAAAGGTTTTGACAGACCCCCAAAGTAAACTTCTTTCTCTATAAGTTAAATGAGAAAAAGTCTCAGTTCTCCAGTGTTGAAGACCAAACCTCTAGCTAAAACTTTGAGGAGAATGTGTGCAATATCTCTCTCGTTATCAATTAGCCAAGAAGTTATCATTTAGAAATTTTGGAAGAGATAGTTTTTTCCAATAGCAATTCAGTTCAACACTTTGGATCAAAGGCAAAAGAGATACAGTTTTCTCCATGTATCCATTGAAGGAACTGGGGAAGTCACTCTCAGTTAATTTCTACCACTCTCCTAAATATTATTTATCACTGCAGATGGTCTTTTGTAAGATTATGTTTTTATAATGTTAAAATTATATTAACTCATTTTAGTATGAGTTCCTATATTTCACTCTTGATATTAGTCAGACAGCATGTGTACTGAGAAAAGATTAAAAACTGCCTAATGGGAATTTGTGCCCCAGAAGAGGTAGTCACTGATAAGTTCTACAATTTGGGACCATGGTAACAAACACAAGAAAAGTGACAATGCTAAAGAAATTTTGGAAAACTTAGGCAACCTTGTTTAATATTTTTTTATATATGCTAAAGCACAGGTACAGAATACAGATAAGGGATATAAAGAAGATAGTTTTCTAATAAAGAAAACTAGCTTAAATGCCTTCAGCCACAGCATCCAAAGATTATATACTGCAGCAGATCTCAGGAACAAAAATAAATTGTTAATATCCTAACATAATATTTAAGCCTTATATACTTACTCCCACTCATAATTACAGAATATTTTGACTTTGATAGTATTTTTAGATCAAAGCAAACTAGTATATATCATAAAGGTAATATTGTATAACATATTTCCTTAATTATAGTTTGTGAGTTATTTCCTATCATATGATAGCCAAATTAATTTTTTATCATGCAAGCGAAGTCAGTTGCCGGGCAGTGGTGGTGCACGCCTTTAAACCCAGCACTTGGGAGGCAGAGGCAGGTGGATTTCTGAGTTCAAGGCCAGCCTGGTCTACAGAGTGAGTTCCAGGACAGCCAGGGCTACACAAAGAAACCCTGTCTCAAAAAAACAAAACAAAACAAAAAAAGAAGTCAGTTAAATTTATTTTCTCACTGGTAGTATCTGCTTAAAATTTAATGTGTCTATGTACCATATGTAATGTCCAGTAGGAATGGACACTATGGGCCAAATGGGTGAAGTTGGATTCCATTTGCTGAGGTCACAACTAGATATCAGTATTCAATTGGTCATCTAAAATATAAATATAATCTCACTGTTTCTTTGTTTTATAGGATTGTCTAGAAAGGTTTAAAGGACATCAATTTCATATCCTGAGTCTGAGATATAGCAGTAGGGTAACTGGCAGCCTTTTAAAAACAGGAAGCATGAGTTTGGCTGAAGAAGAACACACTACAGTTCTTTTCTTACATTTTTTCCCAGTATTTTTTTAATTTTATTTTATTTTCTAAGTTTTTTTTATTTACATTCAAAATCATTTCCCCTTTCCCGTTTCCTTCCTCCCTGAAAGTCTCATAAGCCCCCTTCCCTCCCTCTTTTCCCCATTCAACCCCCTCTTGCTTCTCTGTCCTGGTATTCCCCTACATCCAGTCTTTCCAGGACCAGGGGTCTCTCCTTCCATCTTCTTGGAAATCTACTGATATGCGAGTTGTGTCTAGGGTTTTCCGAGATTCTGGGTTAATATCTCCTTATCAGTGACTGCATACCATCTGTGTTCTTTTGTGATTGGATTACCTCACTAAGGATGATATTTTCAAGTTCTGACCATTTGCCTAGGAATTTCATGAATTCATTGTTTTTAATTGCAGAGTAGTATTCCATTGTGTAAATATACCACATCTTCTGAATCCATTCCTCCGTTGAGGGACATCTGGGTTCTTTCCAGCATCTGGCTATTATAAATAAGGCTGCTATGAACATAGTGGAGCATGTGTCTTTATTGCGTGTAAGGCAAAAGACACTGTCGAAAAGACTAAGCGGCAACCATCTAACTGGGAAATGATCTTTACCCACCCTACATCCGACAGAGGGCTAATATCCAATATATACAAAGAACTCAAGAAGTTAAACTCCAGAGAGGCAAGTAACCCTATTAAAAATGGGGTACAGAGCTAAACAAAGAGTTCTCACCTGAAGAATATCTAATGGCTGAGAAGCACTTAAAGAGATGTTCATCATCCTTAGTCATTAGGGAAATGCAAATCAAAACAACCCTGAGATTCCATCTCACACCAGTCAGAATGGCTAAGATCAAAAACACAGGAGAGAGCAGTTGTTGGCGAGGATGTGGAGAAAGAGGAACACTCCTCCACTGCTGGTGGGATTGCAAGCTGGTACAACCACTCTGGAAAGCAGTCTGGCGGTTCCTCAGAAAACTGGGCATGACACTCCCGGAGGATCTGGCTATACCACTCCTGGGCATATACCCAGAGGCTTTACCTGCATGCAATAAGGACACATGCTCCACTATGTTCATAGCAGCCTTATTTATAATAGCCAGAAGCTGGAAAGAACCCAGATGTCCCTCAACGGAGGAATGGATTCACACTACAGTTCTGAGAAGGAACCTTCCAGAAAAAAAGTTTTTCATGGTTGATAATTTTTGTTATGAAAAAATATTAATGAGGAATACCATCTTCTGTTTGAGTATAATGGCTGAGGACTATGGTCCCCTGGACTGTTAAAGAAACATACTGTTTGGTTCAATACTCATTATTCTTTCCTACTGGAGTGAAGGATTATGCAGGTAACAAAGAATTCTTTATGCTGTTAAAGCCATATGAAGATGTAGTGTTCAGGGTCACTTGAGCCTGAGAGAAATCTTCTGTTTGCCAGTTAGTCTATATGTATAAGGAGAAGTTACAGGTTATGGTAGTTCTTGATGCTTGTTTTTCCTGGAGGTGTGGGGGAGATTTTTCCTCTGTGTTTACCCTCCCTTTGTAGACTAGTCATTGGTTAGATTCTACTCTGTGGCTTCTCAATGGTCCCTGTGAATAAGAGGTCCAGTGACTCCTCTAAGTTACATTACATTTGGAGAGGCTCCCCCACAGCCTTCCAGGCCCTGGAGAATGAGGGCAAAGATATTCTCCATCTAATCTCTTCAGGCATAATCACTAGTAGGCCTCTACATATGGTATTGTATAGTTACCCAGAGGACCAGTTGCACCAGTGTAGTGTTTTACATGACTATATAATATTTAGATAATGCTTTAGCAAAAATCAAATATTTAAAAACATATCTTAATTGGTCATATATTTTTAAATTTTGGACCCATCTAAATCTCATCTTTTATATATCCTTATTAATGCATTCTGACTGATAACTTGCATAATTTTTCTAGCTCCCCCTTCCCTACTTTTGAAAATATCTAGCTAATTTAATCTTTATGAACAAGTCTCTCTCTCTCCCTCTCTCTCTCTCTCTCTCTCTCTCTCTCTCTCTCTCTCTCTCTCTCTCTCTCTCTCTCTCTCACTAAAATTATCTCCATTTATCTACCCTAACTGCTTACTTGGATTGTTACTGTAACACATAATAACATCAACATATACAAATCCCAGGCTGTGATCCTTCAGCAGAAATTTAGTGTAACAAAAAGACAATTGCACAGCTAAACTTTGATCTAAGAAACAAATCCTATGTCAACCTACAAATAGAGAAGGCAACTTCTTTCACTGGTGCACAGGGCTCTGGGACAGTCCAGGCAGCTGTATGTATGTATGTACGTATGTATGTATGTATGTATGTATGTATGTATGTATGTATAATTATGCTTCACCTTACTAAACAAAACTTATGCTGATCATAATATTAAGGGTTTTTCTTATTAAATTTTCCTCTTAATATACCCCAGGAGATTATAACCAAGGAAACACAAAGGCTGACTTGTGAACTTAACACTGGCCAGTGAAAAGCATTTCCAGTTATTAAACCAAACTCATCTTCCAGGGTGAATATCTTGTAGTAGACAGCATGACAAAAAAAATGTACATATTGCTAATAAATGTGACAAATCCTGCCAATGGTTCTTTGTGTTTTTCTTGCCTGCCTTCTTCCACTGAGAAAGATAAACAACTGCCTTTACTCTTTTCTTGATTGCACTCTTAGTGGGAATTATTGTAGTACTAACAATCTGACTCTTTGTATGGTATGTTACAGATGCTATCTCATCCACATGGAGTGTGCCATTTGCCATGGCTACACTGATAATGGTGCTTTTAAATTCTGGATCTTTGCCATCTGTTAAACTGTATCATGGACCTTTACATTAACACTCCTGAGACACTATAACTGTTGTCCCATCTGTATCTCCACCTTTGCCAGTTTTGGCAGCAATTACAGTTATTTGTGTCCCAAAAACCCTAACAGCAGTTAGGGTGACCTCTGCGAGTAGTGAACCAGGGACTAGGAATTAGATACCTCAATAGGCAGACGTGTAGGGAGAGAGGCTATGACCTAGGTAATGAAGATGGTAAACTGCCATGACTGTTGACTCTTCCTCACCCTAGAAAAAAGACAGGCAGCTTAAAACAAAGGCATAGCAGGATTTTTCTCCCACCAGTAACACCCTTGCCTGTGGACCAGTTTAAAAAGTTCTAGGCTGCCCAGTATGTGTTTCCAAAGACCTTTGGACTTATTAACCTATCTGTCCTTGTTCAATCTTAAATTGGGAAGAAGACTCCCTTCAAAGACACTTAAAATACACTGGCATCAATAGAAATGGAGGTCCAGCTTCCAAAGCACCCTTCTATTTGCAGATGGTCTTACTATCTATGTGCTTTGCTGTGTGCATATCACCACATTGTTAATACACCAGTCAGGATGGCTAAGATCAAAAACACAGGAGACAGCAGTTGTTGGCGAGGATGTGGAGAAAGAGGAACACTCCTCCACTGCTGGTGGAATTGCAGGCTGGTACAACCACTCTGGAAAGCAGTCTGGCGGTTCCTCAGAAAACTGGGCATGACACTCCCGGAGGATCCGGCTATACCACTCCTGGGCATATACCCAGAGGCTTTACCTGCATGCAATAAGGACACATGCTCCACTATGTTCATAGCAGCCTTATTTATAATAGCCAGAAGCTGGAAAGAACCCAGATGTCCCTCAACGGAGGAATGGATTCAGAAGATGTGGTATATCTACACAACGGAATACTCTGCAATTAAAAACAATGAAATCACGAAATTCCTAGGCAAATGGTCAGAACTTGAAAATATCATCCTTAGTGAGGTAACCCAATCACAAAAGAACACACATGGTATGCAGTCACTGATAAGGGGATATTGACCCAGAATCTTGGAATACCCTAGACACAATCCGCATATCAATAGATTTCTAAGAAGATGGAAGGAGAGACCCCTGGTCCTGGAAAGACTGGATGTAGGGGAACGCCAGGACAGAGTAACGAGAGGGGGTTGAATGGAGAAAAGAGGGAGGGAAGGGGGCTTATGGGACTTTCGGGGAGGGAGGAAACGGGAAAGGGGAAATGATTTGGAATGTAAATTAAAAAAATAAAATAAAATAAATAATTAAAAAAAAACTTTCTTTTTTTTCTTTTTCTTTTATTTTTTGTTCATTTTATTTATTTTATGTATGATTGCTATGTTGCATGCACACCTACATACCAGAAGAGGGCATCAGATCGCTTTCTAGATTATCATAAACCACCATGTGGGTGCTGGGAATTGAAATTTTAGAACTTCTGGGAAAGGAGTTAGAGCTTTTAACTGCTAATCCAAATCTCCATCCCACTAAAGCCTTTTTTTTTAACCTGCTTTATTTTTTAAAAAAGTGATTAAAGTGATGATGAATAAACAAATAGGATGTATACATGCATGCATATATGTAAGTGTATATATGCATATATGTATGTATGTATGCATATATATACATCTGATACATAAACGATATATCAGAAATGTCAAGTGCATAGTACAAACATCAAAACTTGAATGGGCATCTTTGGAATCACATTTAATCGTTGGCAAAGTTAGGGTGTGAACCACAAATTTCTTTTCTAGGTAGTCACATTAGTGGGATCACGGAGTATTTTCTTCTTCTCTATGATGTGCTAAAAGGGAGAGAAGAGATGGGGACTCTTCGAGCTTCTTAGACTTTGACGAAATATCACACATTCTTGGAGCTGGAGAGACAGCTCAGTCGTTAAAAGCATATTTTTGCTCCTTCAGAGAACTTGTTTTCAGTTCTCATCATTCACTTATAGGTTTACAATTCTTAGTAACTCCTGTTCCAGGTATCCAACTCCCATTTTTAGTAACTTCAAACACTAGGCACCCAAACTAGGCACTTACAGAAAAAACACTCCTACACATAATATATAAACCACTAATTCTATAAATAAAATTCTATAAATAAAAACAAATACAAAAAAGTAAATCATAAATAAAAGACTGCAATCTTGTCAGAAAAAGTTAAGTGACTTTTGCATAGTATGGTGAATGTAAGATAATTAGTTCTCTAAGTCTTTGAAATTATAAAGAAATATTTGTACGATCATCAGTTCTATATGATGTTCCCACAAATTCCTCTTTCTCTTTTCAAAGAAAGTGACAGTATTTTAAGTTACTATCCCCCCAAAATGAAGATATAATAAATTTTTTATAAGCACGACTTGATTTCTGTATTTTGTATCTAGTAGAATTTTGTTTATACTTACTGTTATGCATGTCTTATATAAGTAAGGTAGTAGAACACAGGGAATTGCACACACTGGTAAAATCATCGATCATTAAAGTACATTCCTGGCCAGTAAAACTGTTTCCTGTTAGTATTTAAGAATTGTTAATATTTTGATATTGCTTTCTTTCTAATTTTTTAAAAAGTCTCTTAATCTATAACTCAGGTTTGAACTCAATGTATAACCCCGTTTGACCATGAACTAATGGCAAACCTACCACAGCCACTCCAGTTCTATTACTGAAGGTTGAGCCATATCTAGCACAATTATTTATTTTATAAGGTAAAATACAGTATTTTACTATGTGTATATGTTGTATAATAATCAAATTGAAGTCCTTAGGGAACTCACACTTTTATATGTTTGCCATTTCCTTCAAAAACAATATTCAAAACCATTCTTCTAGGCATTTCAACGCATTTCTTTTAGCATTGTTGACCTAAGTAATCATTTTAGATCAGTGCTTTTCAACCTGTAGGTCATGACCTCTTTTGGGGTTAAACAACCTTTTCACAGGAGTCACATATCAGATATGCAGCATAGCATATCATATTGATACTACAATTCATAATAGTAGCAAAATTACCATTCTGAAGTAGCAGCAAATATAATTATTATATTTGAAATTGAAAGACAAAATATTCTTGAGACAAATGGCTTCTGAGTTTACAGAAGGAGGTTTTATGAATTAAAAGTTCATGTCTTACCTTAAAAAATTACATAGAAAAATATATATTATTTTAGAATAAGATTTTGTTCATTTAATAAATTTAAAGAATATGAGAAGAAAGTGAGTGAAGCAATCACCAAAAGAAGACAGCCACAGTCCAGTGTCTTCTTTTTTTAATCATTTATTTATTTATTTATTTACACTCTAGATTTTATTCCCCTCCTAGTCCACCCTTCGACTGTTCCACATCCCGTACCTACTCCCCACACCACTGTTTCCACAAGGGTGTCCCCACCACAACCCCCACCCCTGACCCCACAAGACCTCTAAACTCCTTGGGGTCTCCAGTCTCTTGAGTGTTAGGTGCATCTTCTCTGATTGAACACAGACCCAGCTGTCCTCTGGTGGGTATTTGTTGGGAGTCTCATATCAGCTGCTGTTTGGTGGTCCAGTGTTTAAGAGACCTCAGGAGTCTAGGTAATTGAGATTTCTGGTCCTCCTACAGGGTCACCCGACTCCTCAGCTTCTTCCAGCTTTCCCCTAATTCAACCACAGGGGTCAGCAGCTTCTGTTCATTGGTTGGGTGCAAAGATCTGCATCTGACACTTTCAGCTATTTCTTGCGTCTTTCAGAAGGCAGTCATGGTACATCCCTTTTTACAAGTGCTCTGTATCCTCAGTAATAGTGTCAGGCCTCAGGGCTTCCCCTTGAGCTAAATCCTACTTTGGGCCTGTCCTGTGACCATTTTCTCCCTCAGGCTCCTCACCATCGGTGTATTAAATTACAATTCTTTTGGTTACAACACTGGGTAGAGTTAGAGAATATTATATTCTTGTTTGGAACACTAAAAATACTCAGTAAATTCCTTAAACTATATATTTTCAAATACAGAATTAACACTTAATGCTCATTGGTCTGCTTTCTAACACCATCCTAATTTTTAATAGCAAAATAGTATTTTCTACTTACTTGCAGCTCAACACAAAGTAAGTATAGTCTATATTTGTATAAATTTTGATATTTGACTACATGCAGACAAAATAATAATATAGTCCAGAAGTTAAAATATGATTAAAATGTCAAGAAGGCCAGTATAGAAATGTCTAGAAGCAGCAGTTAATTATGTTTTGCTGACCATACTCATCATGTTAAGAATCTAAGACTTGTAACTGGAAAAGACCAGAGATATTCTAGCTAGGTACAGGAGTGTTAACAGTCTAAGTGCCCTCTACTCTTTGTGAGTGGAAGACATGAGTGCGTCTATTCATTCATTTGTCAACCAGTAATTTTGTGAATATCTCAGCTCACAAAGACAGATGTCAGTGTTTAAAAGCCTATTCTTGAGATGAAATGATTATTGCTTCCTGAGGCACTGAAAGTAAGTTATGTATTTTCACACACACACACACACACACATGCACACATTTATTCATTATATGTTCACAAATATGTATTTTACTTATATCACCTACATATATTTTTCTACCAAACTCATAAAATGAATTGTTTCTAAGTAAAAATGGAAACAAGATTCCTATTTTGCATTTTAAGTTTAAAATTGTTTATTTATTATTTATTTTCTTCATCACCTTCATACTTTTCCTCCTCTTTTTAGTAACTTAGAGCTCATCCCTCTGACCTAATGGGTGTAATATAACACAGCATTAGTGTCAGCTTTTTATGGGTAAATAACCTTTGTCACAGATCAAAAATATTCTATTTATGATATACTCTATAGCAATATATAAAAAGGCAAATATTGTCAAAATCAATTCATTTTTAAATCTGAGAAAATTGTTATATGATGCGACTGTGACTGAGAGTAGTTGGTGAGTATCTTCAAACAATGGTTGGCCCTAATATATTCTTCTATTCTCCGTATAAAAGCAGATCACATGCATACCATGTTCATGATTGCATCACCTAATGTTAAATATTTTCAACTCTCTTCTTTCATGTCTGCATAATGGAGGTACTGAGGTGTCTTAATGGAATCTTGGGAAGTCTTTCAAACGTGCTTATAATTTTTTATTTTGTGAATTTTCTTCATGACTGAAAAAAATTCAAAAAAGGAGAAATCAGTTTTCAAGCAAATGTTACATGGCCAGACAAGAAAAGTCCTGGATGCCACCAAACATCAGCAGAACAGGGGCATTGGAGTCATTTTGCCTGGGAATGCTGGAGGTAATTTCAAAGGGGAAGATAGAAAGCCATTCTTTTCAACACTTGTCTGTGTAAGCCTTTTCTTTCTTTTTTTTTCTTTTAATTTTCTATATTTTTTTTATTTACATTCCAAATGATTTCCCCTTTCCCGTTTCCTCCCTCCCCGAAAGTCCCATAAGCCCTCTTCCCTCCCCCTGTTCTCCATTCAGCCCCTGCTCGCTTCTCTGTCCTGGTATTCCCCTACATCCAGTCTTTCCAGGACAAGGGGTCTCTCCTATCTTCTTGGAAATCTGTTGATATGTGAATTGTGTCTTGGGTATTCCAAGATTCTGGGTTAATATCCCCTTATCAATGACTACATACCATGTGTGTTCTTTTGTGATTGAGTTACCTCACTAAGGATGATATTTTCCAGTTCTGACCACTTGCGTAAAAATTTCGTGAATTCATTGTTTTTAATTGCAGAGTAGCATTCCATTGTGTAAGCCTTTTCAATGATAATGACACAAACAGAATACTTAGACTCATCTTCTTGCCCCAAACAGCCAGGAACTGTCCTGATATGAAATTAAGAGTCTTAGCTACAGACAGTGATAGCATGTTAAAGTAGAATTAGGGAAAGAGTTCTTAATAACTTTAGGCTTGGATACATTTCTTTAATGTAGCATAGAGAGGAAGAATCAAAATAGAAGTCTGCTTAACTGTTGTGGCTGTGTGAAGATTGACTTCTTAGGATGCTGACATGGTGAGAACTTGAAGGCCAGGAACATATGACATCAGAAGGATATAACAAAACAATTTCACGAATCTTTTCAAAAACTTTCTATTGATTTTTTGTGACTTTCACATCATGTATCCCAAGCCTCTCCCTCAACAGAGAAAAGGGAAATCTCATTGCCGAAGCTATAGTGTGTCACAGTGTATCGTGTCCCACTTCCTGGCTTGTAAATGTTCACTGCAGTGAGTTGATAGTCTGGTTTGAGGTCTCTGGCTTATGCTAAACTACAGATACTGGAACCTCACTGGGACTCATCTAGGATATCCTGTTCTTGCCCTGTGTCAGCTCTCCCAAGCATGTGCCCTTGGGGCTTTTCATATATACCCAGACTATCAGGGCCAGTTGTACTGTGTTGCCTAAGAAAGTTACAAGGCTGGCTATGCCAAGTGCTACAGCAGGTGAGGAGCTGGGTTGGATGGTTCTCATGCTGTCTCCTCCTTGGGGCCTGCTCATCTGCAATCCTAGCAAGCAGGGCCATTCTATCCTTCTTCCCAGGCAAGATGCAGTGTCTGATTTCCTGAGTGTTGAAGCCTGTGAGGGACAGAGACAGTTTTCTCACTTTCAGCACCCCAGCACTAGCTCTGCTGCCTGCTGTAAGTGACAAAAGAGAAGGAAGGAGATGGTGGCATCTCTCCCATGTCCATGCCACTGTACAGTGGACAAGAATCAGGTCCAGCTTTTCTATGATCATGTCCTTGGGATGGCTTAACTATGCTCACATTGTCACGGCCAGTTCTACTCTGCTTCACAGGAGAGGTGCAGGGCCTGATCTCCCAAGTGCTACAGCAGATGAGGGGCAGGGCCAGCTCTCTTGCTTTCATTATCCCAAAGCCCACTCTTCTGCCTGCCACAATTGGCAAGGGGTGAGGGTATGTGTGGGGTACATCTCTCCCTTGCCCACACCATTAGGGTCAGCTCTCTCATGGTCACACCCTTGTGGCTGGCACACCCCTATGCCCCTGCCACCAGGGTAAGCTTTACTGTGATGCCCAGGCAAGGTGTAGGCTGACTTCTCATGAGTGCTGTAGCAGTGAGGTGTAGGACCATATTTCCTGATCTGAATACCTCAGAACCAGCTCTCCTGTCTGCTGTGTGTGGCAAGGAACAATAAAGTGAGGCATTTCTCTTTTGCCCATGTTACTGCATGCCAAACTAGTGGTGGGGCGAGCTCTCCCACAACCATGCCCTCCCCTGGGAGCTGGCTTGCCTGCACCCATGATACAATTGTGTGCTCTATTGTGCTGTCCAGGTGATGTGCAGGGTCCACTCTCCAAAGTGGTGAGGGGACAGGAAGAGCTCAACTGTTTTCATTAATCCAGGGCCAATTTTCCTGTCTGCCATAGATGGTAAAGGGTGAGGGCAGAAAAGGGTATCCCTCCCTTGTCCATGCTACCACATGGGAGACAAGTAGTGGGAACAGTTGTTATATGCTTATACCATGAGGTCTGGCTCGCCCAAAACTTCCACAAACAGGGCTAGCTCTTCTGTGTTTCTTGGGTGATGTGCAGGTTGATATCTAGAGTACTGCAGCTAATTAGGAGTGGGGTCAGCTCTTGAGTTCTCACACAGCCTGGGCCAATTCTCCCCTGATGATGAAGAAAGGTGTGGAGCCAGTTCCTAACAGCTCACTGTCCTTAACATGGATCTGGGTAGTAGCCCAGGCCAGGGGTGTCCACCTGACCTTTGGTGGCAATAGATTCATGCTGCTAAACAGCCACAGACCTAGACATGGACCACAGTGGCAGCACAGGAGAGGATTTCACCATGTTCCCAGCTAGTATTACATGGTACTCATATTATATGTCCCTCACTACCCTTGAGTCTCTCTAGTTCTGACTCTCTTCATTGTGACCACATCCTTCTGTTTCTCTCTTGTTTCCATTTCTCTACCACTTATTTTTTTTTTCTCTTAGTGATACTCAGGGTTTCTGAGGATCTGAGGGTTTGGGGTCATCTCTAGAATATTTTCAGGAGTGCTATTCCCCACCCATGCATCATGGCACTGGACAAAGTTCATTTGAGAACATTCTGTATCCCTCCCCCAGCTTCCAAACCAGATTGATGACCATTTCAGGCTAGAATTCTGTCTAGTCCCCATGGCTCTGGACTGGTGGTTGTCTCCAGATGCTTCTTGCCTGGACTTGCCTATGTTGCCCCATTTAGAAGATTTCTGTCTTGGGCTCATTTCTACCCATGGTCAATTGTGATAGGCAGGGTTGTCTTGTCTTCAGTTTACTCCCCACCATTGAATTCATTCTATATCTATACTGCATTTGATCATTTCAGTATTGCTTTTTACAGGGTGTGTTAGACTCTTAATCATTCAGATGTTTACAGGCCAGAACACTGAGTTTAGACATAGCCTCTCTCCTTTCTGCCACCTACTGACACACATGTGACACAAAACCCATACTTGCAATGATCTAAGGGCAGACAATATCAAAGATTTAAATCATTGTCAGTAGAATTCTAGCCTGTTCAATTGGAGACTAGAACACCAAAACCAAAAGCAACAACAACAACAACAACAACAACAACAAAAAAAACCAACAAACACCAAACCAAATCATAAAATTAACAACCAGACAAATATTATTTTCAAAGGAAAGACTAGTTACCAAAGAATAATTAGTCAATCTTTTCTCAACGATTAAATAAGACCAGGAGATTCTAAAGCTCTGGCCATGCAATGAAGACTCATTAACATGTAGAATATTATTTACAAGACAATATTGCAGAGCAATTGTCTCCAATAGTAGGAATAAATCAATACTGCTTAGTATTACTTAATCTAACATGTTAAAGGTCAAAAAAAATACTTTCAAATTATAAAAGCAATTCAAGTTCCATGAAGACTGCCATTGGAAGTTTGATGTGGATGGTATTAAATTTATATAGATGACATTCAGCAATATAGCCATTTCACAGTATCATCAGACATTCGATGACTGCAAGAGACCTCTGCATTTTCTTGTCTTCTTAAATATATTTTATTTCAATGACTTTAAAGTTCACTATAGTGGTTGTACATTCCTTGTTTTATTCTCTCTTCCAGGTTCTTCATCAACATACCCACTCCTTATCTTGTATTAATTTTCATAAAATTCTCACCCATTATATAATGACACTCTAGTAATTCTCTATATACTTATCTATTTAAAATGGAGGTGTTTACAGTAGCTATCAAAATCCTTTTGGTACCAACAACTCTAAAATATTTCAAGTTGCCTACAACTTAGGTCAGATCTTCATTGAAGTCTAGAGTGGAATAAAATGAAGAGCAACAAGCAATATACACACCTTCTGAAGTAATGATAGATATTTGCGGGGGTTGTTAAAATATTTTTCCTTTATTGAAAATAGATTCTTTTCTATTACCATGTATCCTGAGTATAGCTTGCCCTCCCTTCTTCCTATCAGTTCCCCCAATCTCCTCGACCTTCCTGATTCACTCCCTTTCTGTCTCTTTTGAGAAAAGAACAGACTTCTAAGAATGAGCTACTAAACATGAGAAAATAAAATATAGTAAGATGAAGCAAACATTATGATACTAAAGTTGAACACACTAACCCAACAGGAGATAAAGGGTTCCTAGAACAGGCAGAAGAGTCAGTGACCCACTTATTTGGAGTCCTATAAAATATGCTAATAGCTAAAACAAATACGCAAAAGGCCTGGTGTAGACCCATGTAGGCCCTGTAGTTTCAGTCTCTATGAGCTCATATTCCCCTTGCCTAGTAGAATCAGAGAGCATTGTTCTCCAGGTCTTTTATCTCTTTTGATAATCATTGTGCCTTCTGTTCTACAGGAATCTCTTATGGAGGTTAATAAAGTAGGGAGGTAAAGAGTGAGAGCCATATGGAAAGACACAGTGGTAGGGAAAAAGTCAGGGAAGAAGTTGAATAATATTTGAGGTCTGGCTAAGAGACTGTCCTAGCAAAAATCCATCAGCATTAACCTATATAGATGTCTCTGTGTCATTATTAATAAAAATCAAGCAGGACCCCAAAAGCCTTGCTATAATCTCTGAGCTCTGAGTGGAAGGATTCAATGGAGAGCTCCAATTTAGAGTCTCTCACTGCAAATGTCTGTTTGAGGGTCTCTGTATCTGTTCACATCTGCTACTAGAGGAAGCCTCTTTAATCATGACAGGATAGGACACTGATATTTGATCATAACAGAATATCTTTAGAAATTATTTTATTGATTTTTAAAAATCACCAATGTTTTGTCTTACTCTAGGTCTCTAGGCTACCTAGTCTCTGGTACTTAATTCCCCAAGTACTGTTTGATGTGAGTTGTTTCTAGTGGAATAGGCTGCAAGTCAAAATAGACATTGGTTGGCTACTCCCAAAAATTCTGGGTCACCATTTTCCTAGCACAGAAAGATTGCCTAGGCAAAGCATATTGTTTCAAAGATTTTGTTGCTGAGTTGGTATCCGTGTTTTTCTTTGAATAGCCTTCAGAGAACCTTCCCTTACCAAAGACACGAGAATGAAGAGTAAGTCATTTCCAGCTGCCTTCTCCATGGTCAATGAATTGTATTGGTGTTGTCCTCAGCAATGGGCCCACTGTCAGTTTGCAGATAGAAACCCTTCGACTTAGCAGCAGCCTGAGTTGTTGGATGATTTCCATGGGACTCCTTTGCCCAAAAACCCAAATAAATGCAACTCAGTTCTGACACTGGAAGCTTTGCCTGATTAGTTGAGACTCTGTATTCCCCATTATTGGGACTCCTCATTAGGAACACCATCATACTTTCCAGAACATTTCCACTGTATTAAGTTTCTAATCCCACCAAATGTTTCCCCAAATCTAGCTATATCTACTCCATTTCACTCCTCACATGATCCCCCCTCCCCATCCCATCTACCTGACCCCACTCAGCTGATAACATCTACTTAATTTCTTCTTCCCAGTATAAACCATGAGATCTCCTAGAACTCTGTTTTTCAACCTTCCTTAGGTTGTGACCCATTATTTACTGTAGTTCCTTATGTTGTGGTAACCCTCAATCATAAAATTATTTTGCTCTCACTTTATACCTGTAATTTTGCTACTATTATTAATTATAATATAAATACCTCATAGACAGGATATGTGATACGCAATCACTGTGATCTGGCCATTTAATCTCAGTGTGGTGTTTCTGTAGAAGCAAATCTTTGAGGGGGTGGTCTATGCCACCCTTGCTTCCAGATGATTGCAGGGCATATTTTATGTCTGCTCTAATCCATTTAGCTCTCAAAGAAAGAAACAGAGACCTGGTATTTTTATTAACCAGCTGCAAGGACTAATATCTGGATAGCATCTGAGTTATTTTCACCAAACTAAGCTGCTAATACTCAAATTGCCGATTATGTTCTCATTCTGGTTAATAGCTGCTTTCCCATGGTGTCCTCATGACAATTCTCCCTTTTCTCTTCATCTGGCTTCTCTACATCTTTCTTGTCCTAGTGGTCCTCCTCTCTTACACTCTCATCTCTTCTAGGACCCCTGGGACCCCCACCCACTCCCTGACTGAAAATTCTAGGTTCCAATCTATTCTCTTCTCCCCAGTGAACAGGCTGATCAGCTCTTTTAGTAACCAATCAAGTGTGAGTGAAAGTCATTTTTACAAAACATAGAGTCTGAAACCAGATGTTGGGGCATACATAGAAAACAGTATCTGAATTCACAGAGCACTAAACCATCCTCCCCACCCCAACATATTTCTCAGTCATTTGAGATTCTTCTATTGAGAATTCCCTGTTTGGAAGTTTGCCCCATTTTGAACTGAATTTTTTGTCCTTTTCATATAAAGTTTCTTGAGTTCTTTGTATATTTTGGATATCAACACTTTGTTTTTCTCTCCAGAGTTGGCAAAATTCTTATCCTATTCTGAAGGGTGCTGCTTTGTCCAATTGATGTTGTCCTTACAGAAGTTTTTCAGTTTCATGAGGTATCTTTTATTGATTGTTGTTCTGAGTGCCTGAGCTATCCATGCTCTGTTCGGAAATTCTCTTGTGCCAATGGGTTAAAGACTATTCCTCACCCTCTCTTCTAGCAGATTCAGTGCATCTGTCTTTATGTTAAAGTCTTCAATCCATGAGCATCAGAGAGTTTTCCATATTCTGATATCTTTTTCAACTGCTTTCTTCAAAGATGAAGTTTTTATCATACAAGTCTTTCACTGGCATGGGTTCATTTACCCCAAGATATTTTATATTATTTGGGATATTGTGAAAGGTGTTGTTTCCTTGATTTCTTAGTTCATTTTTCATTTGAAGATAGGAGATCTACTGATTCTTGTTTTTTATTCTCCTACAAGTGTTTATTAGCCACAGGAGTTCCCTGGTGAACTTTTATTAGATCACTATCATATCTAATAAAATGCTATCATATCATCTTCAGATGGGGAAAATTTGGTCCTTTCTTTCAAATTTATATCCCCTTATTCTCCTTCCTTTGTCTTATTGCTCAACTAAAACTTCAAGTACTATATTGAATAGATATGGAAAGAGTGGACAACCTTGTGTTGCTCCTGATTTTAGTGGAAATGCTTTAATTTTTCTCTCCATTCATTTTTATATTGGATATAGATATGCTGTCAAATGCCTACATTATATTTATGTATGTCCCTTTTATTCTTACTTTCTCTAGGACTTTTATTATGAACAAATTTTGGAATTTGTCAGAATACCGACAAGATCATCTCATTGAATACCGAAAAGGCTTTTGTTTCTATTTGTCATTTTCATTACTGAGATTTATTATTTCTTACCTTCTACTCCTCTTGGGTGTGATTTCTTCTTGTTATTCCAGAGTGTTCAAGTGTGCTGTTAATTTGTTAGTATGAGATACCTGCAGGAATTTTTGGTAGACTTTTAGTGCTATTAACTTGCCTCTTAGCATCACTTTCATTGTGGCCTAAAATTTGAAGTATGCTCTCTATTCAACTTCATTGAACCCTATAAAGTATTGAATTTTTTCTGTCTGTCTTAATACATTGTTCATTCAGTCAAAAGTTGTTGAATTTCCATGAGTTTGTAGACTTTCTGTTGTTATATACAGCTTTAACCAGTGTAGTCTGATAAGATGCAGGAAGTTATATCAATATTTTGTATCTGTTGAGACTTATTTTGTTTCTGATTAACATGTCAATTTTTGAAAAAGTTCCACCAGATGAAGAGAATAAGTTATATTCTTTTTTGTTTGGTTAAAATGTTCTGTAAATATCTGTTTGGTCCTTTGGTTTATAACATTTCTTGGATCCAGTATTTCTGTGTTTAGTCCTTGTCTAGATGACCTGTCCACTTGTAGAGTGGTGTATTGAAGTCTCCCAATTTTGTGTGTGTCTGTAGGTGATTTAAGCATTAGTACTGTTTCCTTTACAAAAATGTGTGTCCTTGTGCCTGTGTCATAGATGTTAAGAATTGAAATGTCATCTCGGCAGGTTTTTTCTTTGATAAGTGTGTATTTTTTTCCCTATCTCTTACGGTTAATTATTATTTTAAGTCAATCTTGTTAAATATTAAAATGGCTACACCATCACGTTCTTTGTGGTCATCCAATAGTATTGTCATCTCTAAGATGCTGGGAGTCTTCTGTTGCAACTAGGCTTAACCAATATCCTCTCACAGGCTCTTTTCATTGTGCCAAACCTCAACTTTTTTGCATGACCATTTCTGTACTAGGACAGCAAATGCAACTGAGTCTTCACCCTCAGTCATAGCATTCCTAGGCCTCTTACAATGTCAAGCCTCAGCTGCCTCCAATGTTCCTTTCATACCTTCAAAATTAGTACCATTGGGTGATTCTTACACATTACCAAGTCTCGCTGCAGTAGAAGCATAACTTTGACTATCTCTGGAACAGAGTTTTTCTGTGCACTCAAAAAATACTCCCCAGAAGATTTCTTCCTTAATGGTGCTCATCTCTTCCTCATCACTGCTATTTCTTTGCTCTTGCTAAGCAGCATCAATTGTTTGAGTAACTGCATCTGCTCTTCACTCTAAAAGCTGAGCTGTGTGGCTGAAACTGCCAAATTCTGCTTCTTGTTTGGGACTGGAACATGACCCCTTGTTCTTTTATAACATTACCTGATTTGTGTTTTCAGTAATTTCATCCACTGCCTAAGCTTGACTATCCTGAAACTTGCTTTGTAGACTGACCTTTGAACTCAGAGATCTGTGTGGTTCTCTCTCCTGAATGTTGAGATTAAAGGCATTTTCTAACATGCCTGGACCTAAGCTTCTATCTACCTTGTACGTTCTCTGTTCTATACTGGGCTTGAATTTAGAGAGCTTGTTGCCTGTCTCCTGGGATTAAAGTGTGTTCAACCATGCCTGTGCAAAAGATTTTCATGGTCACTGTTCTTCAAGATCTAGAACAAAAGCCTGAGCTTCCAGCCTCAAGTTCTGGATCACTAGTGTGCCCTCTATTTCTGGATTGTAGTTCATTCCAGATTAAAAGTCTAAATGAAAATAACAACCAGGTAATAACACCGAATATGACATAACTATTTCTTGTTCAACTGAATATACAAACAACAAGTTTAGCTGTGTGAGACCTTGCCCTGAGATCACCACCCCCTGGATCTTGCTATTCCTTTCAACAGAGGACTTAACTCCTTTTCACTTCCTAGAGCTCCTTTATCACTTGAGCTTTTTTTTTTTTTAATCTTTCCACTGTCAGATTGCTAATCTTCATCAAGACACTCTTCATGAGAATAAACCAGACAACAAAATCTTTGCTGGGCTTTTGTTAGACTTCTTTTTTTAAACATAATTAATCTGATTCTCATCATGCTAGTCTTGGCCTCCTCAGTCTCTCAGACAAGGGCAAAAAGAAGCCATATTCTTCACTAAAATATCACAAAAAATGTCTTCAGACCATATAGTAATATCCTTCTTCTCTCAAACCCCTTGAGACAGGCTGCTAAAATTTAAATCACTCTCAGCATCGGTGTCTTCCATATTCCTACTAGGTTGGCCCAAAAGAACCACTGAAAGCATTGTACTCCCTTCCAAATCTGAAGTCCCTAAATCTACATACTACCAAACAAAAACATCATCAGGCCCCTTACAACAATATCATACTCCTAATACCAACTTCTCTCTTAGGATTTCCATTGGTGTGAAGAAGCAGTATTTTCAAAGCCACTTTTATCAGGATAACATTTATTTGGGGTTGGATTATAAGTTCAGAGCTTCTATCAATTATCATCATGGCAGGACATCTGGCATCTTCCAGATAAGAATGCCATTGGAGGAGCTGAGAGTTTTACGTCTTGTTCTTAATGCTAACAGGAGAAGGCTGTCTCAAGGGTAGCCAGAGGGAGGTCTCAAAACCCAACCCCATGGTGACACACTTCCTCCAATAAAACCATTCTACTTCAACAAGAACTCATCTCCTAGTAGTACCATTCCTTGGCCCAGGCATATTCAAACAACCCCCCCCCCAGGATAGCTAAAACAATCTGGTACAATAAAAGAACTTGTGGAGGTATTATTATCCATGATTTTACATTACAATACAGAGCAATAGTAAAATCTTCTTTCAAATGGCCTTGCTTATCTCAATGAAATCATCTGTCATTTTAATTTTTCTTAAGATTTTTAGAAGTTACTTCTGTCCAAGTAGCATCATAAATGTGAGATCCAATATTGGTTGTACCTCTAATCCATTCTGTTATTAGTACTCATCTTGCATTTAAGATCTGATCCCCTTTATGAATTCTGAATTAGCACTTTCAAAAGCCAAAGGCTGAATCCATATTTTTCAGACTTCTGAATCTGATAATATTCTATTTGTAGCTGGAGTCAATCTTTGCAAACAATCAGTGAAGGCTTTCTTGGGGCCTTGGATAACTTTAGTTTAGAGTTCTGTGCTAAGGTTGAGTTATACCATAACAAGTAATAGTTATGTTATAGTTTATGTCATCAAATATCCTGGCCCATAAGTTAGTAATGTTCTCTACATTAGATAAATCAAGCTCTCTGATGATTGTTCTGATGGTTTTAAGGTATTTATGACCCAAGGAAGATGAGAACTAGGTTCTTCAAACTGTTGCACAGGACAAACATGGAACCCAGTCTTCTGAAGATATGCTTGATTTTTATCACAAATAAATTTCCCCTCCCTTTTGACACATAGTTTTTTTACAAGAGGATACCTTTCCTGACCTTGTCTCATTGTCATAAGTACTGCTGAATAGAAGTAATGGGGTTCATGGGTCACCCACAAATGACAAGAACACAGATTCAGTTAAACGGGGATGGTTTATCAATGCACTTCCCAAGAGTGATGAACCAGGGCAAGAGCTCAAAGCTTTGAACTTAACATTGCTCGGGACCACCTCATAAAGTCTAAAACTGCAAAAATCTTGAGGAACTCATATGCAGGAGATGGAAATGATGCTCTTTGACGGCCCTGACTCAAGGCATTTTGGACATAATCATTAATATTGACCTTGAATTTTATGAGTCCTACAAGAACTTTATAGTTGTGGAATTTCATAAAATTAACAAACCTCATAATATACAAAATAGAACAGGATATATGGTCAGCAGGATCCTGAGTTTGTGTGTCCATGATTGGTAGGAATATTAACATAAACAGTATGAAATAGCTGGCTGGCATGGAACAAAATTGCTTCAGCTATGTGACAGGAGCACGTTTGAATAGGAAGAAATGTGTATCATTAGGAAAGATGACTGCGCGAACTTACCATGGTCAGGAATAGTCCATGGTCTCAACAGGTGCTCCAAAGACAGGGAACAGAGAATGTGTTTGTTACCAGAAATGAGGGGCCTAAGCAATGGTGTTCAGACTGTTCAGTGCCCTTTTCACCTCACTCTGTCCTTGCAGAGGATCCCAAGGTGTGATCCCTTCTGCCTGGGAACCAGGTCTAGTCCCACAAAGGCCAGGGCACAGTGCTTGGTTTCCCATTCCTCAGTGATGCCAGATTCTCCACTAATGCAACAGTCAGGGAAGCTAGAGATTGTCATAGGCACAGTGTTATGTAAGCAGCTGTGGATATTATTCAGTTAAGATAGTGTCACCCACCTTCATTTGTTCTTAATGTGGACCTACAGAAAGATAAAACAAGGTCCTTACAATAGAAAGATCATTTCCACTTCTCCATATTCCCAGAATGAAAGACTGACAGGGAGATAATGGTAAGTTCTTTATAATAGACAAGGGTTGTTAGCTGAGGCCTTGGATGTAGAGTGTGTTTCTGTGTTTTTTTCTGAAACAGGGTCTCATGTATCCCATGTTGTCCTCTACCTGTCTTGCCAGGTTAACCTTCAGCTCAGATAATCCTGCTTCCATTTTCCGATAGCTAGGCCCACAAGTGGGGCCTCCACGGACTATGAAAACAGCACTAGTCACTGAGAGAGAACTGGGTTTTCTAATGTTAAGGCATGTCACCGCCCCCCCTCCAGTATAACTATAGCCATTTTGTTCCATGCTTGGCACCTATTTCAGATTGTTGCTGTAATATGCCTGGCAATCACTGATACAGAAAAATAACTTGAAGCAAGGTGAGTCATGATGATTACATCCTGTTATGTTCTATATGACATTTGTTAATCTTACAATATTCCAAAAAGCTTTGCTTAGGACCCATCAAATTATGGGTTATATGCATTGTTATATCAAAAATGGCCTGATCAGAACTAACCACTGGACAATACTTCCTGCAACTTCATATGAACTGCTTGTGGTTTTTTTGTTTGTTTGTTTGTTTTGTTTTTCCTTTATAAGATGACAAAGATGTTTGGGGCATGGCTCAGTCCGCAAAATCTGAGCTATGGTTCTGATCAATTAGTATTAGGGTGTGCATTCAATAAACCATCCCTGTTTGACTGAGATAGGTGCTTGTGTGGTTTGTGGTGCAATCAGGAACCTGAACACAAGATGCTAGGCCCTTGCTCTGTCAACTGAACTATGTCTATAGTATTTTCCTACTCCCTCTGCCGGCACCCCCCCCCCACCTCTGTTGACTATTTTATATTTTTCAGAGATGATCTCATGATATCACTCACAGAGGCCTGTGAGCAATCTTGTTTTGGTGACTTTGGTGCAGAGAGATGAGTCCCACACTCAGCTTGAGGGCTTTTTCATTGGCGCCTCCAATATTTCAGTTCCCTCTGCCAACACATCTCCACACTGTTGCCAGCACCTTGATGAATGCAACTCTCACCCCTAAGGCATCTTGGGGATAACGTTCAAATGCGAATCACAAGGCTTCATGAGTGTATCCCCTAACATACACCAACATTGCAATTTACCCTTCAGCCTCTTCCTGGATGTGAATTCAAGCACCTTTACATGATGGAACAGGTGATATTTCCTCTTCCACATTCATCCTCGTGTGATTTCTCAGTAGTTTTTAATGGCTTATATTGCTGAATTAGGAAAATTTGAAGTAGGATAAGACATTTCTGGGCAGGGTTTGAAAGGAAACACTCAGTTAATTATATAGGAATTACTTAGTTGTTTCCAATCAAGTCTAGAGCAAACTCTGGCTTTGGAAAGAGGAGGTGCCCAATGGCCATGCCCCAGGAAAGTCTCTTGTAAAGGGCACCTCAGCTTCCTGTCAGTAGAAGGAGAACATTAGCAGGGAGGCTGAGGCTCTTCCCCATGACATCAGCAGTCCCTTCTTTGGACATTCTATTGTATCCCAGAGGGTGCTTTGCATCCCCTGTGATGTCACCAGAGTTGTAGTAACAAATGCTCTAAGGTCTCTCAGTTAGTGTCTACAGAATACATTCATAGACATGTTTGCCTGACTATATAGTCTCCTGTGAGAAAGAATGTGGATCAGAGAGAGACTAGCGAGAGGCAGGAGGAAGGTGGTCTTTCATCCCAGAGTAATGAAGGACGAAGGAAGTGGTTCCACGGAATGTAGAGTAAGTCCTGGGCAGTGGTTGTTGAGCTTCCTGGAAGGGGTGGGCTTGGGCTGGACTTTCTAGCAATGGGGCACAGGAACTGGAGCCTCTGGGAAGCAAATGAATTTCCATGATTACCACAATTGCTGAAAGTAAATGATTTCAGAACAGTAGTTTCTCCATCCCCAAAGGCAGGAGATGGCAAGGCCAAAGCTGTTCCATGGGGACATAATGAAATCATCAGAAGTCATTTAGGGTCTAATCTATATTAATTTAGGGCAGGACATAACTGCACTTTACTCTCATGGCTTCTTTTAACTTCAGTGGCTATCTGATAGTAGTACCAGGGAGAGAATTTTGCTCCTGGCCATGGACTTATGTTCTCAGAACTCCTCTGACCTCCTCTCCATGACAGTGACCACCCTAGTTTTATCACTGGCCATTGGTGGCAGGCATTTCTGTATTG
The DNA here is from genome assembly GCA_036184795.1 of Tokudaia tokunoshimensis. Taxonomy (NCBI): domain Eukaryota; kingdom Metazoa; phylum Chordata; class Mammalia; order Rodentia; family Muridae; genus Tokudaia; species Tokudaia tokunoshimensis. Next base: position 13,013,898 of record BTHU01000002.1, read on the forward strand.
TAACCAAACACTTGTCAGAGGTGATGCGCACAGAGACTGTACCCCATTGCTACTTCTGGGGTGTTTGGTGTTTCAGTAAGGGTAATTGATCAGTGTGTTACTATGTTCTCCCCTGAATGACTTTTTAATCCAAGTTCCTGGGCCTACAGTAACAGTGTAGGAGATCTGAGCATCTCCTAGTACTCAAGTACTTGTGGATGGTGATTTCTGAAACCACAGGACTGAGGTCTATGAATTCATGCTGCACCCTATGCAGTTGATAATAATCCTGGAGAAGTCATGTCTGTGGTCATCATAAGCATGTGTAGGAAGATAGAGGAAACACCTGGATACTTACATCCCCTGGTCTCTATAGAGTGATGGAAGAACTGAGATCCACTGAGGAGGCATCTCAAGCCTGGATCAAACTCTTGAGGGTATCATTGGGTCCCAAGCATGTTCTCCTTCTGTTTGTGCCTCAGTGTGTTCTGTCTACACTGTATGCATTCTCACCATGCAAGTCACTTTTGTTCTTCTATCTACAAAGGCTGGCATACAGACTTCATCCTCTGCAACTGTCCTAAGCAAGAATCTGGACAAGAAGAAAGAGAAGATGCTGACCACAGAGTTGTATTTCATTACCTAGGAGAGAAATGAGTGGAGAGATCTCCTGATCTATGTCATGGAAGGATCCATGAACAAGAGTTATGCATTGCTCCAATCCCTGTGGTGTCAGTCTTGGGTCTATAATTTCACCCTCATCCTTTTAAGGTGACAGATCCTAATAAGGTATACCTTCTAATGTCTGTGTGCCCAAACTCATGTCCCTAAATACTTCTTAGAGGAGAGGCAGAACCTGAAGCTTGGTTGGGAGTGAGATGGGAAATGGACTATTCTGCTTCCTCCAATTGAAATGTTGGGCTTGTCGTTTGAGTGAAGAATTCAGAGATAGAGGCAGGGGAGAGTGAATATTGAGCATGCATCAGCATGCATTTGGAGAGCCCTTGACAGGTACTGTAAGTTTGTGGTGAGTCTTTTACTTGCGTGGCAGGTGACTGAATGCTAGAAGCTCCTGGTAGTAGCTAGAGGATCCTGGTGCCACATTGTTCATCTTAGTACTTGACTAGAAGACCCGAGGCTCATGCCTGTTTCTCTGTCTGTGTGCCTTATACTCTGAGACAGTAATGTTGCATGTGTTTCTTCTAATCCTCATTGTGCTCTTTCTGTTTCTGTATTTCCCTCTTTCTCATTCTCTGATTCTGTTTCCTTTTCTCCTTGTGTGTGCCCAAGTCTGTGAGTCTCTGTGTGTGTACACGCACATACATGTGCATAAGTTTAGAATATTTATATTTTCCTCCACACTTTGTAATCTAGGGGTCTGTGTTTTGGCCTAAGGATTTACCTGTATAACAATTTCAAAGTGAAGTCTGAGTTCTGGGAGCCCCAACTTTAAACAGCAACATTCAGTGCCTATGTGGTCACATTTGTCTGTACATTTGTATCCCATTGGTAAATTATAAAGCTTTGCTGATATCCTGTTTCATCGCCAGAATTACGTGTAATGTCTGTCTCTACACTATTAGTTATCCAGGATTTAGAATCCCTGTTTCGAAAACAGGAAAAATATTATCACCGATTTCTAGTGGGCAAAGACCTGTAGTCTAGGCTCTTGGGAGCACAAGGGGACAGACTGCCCCTCCAGCTCGACTGAGTGAACACAGAGAGTCAAGGCACCCTCCATCTGCATGCCTAGCTTCTGCTGTCCTGTGGACGGGATAACAAGTTTCCAAAACTGAAGAAGATACCAGTATACAGAATCCAGAAAGTGGCCTTCCTGGACTGGGGTAATACAGTACCCAGACTGAATTCATGTATTCCTGAAAGTTCATGTTCATAGAGTTCTATCTTCCTGGCAGCAGGCCTACCACAGGCTAAATCCATTATATTAAAAATTGAAGTTAAAGGAGAAGGATATCATGTCGTTTCTGCACAACTTAGAGATGAAGAACACTGAGGTCCAAGAGAACATCTAAGAGCACAAGAAGGAGATTAACATATAGGTAACTACGGTTCAGGGAGGTTGCCAGTTGTGGAATGGCCATTTCTGCCTTCATTTTATTATGGAATGGAGAATCTGAAGATCTGGTTCTATTTCTTCTGCTTTTTAGCCATCAGTGTGCCTTTGGCCATTTGGATTCAGTACTAAGTCTGTAAGAGACTGTTTTTCCTTCCAATATTGTCCAGGCATCCTCAGGAGCTTCTAAATAGAAAAGTGATTCACATTGTGAGAGGGTTATTATGCAGTACTGGGTCTCTGGGGCTCAAGCAGGGTTTTACAGAGCTGAGTGTGATGGAACACATGGCTAGAATGACCTCCCCTTAGTTCTATTGACCTACATTGAGGTTATTTGCCCACTGCTAATTGATGTTTCCCCAATGCATTGGGCTGTTGTGGATAGATGGAGATCCCTGTTTCTTTTGGAGAGACATAGACCCTTAATGGTGTTTGGGCTGCAGCAATCATTTCTTCTTCTCTGAATTGGTTGTTTGCTGTTTGTGCATCTGTGATAGATGTATTGAGATGCATTGTATTAGGTCTTCATGGGAACCTAGGTCTTGGTGGGGTTAATGGGACCTGTAAGTAGGAATGGGTTGAAGAGGTTACAGGATCTTACTATGCAGAGGGTGTTTCCAGCAACCTGCACAGCTGACACCTGATGAAGAAGAACTTTATGAGGAAGAGGTTGGTCACACTGAAGCAGGACAGCAAGGAAGTGCAGGTTAATTGGGCCCTCATATAATACTTGGTTGACTAGAACCTGAATGGCAAAGACGAACAGGAAAAGACCAACAACCTCCAGAAACAACAACATCAGGTAGGGACAAGCAGCTTATTCAGGCTGATAATGTCTAATACCATTTGCCCATTGCATCCATCTTTGCTTTCATCCACTACCTTTCTTTTTTTTTATTTTCTAAGTTTTTTTTACTTACATTCAAAATAATTTCCCCTTTCCCCTTTTCGCCCTCCCCGAAAGTCCCATAAGCCCCCTTCCCTCCCTCTTTTCCCCATTCAACCCCCTCTCATTTCCTATCTTGGCATTCCCCTACATCTAATCTTTCCAGGAACAGGGGTCTCTCCTTCCATCTTCTTGGAAATCTATTGATATGCAAATTGTGTCTAGGGTATTCCGAGATTCTGGGTTAATATCCCTTTATCAGTGACTGCATACCATATGTGTCCTTTTGTGATTGGGTTACCTCACTAAGGATGATATTATCAAGTTCTGACCATTTGCCTAGGAATTTGGTGAATTCATTGTTTTTAATAGCAGAGTAGTATTCCTTTGTGTAAATATACCGCATCTTCTGAATCCATTTCTCCATTGAGGGACATCAGGGTTTTTTGCAGTTTCTGGCTATTATAAATAAGGCTGCTATGAACATAGTGGAGCATGTGTCCTTATTGCATGCAGGTAAAGCCTTTGGGTATATGCCCAGGAATGGTATAGCTGGATCCTCCGGGAGTGTCATGCCCAGTTTTCTGAGGAACCACCAGACTGCTTTCCAGAGTGGTTGTGCCAACTTGCAATCCCACCAGCAGTGGAGGAGTGTTCCTCTTTCTCCACATCCTCGCCAACAACTGCTGTCTCCTGTGTTTTTGATCTTAGCCATTCTGACTGGTGTGATATGGAATCTCAGGGCTGTTTTGATTTGCATTTCCCTAATGACTAAGGATGATGAACATCTCTTTAGGTGCTTCTCAGCCATTAGATATTCTTCAGGTGAGAACTCTTTGTTTAGCTGTGTACCCCATTTTTTAATAGGGTTGCTTGCCTCTCTGGAGTTTAACTTCTTGAGTTTTTTGTATATATTGGATATTAGCCCTTTGTCAGATGTAGGGTTGGTAAAGATCATTTCCCAGTTAGTTGGTTGCCCCTTTGTCTTTTTGACAGTGTCTTTTGCCTTGCAAAAACTTTGTAACTTAATGAGGTCCCATTTGCCAATTCTTGATCTTAGAGCATAAGCTATTGGAGTTCTATTCAGGAAATTCTCTCCTGTGCCCATATGTTCAAGGATCTTCCCTAGTTGCCTTTCTATTAGTTTCAGTGTGTCTGGTTTTATGTGGAGGTCCTTGATCCACTTGGAATTGAGCTTAGTGCAAGGAGATAAGAATGGGTCAATTTGCATTCTTCTGCCTGTTGACCTCCAGTTGAGACAGCACCTTTTGTTGAAAAGGCTATGTTTTTTCCACTGGATGGTTTTAGCTCCTTTGTCAAAGATCAAATGACTATAGGAGTGTGGATTCATTTCTGGGTCTTCAATTCTGTTCCAGTGATTTACATGCCTGTCACTGTACGAATATCATGCAGTTTTTAACACTATTGCTCTGTAGTACAGCTTGAGGTGCGGGATACTGATTCCCCCAGAGGTTCTATTACTCTTGAGAACAGTTTTAGCTATCCTGGGTTTTCTGTTATTCTAGATGAATTTTTGAATTGCTCTTTCTAACTCTATGAAGAATTGAGTTGGGCTATTGATGGCGATTACATTGAATTTGTATATTGCTTTTGGCAAGATGCTCATTTTTACTATATTAATCCTGCCAATCCATGAACATGGCAGATTTTTCCATCTTCTGAGGTCTTCTTCAATTGCTTTCTTCAGAGACTTGAAGTTCTTTTCATACAGATCTTTCACTTGTTTGGTTAGAGTCACGCCAAGATACTTTATATAGTTTGTGGCTATCGTGAAGGTTATCATTTCTCTTACTTCTTTCTCAGCCTGCTTATCCTTTGAGTATAGGAAGGCTACTGACTTGCTTGAGTTGATTTTATATCCGGCCACTTTACTGAAGTCGTTTATCAGCTGTAGGAGTTCTCTGGTGGAGTTCTTTGGGTCGCTTAAGTATACTATCATATCGTCTGCAAATAGTGATAGTTTGAATTCTTCCTTTCCAATTTGTATCCCTTTGACCTCCTTTTGTTGTCTAATTTCTCTAGCTAGAACTTCAAGTACTATATTGAAAAGATATGGAGAGAGAGGGCAGCCTTGTCTAGTCCCTGATTTTAGTGGCATTGCTTAAAGTTTCTCTCCATTTAGATTGATGTTGGCTACTGGTTTGCTGTAAATTGCTTTTACTATGTTTAGATATGGGCCTCGAATTCCTGATCTTTCCAAGACCTTTAGCATGAAAGGATGCTGAATTTTGTCAAATGCTTTCTCAGAATCTAATGAGATGACCATGCGGTTTTTTTCTTTGAGATTTTTTATATACTGGAATACATTGATTGATTTCCTTGTATTGAACCATCCCTGCATCCCTGGGATGAAGCCTACTTGATCTTAGTGAATGATCATTTTGATGTGTTCTTGGGTTGGGTTGGCAAGAATTTTACTGAGTATTTTTGCATCTATATTCATAAGAGAGATTGGCCTGAGATTCTCTTTCTTTGTGGGATCTTTGTGTGCTTTTGGTATTAGCGTAATTGTGGCTTCATAGAAAGAGTTGGGTAGTATTCCTTCTGTTTCTACTTTGTGAAATAGTTTGAAGAGTATTGGTGTTAGGTCTTCTTTGAAGGTCTGATAGAGTTCTGCACTAAAACCATCTGAACCTGTGCTTTTTTTGGTTGGAAGACTTCCAATGATAATTTCTATTTCTTCAGGGGTTATAGGACGGTTTAGATGGTCTATTTGATCCTGATTTAATTTTGGTATTTGGTATCTGTCAAGGAAATTGTCCATTTCCTCGAGATTTTCTAGTTGTGTTGAATACAGGCTTTTGTAGTAGGATCTGATGATTTTTTTAATTTCCTCAGTTTCTGTTGTTATCTCTCCCTTTTCGTTTCTGATTTTATTAATTTGGATACTATCTCTGTGCCCTCTGGCTAGTCTGCTAAGGACTTACCTATCTTGTTGTTTTTCTCAAAGAACCAACTCCTAGTTTTGTTGATTCTTTGTATGGTTTTATTTGTTTCTACTTGATTGATTTCAGCCCTGAGTTTGATGATTTCCTGCCTTCTACTCCTCTTTGATGTATTTGCTTCTTTTTGTTCCAGGGCTTTCAGGTGTGCCATTAAGCTGCTAGTGTATGCTGTCTCCCATTTCTTTTTGGCAGCACTCAGAGCTATGACTTTTCCTCTTAGCACTGCTTTCATTGTGTCCCATAAATTAGGGTATGTTGTGCTTTCATTTTCATTAAATTTTAAAAAGTCTTTGATTTCTTTTTTTATTTCTTCCTTGACCAAGTTATCATTGAGAAGAGCATTGTTCAGCCTACATATGTATGTGGGTTTTCTGTTGTTTTTGTTGCCATTGAAGACCACCCTTATTCCATAGTGATCTGATAGGAGGCATGGGATTAGTTCAATCTTCTTACATCTGTTGAGATCTGATTTGTGACCAATTATATGGCTGATTTTGGAGAAGGTACCATGAGGTGCTGAGAAGAAGGTGTATTCTTTAGCTCTAGGATGAAATGTTATATATATATATATATATATATATATATATATATATATATATATATATATATATCTGTTAGTTTCATTAGGTCCAAGGCTTCAATTTGATTCAATGTGTCCCTGTTTAGTTTCTGCTTTCCTGAACGATCCATTTCAGAGAGCAGGGTGTTGAAGTCACCCACTATTATTGTGTGAGGTGCGATGTGTGCTTTGAGCTTTAGTAAAGTTTCTTTTACGAATGAGGGTGCCCTTGAATTTGGAACATAGATATTCAGAATTGAGAGTTCTTCTTGGTGGATTTTTCCTTTGATCAGTATGTAGTGTCCTCTGTCTTTTTTGATGACTTTAGGTTGAAAGTCAATTTTATCTGATATTAGGATGGCTACTCCAGCTCGTTTCCTGGGACCATTTGTTTGTAAATTTGTTTTCCAATCTTTTACTCTGAGGTAGTGTTTGTCTTTGACACTGAGGTGCATTTACTGCACGCAGCAAAATGCTGGGTCCTGTTTAAGTATCCAGTCTGTTAGTCTATGTCTTTTTATTGGGGAATTGAGACCATTGATATTAAGAGAGATTAAGGAATAGTGATTATTGCCACCTGCTATTCTTGATGCTATCTTTATGTTTGAGTGGTTATCTACTTTTGGGTTTGATGCAAGAAGCTTACTATCTTGTTTTTTCCAGGGTGTTGTTTCTCTCCTTGTATTGGCGGTTTCCATCTATTATCCTTTGCAGGGCTGGGTTTGTGGAAAGATATTGTGATAATTTAGTTTTATCATGGAATATCTTGGTCTCTCCATCTATGGTGATTGAGAGTTTTGCTGGGTATAGTAGTCTAGGCTGGTATTTGTGTTCTCTTAGTGTCTGCATGAGATTTGCCCCGGATCTTCTGGCTTTCATAGTCTATGGTGAGATGTCTGATATGATTCGGATAGGTCTTCCTTTGTATGTTACTTGGCCCTTTTCTCTTACTGCTTTTAATATTCTTTCTTTGTTTAGTACATTTGATGTTTTGATTATTATGTGAAAGGAGGTATTTCTTTTCTGGTCCAGTCTGTTTGGAGTTCTGTAGGCTTCTTGTATGTTCATCGGCATCTCTCTCTTTAGGTTAGGGATGTTTTCCTCCATAATTTTGTTGAAGATGTTTACTGACCCTTTAAATTGCAAATCTTCTCTCTCATCTATGCCTATAATCCTTAGGTTTGGTCTCCTCATTGTATCTTGAATTTCCTGGATGTTTTGGGTTGCACGTTTCTTGCATTTTGCATTTTCTTTGACTGTTGAGTCTATGCTTTCTATGGTATCTTCAGCACCTGAGATTCATTCATCCATCTCTTGTATTCTATTGTTGATGTTTGCATCTATGACTCCTGATTTCTTCCCAAGGTTGTCTATCTCCAAAATTGTCTCCCTTTGTGATTTCTTAGTTGTTTCTACTTCCTTTTTTTTAGATTCTGGATGTATTTGCTGAGATCCTTCACTTGTTTGTTTGCATTTTCCTGTATTTCTTTAAGGTATTTTTGTGTTTCCTCTTTCAGGATTTCTGCCTGTTGACCCAAGTTCTCCTGTATTTCTCTAGTGATTTTTGTGTTTCCTCCTCATGGGCTTCCATCTGTTGATCCATCACCTCCTGCATTTCTTTAAGCAATTCTTGTGTTTCCTTTGTAAGGGCATCTACCCGTTGATTCATTTCTTTAAGCAATTTTTGTGTTGCCTCCCTATGGGCATCCATCTGTTGACACATATTCCTCTGCATTTCTTTATTCAATTTTTGTGATTCCTTTGAAAGTGCATCTACCCGTTGATTCATTTCTTTAAGCGATTTTTGTGTTGCCTTCTTTTGGGCCTCCATCTTTTGATCCATGTTCTCCTGCATTTTTCTAAGTGATTTTTGTGTTTCCTTTGTAAGGGCTTCTAACCGTTGATTCATGATCTCCTGTAATTCTTTATTAGATTTATTTTTGTCCTTCTTGAAATCCTCTAATAGCATCATGAGAAGTGATTTCAAATCCAGATCTTGTTTTTCGGGTGTGATGGGGTATCCAGGACTTGCTGCTGTTGGAGAGTTGGGTTCGGATGGTGCCATATTACTTTGATTTCTGTTAGTAACTTTCCTATGTTTGCCTTTTGCCATCTGGTTACCTCTGATGTTAGTTGGTCCTGCTGTCACTGGTTGTTGTTTGGACCGCCTGTGAGCCTGCAAAGCTATTTCTGCCCCCCTCTGGATTACCGGGATTCCCCTGGCACTGATTTCTGGGGCCTGCCCTTCTCGTGAGTGACTTTGGAGCCCTGATATGCCTTGCCCCAAGTGATGTTATATTGGGACATCCCTGTACATCCAAAGGCTCAGCATAGTGGATTCCTGGAGCAGAGGTTGACAAAGGGAGGCTGGTAGGCTCTCACCCTGTGCAGGGATGTGTGATCTCTCCCGGGGGGGGGGAGGGGAAGTCCTTCTGCAGGGCAGAAGTCCCACAGCAGAGCTGGCGCGTCGGTTTTTGCAGACCTCCCCAGCTCTTGGGAGCAGGTTACATACAAGCTGCCTGAGACCCAAGCGATATTATGCCTGTCTGTCTCTGAGCCTGGAGGTCCCAACTGCCCTGATGCTGGAGCAAAGATGACAGAGTGCACTCTGCACTCTCTTGGCGGCACAGGTCACTCTGCAGGGGAGATGCCCCACAGCAGAGCTGGCGCCCAGAAGACCGCAATGCTGTCCTGCTCTTGGGCGCAGATGGAAGCCCCAACAGTCTGTGTCCCAAGCGATGTTATATTGGGGAGAACCTGAGTACCTGTCTCCTCAGTGCAGTTGATCCAGGAACAGAGGTCGCCAAAGGGAACCATCCACTACCTTTCTAATCCACACTCTGAACCAGTCATCCACTTCATGTTATGTAGTTGTTCATTGATCTGTCTATGAACAGGTATTCTGGGAAGTTAGCCTCTTGTGAGATACTGAATTATTTGAAAGTGTACCTTGCTGCTCCACTTGAAGCTAAAGTCCAGTAAGGGTAACAGATGAAATATTGTGTCATATTCCCGCATGTTCTCATGATGGACGGGATGCTATGCAGAGCTTTAAGAAAGTTCTAGGTCCTATGACAGGAGTCATGCAGGGGTCCTGTGACCTCCCTGGTGGTCAGTTCTTGGTTTGTACTTCTAGAAGTCTGAGTGACAGCTTGTCAGCCCATATATTTGTGAATGTTGCTAAATATTTTGCCCTGCCTGTACATATAGCAGCAATGGTTAAAAGATCAGTTAAAAGATCAATGTTGACTGTCCAGGTGTGTTGGGAGGAGGCAGCCTTACAGTTGACATGCAGGTCCCCACCAAGCCTGTGTCATTTTTTTTATTAGATATCTTCTTTATTTACATTTCAAATGGTATCCCCTTTCCAAGTTACCCCTTCGAAACCCCCTAACCAATCCTCCCTCCCCCTGCTTACCCCCTTCCCCCAATTTCCTGACTTGCATTCCCCTATTCTCGGGAACTGAACCTTCATAGAACCAATGGCCTAACCTCTCATTGATGTCTGAAATGTTCATCTTCTGCTACATATGTAGCTCAAGCCATGGGTCCCTCCATGTGTACTCTTTGGTTGGTGATTTAGTCCATGGGAGCTCTGGGGGTACTGGTTGATACATATTATTGTTCCTCCTGCAGGGATGCAAACCTTTTCAGCTACTTGGATTCTTTCTCTAGGTGATCCACTGGGGACCCTATGCTCAGTCTATTGGTTGGCTGTGAGCCATGGGCATGTTGATCCACCTTCCAATAAGGACCAAAGTATCCACACTTTGGTCTTCCTTTTTCTTGAGCTTCATGTGGTCTGTATTCATTGAGTATTTTGAGCTTTTAGGCTAATATCCACTTATCAGCAAGTGCATATTATGTGTATTCCTTTGTTATTGGGTTACCTCACTCAGGATGATATTTTCTGGCTCCATCCATTGCCTAAGAATTTCATGAATTCATTGTTTTTAATAGATGAGTAGTACTCCATTGTGTAAATGTACCACATTTTCTGTAGCCATATAGGCAGGTAGATAAGTGGAAAGAATTGAAGACCCAGAAATGAACCCTCACACCTATGGTCACTTATCTTTGACAAAGAAGCTAAAACCATTCAGTGGAAAAAAGACAGCATTTTCAACAAATGGTGCTGGGTCAACTGGCAGGCAGCATGTAGAAGGATGCAAATTGATCCATTTTTATCTCCCTGTACAAAGCTCAAGTCCAAGTGGATCAAGGACCTCCACATAAAACCAAATACACTGAATCTAATAGAAGAGAAAGTGGGGAAGAACCTGGGGCACATGGGCAAAGGGGAAGATTTCCTGAATAGACACCAATAGCTAATGCTCTAAGATCAAGAATTGCCAAAAATGCAAATCATAAAATTGCAAAGCTTCTGCAAGGCAAAGAACACTGTCAATATGACAAATTTCCCAACCAACAAATTGGGAAAATATCTTTATCAATCTTACATCCGATAGAGGGCTAATATCCAATATGTACAAAGAACTCAAGAAGTTACACACCAGAGACCCAAATAACCCTATTAAAAATGGAGTACAGTGCTAAACAAAGAATTCTCAATTCAACTGAGGAATACCAGATGGCTGAGTAACACCTAAAGAAATGTTCAACATCCTTAATCATCAAACAAATGCAAATCAAAACAGCCCTGAGATCTATCTCACACCAGTCAGAATGGCCAAGATCAAAAACTCTGGGAACAGCAAATGCTGGAGAGGATGTGGAGAAAGAGGAACACTCCTCCATTGCTGGTGGAATTGCAAGCTGGTAAAACTGCTCTGGAAATCAGTTTGGTGGTTCCTCAAAAAATTTGACATAGCACTACCTGAGGACCCAGCTGTACCACTACTGGGCTTATAACCAGAAGTTGCTCCAACATGTAATAAGGACACATACTCCACTATGTTCATAGCAGCCTTATTTAAAATAGCCAGAAGCTGGAAACAACCCAGATGTCCCGCAAGCCTGTGTCTTAATAACTGTCTTCCTCTTCCAGGTCTCAGAAGCTGTAAGAGAGCAGGGATTGCCACAGCCCAGGAAGAGAACCTCCTGCAGAATGAGTTGCCACCTCAGGAGCCCCCTGCTGAGTTCCACTTTCCCCCAATAGCCACAGACTTTCCTGGCTGAATCTTCTTCCTCATAGTTTATTTCTTTTGTGGGAATAGGCCCTAACTAACCAGCCAGTGAGCCAGTCTGGCTGATACAGGGTCTTATTCCCTTTCCTGTTCTAGCAACATCCCTTGAGAGAGAACTGAGGTGACTGCCCTGCCACCAAGTGTCCAAGAGGAGAAACAGGATATAGGTCTGGTCTGCTCAATGTGTAGTGAGAGTGAAGCTTAACAGAATTTTCCATTTTAGTTAAAATTTTGCTTTTCCTTGTTTTGCTATTTGTTATGTTATTGGAATATTACATGTTCATGTTATTGCTTTTTTATTTTGATAATGCTTTTTACAGTTTATATTAACTATCATTTTAAAGCCTGATTTTTTAAAATTTATTTCTTATGAATAAAATTTTATTTGTAACTCGACACTTTTTTAAAAATTTTTATTTAATCTTTTTACACTCCAGATTGTATTCCCCGTTCCTGTCCACTTTCCTGACTGTTCCACATCCCATACCTCCTCCCCATGCCCTGTCGCCATGAGGATGCCCCCACCCCCACCCTACCTTAACTCTAAACTCTCTGGGGCCTACATTCTCTTGAAGGTTAGGAGCATCATCTCTGAACACCAACCTGGCAGTCCTCTGCTGTATATGTGTTGGGGAACTCCTATCAGCTGGTGTGTGCTGCCTGTTTGGTTGTCCAGTGTTTGTGAGATCTCAGGGTCTAAATTACTGGAGACTGCTGGTCCTCCTACAGGATCACCCTCCTCCTCATACTTTTTCTGCCTTTCCCTAATTCATCCACAGGGGTTATCAGCTTCTGTCCATTGAATGGGTGGAAATATCTGCATCTGACTCTTTCAGCTGCTTGTTGGATATTCCAAACTGTGGTCATGCTAGGTCCCTTTTTGTGAGTTCTTCATAGCCTCAGAAATAGTGTCAGGCCTTGGGACCACCTATTGATCTGGATCCCACTTTGGGCCTGTCACTGGACCTTCTTTTCCTCATGCTTCTCTCCATTTCTACCCCCTGCAGTTCTTTCAGGCAGGAACAATTATGGGTCAGAGTTTTTGACTGTGGGATGGCAACCTCATCCCTCCACTTGCTGCTTTCTCTTTTTACTGGAGGAAGACTCTACAGATTCCCTCTCCCCAATGTAGGGCTTTTCATCAAAGGTCCCTCCCTTTGAGTCCTGAGAGTTTCTCATTTCCCAGGTCTCTGGTACATTCTGGAGGGTCCCCCCCAACTCCTACCTCCTTGCCTATTCCCATTTTTCAGTGCTTTAGTCTTGTTCCTCCCTCCACCCAATACCTAATCATTTTCCCCTCTTTCCTGCCCTGTCCCCTTTCTCACCCAGGTCCATACCTCCTCCTACTCTAATAGCTTTCTTCTCATTTCTAAGTGTGATTGAGGAGGCATCCTCACTTGGGCCCTTGGGCACCATTTATTGAAGATGCTTTCTTTTTCCATTGTATATTTTTGGTTTCTTTATCAAAGATCAAGTGTCCATAGTGTGTGGTTTTATTTCTGGGTCTTCAATTCTATTCCATCAATCAATGTGTCTGTTTCTATAGAAATACCATGCAGTTTTTATCACTATTGCTTTGTAGTATAGCTTAAGGTCAGGGATGGTGATGCCTCCAGAAGTTCTTTTATTGTTAAGAATTGTTTTCACTATTCTGGGTTTTTTGCTTGTCCAGGTGAATTTGAGAAATGCTCTTTCCATGTTTTTGAAGAATTGTGTTGGGATTTTGATGGAGATTGTGTTGAATCTGTAGATTGTCTTTGGTAGCATGGCCATTTTTACTATGTTAATTCTGCCAATCCATAAGCGTGGGAGATCTCTGCATTTTCTGAGAGCTTTTTCAATTTCTTTGTTGAGAGACTTGAAATTATTGTCATAGAGATCTTTGACTTGTTTGGTTAGAGTTACCCCAATATATTTTATATTATTTACGGCTTTTGTGAAGAGAATTGATATCTGATTTAATGAGAAATAAATTGAAAAATGTGTCAATTTGTAACAATAAAATTAAAATAAAGTTGGCGTTGAAGAAAGGAAGTTAGATATTGTAAATGAATGTACATCTACTTTGCAACTCTAAAGAGAAAAGTCAAAATTAACTAAAGGTGTATTAGTCTTTATTAATATGAAGACCGAATTGACTATAAAATAATATATCTTTTAGAAAATTTTATATGGTATTTACTGCAAGAAAGATAGTGTCAATTTTAACCAATAGATCACCCAATTTTACTTTGGAAAATACCTGTATAAAGGGCTTTCAACTATTCATGTGTCAAAATATAATTTAACAGAAGTAAATGGGAATAAAAATTTACCTTAATTATACATATAAACTTCAATGACTTTTTTATTGAATATATTCTTTATTTACATTTCAAACATTATTCCCTTCCCCGCCCACCCCCCAGAAAACCCTTAACCCATCCTTCCTCCCCCTGCTTCTATTAGAATGTTCCTCCACCAAACCCACCCCCACCTACCCTCCCTCTATTTCCCTATGCTGGAGCATCTATCGAATCTTCATACGAACAAGGACCTCTCCTCCCATTGATGCCTGACAATGTATTTCTCTGCTACAAATGCAGTTGGAGCCATGTGTACCCCTTGGTTGATGGCTTAGTCCCTGGGAGTTCTGGGGAGTTTGGTTGGTTGATAATGTTGTTCTTCCTATGAAGTTCCAAAACCTTACAACTCCTTCAGTCCTTTCTCTAACTCTTCCATTGGGGACCACACTCTCAGTCCAATGGTTGGCTGCTGGCATCTGCCTCTGTTTTTGTAAGGCTTTGCCAAGGCCTCTCAGGAGACAGCCATTAACAGGCTTCTTTCAGCAAGCATTTCTTGGCACCCACAATAGTGTCAGGGTTTAGTGTCTGTTTATAAGATGAATCCCCACGATGGACAATCTCTGGATGACCTTTCCTTCAGTGTCTGCTCTACATTTTATCTCCATAATTTCTCCCATGAGTATTTTGTTTCCTTTCTCAGAAGAACCAAAGCACCCACATTTTGGTCTTCCTTCTTCTTGAGCTTCATGTGGTCTATGAATTGTATTTTGTTTATTCAAAGCTTTTGGGGCAATATCTACTTATCAGTGAGTGCATACATTTTGTGTTCTTTTGTGATTGGGTTGCCTCACTCAGGATGATATTTTCTAGTTCTGTCCATTTGCCTAAGAATTTCATGAACTCATTTGTTTTTAACAGCTGAGTACATATATCACATTTTCTGTATCCATTCCTCTGTTGAAGGACATCTGGGTTCTTTCCAGCTCTGGCTATCATAAAGGCTACTATAAACATAGTGGAGCATATGTACTTATTACATGTTGGAGCATCTTCTGGGTACATGCCCAGGAGTGGTATAGCTGAGTTCTAAGGTAATACTATGTACAATTTTCTGCCAGACTGATTTCCAGAATGGTTTTACAAGCTTGCAATCCCACCAGCAATAGAGGAGTCTTCCTCTTTCTCCACTTTCTTGCCAGCATCTGCTGTCACCTGAGTTTTTGATTTTAGCCATTCTGACTGGTGTGTGGTGGAATCTCAGGGTTCTTTTGATTTGCATTTCCCTGATAACCAAGGACTTTGAACATTTCCTTAGGTGTTTCTCAGTCATTCTATATTTCTCAGTTGATAATAACTCTAATGATTTTAAAGACATGCTGTAGCCAACCATAATTTTTTTTAAATTATCTTAATTTGATTTATTTTGATTTTATCAAAATATTTTTATTTTGATGTATATCAAAATTATATTAGAGTGGTATAACATTAGCCTAACTTATTTCTATTATTTTGCATTTTGTTATATCTCATGACTATATAATTTCTTCAAAAATATTTTAAGGACAGTAAAAATCACATGCTCATGAAATTTTAAATTTTCAGAATTAATAGCATTTTCAAGATATCTGAAAATTATTTGCTTTATTTGCTTTAATCAAATCAAAATTCATATTATATCATAGAACAATGAAAACTGACTTTCTATTACTTAATTTTTGTTTTTATATTTATTTTTATTTTTTGACCCAAGTTCTCACATCTCAGACTAACCTATCTAGCACTTTGTATCCAAGGCTGTCTGTTTGATTGCAATCCTTCTGTCTAAGCTTTTAAATCTGTTAGAATCTCAGGATATCCTTAATTTCAAAATCTAATACTTAAGATCTCAAGCATTTTATGACTATTTTTTTTAAATAATTTTAAGAATTCACTAAAGGCAAGACCATAAAGACCAAGAACTCATTTCTTTCTGTCACCCTGGCCTATGGTGGTAGGATACAGGAAAAGAAAAATAAATGTACATGGTATAATACACTTGTAGAAAGTTTTTTATTTCAATGATAAATAAACACATGCTTGAAGGAAGAGATTTGGATATCATCTCTTATAGAGGCTTAGTTACTTATGAAAAGATGGATTTCACAAATCATTATTTAAAGTAAAGAAAATTAATTCCAACATAAACCATGGTTATGTGCAATTGTTTTATTCACATTCTGCAAACTTCCACTTAAAGGTGATCTCTGTTAACCTATACACAGCACAGATTGATAGCTTTGCTTTTTATGCCTGTGTGTTAACTTTCCTGATTTAATCTGTTCTTTATTCCTCCAATTCACTGACTAACTTTGTTATTCTATCTTGATATTTCTATCTGCAAACATTCATTAATTTGTTATCAGCTTAGTCAAATAAAATACATGTATATACATATGCATGTATACGCATATTATTATATATAATATACATAAGTAATAACTTTTAGACTAAATGCTATATTTTATATACTTAATAGCTTTTAGACTAATATATAATACATATATTTCATAATATATGGTAAAAACATTATTAAATGTTTCAGCTAAATAACATAGAACAGCTGAGTAGCCACCTTAGCTCTACAACTTCTTTTAGATATTTGAGGAAGATCACATGTTAACATAGAAAGAAAATTGTGAATGTTAAACACACATATTTTAATATGTATAAAAGTTTCCAGTGAAAATAATGAATATCAGAAATATATATACATATTCCCAGGATTATATAAAAGTTAATGCACACATATCTAGGATTTATGCATTTTTATGCATTTGTGTAATACGATTATTTTGAAAGCATGCCTATGTAAACATATCCAATTTTTTTTTTTTTTGGTAAATGCTCACATGTATGTGAGCTACATAATCAACATATCTGTGGCTTGATTATGCACACATAAATTATGAAAGGATGTATATAAGCAGGATTGTGTACACATGTCTATGCTTTCAAACTATTTTTATGCATGAATTGAGCAGAAGAAATTGATTCTTACAAAAGGAAACAACATTAAAATCCAGTCTTAATCATTGAAACATTAGTGAGAACAATTAAATCTATGCATGATATCTCCCTCTGTGATCTTAGCACTCTATAAATTGAAACAAGGACATTGTTGAGAGTTTAAGGACAGATTGATCTATAGAGGGAGGATAAATTTCAACTTGTCCAATTTTTTCCCTAAAATTAACAATAACACTTCTCACACTGAAGGGTCACTAGGTAATTTTTCTTAATTCATACAATGTTCTTTTTCCTTCTTCCAGATGGTTACACTGTTCTTAAGCAAAATGGCATCATATTTGGCATTTGGAAAGCTTTCTGTTTTACTTTGAAGTGTTTGCAACCTGAAATAAAATTAACAAATTGTGATATTCTTTACCTTGTGGGGAAAAATGTAGATCCAATTTTAAACAAGCATCCAATTCAAGGTTTTGCAAAGAGCACTCTGCTTAACATGTAATCTGACAAGGGAAGAAATGCCGATTTTCTCATTCTAACCCTGGGATTTAATAAATATTGAGTGGATTCCAGAAATCTAAATTTTATGGTATTCATTGGATGGCTTTGATGTAGCTGGCCTATAGACCACACTTAGAGAAAGAGTGAGCTTAAGTAATCTGAATTCTGTAATGTTTCCTTGGCATGGGCACCTAAAGAACACACAAAAAGATTAGTGTCTATATAGATTCTGCCAAGTACTCAGAAACACTACAAAGTTATTCTTTCATTGAGAATGTTAACATATGTGTGCATGATTGTAAATATTTGATTTTGGCTAGTGAGGGAGACTGCACATATTATGTGTTTCCATATTAAGCAACAGGTAGTATATAGAAGATCCAAGTAATATAGTTCATATAACCCTTCACAAATGTTGATTAAAGTGCTGTAGTCCCATAAGGTTCCAGGGCCAAAATTAAAAGACATGTGTATTTAACAGTCATATTTAAGTCATTTGGGAACTAAATCATTAATCATTCATCACTTGATGAATGTTATGGTAGCAGTCAAATAGAACACACCTGCTGTGCTGGGGTTCAACAAAGTTCTGTCCTGAGGCTGCTCTGATTTCTGTGGAATTCTGAAGGCAACAGCAGCTAAGCAGATGTGGCAGGACAGCTTTGCTGGTCCCCACTACCAAAGCAATACAGAGTCACAAAGTTCAAATGATACTAAAGAACTTATTAGGTCCCCAAGATGTTTTGGCACATGTAGCTTTAGAAACACTACGTGTTACTTACTGTTCCTTAGGGACAATCTATAGTTGTGCAGTTATAATGTCCTGGCTGCCAGTTTCTCTATGTCATTTGCTATAAACACTAGTTCAGACAGCTATTATTCTGCTAATGTATGTTTCATAAGATCTAGAAACCTTGCTGTTATGTTTACATTCTTTTTCTGGAACAAACTAAAAGCCAGATTTGAAATAGTGAAGTATAATGGGTATCTGTGACCTTCACTATGATGGTTTGTGGATATAAAAAACTTCTTCTATGGGTAAATATAATACCACATGCTGAACATGCTAAAGAAAATTAAGCGATTCAGCAGACATTTGGCTAATAATAGTGAGTGAGATGCTCTGGTAATGCCAGATCACAAAATATAAGTCAATCCTGGACTAAGTTGTTTTAATTGAAGTAAAGTAACGGCAGGCAGATAAGTTGAAAAATCAAGGCACAGCATCTACATAAATTGCATCCCTTGCATTTTCATAAATCTTTTAAATAAAACTTTTAATAGGCAATGATGCATCTAAACTACATTTTCAAATAGGGCATAAACACTATAAATCAAGTTTAGACTTATATTAATAATTCATTTTATGAAAAAGCAAAATGATTACAAATAAGATGAAAGAAGTCAAATTATTCCTGTCTGAAGAAAATATGATCCAACATTTTAAAGAATCAAAAGGCTCCAAGTGGAAAGCTTGTAAACATGCTAAGTAGTCAAAAAAAATAGGAGGATACAAAAGCAACTAACAACTGATAGTGAGAATGCTGAGGCAAGAACTGGGAAAAGAATCCTGTTCACAGTAGTCTGAACAATATCTAGGAATAAACTCAACCCTGCAGATTAAAGACCTCAACAAATCAAACTTTTAAAATACCTGAAGAACAAAATTAAAGACACTAGAAAACAGGATGATTTCCTATGTTCATAAGTCAAATGATTGATACTGTGAACATTATTATTAGAAAAACTATATTAAAGACATAATGCAATCCCATTAAAACTGCAATATCACCCTTCAAAGAAATAAAAATACTAAAATATGTGTGAAAGTGCAAAGACTGCATCTAACTCAAGAATCTCGAGTAAAAAAAAACAATGTCAGACTGAAGTCTGTTTTAGATTTCCAAATTGCGTTACAGAGAAATGATGGCAAAACAGCAAACTATTGGCAAGACAAATATATAACACAGACTAAAAGAACAGAAGACAGAGACAACCCCAAGCATCAATAGCCACTTGATTCTCTATGTAGATGTCAAAAGACATGTTGGAGAAAAGTTGACTTCTTTACAAAAGTCTTTGGAAATTGGATATCCACATGAAGAAAATTGAAACAAAAGTCTTTGGAAATTGGATATTCATAAGAAGAAAATTGAAACAAAAGGATGTAGAGGACACTGAAATTGTAAAGTTACTGTTACAGTTAATAATATCAATAATTGATAGATAGAATTGCATTAAACTTACAATTTTTACTGCACAGCAATATGAAAACTAGATTGAAGTTCTGTTTTGCTCTTCAACCAACAAAGAAAACATGGGTTAGGAAGCAGGGAGAACAATGAACACAGACATCTTGCTGGGATTGTCACTCACTTACTCTGTCTGCTAAGAAACCAATTATAGATGTCTTTCAACAACTAAACATAGAACTGTCTTTTGATCCAGCTAGGCTTCTTTTGATAGATACATGAAGAAAACTAAGTCAATGTATACTAGAGATAGCTGCACACCCATCTTTACCATGGTCATATTCACAAGTGTATCTAGGTGTGCACCTTGAACATTTATGAAAGTATAAATTTTCCGCTTTGAAGAAAAATGTTAGTTATATTCAGAGACTTCTATTGTGTGAGCTTTCTATTTGTGTGAACAAATGAAACAGAGCTTTTTAAACGGAACTGATATTGTGGTTGGAACAGAGGTGGAAATCAGTTTGGCAGCTCCTCAGAAAATTGGACATAGTACTACCTGAGGACCCAGCTATACCACTCCTGGGCATACACCCAGAAGATGCTCCAACATGTAATAAGGACACATGCTCTACTATGTTCATAGCAGCCTTATTTATAATAGCCAGAAGCTGGAAAGAACCCAGATGTCCTTCAACAGAAGAATGGATACAGAAAAGGTCATATATTTACACAGTCGAGTGCTACTCAGTTATTAAAAACAGGTTCTTAGGCAAAAGGATGGAACTAGAAAATATCATCCTGCGTGAGGTAATCCAATCACAAAAGAATACACATGGTATGTACTCACTGTACCCAAAAGCTCAGAATAAACAAGATACAAATCACAGACCACATGAAGCTTAAGAAGAAGGAAGACCAAAGTGAGGGTGCTTTGGTTCTTCTGACAAGGGGAACAAAATACTCACAGGAGTAAATATGGAGATAAAGTATAGAGCAGAGACTGAAGGAAAGGTCATCCAGAAACTGTCCTACTTGGGGATTCATCCCATATACAATCACCAACACCCCCTCCCCACCCCTGGCACTATTGTGGATGCCAAGAAGTACTTGCTGACAGGAGTCTGTTACTACTGTCTTCTGAGAGACCCTGCTAAAGCCTTGCAAATACAGAGACAGATTCTTGCAGCCAACCATTGGACGGAGTGTGGGGTCCCCTGTGGAGGAGTTAGAGAAAGAACTGAAGGAGCTGAAGGGGTTTGAAACCTCAGAGGAAGAACAACAATATCAACCAACCAGAATCCCCAGGGCTCCCAGGGACTAAACCACCAACCAAGAAGTATACATGACTCTAGCTGCATATGTAGTGGAGGATTGCCTTGTCAGGCTTCAATGGGAGGAGAGGTCATTGCTCCTATGAAGGCGTGATAGATGCCCCAGAGTAGGGAATTTGAGGGTAGGGAGGTGAGAGTGGGGTGGGTGGTGGAACAACCTCATGGAAGTAGGGGGATGGAGGATGGAATAGGGAATTTTCAGGAGAGGAGATAACATTTGAAATGTAAATAAAGAAAACATCTAATAAAAAAAAGAAAGAAACTGAACTCATACAAAAAATTAGTTTATAAAGAAAAATATCACAGTGTTCATCCTTTAGCATATCAAAGAGGTCTGCGGTAAATAAAGCATTAGTTATTAAGAAAGACACACCTAATTTGAGGTGTGGAAGATCAGAGAATTTAATAATCCCTAGCTGGCGATGAGGAATCAAACTTGTGCATGTGTGTGCACATGTATGCATATATTGGCACATGTGTGTGTGTGTGTGTGAGTTTCTATGTAAAATACCAAAACTGAAATCAAAACTGAGTGGCAGACAAATGCTGTAGTACAGTAAAAAAAAAAACAAACCTTTCAAAAGAGACTGTATACATTTAAGAAAGAGGCTAGATTATAAGTAGAAAATTGAAGGTGGAAAATGCAAAAACTTCTTGGCCCTCTCAAAAATAGGTCCACCAGCTGGGGAACAAGCTTGAATCGTTTGAAAGGTCACCTTATATCTCAACTATAGCAAGCTGCTAAATTGAATGCAATGGCATCAGTGAGATTGTCCAGAGAACAGTTATAAAGTTTGAACATAAGAGTATCTCTAGAAGATCTTGTAATAAGTCAAATAATTAAAGGATAGGGAGACAAAAAACTGGCTGTACTGATTTACCAAGTTAAATGAAGTACTTAATTGTGCCTAATAATTTCTGAGAAATCAATATCTCAACTTTGGAGGAAATAATTTCCCTGCAGTTTGAACTTTAGGGTTGAAGGGTCAGTGTGGAGAATCAGGGGAAGGACCAAGCTGTAAATGGAAATGCTTCTCTTGTTTTAAACATTTAAAGAGGAGCTGTATTTTCCCTTCAGTCATTGTATAAATTCTGAAATACGTTTCTAGATGTTCATGCGTACCCACAAGGGTATGCGTATGAGTATGTGCACTCACACACACACACACACACACACACACACACACACACACACACACACACACACAATGCCTGCACAATGGCATGGAGTTATTCTTTACACACTCTGGATGGCAGAAAATAAATTGCATCCTGATGTTTTCAGCCCAGGAAGAGGACAGTGTCAGCTTGGTTGAATTCGTTGGACTCCAGAAGTCAGCTCTATTGCTGTGTGGTTGGCCAAAGCATACCTCACTACCAATGGCAAACTTCAGATAATTACAAACACAATGTCTCCAACTCCAGCCAGTGTCATATTTCAGTAAAGCCATCTATGGAAAAAGGGAAACTCAATTTTGCCAAGCAAAGAGGCCAAGAGTAAAGTCATTATCGTTTCAACTGTGCTGCTGCCAAGAAAGGCCGGCTATAGGGGAACTGGGAGAGTTTGAAGATATAAAATGTCAGTGCATTAGATTCTGTCCAAGTGGATGAACCTGGGATTAAATTGGATAATCTCAAACTCAAGGCTAAGCAATAGAATAGTAGGAAACCAACAGACAAAAGCTCCATCTGGGTTCAGCATCATGGGCCAGATACTAAAATGTTAAAAAAAAAAAATAGACATGATGTCAGAAAAGAAGCTAAGGAGAATGCATATCAACATATTACCTCTCCTGAGTTCCGGGAGATGCATGTCCACACAGTAGCTCTCCAGAATTATCAGCGCTCTGTTACCTACTCTAGTTCTTTACAATATATTTTCAAACCAGGAGGTTTGTCATAACAACAAAATAAGGGGGCTTAAAGTACATATTTACTGCATCTTTAGTTGCTAAGAAGCAATTTTCTGAAATATGCAAAGTATTCCCCATGTGCAGAGAAACAAGACAGATCAGTTGAAGCAATAATGTGTTTACCAATTCCAAAAGAAGAAAAAAGATGTGAAACTAAACTTTGCTTATTTGCAGAAGCAAAATCTGCTTACTAAAGCAAAGTAACCCTTCCCTGGCTCTTCTATTCTGCTCCTTATCTTGGTTCTATTCATTGGTTTTCAACAATGATATGATTGAAAGCAAAGAGTTACCAAGTAAGGTTCTCCTAAGAAGCTTAAAGTATTGTGGACCTCAGAGACATCCACATGAAACATGAATTCAGTGTTAAAGTATCACATCAGAAACCATAATGTTTAATAGATACTTTACTCCAGGGTTGAAATGGAATTGAAGTCATATTTTAAATTTAGTTACATCACTCGAGGTCAATGAAGCTATGCTCAATTTAAACCACAATGTTAGTTTTTACAGAACTATAATGCATTTAAAAGTGAATAATGGAGACACCAAAAATCAAAATGGAACAAATCATTCTTTTCTGGAACTGAAAAGAATAGGCCCCCGAAAATAAATATATGGGATTCTTCCTTGAGGTTTCCCATTATCCAAAGTAGCCGACAATTGGCCTGACCACTCTATCCTAAACTTTAATTCACATTGTCTGTTCATTAATTATTAAAACCATCCATCAGATATTGGAAGGAACCATGATCTATACTTCATATATGAGAACATGCCTCTGGGGTTCTAGATTTTAGACTGGAGAATGTGGGTACTCCAAATACCAATACTATACTTGCTTGGCACAACCATATTCTGGATTGTGTTTTTCTAGGTTCAGTCTTTGACTCCAGCATGAGGAAGGGTACTTCTCAGCATTATATGTCTTCCATGTGAAAACATTCTCCCTAAGTATAAGTTGATATGGACCTCATCTTTTCTACATTCCAGCTTTCCTGCTAATGGCATTTTTCCTTTGGCATTTGTCTTCTAAGACTGGTCCCTTACTAGAGTTTCTAGCTTTGGAAATATCAGCCTCTGTGTGATGCCCAATCTAATCACTGATCCTTCAGTCTCTTTATCTCATTTTCTTATGTCTTTTTGTTTTTTGGTTTTTGGGTTTCTTTTCCCTCTTTTGGCAATCATCCTGATTACAGTTTTCTTCAAAACATGTAGTCCTCAGAAATTTTAAACCTGATTTTGATTTTCAAAAGCCAACATCACATTTTATGATCAGTTTTAACATTCCTCCTGATTTCTGACCCATAATATTCAAACCTGTTTGTGTGCTCTGTGAAGTCTCGTTCAAAGATTAACTAATGTTCTAAGTTTAAACCCACTCCTTGCCCATGGGAATGCCTGCAGTCTTACCATCCAAGGACTTTATACCACTGAGACATCCTGTTCTGTACCAAATACCCACACCTACACAGTCATTTCCTTGAACATGCTATCATATTTCTGTGTTGATCCCACTTCCTCTTTGATCCTTCTGAAAGTAAATGCTTCAGAGGATGTGTCTAAGCATTGACTTTCTCTCCTCCAATTTCTTTTGATCTTTCTACAGTCAAGCTTTTATCTCTACCACCTACTAAAGCCACTCTTGTAGAAAGTGCTCTATAATTTCGTGATGTTAATTAATCTTTGACTAGGAAATTGAGAAAAAAGCCATAAACAAGGCAGGTAGCATTTTATCAAGGAAGTTTGACTGCAATCATAAATATCTTGATGAAGGCAATGCTAGTGTTGCTCAATACACCTGGTTAGAGCAGAAAAGAAAAAAATTAACAAACTATGTTCTATATTTCTTTGTATAAAATTTAAATTAATTTGATAGTTCTGTTCTTTTAGTTGATAAATTTCAGTTTGTGATTGCCTTCCTAAAGAAGGCAAAGAACCATCCCATACTAAAATGGTGAAGTTAATATTCTACAAACAAATATGTATTCTGAAACTGGTATGAGTTAAAGAAAGGAATTTTACTCAAATTTTCTCTAGAAGATTCTTATTCATTTAGAATTGTAACTACATCTGTGATGGTAAGTTATTGAAGCTATATCATTACATATCATTTACTTTCTCTGATTATCCATATTTAGATGACTATACATATTCAGTGTACCCCTGGATCACAAAGCATTTCAATATCCTATATTTTCTCCTTTTGCAAAACAATTGGTAATAAAATCTGCGACTCTTCCAGAGTAATCACTTTTTTGTTTCTGGTAAAAATGGATTTGTCTGCAACTGAAAATCCACTAGTGTTACTTTTTAACCAATCAATTTCATCTTTGTTAGTCCCTTTTATCTTCATTTGTTTAATGTATTTCTGAGTAATTTCTGACCAGACTACTCATGCTGAGCCTTTGGAAATACCCCATGTCCTTTAGATACTTCAATATTTCTCCTGAGCTTCAGCTACCAATGTCTCTTTTGTTATTTGTAATCAGTGTATCGAATGTTAGAGATTCATTTTATATTTTTTTCTCTGAATTTCTGAACAATCTTTCCATATCTATTTATATCTCTTGGAACCTTAGGCTGAGTTTTTAGTTTTCCAGTCATATGTCTCAAAATAAATCTGACAGAAAATTAATATATAGAATATTTAAAGAACAACAACCAAAAGATTACCAAAAATCAATAGAAATAGCCTCTGTGTATGAACAATGGGCTTTCAAAAGAAGAAATGAAAATAGCTGGTAAATACTTTAAAGTGTTCAGAATCAATAGCCATCAGAATGATGCAAGTCAAAACTATCTTAAGATTACAGAATGTTTATTATCAAAAAAATAATTGACAACAAATATTATTTAGGATACAGGGAATGAAGCACCCTCCTTCACTCTTGATGTGAATGAAAACTAGTCCAATAATTGTGGAAACTAAAGTGGAGATCCTTAAAAAACCTAGAAATATAACTATAAAACCATAAGACCAAGCTATTTCACACATGGGCATACCCATAATACTGTACATCCTAATACAGAGACACTTGCTCTTCTGTATTCATTTCTGTAAAGTACATTAGCAAGGAAATGGAACCATCATAATTGTCATAAACTGATGAGAACGTGCACATGTAAATATGGCACATATAAACAACAGGATTTTATTAAATTGTAAAGAAAAAATGAAATAATGAAATTTGCATATAAATTGATGAAAGTGACTAAAAATGCACTGGGTGAGGTAAAATAGGCTCAGAGAAACAAAAGCTATATGGTCTTCCTTATATGTCGATGTGACCTTTGAATTACTAATTTTATATGTTCAACTTTGAGCTCCAATAGATGCCAGAGTTCCTTAATGAAGCCTTTGGAGAGAATTTCATATTGGAGAGGAGAGAATGAAATTAGATAATATAAAAGCAGAAAGGAATAAATTGACACTGTTCAACAAGGAGGGTACCAGATATGATGGTATATGAGAGTAAATTGAAGGAAGAGAGTTTGAGAAAGTCACATGGATGCCTATGCTGTAGCCAAAGTTAAAAAATAATCTATTGAGATGGGTGCAGCCAGGTACACAAGGAACACCCGAGTGTAAGATCACCTGGGACACGGTTCCCCAGGGTCCTACCTGCACCCAGGAGCTGGGTAGATCCATAGCCATCTGTGCACCTATTCTGGCAGGGGACATCTGTTCTGCCACCATCTTCACTACTGCAACTGAGTGGGTTGTTACAGTCAGGAACTTAGAGAACACCTGAGTGTAAGATAACTTGGGACTTGGTCCACCAGGGCCCCACCTGCACCCAGGAGCTGGGCAGCACCACAGCTCTCTGTGCCAGGGGAGAGCCGGTCACCCAGGGATGCTGAGACAGGTTTGGAGGCACACAGGAGGGACAAGCACCAGCCAGAGACAGCAGGACCAACTAACACTAGAGATAACCAGATGGCAAAAGGCAAACATAGGAACATTACTAACAGAAATATAGGCAACATGGCACCACAGGAACCCAATTCTCCCACAACAGCAAGTCCTGGATACCCTAACACACCAGAAAAGCAATATTTGGATTTAAAATCACAACTCATGATGCTGATAGAGGACTTCAAGAAGGACATAAATTACTCCCTTAAAGAAACACAGGACAACATAAGTAAACAGAGAGAAGCCCTTAAAGAACTACAGGAAAACATAACAAAACAGGTGAAGGAATTGAACAAAACCATGCAGGTTCTAAAAATGGAAACAGAAACAATAAAGAAATCACAAAGGAAAATAACTCTGAGCATAGAAAACCTAAGAAAGAAGTGAGGAGTCAAGAATGCAAGCATCAAAAACAGAATATAAGAGATAGAAAAGAGATTCTCAGATGCAGAAGATACCATAGAAAGTGATGACATAACAGTCAAAGAAAATGCAAAATGCAAAAAACTCCTGACCAAAAACATCCAGGAAATCCAGGACAAAATGAGAAGACCAAACCTAACGATTATACGTATAGAAGAGAGTGAAGATTTCCAACTCAAATGGCCAGTAAATGTCTTCAACAAAATTATAGAAGAAAACTTTCTTAACCTAAGGAAGAGATGCCCATGAACATAAAAGAAGCCTACAGAACTACAAATAGATTTGACCAGAAAAGCACTCCCACCCTTTACATAGTAATTAAAATGCCAAATGCATTAAACAAAGAAAGAATATTAAAAGCAGTAAAGGAAAAAGGTCAAGTAACATATAAAGGTAGACCTATCAGAATTACACCAGACTTCTCACCAGAGACTATGAAAGTCAGAAGAGCCTGGACAGATCTCATACAGACCCTAAGAGAACACAAATGCCAGCCCAAACTGCTATACCCAGTAAAACTCTCAATTACCATAGATGGAGAAAACAAGATATTCCATGATAAAACCAAATTTTCACAATATCTTTCCACAAATCCAGCTCTTCAAAGAATAATAAATGGAAAACATGAACAGAAGGAGGGAAACTACCCACTAGAAATAGAAAGAAATTAATCTCCTTTCAACAAACCCAAAAGAAGATAACCACGCAAACATAAAAGTTTATATCAAAAGTCATAGGAAGCAGCAATCACTATTCCTTAATATCTCTTAACGTCAGTGGATTCTATTCCCCAATAAAAAGACATAGACTAATAGACTGGATATGTAAATAGGACCCAAAATTTTACTGCAAACAGGAAACGCATCTCAGTGTCAAAGACAAACACTACCTCAGAGTAATAGGCTGGAAAACAATTTTCCAAGCAAATGGTCCCAGGAAACAAGCTCAAGTAGCCATTCTAATATCCAATAAAATGGATTTTCAATCAAATGTCATACAAAAAGACAGAGAATGACACTTTATACTCATCAAAGAAATAAAAGTACCAAGAAGAACTCTCAATTTTTAACATCTATGCTCCAAATAAAAGGGTAACCTCATTCATAAAATAAACTTTACTAAAGCTTAAAGCACACATTGCACATCACACAATAATTGTGGGTGACTTCAACACACCAGTCTCCCCAATGGATAGTTCAGGGAAACACAAACTAAACAGAGACACAGAGAAAATAACACAGGGTTTTTTTTTTAATTTTATTTTATTTTCTAAGTTTTTTTTTTTACATTCAAAATCATTTCCCCTTTCCCGTTTCCTCCCTCCCCGAAAATCCCATGAGCCTCCTTCCCTCCCTCTTTTCCCCATTCAACCCCTTCTCGCTTCTCTGTCCTGGCATTCCCCTACATCCAGTCTTTCCAGGACCAGGGGTCTCTCCTTCCATCTTCTTGGAAATCTATTGATATGCGAATTGTGTCTAGGGTATTCTGAGATTCTGGATTAATATCCCCTTATCAGTGACTGCATACCATGTGTGTTCTTTTGTGATTGGGTTACCTCACTAAGGATGATATTTTCAAGTTCTGACCATTTGCCTAGGAATTTCGTGAATTCATTGTTTTTAATTGCAGAGTAGTATTCCATTGTGTAGATATACCACATCTTCTGAATCCATTCCTCCATTGAGGGACATCTGGGTTCTTTCCAGCTTCTGGCTATTATAAATAAGGCTGCTATGAACATAGTGGAGCATGTGTCCTTATTGCATGCAGGTAAAGCCTCTGGGTATATGCCCAGGAGTGGTATAGCCAGATGCTCCGGGAGTGTCATGCCCAGTTTTCTGAGGAACCGCCAGACAGCTTTCCAGAGTGGTTGTAGCAGCTTGCAATCCCACCAGCAGTGGAGGAGTGTTCCTCTTTCTCCACATCCTCTCCAACAACTGCTGTCTCCTGTGTTTTTGATCTTAGCCATTCTGACTGGTGTGAGATGGAATCTCAGGGTTGTTTTGATTTGCATTTCCCTAATGACTAAGGATGATGAACATCTCTTTAGATACTTCTCAGCCATTAGATATTATTCAGGTGAGAACTCTTTGTTAGCTCTGTACCCCACTTTTTAATAGGGTTACTTGCCTCTCTGGAGTTTAACTTCTTATAACACAGGTTTTGAACCAAATGGATTTAATAGATATCTATAGAACATTTCATCCTAAATCAAAAGAATATACCTTCTTCTCAGCACCTCATGGTACCTTCTCCAAAATCGACCGTGCATCTGGTCACAAAATAGACCTCAACAGATATAGGAAGATAGAACTATTCTCATGCCTCCTATCAGATCACTATGCAGTAAGGGTGGTGGTCTTCAATAGCAACAAAAACAACAGAAAACCACATACACATGGAAGCTGAACAATGCTCTACTCAATGATAACTTGACCAAGGAAGAAATAAGGGAAGAAATAAAAGACTTTTTAGAATTTAATGAAAATGAAGGCACAAAATACGCAAATTTATGGAACATAATCAAAACAGTGCTAAGAGGAAAACTCATAGCTCTGAGTGTCTCCAAAAAGTAGATGGAGAGAGTATATACTAGCAGCTTAATAGCACACCTGAAAACTTTAGAACAAAAAGAAGCTAGTACACCCAAGAGAAGTAGAAGACAGGAAATTATCAAACTCAGGACAGAAATCAACCAAGTAGAAACAAAAAGAACTATTCAAAGAATCAACAAAACCAGGAGCTGTTTCTTTGAAAAAATCAACAAGATCAATAAGCCTTTAGCCAGACTAACCAGAGGGCACAGAGACAGTATCCAAATTAACAAAATCAGAAAAGAAAAGTGAAATTTAACAAAAGAAACTGAGAAAATTTAAAAAATCATCAGATCCTACTACAAAAGCCTATATTCAACACAACTGGAAAATTTGGAGGAAATGGACAATTTCCTAGGCAGATACCAAATACCAAAGATAAATCAAGATCAGAAAGACCATCAAAATGAGAACATGAGAAACATGTTTTACAAAGAGGGCAAGATTGAAACAGAGTTTGAGTGTCTTCAAAATTCTGAGCCTAAAATCAGAGACTAGAAAAGGCTACCCTCTCTCTATCCATATCTTTCCAATATAGTACTTGTAGTTCTAGCTAGAGCAAATGGACAACATAAGGAGGTCAAAGGGATGCAAATTGGAAGGAAGTCAAACTATCTCTATTTGCAGATGATATGATAGTATACTAAAGTGACTCATAAAACTCTACCAGAGAACTCCTACATCTGATAAACAATTTCAGCAAAGTGGCTGGATATAAATTTAACTCAAACAAATCAGCAGCCTTCCTATATTCAAAGGAAAATCATGCTGAGAAAGAAATTAGGGAAATGACACCCTTCACAATAGCCACAAACAATATAAAGTATCTTGGTGTGACTGTAAGCAAGCAAGTGAAAGATCTGTATGACAGAAACTTCAAGACTCTGAAGAAAGATATCAAAGAAGACCTCAGAAGATGGAAAAATCTTCCATGCTCATGGATTGGCAGGATTAATATAGTAAAAATGGCCATCTTGCAAAAAGCAATCTACAGAGTCAATGAAATCCCCATCAAAATCCCAACTCCATTCTTAATAGAGTTAGAAAGAGCAATTCTCAAATTCATCTGGAATAACAAAAAACTCAGGATAGCTAAAACTATTCTCAAGAGTAAAAGAACTTCTGGGGGAATCAATATCCCAACCTCAAGCAGTACTACAGAGCAAAAGTGGTAAAAACTGCATGGTATTGGTACAGTAACAGGCTTGTAGGTCAATGGAATAGAATTGATGACCCAGAAATGAACCCACACACCTATGATCACTTGATCTTTGACAAAGGAGCTATAACCATCCAGTGGAAAAAAGATAGCCTTTTCGACAAATGGTGCTAGTTCAACTGGAGGTCAGCATGCAGAAGAATACAAATCGATACATTCTTATCTCCTTGTGCTAAGCTCAAGTCCAAGTGGATCAAGGACCAGACACACTGAAACTAATAGAAAAGAAACTGGGGAAGAACCTTGAACACATGAGCACAGGGGAATATTTTCTGAACAGAACACCAATAGCTTATGCTCTAAGATCAAAAACTGACAAATAGGACCTCATAAAATTGCAAAGCTTCAGTAAGGCTAAGGATACTGTCTATAGGATAAAATGGCAATCAACAGATTGGGAAAAGATCTTATGAATCCTACATCTGATAGAAGGCTAATATCCAATATATATTTAGTACTCAAGAAATTAGACTCCAGACAATCAAATAACTCTGTTTAAAAAAAAATGGGGAACAGAGCTAAACAAAATTCTCCACTGAGGAAACTTGAATGGTGGAGGAACACCTAAGAAAGGTTCAACATCCTTAGTCATCAGGGAAATGCAAATCAATACATTTCTGAGATTTCACCTTATACCAGTCAGAATGACTAAGATCAAAAACTCAGGATACAGCAGGTGCTGGTGTGGATGTGGAGAAAGAAGAACACTCCTCCACTGCTGGTGTGATTGCAAGCTGGTACAACCACTCTGGAAATCAGTCTGGCAGTTCTTCAGAAAACTCAGCATAATACTACTGGAGGACCCTGCCATACCACTCCTGGGCACATACCCATAGGATTCTCCAGCATGTAATAAGGACACATGCTCTACTATGTTCATAGCAGTCCTATTAATAATAGTCAGAAGCTGGAAAGAACCCAGATGTCCCTCAACGTAGCAATGGATACAGAAAATTTGGTATACTTACACTATGGAATACTACTCAGCTATTAAAAACAATGAATTCACTAAATTCTTAGGCAATTGGGTGGATCTGGAGATTGTTATTCTGTGTGAGGTGACCCAGTCACAAAATAACACACATGGTATGCACTCACTGATAAATGGATATTAGCCCAGAAGCTTGGAATACCCAAGAGACAGTTCACATATCAAATGGTGCCCAAGAAGAACGAAGGAGAGGCCCCTCATCCTGGAAAGGCTCAATGCAGCAGTGTAGGGGAATACCAGGACAGGGAAGCAGGAATGGGTTCATTGGGGAACAGCGGGAAGGAAGAGGGCTTAAGGGACTTTCGGGGATGGGTGATATAGGAAAGGGGAAATCATTTGATATGTAAGTAAAGAATATATCTAATAAAAAACTACAATGCCAAAAAAAATATTCTCAGTTCACCAATGAACTTATTTTTGTTTGTTCAATGATTTTAATTATTCTTCCTTTTGTACTTCATGTTGAACTTAAATGTAAAATTAACTCAAACAAATCAATAGCCTTCCTATACTCAAAGGATAAGCAGGCTGAGAAAGAAGTTAGGAAAATGATACCTTTCAAAATAGTCACTAGCAATAAAAAGTATCTTGGTGTGACTCTAACCAAGCAAGTGAAAGATCTGTATGACAAGAACTTCAAGTCTCTGAAGAAAAGAATTGAAGAATACCTCAGAAGATGGAAAGATTTCCCATACTGCTTTATAGGCAGGGTTAATATAGTAAAAATGCAATCTTGCCAAAAGCAATCTACAGATTTAATGTAATCCCCGTCAAAATTCCAAACCAATTCTACACAGAGTTAGAAAGAGCAATTCTCAAATTCGCTGGGAATATAAAAAAACCCAGGATAACACAAACTATTCTGAACAATAATAGAACTTCTGGGGCAATAAGCATCCTAGACCTCATGCTGTACTACAGAGCAATGGTGATAAAAAACTGCATGTTATTCTTACAGTGACAAGCTGGTAGATCAATGGAATAAAATTGAAGACCCAGAAATGAACCCACACACCTAAGGTCACTTGATCTTTGACAAAGGAACTAAAAACATGCAGTGGAAAAAAGATAGCCTTTTCAGCAAATGGTGCTGGTTCAACGGGTGGTTAGCATGCAGAAGAATGCAAATCTATCAATTCTTATCTCCTTGTATAAATCTGAAGTCTCAGCAGCAGTGGAGGAGTGTTCCTCTTTCTCCACATCCTCACCAGTACCTGCTATCTCCTGAGTTTTTGATCTTAGCCATTCTGACCAGTGTGAGGTAATATCTCAGTGTTGTTTTGATTTGCATTTCCTTGATGACTAAGGATGTTGAACATTTCTTTAGACTGGAGCTGGATATAGCTGTCACCTGGGAGGCCCTGCTAGTGCATGACAATGTCTTCTCATTGTGTCCTGGATTTCCTGGATGTTTTGGCTCAGGAGCTTTTTGCATTTTGCATTTTCTTTCACTGTTGAGTCAATGTTTTCTATCGTATCTCCAGCACCTGAGATTCTTTCTTCTATCTCTTGTATTCTGTTGTTGATGCTTGAATCTATGACTCCTGAATTCTTTCCAAGATTTTCTATCTCCAGAGATGTCTCACTTTGTGACTTCTTTATTTTTTCTACTTCCATTTTTAGATCCTGGATGGTTTTGTTCAGTTTCTTCACTGGTTTGTTTGTGTTTTCCTGTAATTCTTTCAGGGATTTTTGTGTTTTCTCTTTAAGGGCTTTTATCTTTTGACCCATGTTCTCCTGTATTTCTTTAAAGGAGTTACTTATGTCCTTCTTGAAGTCCTCTCTAAGCATCATGAGATTTTAAATCCAACTCCTGCTTTTCCGGTGTGTTCTGGTATCCGGCACTTGCTCTGGTGAGAGAACTGGGTTCTGATGTTGCAAATAGCCTTGGTTTCTGTTGGTAGGGTTCTTGCACTTGCCTTTTGCATCTGGCTATCACTGGTGTTAGTTGGTCTTGCTGTCTCTGACCGGAGCTTGTCCCACATATAGGCCTGTAAGCCTGTGTCTGTACTCCTGTCTTCTGGCAGGGTCTATGCACAGAAGGCTATGGAGCTGCCTGGTTCCCTGGTGCAAATGGTGGTCAGAAGGGAAGACTCCTGTCCCAGCAGCTCTACTGATCATATGCCCTGTGTGCTCTTAGCTGTTCCCCTCCAGAGAGAAGGTGGAGATCTCCTAATTTCAAATTTTGTATTAACATAAAAAACATATATCAATGAAAGCCTTAAATCTGTATCAATATATAACTTCTGTACCAATGTAAGAAATTATAACTTCCATTTTGCAACAATTATAAAGATTTCTACAAATGTAAGATTATGGCTATACAATCCTTTGTTTAAAAATAAATTTGGTAATACATTCCATATAATTTTTCCCTGTTCAAAATTATGACCATTTCCAAATTATTCCTTAAAATGACAACCTATCTATAATTTTTTTATTATTATTATTTTATTTTCTATATTCTTTATTTACATTCCAAATGATTTCCCCTTTCCCAGTTCCGCCCTCCCCCAAAGTCCCATAAGCCCTCTTCTCTCCCCTGTTCCCCATTTGCCTAAAAAATTCATGAATTCATTGTTTTTAATTGCTGAGTAGTATTCCATTGTGTAAATAGACATGGAAAATATCTCTGATAAGACTGAAGAAATATGTAGAAAAACACGTTAAGATTGACTATTTCATGGAAAAAATATACAGATAAAATGATAGGCATAAAAATATTCCTAAGTTGATTGAAAGTAGAATTATAAACATTTTCTGATAAAATTGAAAATCTACAAGGAAAATATTTCTGATAAAACTCAAGAAATATATAGAAAAACACGTTAAAACTGACTTTCATGCAAAATTATACAAATAAGATGGTAGACATAAAAATATTCCTAAATTGATTGAAAGTAGAAATAAAAGCATTTTCTGATAAAATTGAAGATGAAGGGGTGGATGGCTATCCACCCCTTGCTTTAGTTTAACTTGTTTAGAAGGCAGTCTCAGTTTGCCAGCAGAAACTGATAGTTACCCTGCAGTATAGCTGGGAGTCAAGAACAGCTGGACAAAAGCTGCTTTTAAAGGTGCCAGCAGATTCTCAAGTTCTATGTCAAGTAAGTTGATGGCTGTTTTTCTTAGAAAAATCTCTGCAATTGTGTTTATTGGATTCAGCAAGTGACAAGATGCCTTTTCTCTTGAAATTACAGCTAAAGAAGGATAAGAAAATTTTGTTTGGTCTAAATATATAAGATATGTGTACCCATTTCATTTTTGTTTAAAGGTATAAATATGTTCTGCTCAGCTTGGTTATAAAGTATTGGCTTATAAGTTATTGGGTATGATTAAAAATTTGTAACATTGGTAACAGAAAATTAGCTTTAAACTGGCATCTCAGGGTTGGAATCATTTTAAACAACCACACACGTGAGATGACTCAATCTAGGAAAGCAGGTCTCTAAAGATACATCTAAATTGGAATAATATTTTAAGGAATTCTTATCCTAGAAACTAGACTTATAAAGAATAGAATTTAAAACAATGTCTCTTTAATGAGGTATTAATAGCTGCACTGTCATGAATTTATATATAGAAACTGGCAGTCACAAACTTTGCAGCATGGGGGTGATGTACTCAGTGTTGATTTTGGAGAGACTGAATAGTTTCTTGGATGTTGATTTTTGCTTTTCAAAGGTATAGTTATTCTCTAATATTGAAAAAGAAACAAAAAATTATAGGTAAACTTCCAGTGTTCCATTGGCTGCAATTTGAAGCTTGATCACAGGCTCAGGATTTTTAACTCACCCATATTTGTAATTAAGAAAAAAAAATCAAGTAAGTAGAGATGATTACAAAAGTGGTACTGGCCTGCTGCCCCTTTAAAAGGAGATCTCAGTGGGAATTTATCTAGCAGGATCCCGATGAACTGCTAAAAGCTGCTGGTAGAATTTTGGAGACAGAAATTGGACCCTCATACAATCAGGGTCTGGGTATGGCTGCTAGCTTGCTGGGAAACTACAGTACAAGCAATGCTGTCACAGTGCAAAGATGATAAGGAATGTTTTTAATATGGAGGCAAAAGTCATTTTAGGAAAGACTGTCCAAAAAGTAGAGGAATAGACAGGCAGCAGAATCATTCCCCTGGAATCTGTCCTTGCTACAGGAAGGGTAATTATTGGGCCAGGCCTCAGGAAACAGGCCCAGATTAAGAAACATTTACAGTTGAGTTAATGCAAAGCTCAGAGCAGCCTCAGAGGAAGCTGTGTGGCATTTCTGTTTTCTTTCTGATACTTACTAACCCCTAAAAAGGTGTTTACAGGACCTGCTAACAAAAGAATCACTCAACTTGTTTTCATTCCCTTGTATCTGGTTCCTTCCAAATTTGTTAAGTATACATAATCCTAAAGCAAATTGAAGGAAAAGTTTTAAAGCATTAATAGATACTGGGGTTGATGTAACAATTATTAGAGGACAAGATTGGCCTTCAACTTGGCCTTATCTGATACTCTCACTCACCTTCAAGGGATTGGTTATTCTATTAATTCCAAAACAAAGTTCAAACTTAAGATTTATGAAAGGTTAATGAAACTAGGGACTTATTAAGGCATTACAGCCTGGCTTACCACTCCAGGAAATGCATATAGAATTATTATGGATTTGGAAGATTGTTTTTATGCTGTTCCTTCACATCCTGATAATTGTAAAGGGTTTGCTTTAAGAGATCCTGTAATTACAGAGAGCCCATGAAGCGATATCATTTGAAAGTTTTGCCTCAATGAATGACTAATAGTCTTACATTATGTAAAAAAATAATTTGTCTCTGCTCCAATACAAGAAGTTAGGACTTTGAATCTTTCAGTGTATATTCTGCATTGTATGGAGGGTATTTTATTAGCAGATCCCTCTGGTGGAGTTTTATTACAAGCCTTTGCTCTTCTTATGAAACAAGTTTTAACATTTTTGGAGTAGTTGTTGCTCCAGAAAAGAGTCCAAGGCTTTCTTTTTCAATATTTGGAACCTCAGTTATATCCTAAACAAATTGTAACACAGAAAATTCAAGAAAGAAAAGATGATTTACTTAATTCAAATTATTTTCAAAAGCTTTTAGGGAATATTGATTGGCTAAGACCTCACCTTAAGCTCACCACAGGAGAACTTAAACCTCTGTTTGACATTCTAAGGAGTATGCAAATCCTAATTCCCCTAGGCAATTAACTGGTGAGTTTTGCAAATAGTTTTGCAGAAAGTAGATGAAGCATTAGCCAACAACAGATACATTATATAAACTAAAGATCAATTGTTGGCTGTTTGTGTTACTGCTACTCATGTGCCCACAGCAGTCCTTTAGCAAAAGGAACCATTAATGTGGATTTATCTTTCTTCATCTCCAAGTAACACCCTATTATGAAACTGTTGCTGTGTTAATACTGAATTATAGGATAGAATCCTAAAAGTATTTTGGAAAGAATGTCTTAAGAACCTGATGAAACATTTATTCATTTCAATCAGCAACTGTTTATTTCAGAATATTGGTGTTTGACCTATTGCATGGCAAAAATTTTAGGCAAATTTGATAATCATTATCCAAAAGACAAGTTGCTATAATTTCATTCTATGAATATTTTTGTATTTCCTGTAAGTTTGCATATATAGCCAATAGAAAAAGTGCTTTCTGAATTTACAGATGGTTCATATAATGGGAAAGCAGCTATGTGACTGGATTGTGTGTTTATTTTCCTGAGTTTACCCATGCTTTAGCACAGGTACTGT
Organism: Tokudaia tokunoshimensis; assembly: GCA_036184795.1. NCBI lineage: Eukaryota > Metazoa > Chordata > Mammalia > Rodentia > Muridae > Tokudaia > Tokudaia tokunoshimensis. The sequence goes on from BTHU01000002.1 coordinate 13,051,637, forward strand.
ATTATGTGCTGTAGCCACTGTTTTTGAAATGTTGATAAATCAAGCTTTTAATTTGTACACTGAGAGCCAATATATAATTCATGGCTTACAATTGCTTGAAATTGTTCCTTTTTTAGATACTGCTAATTCTCAAAATTTGCAATAATTTATGTAAATACAACTCAATTTAAGAAACATATACTATTCCTTAACTTTGTAGGACATTTAAGAGCTCATACTGAATTGCCTGGACAGACACTTTAGGTCACTGCCACAGCAGATTTTTATATCAGGCAATTTATAGGCCTTACACAGGAACAATTGGTCATATAATATCATTCTTTATATCATCAAAATAGTAATAACTTGAGACAATAATTTGGTTTTCCTAGAGAATATAAACATCAAATTGTAAAGACTTGTTCTCAGTGTCCTTAATTTCTACCTGTACCACATAATGGTGTTAATCCTCGAGGACTTATACCTAATCAATTATTGCAATTGGATGGTACTCATATTTATGATTTTGAAAAAGTAAAATATGTTCATGTGACTTGACACCTTTTCAGGCTTTCTGATTGCACCTGCTTTAATAGGAGAAGCAACTAAAAATGTAATTAGTCATTGCCTGCATTGTTTTTCTATGCTTAATCTTCCAAATCAGATTAAAACAGATAATGGAACTGGCCATTACAGTCAAGCATTTAAGATGTTTTGTAGACAATTTAATATTACCCATATTGCTGGGATTCCTTATTATCCTAAAGGACAGATATTGTGGAACAGGCCTATGGAAATTTAAAACAGTATCTTCATAAAAAAAACAAAAAAGAGAGAATTATATCCCCATACACCACATTATTTAAATCATATTTATTTTTAAAATTTTAAAATTTGGATATCAAGGAACTCTCTGCTGAGTGTCTATGGCTCCCTACCACTAGGCATACTTATGCCTAGGTGAAATGGAAGGATCCACATACTGGTATATGGCATGATCCTGAACAGATATTTAATATGGAAAAGAGGGATTATTTATGTTTTTTTTTTCCCCACAGAATGCTGCAGGAGCATGCTAGCTGCCAGAGTGATTGGAGTGACATGATGATGCTGAGACAAAGACTGATGCTGACCTGTGAGCAAGGTCAGTTATTCATCATGGCAGTTATTCATTGATATGAAGAAATGAATTGAGTGCATATTCATATGTCCTTTGTGGCTTTGTTCTGAATGGAAAAGAGTGTGCTTTTGAAGGATGGTAATCAGGGATGGGTAAGAATGTTCTTGAGCTTCTATCAACCTAAGACAGAGACATATATCAAAAAGGTATGTTTGCCCTCCATGACAGGTTAGGAGGAGCAATATAGACACCAATGTAAGAGAGGCACAGTTTCCTAGCCACTGTATATCCTAGAAAGGATTATGGAAAACAAGTAAATATTGTGCCCCTCTCCAGCTCATCTTTAAAAAAGAAAAAAAAAGGAGGAATTGTGCCCTTCCTCCAGTCTTGAGTAGGCCAATCAGACTCACAATGGTTTTACACCCTTGCTGAAGTCTATGGCCTTGGTGCATTTGCAATTTCCTACAGGAGTAGACTACCTACTGAGCTTGCTTTGCAATGTAATCCAGCTGAAACAGAGGAGTATGTCTGTCAGCTTTTCCTATATAAATACAGTGATGAAAAGTAAGCTTTGAGCCTTGAGCAGAAACTTTGTCTTGGGTTCATCCTTCCTTTGCACCTTGTTCCTTTTTCATTTCCAGCCCCCCTTTCAGGTCATCCAAAAGCCACTGGATGGCTACATCATGGTGCATGTTCCTTGCTATCTGCTCCAATGTTCTGGATTCTCATATGAAAGATACACAAAACACACACACACACACACACACACACACACACACACACACACACACACACAGAGCCATATATTTAATATTCTTTAATCAGCTCAATGACTGGGCCACTCCCAAACTTCCATGATGCTAATACCTCTCTTCCAATATTCCAGAATTATTACTTACTAAAATACATACTCTGTATTTGCTACTCTAGACCCAACTGGGAGAGCAGGGGCTGTGGCTGCTTTTACCCAGCTTTCCCTTCTGCAGCACTCAAGCCTGGATCTTCCTTTCCCAGCAGTGGCAATTCTCTTTCTTCCTTAGTCCCTATGCCCTCACATCCTAAATTATTGCCTCATTCTCTCTATCCGCCATTGGCTACCAGCAGCTTTATTTACCAATAAGAGCCAGCAGGGGACAGGGACCCTCAGTGTCTCCTATAAGGGATTCTCATGCAAAGGAACTTGGGATGGCCACTAGAAATTCCCAGATGCCAGGAAAGCAAGAGGCTTCCAGGACCCAACAGGGATGACACTAGCTGAAATATCAAAAAAAAAAAAAAACAAGGGGGGGGAGATAGTACTGTAGAGACAATATGCAGAGGTTAGGCATGGTCTCTGGTTGACAGATGGGGCCACCCACCCATCTCAAACTATTAACCCAAAATTGCTCCTGACTAAAGGAAATTCGGGAACACAGAGTGGAGCAGAGAGTGAAGGAAAGCCATCCAGAGACTGCCCCACCTAGGGATACATCCCATTTTCAGACACCAAATCCAGACACTATTGCTGCTTCCAAAAAGCACTTGCTAGCAGGAGCCTAGTATAGCTGTCCCCTGAGAGGTTCTACCAATACAGATGTACCAGAAACCCCAGTGGAGGAGTTAAGAGAAGAATTAAAGGAGCTAAAGGGGTTTGCAACCCTATAAGAAGAGGAACAATATCCACCAACCAGACCCTTCACCCCCAAACTCCCAGGGACTAAACCACCAACCAAAGAATACACATGGAGGGATCCATGGCTTCAGCTGCATGTGTAGCAGAGGATTGCCTTATCTGGTATCAATCGGAAGGGAGGCCCTGGGTCCTGTAGAGGCTTGATGACCCACTGTAGGGTAATGCTAGGATGGTGAGGCAGGAGTAGGTGGATGCATTGGGGATCTCCATTGTAGAAGTAGAGGGGAGTGGAAAAGGGATAAGGGGTTTGCAGAGGGCAAACTGGGAAGGGGAATAACATTTGAATTTTAAGTAAAGGTATTAATTGGTAAAGAATGGAATCTTTTAACTTTTGATGGTAATGCATGGGAGGATCTTATTGAAACTGAGAACATTGAATGCTCACACTCTCTAGGGTTCATTGTACCTGAAAATGTAACTCTTTTAGCCCCAGCCTTTGAAATATTATCTTCATCCCTTTTGTCTGAGGAAATTAATCCTTCATTGTCTACTAAAGCAACAGTGATTTTTTTCTGAAAATATTTAAGGGAAGACAATAATGATGTCCCTCATGGCTGACCAATAGTTTTCTCTAGACCTATCACTAGAGTTAAGGCCAAGAAAGCTTCTTTAGGGGAAGTAGATACATATTCAATGAGAAGGTGAGCTACCCCACTAATGGACTTAATGAATTTGCTAATTCATTCAAGGAGAAGTCTTTGGAGGATGCGTGGGAACATATTTCAAGAGTGGAGGATAATGGTGGAAGGAATATAAAACTTGATCAGCATGATTTTATTGTTATAGGTCCACTGAGTGAAGCCTCTGGGTTTAATATGGAAGCTTGCACAGTTAGAAAGAGTGTCAAAAGTTTGTTCAAGTGGTTCACTGAAGCCTATATCAAAGGATATCCTACTGAAAAGGAGTTGGAAATGCCTGTTATTCTTTGGCTTTATAAGATCTTTAAAAAGAAGGCTTTATAATTCCAAGAGATTTATAAGATCCCCTGGTTGTCTTTTGAAAAATTTGATGAACAAAGTGGTGTAACTTTCCAGAATTATATAATGGAACCTTGTGCCAACATGATGTGTTGGCAGATGACTTTAAGATCTTCAAGAAGGATGTTAATTTATGTTACTAAGATTCTTTTACTCTTAGGACAGAAATATACAGCACTTTTAGCAAATATCCCTCAAAAGAAAACATATAAGTTATGAACATTATTTTCAAGAAGGAAAGTTCATGGCAAATTAGATAATATATGACTGGCATTTTCTATGAGACATTGCTTACCCTAATTATCTCAAAACCTTGAAAACTAGTATCATAATATATGAATACAATTATTTATAAAAAGAACCAGTCAATAGCACAGCATTCTAGTACTGGAGGAATGAAGTCCTCTGAGGATTCTCGACATCTACCTTTGTCCACAAAGCCTTACTCTCATTGTTTACATTGCTAAATATGTAATCCACAGTGTGTACCACTCTCAGGAGGTGAAGGAAACTAAAAAGTCAGAAGTTTTCCCTTATGAACTTTTAGTTTTCTGGAGAGTGCCCTGAATGCAATCCTCCTATCTTCCTCACCCTATTCTGAACCTTGTTACACAGCCTCTTGTTTTTCATCATAGTGTCAGTCTCACACAAGCAGCACATCAAAAGTGTCATCTGGGTATCTACTGTGAATTTCCAAAGTGTAAATCAAAATAAAACTTTTCTACTTGTAAGCCAATTGCCAAAGTTGGATTTACTGTGACAGAAAGCTGATAAGTTTTGGCTCAAATACAAGATTCTTAAGTTAAAATTATTTTTGTAACTATGCTAATACATTAGTAACCCTTTGCTCTGTGTCTCTCTGAGATGATGATATTCAAAGCCTGCTAATGGCAGTGCCATAGATGAATTTGTCTTCCTTGACCTTGATTTTGACCATGCAGTATATCCTTTCCTAAGCTGCAAACTCATCTTTGCCATTTTCAAACATTAATAGTGTAAAGGAATCGTTTCAGTTAAACATATTTCATGAAATAGTATATGATATTAACTTCACTGAATATTTCCCTGGAGTTTATGTCTGCATGAAGGAATTGGAAGTGTAGATGAAAGACTCATTCTTCTCCTTAGTGAAATACTGTTCTTATTTTGAAAAAAAAAATGAAGAGGAAAGAAAGAAAAAAGGACACTTTTTTAGTACCAAGTGTTTTCATTGAACACAATATTTACTTTATAATATGACTGACAGGCACTGAGAAGAAATATTGGCAAAATTCAAAAGTGTAAAGGTATACTTATCTTGATGCCAATAATAACACTGACTCTTTCAGAAGAAAACGGAAAATCTAAAAAATGTTTCAATCGCTACACAGCAAAAGCTTCTCAAATAAAAAATTATTTTCTCCTGTGGTTTGTTTTATTTTAATAGTGTAATGTTTTAACTTTTCAGATTGAAATCCTTATATATGGTAAGATGAGAATAACTCCATAATGAATTTATATTTCCCTGTCTTAAAATTATAATATTGCAAATGTATAAATGAATTTATGAAATAACTAAGAAACCTAAAATTATTACTGGTTATTATTAGATTGTTAACAGAGAGAAAAATAAAAATCTGAAAGAAAATTATCACGAATGATGCCCAACAGATTGCTTTACATTCATGAAACTTTCAGGAACTGAGTTAATAATTCCATAGTAATATTTTGGCAAAACATAAGGATGCTATAAATAGATATGCTTCATGATCCAGCCATCTCCATCTTGATTTACATCCAACAGGACTTCTGGCATAAGTGGGTATGATAATTTATCACAAGCTAGTTCTGCCTAATTGTGAAGAAAAAGAAACATTCATGTCATCAATAAGGAAGTGAATGCATAATAGTTTATTTGTGTAGGGGAAGTGCAATTAAATGAGTAAGATTTATATTTGGCAACATGGCTGAGTAAAAATAATAATTTTGGCAGAAAATAGAAAAAAATTATCATATTCACCAAACTCAAAGGTGAAAACCATTAATATATAATATATTAATATAAATATCAACAAATAATTACTGCATATGTATATTAAATTGGTGATGTTTGATAATTGTTGTAAAACTGAAAGTAGAGTATGGGAGTTAGATATAAAAAAATCCATATAGGAGATTATAGATTTCAGTTTTACTCTTGAACAAGTGAGATAAACTGATAGGAAATTCTAGGAAGTGTGTATGTTACTGTTAGTTTTATAAAAAGGACGAAAAATGTTGTTAGTGTATCATTTATTCAAATATATTCAAGTGAATATTGATAAGATGAATATAAATTTATAACTGAAAAATCATTCATTTACATGTAATAAACAAATTTCAACAAAAAATAATAAATACAAAACCAAAATTAACTGATTTTAAGCAATAATATAAGGAAGTATTTTGTTTGTATGACCTAATGATTCTTTGGGTTTCCTCAGTGCCTGTTGTTAAATCCTACCTTTTTTCCTGGATTTTGTTAATTCTTTTTCTGTCTTTTGGTGAATTTGTATGAGAGTTTTTCAAGCTTGTTGATTTTCTCAGAAAACCAACTCTTTGTTTCATTGATTCTTTGTATTGTTCCTTTGTTTCTACTTTAGTGATTTCAGACCTTGGTTTGATTATTTCTCATACTACTCTCTTCTTGGATGTTTTTGCTTCTTTTTGTTCTAGAGCTTTATGTGTGATGTTAAATTGCCAATGTTGTATCTCCCATTTTTATTATTTTCTATATTTTTATTTACATTCCAAATGATTTCCCATTTCCCATTTCCTCCCTCCCCGAAAGTACCATAAGCCCCCTTCCCTCCCTCTGTTCCCCATTCAACCCCCTCTCGCTTCGCTACATCCAGTCTTTCCAGGACCAGGTGTCTCTCCTTCCATCTTCTTGGAAATCTATTGATTTGTGAATTGCGTCTTGGGTATTCCGAGATCTCCCATTTTTTTTTATGAAGACATGTACTGCTATGAACTTTCCTTTCAGTACTGTGTAGACTACCAAAAGAGAAGCTTCAAAAGACAAGAGAGCTATCTCAGAGACAAATACTACTGGTCAATGACAATCTATGAGTGATCTGAATACTGTACTAATAGATTAGTGCTTTCTTCACTCATCATCAAAAAAGTTTCCTTCTGCAGCAGATGGCAATAAATACAGACAGTCACAGCCATACATTACACAGTGAGAGTGATACCTTGGAGCACACAGCTCTAAATGACACGTCTCCATCAATTACATCCCCTCAGAGTTCAGTGAGCCTCATGAACAAGTATACAGAACAAGTGAAGGAGACAGTGGGGACAGAGAACACCTGGAGGAAAAGACCATCTAAAATTGCTGAGTAAGTTCATATGAACTCACAAAGATTGGAGCAATCAGCACAGATAGTGAATGGGTTTGCTCTAGGTTCCCTGTGTGTGTGTGTGTGTGTGTGTGTGTATCAGCTTTCAATTTAGTACTTTTATTGAACTCCTGAACTGTAAATGAAGGAGTCTCTGATTCCAATGAGTTCTCTTGTGTTTTTTTTGTTTTGTTTTGTTTTTGTTTTTCTACTAGCTTTCCTTATCCAACTTAGATATGTTGCTTTCCAATTTATTATTTTGTTACGTTTTGCTGTTATCCTTTAGAAGCTCATTCTTTTCTAATGAGAAACAGAAAAGCAATAGATCTGAATGGGAGAGGAGGTGTGAGAGACTGGAAGGAGTAGAGAGAAGATAAAAATATTTAAATAAATATAGATTTAAAATTTAGATAAAAAATTCAAAAAAGGAAATACTCTCACCTCTTTTGTAGAACCTACCAATATTTTTCTTTCTATGTTGCTCATTGAAACTACTAAAGTATATTCAGTGGTTCATCCATCACTAATGAACTGATTGGTAAATACGGCAAGGACAAAAAGATATATCAATTGTCACATTATCCCTCTGTGTTTCAGTTTCAATGATTTGGCATTTCTTCCTGTCCACGAACTTTTCTGTTCACAGACTGACAGTTTACATATATACTATCCTTTTTTTTTTTTTTGGTTTTGCCTTTGTTTTTTGGGGGGAGATAGAGCTTCTCTGTGTAGCTATGAAAGTCTTGGTACTTACACTCTTTATACCAGGCTCGCCTTGCACACAGAGATCTGCCTGCTTCTGCCTCCCTAGTGCTATGATTAAAGGTGTGTGCTACCATCATCTTTTTAAACTTTTTATTTGTTGAAAAAGTTGGTTCCATAGAAACTAAATCATTATAGCCAGAATTAAGCACTCTTTTTCGATTTCTTGACCCTCTGCACCTCTCTCCGATCCCTTCCAATTTCTGACCTTTTCCCCTTTTCCCCTCCCCTTCCTCTGTCCCTCCAGGTCTCCCCTCCCTCCACCTCCTGTGATTATCCTTTTCCCTCCTCACTGCAGGACTGAAGCATCCACAGTTTGGTCTTTCTCCCTTCTAAGGTCGATATGGTCTGTTTGTTTTTTGGTGAGCATTCTGAGATTTTGGGCTAATACACACTTATCAGTGAGTACATATCAAGTGTGTTCTTTTGTGCCTAGGTTATCTCACTCACGATGATATTTTCTGGTTCCATCCCCTTCCTGCGAATTTCATGAAGTCATTGTTTTTAACAACTGAGTAGTATTCCATTGTGTAAATATACCACATTTTCTGTATCTGTTCTTCTGTTGAGGTGTGGGGTTAAAGGTATCCTGTGTCTGCTGGGACTCAGGCCACTCAGGAGGCAGGATGATGGAAGTTTTGACTGCGCTTACCCCACACAGGCACTGGGCTGGCATCGTGCTATGGGAAGCTGAGGGACCATGTTTCAGGAGTGGAGGAACCCAGCAGTCTGAGGTTCCCGGGGACTGTGGGAGTCAGTTTGGGGGTCCCTAGACCTGCATGGAGGCTAAAGGCCTTCTGGTTCTCATGCTTTTGAGCACCCAGGCACTGCTGGTATCCTAGGAAGAACTGAGAACAGAGTGGAGGCCCATAGGCTGGATCTAGCCCAGGGCCAAATGGGGAAAGCAGGTGGAAGCTCCAGCTGGGTTCCACAGGGAGCAGAGTCCTTGGCTTGTCGGAAGGCAGCCTGGCTTGGTAGAGACTGTGGCTGCTTGTGCTGAGAGACCTTCTGCTGTGAGAGACTAGGAGGCCAGCTCTTTAGACAAAGTCCTGTTCCATTGCTCCTCAGAAGAGATCCTGATGAAAAGAGACAGTCCATAGTTTTAAGACGTTTATAGTCATGGCGGAGAGTGGTGACGAGTAAAACTGTACCCCACTTTCTCAGGGTGGGCCTGAGGTTAAATACATTTTGAAGGAAGTAGTGTCTGGGAAGAGGAGTTTATTGGCTAAGCCTCCAGGCCTCTAGGTACCTGATTAAAATGGAAATCTGCCTTGAGGATCATGACAGGTCATGTCCCCTACCTATGGAGCAGCTTGAGGAGGTGCCCTTACTTGACTGATGGCCACAGACCTATGGAAAGCTGTGGCCTTGTGTCATGATGCTGGTGTCCAGGAGCATGAGAAAATGCCTACTGTCACTTGCAGGGTGTTTGGGGTTTCCAACTTAGCACAACCAGAAACCAGGCTGCGTTTCATGGTCCTATAATTCATGTTCCCTACAGAGGGACATATGGCTATTATAAATAAGGCGTCTATAAACATAGTGGAGCATGTGTTCTTATTATATATTGGAGCATATCTTGGGTATATGCCCAGGAGTGATATAGCTGGGTCTTCAGGTAGAATTATTTACAATTTTCTCAGGAAATACCCTATTAATTTGAAGTAAGAACTAATGATTCTTTTAATTTCCTCAATGTCAGTTGTTATGTTTCCCTTTTCATTACTGATTTTATTTATTTGGATACTGTCTCTCTGTCTCTTGATTAGATTGGTTAAGTCTTTGTCTAACTTGATTTTCGCAAAGAACCAGCTTTTGTTTTTGTCGATACTTTGAATTATTTTCTTTGTCTCTAACTGACTGATTTCAGCTCTCATTTTGATTACTTATTGCTTTCTACTCCTCTTTGATATGCTTGCTTTATTTTTTCTAGATCTTTCAGGTGTACCTTTAAATTGCTGATATGAGAGCTTTCTAATTTCTTTGTGGAGGCACTTTAGTGCTATAAACTTTCTTCTTAGCACTGCTTTCATTGTGTCACATAAATTCAGAACATTTTTGTCTTCATTTTCACTGAACTCTAGAAAGTATTTAATTTATTTTTTTCCCTGATCCAGGGATCATTGAGCAGAGATTTGTTCAATTTTCATGAGTGGATAGACTTTCCAGTGTTTCTGTTGCTGTTGAAATCTAGCTTTAATTCATTTTGTTGTGATAAAATATAAAGTGTTATTTCAATTTTCTAGTTTGATGCCTTAGTGGTGAGGTGGGAGTGGGTAGGTATATAGAGAAGAAGTCCTGTAGAGACAAAGGGGAATCAGGAGAAGGTAGATGGGATAGGGAGGTTGTAGAGAGATAACCAGAATGGGAGATATCATTTGAGATGTAAACTAATGGAATGATTAAGAAAAAATGTTTTTAAATATTTAAATACAAATATAAAAAGTAATACTCTTATATCTTCACTTATGAAAAGTTTTATTTTATTTATATGAGATAATTTATCTAAGTAACCAATAGATCCTAGACATTCTTGGCAATTTCATTTCTCAAAAAAAAATTAAGATGGAGATTTCTTATTATCTTTAAATGTGTAACATCAACATTTCTGAATCTCTGAGAATATCTCCTCTGCTACCATCTCAACCCACTCATCCAAAGGTACAAAGGTTTTGCTTTATCTATCTACTAAAATTATATAAAAGATGATACTGATTTTGAAACATAAAATGTTACATAATTTATAATAAAGAAAATGATAACATTTATAAATTACTTTATAATTTATCCTGAACTACAAATATAGTGTTTCATTTATTTATTTATTTATTTATTTATTTATTTATTTATTTATTTTTGTAAAACAGACTCTCTGTGGCAGTTAGGGTCCAGTTCTTTTGCACAGCCCCATTCTCCCAGAAATAAGACTCAGATTTAAAATATACTTACAAATACCTTGACCACATATCTATTCACTTTTCTGACCAGTATCATAACTTAAGATGATCTATTCATATTAATCTACATTCTGCTACATGGCTGGTTAACCATACTCAAGTCCCATGTGTCTTATCTATATTAGATTTTCCAAGCGAGTATCCCATGTTGCTGTATCCTATAATTGCTTCTGTCTACCAGATGTCTGACCTTCTAATCTACCATTTCCTATAGGCCATTAGATTTTTAACTGACAGGTATTGCATCCAGACAATGCACAAGATATTCTCTCTACAATTATCAGCAATTAAAATAGCAATTTAATGTGATCAATTTTCCAAAACCATCTGAATATTTTAATTAATACAACAGTGTAAGACCTGAAAGTGGAAATAGAAGCAATAAGGAAAACACAAACTGAGAAAATCCTACATATGGAAAACCTAAGGAAGAAAACAGCAATAAGAAATGCAAGCATCACCAACCAAATACAAGAGATGGAAGAGAAAATCTCTGGCATAGAGCAGAAATTGATACAGCAGTCAAAGAAAATGTAAAATCTAAAAAAAAATTCTTGACACAAAACCTCCATGAAATATGAGATAACATGAAAAGACCTAACCTAAGAATAATAGGAATAGAAGATGACCTCAGCTCCATGGCCCAGAAAATATTGTCAACAAAATCATAGAAGAAAATTTTCCCAACCTAAAGAAAGAGACATATATAAACATACAAAAAGTTTATAGAATACCAATTAGACTGGAACAGACAAGTAAATCCTCCCACCATGTAAAAATCAAAATGCAAATTCTACAGAACAGTGAAAGAATATTAAAAGCAGCAAGGGGAAACAATCATGTAACATACAAAGTCAGATCTATCAGAATCACACAGAAGTTCTTAAGAAGGACTCTAAAGCTAGAAGAGCCTGGTAAGACTCTTGAACACTCAAAAAAAAAAGTAAAAAATAAAAAACCACAGGAGCCTACCAAAACTACTGTACCAAACTAAACACTCAATCACCACAGATGGAGAAAACAAGATATTTCAAGGCAAATCCAAATTCAAACAATCTATCCACAAATCCAACTCTATAAAAAATAGAGAATAGAAAACTGCAACTCAAGGACAACTAGAAACAAGAAAACACAGGAAATGAGTAACTCCATACCTGCAAGAACAAGGAAAGCATGCATGTGCATACACAAACGTACACAAACACACACTAACACCACCAACAACAAAATTACAATCACTGATTATTAATATATCTCAACAGCAATGGACCCAATTCTCCAATAAAAAAAAAAACACAGGCTAACAGAATGAATGTGAAAACAGAATCCATCATTTCACTTCATACAAGAAACATACTTCAGCAATAAAAATAGATATTGCCTCAGACTAAAATGTTGGAAAAAGGTTTGGACCCAAGAAGCAAGCTGTAGTAGCCATTCTAATATCTAATAAAATTGTCTTTCAATCAAAATTAATAAAAATAGACATTTCATATGCATCAAAGGAAATCTAAAAAGATTATATCTCAATTCTGAATATCTATGCCCCAAACACAAGGACACCCACATTTGTAAAAGAAACATTGCTAAGGCATAAAATTCACATTGAAACCCACACATTATTAATGGGAGATATCAACACCCAATTCATAATTGACAGGTCATCCAGACAAAAATTAAACAGAGAAATAATGAAACTAACATACATCGTGAATCAAATGGACCTAACAGACATCTATAGACTATTCAACCAAACACAAATTTTACCTTTTCTTCAGTTCATGATGGATCCTCCTCCAAAATTAATCATATAATCTTTTATAAAGCAAGCCTCAATTGATACTAGAAAATTGAAATAATATTTTGTATTTTGTCAGAACAAAATGAATTAAAGCTAGATTTCAACAGCAATAGAAACACTGGAAAGTCTACTCACTCATGAAAATTGAACAAATCTCTGCTCAAGGATCCCTGGATCAAGGAAAATAATAAAGAAATTGTTTTCTAGAGTTCAGTGAAAATGAAGACAAAAATGTACTGAATTTGTGTGACAAAATGGAAGCAGTGCTACAAAGAAAGTTTATAGCACTAAAGTGCCTCCACAAAGAAATTAGAAAGTTGTCATATCAACAATTTAAAGGTACACCTGAAAGATCTAGAAAAAAACAAAACATGCATACCAAATAGGAGTAGAAAGCCATAGAATATCAAAATCAGAGTCGAAATCAATAAGTTAGAGATGAAGAAAATAATACAAAGTATCAACAAAACCAAAAGCTGGTTTTTTGAGAAAATCAAGTTAGACAAAGACTTAGCCAATCTAACCAAGAGACATATAGACAGTATTCAATAAGCAAAATCATTAATGAAAAAGGAAACATAACAACTGACATTGAGGAAATTAAAAGAATCCTTAGTTCTTATTTCAAAAGCCTGTACTATGAAAATACTTACCAAATGTACAATTTTCTAGACAGATACCATTAATCAAAGTTAAATCAAGCAAAGTGGCTGGATCCAAAATCAACTCAAAGAAATCATTAGCCCTCCTTTATACAAATGATAAACTGGCCTAGAAAAAAATTGGGGATACAACACAATTTTCAATAGCCATGAATAGCATAAAATATTTTCATGTAACTCTAACCAAACAAATGATAGATGTGTATGACAAGAACTTCAATTGCCTGAAGAAAGAATTTGAAGATTTCTTTCAGAAGATGGAAAGATCTCCTATGCTCTTGGACAGGTAGGATTAACATAGTGAAATTGGCCATTGTACCAAAAGAAATCTATGTATTCAGTATAATCCCCATCAAAATTCCAATACAAGTTTTATAGACATTGAAGGAGCAATTTTTAACTTCATGTGCAAAACTAATAAATCAAGGATAGCCAAAACAATCTTGAACAATAAAAACAAAAATCTTTGGGAATAAACATCCCTGAACTCAAGCTGTATTACAGAGCAATAGTGATTAAAAACTCCATGGGATTGGTACAGCATCAGACACAATGATCCATGGAATTGAATCAAAGACTCAAAAATAAACCCATAGACCTAGGGACACTTGATTTTTGATAAAGAAGAAGAAGCCATACAATAAAAAACATCTTAAAAATTCGTGCTGGTCTAATTGGATGTCTACATGTCACAGAATGAAAATCAATCAAATGAAGCTCAAGAAGGAAGAACAAAGTATGGATACTCTGGTCCTTCTTAGAAGGGGGAACCAAATACGTATAGGAGATACAGAGGTATAGAGCAGAGTCTGAGGGAAAGACCATCCAGAGCCTACCCCACCTAGGGATTCACCCCATATACAGTTACAAAACCCAGACATTATTATCGATGCCCACAAGTGCTTGCTGACCAGATATACCTGTCACCTGCAAGGCTCTGCTAGTGCATGACATACAGAGGGGGACACTCTCAGTCAGTCATTGAACTGAGCACAAGGTCCCAAATGGAGGAGCTAGAGAAAGGACCCAAGGGGCTGAAGAGGTTTACAGCATCATAGGAGGAACAATGATTTGAGCCACCCAGTACTCTCAGGGCACCCAGGGACAAAACCATCAACTTAAGAGTACACATGGAGTTACCCATTGCTCCGGACACATAGGAAGCAGAGGATGGCCTTGTAAGACACCAAAGGGAGGAGAGGCCCTTGGTCCTGGAAAGGTTCGATGTCTCAGTGTAGAGGAATACCAGGACAGGGAAGTGGGAGAAGGTTGATTGGGGAACTGGGGGAGGGGAGATGGCTTATGGGATTTTCAGGGTCGGGGGGAGACCAGGAAAGGGGACAGCATTTGATATGTAATAAAAGAATATATATAATTTAAAAAAGAAACAAAAAATTAAATAGGGAGAAAGACAAAGAGAGAGAGAGAGAGAGAGAGAGAGAGAGAGAGAGAGAGAGAGAGAGAGAACGAAAGAGAGAAAAAAAAGAGAGAAAGAAAGTAGATGTATACTTATCACCATGCAGGAAAATCAAGGACATCAGTATAAAAGTAGATACACTAAATCTCATAGAGGAGATAGTGGGAAACATACTTGACAGCACTGGTACAGAAGACAATTTCCTGAATAGAACACTGATGGCTTAGGCTATAACATCAACAATTGATAAATGGGACCTCAAGAAACTGCAAAGCTTCTGTAAGGTTAAGGGCATTGTTAATAAGACAAAACAGCAACCTACAGATCTTCACCAACCGTCCATCTTACAGAGGGCTAATATCCCAAATTTACAAAGAACTCAAGAAGTTAGACAATAACAACCCAAATAAGCCAATTGAAAAATGGGGTACTAAACTAAAAAAATCTCAGCAGAGATATCTTGATTGACAAAGAAGCTCTTAAAGAAATGTCCAAAGTCCTTAATCATCAGGGAAATGAATATCAAAACATTTCTGAGATTCCATCTGACACCAATCAGAATGGCTACAACCAAAAACTCAAGAGATAGCACATGCTATGGAAGATATGCAGTAAGGGGAATACTTTGTCTTTGCTGGTGGGAGTGTAAAATTGTAAATGATTTTGGAAATCAATTTGGTGTTTTCTTAGAAAACTGATAATAGTTTTACCTCAAGACCCATGTGTACTTCTCATGGACATATACCCTAAAGATGTTTCAAAGTCCCAATAAGACACTTGCTCAACTATGTTCATAACTGCTTTATTTTTAAAAGCCAGAAACTGGAAACAACCTAGATGTCCCTCAACTGAAGAATAGATAAAGAAACTGTGGTACATATACACAATAGAATACTATTCAACTATCAAAAACCAAGACATCATGAATATAGCAGGCAAATGGGATGGACTTTGAGAATATTATCTTGAGTGTAATTACCCTGTCCTAAAAGGACATGCATGATATGTATTTACTTATAAGTGGATATTAGCCATAAAATACAGGTAGCATGTTACACAGTCCACAGTCCAAAGAAGCTAAACAAGAAGAAAGGTCTAAGCATGGAAACTTGAATCTCACTTAGGAAGGGGAAAAATAGTTACAAGAGGCAAGGGGGTTTGCATCCCCTTGGAGGAAGCACCAGTATCAACCTATCAGACCCCCCAGAGCTCCCGGGGACTGAACCACCAACCAAAGAGTGCACATGGAGGGACCCATGGTTCCAGCGGCATATTAGACAGAGGGTGGCTTTGTTGGCTATCAGTAGGAGGAGTGGCCTATGGGCCTGAGAGTGTTCAATGCCCCAGTGTAGGGGAATGCCAGGGCAGGAAGACAGGAGTGGTTGGGTGGGTGGGGAGTACCCTCATAGAGGCAGGGGGAGGGGTATGGGATAGGGGGTTTTACCAAGGGGAGATTTTGAAAAGGAAAAACATTTGAGATGCAAATGAAAAAATCCAGTAAAAAAATAGAAAAGAAAAATAAAAAAGAGCCCCGTGGACCTGGAGGGAAAGTGGGTTGGAATGTGAATGGGGGATTCAGGCTCAGGTTTGGGCAAGGATAGGAAAGATGTCTATATGCCATGACAATGAATGGAAATCTTCAACTGACAGGGAAAGGAGGTGGTGGGCATCTCTAGGAAGATACAGAGACCTGGGGAAAAAGGAAGCACCCAAGAAGTAAGGAGGGTGACCTTCACTGTAACTCACTACATTGGGTATATGGACCCAGAAGATGCCATCTCCTATAGCGAGAGAAGAACCCCAGTGAAGTGATAGAGACACCAACCCACCCACAAGGCTTTATAATGAGAATTTGTCCAGTCTACAAGAAATGCAGGTGTGGGAGATGAAGCAGAGATTGCAGGAATAGCCAACCAATGACTGGTCCATACATAGAGAATATGAATATCAGAATATTTAAGTCCCATATATCACCTAGCAACTGTTTCATGTTAGTCAGATTATGTACTCCAAAGTCATGTTTTGTTTTTGAGATAGGATAATGTTTTATGAGACCTTTGAAAGAATTAAGTAAATAATACACAGATATTTCTAAGCATATGTTTTTACAAATTGTACAAATAATATCAGTTACATTTTTATGAATGTGCCTGCTTTGTATTGATGGATAGCCCACAAGAGTAAAAGCCACAATATAGTGTAACTTTATTGTCATAGGAAGCTTAAGTGCATTTTATTCTTATTTCATAATGATAAAGTTTTCGTAATATTTTCTTCCAAAAGGCAGGTGAACATATTTTCTATTTCAAGTGTAGTGGAGCCTATCCCAGCTTTTAAAATATGTCATTGTAGCTCAAAATCTGATATTGTCAACCTTTAAAGGCATAGACTTGGATTATTCATGATAAAATTTTATTTATAGAAAGGGTTGTTGAGTGAGGTGGGCCAGAAGCTGTTGTTTGCTCATCTCTTACCTGGAACATCATTTGGAATAAGTGCAATTGTAGTATTTGTAATTTTAAGTCAACAGACTTCTTAGTATTGGAGTTTTTTCCCGTAAGTTTTTCTTTTCTACATAGATGTGAATATTTTGGTATGCTATACATATTTTATTTAGTTTAATTGGTGCATACACATGAAAGCCTTAATAAGGTACCCAGTTCCTCCCAGAAAACCCATTTCAAATTCTAATGCTGCCAGTGTTTGAAAACATCATCTTTTAACATCTTTGCCTAAGGGGGATATTTCTGTTTGTAGGATTTTCTTTGTATCAAATATTTGGCATATTACCAATATTATTAAAAATACAAACAAAATTAATTCATCACCATGTTTCTCAGTGAAGATGGACAGAAGATACCCAGAAGTCCAGCCGCTGACCATCCATGTGGTTCAGGTGGGTGGTAGACACTCAGAGGCCTGCCAGCCCCATGGTCAGGCTAAAGATATAACCACTACATTGTGCAAGTATGTGATGGAGAGATGAGAGAGAAAAGGAAGCATAAAAGTTTGATCATTATGGAGAGGGGCAGAACCTGAGACACAAGGGTGGAGAGAAATAGCTGATGTGAGTAGCTTGCCCAGCCAATCTAGTGGTAAAGATTGCCTCTGTAGCTCCTTTTGGAATTCTCTATAAATTTCATGTCCAACATTTCCTTTGGGTTTTCATTATTAATTGTACTTCCATCTTCAAGACTTGAACAATTTTTGTTGTTGTTGTAGTTGTTTATTTGTTTTTGTCACTGTTTTCCATTTCTTTGAACTATTTGTGTTTTCCTGGATTTCTTTAAGATGTTTATGAATTTCCTCTTTAAGAATTCTTATCACCACGATGCAGACTGCTCCACTTTCTTTTCTTCTTTTTCTTGGGCTTCAACTATATTTGGATAATCATTACCTGCTGTGCTAGTGTTGAAGGCTTCAATGGAGACATATTGCCCTGTCTGTTACTGATTATGTTTTGACATTGACTTCCAGGCATCTGGGATTGGGATTATTATTGTTTTGGGTGATGATATCTGGTTTTGTCTCTGTTGGGTGACTGTTGAGCGGTTTCGGCTTTTTCTATGGTCTTTTAGAGAATGTAATGGCTTCCTAGTAGAGAATTTTCTGCAGACCTGTTTCCCAGGTCAGCTCAGCTGGTGAGTTCATGGGGAACCTCTGCTGCTGTTAGGGGATGGGATAATGGGATAAATTGAGGGAAGGAAGTTCTGGGGAGATCTTTGTGATCCTTTGGGGGTGGTGTCAGAGAAGGTAGTTAAATGCTTCAGATTTTTTGCTTCACAGCTGGGGATGACCCTAGATTGGATCAGGGGGAACAGAAAGAGAGATGATTTGCAAGCAGCCTACCTGGTTTTCTGACAGATGTGGCCTCTGTAGTAACTCTCCTTACTGAAACTCCAGGTATTTTTTGTTTACCAATGAGTGTTTTGTAGGACCGAGAGATGATGATTCATATATTTTAAAGAACTCTGGTGTTTCTTCTGGATAAGTCTATCAGTACAATGCTAAGAAATGAAGAAAAGCACAGTTGAGAGTCTTATTTAATTTGCCTTCTTCAAATTTCTATGTAATTTACTTCCTTAGTTGATTGTTGCTAAAATTTCTGGTGTTAAAACCCAACAGATTTCCACTGCATACATTGCTATTGTAAGTCAACATCCATTTATTAGATATATGCAGCCTCCGTTTCTTTGCACCCTTCACTTTTCTCTAGGTTTTCCCCCTCCATTTATCATCTGTCTTATACATTTGCAGTCCATTTTTTCTTCTGGGTTGCCTTTCTCTGCCATGTCTTACAAGCAGGCTTCGGCACAGGTTCTCAGGTCCATTTCCTGTCTCTGCTTTTCAGTTCAGGTCTTCGCAATGTATAACAAATTTTGGCTTGGGGAATTAACAAAGCATTAAGTATAGAGTCCTTGCATGAATCATATCATTCAAACACAAAATATCCCTTTTCTTATGACTGCTATCTACTTAAATTTTTAATCTCTGCTAAAATGTCACAAGTTTCAAAGAGCTACATCAATTTGTTAAAGTGACAAGATGCCCTCCTCTGTTGGGCATACAATTTACATTTTTCTCTTATTACTTTAATTTTTTACAATCCAGTTGTTATCCACCATCCAGTGCACCCTTCTACAATTCCTTATCCCATTCCTCCTTCCTACTGTTTCCAAGAGGATGTCCCTATCCAACTCCACACCCACCAGGCCTTGCCACTCCCTGTAGCCTCAGGTCTCTAGAGGGTTAGGCATGTCTTCTTCCACTGAGGCCAGACCAAGCAGTCAGTTAGTGTATGCTGCCTGGTTTGTGGCTCAGTGTCTGAGAGATCTCAATGGCCCAAGTTAGTTGAGACTGCTGGTCTTTCTATCTGTGGAGTCACCCTCCTCTTCAGCTTCTTCCAGCATTTCCCTAATTCAACCACAGAGTTCCCTGACTTCAGTCCAATGTTTGAGTATGAGTATCTGTGTCTGTCTCATTCAGCTGCTTGTTGGACCTCTCAGAGAACAGGCATGCCAGGCTCCTGTCTCTCATCACAGCATAGCATCAATAATAGTGTCAGGACTTAGATCCTCTCCTTGAGCTGGATCCCAATTTGGGCCTGTCACTGGACCTCCTTTCCCTTAGTCTCTTTTCCATTTTTGTCCCTACAGTTCTTTTAGTCAGGAACAATTCTGAGTCAGAGTTTTGACTGTGGAATGGCAACCTCATCTCTCTACACGATGCTCTGTCTTTCAACTAGAGGAGAACTATACAAGTTTGCCCTCCCTATTGCTGGGTATTTCATCTAAGGTCCCTCCCTTTGAGTCCTCAGAGTTTCTCATCTCTCAGGTGTCTGATACTTTCGAGAGTGCCTCCCCCAAGCCCCTGAGTTGCATATTTCCATTCATCCTTGGGGCTTCTTCTCTGCTGTCTCCCCCCAACCCCCATACTTGATCATGTTCTCCTTTATTCCTCAACCTACCATCTCCCATGCAGATCCCAGCCTCTGCCTCCCAAGATGGTTTTCTTCTCCCTCCCAAGTGGTACTGAAGCATTCGCACTTGTCCTCTTCAACTTGTTAAACTTCTTGAGTATGTGGATTGTATCCTAGGTATTCTGTATTCTTTGGGGTAATATACACTTATTAGTGAGTATATACCATGCATGTCCTTTTGGGTGTAAGTTACCTCATTCAGGATGATATTTTCTACTCCCATTCATTTGCCTGCAAAACTCACAATGTCCTCATTCTTAATAGCTGAATAATCAAAAAAAAAATGGAATAGAGAGCTAAACAGAGAAATCACAATACAGGAATCTTGAATGGCCGAGAAGCACTTAAATGTTCAAAGTTCTAAGTGATAAGGAAAATGTAAATAAAAACAACCCTGAGATTCTACCTTATACCAATCAAAATGGTTAAGATCAAAGCTCAGGAGACAGTACATGTTGACAAGGATATGGAGAAAGAACACTCCTTTATTGTTGGTGGAATCGCAAGCAACCACTGCGGAAATAAATCTGGAGGTTCCTTAAGAAACTGGAAATAGATCTACCTGAAGACCCTCTTATACTATTCTGGATATATACCCAAAAGATGTATGTATTACCGTACCACAGGGACATGTGCTCCACTATGTGCATATTGGCCCTGTCTGTGACAGCTAAAAGCTGGAAGCAACACAGAAGTCTCACAATGGAAGAATGGATATAAAATTTACATTTTTAAGCCGGGCGGTGGTGGCGCACGCCTTTAATCCCAGCACTTGGGAGGCAGAGGCAGGTGGATTTCTGAGTTCGAGGCCAGCCTGGTCTACAGAGTGAGTTCCAGGACAGCCAGGGCTACACAGAGAAACCCTGTCTCGAAAAAAAAAAAACCAAAAAAAAAAAAAGAGAGAGAAAAGGCACTTTGAAAAAAAATTTACATTTTTAAAAATAACATTTATTTACCTTTTGCAGTTTCATTTAATTGCTTTTTTTGTAATTTTTATTCAGCTTGGATAATATAAGTGACTATAACGACTATTGCTCATTATTTGAAGTTCATTATCACATGATATGCTGAACATTGTGTGTGTATGTATGCGTATGTGTGTATGTGTATGTATGTATGTATAATAACAATTACAGATGCAAATATTTATTTGCAAAACTATATTCCAGTGATATGATATGGGGGTCACAATCTGCACAACCTGGATATATATATATATATATATATATATATATATATATATATATATATATATATATATTACAAAATCACTGATAAAAATATCTGAAAAAACTTTTGTTTCTACTTTAGATAGAAGAAAAAGGCAGACATATGTAGTAATATGCAAGTATGGGAAATTTCAGATCTTTTACAAATGACTCATAGTTTTAGACATCATGATAAGACCTATGAGAAATTATATATTATGTGTGCAAATATACTTTGCAATGTGTATTTTATTGCTGCATACATGTTTTAAATTATACTTGTCACTGCTATATTCTGTTAATTGGATATATTTATCACAATATATGTCAGAAAATAAGTACACTTTTGGCATTCACAATGGTGTTATTAATACATTGTTACATCTGGGTTTAAATATTTTGTGTTGAGACTTTTGGCTGGTTGGCTACAGTGAAAACACCATCTCTTGATCCATCCTAGAGAACCCGCTACATTCAGAGCAGTTGGTAAGAACCAGCTCCCATCTCAGGAGTTCCAGAGCTGCTGCTGAGGACCCTGCAGACTTGCCACCCATCAACCACCAAAATCACCTTCCTCCCGAATACCAGTCCCCTTCCATTCTTTCCACCCCTTTTGCCACAGGTCCTTCTGCAGGAGTGTGGAGAGGCCTGAAAGCACAGGTAGGACCAACCCTGAGCTTCAGAGGAACCCATAAAGAACCCTCAGGCAGGAACCTTCCAGTTTTTGTATCTAGCTGGGGACCATCCTCTGCCAAGGTGTGCCATATCTTGGTGGTGCAGGGAAATAGCTAACCTCCCAGGTGTGTGGAGAGGCCTGAAAGCACACCACCACAAGAGAGCAGGTATTCCAGGAGTGCCTACATACCTGTGTGCACAGAAAGAATGGGAATCCCAGGAGTACAGATACACAGGCTTTCAGGACAGATAAGCCACAGACAGAGACAGCAAGACCAGCTAACACCAGAATAACCAGAAGGCAAAAGGTAAATGCCAGAACATTATGAACAGAAACCAAGGCAACATGGTGCCATCTGAACCCAGTTCTCCCACAACAGCAAGTCCTGGATATCCCAACACACCAGAAAAGCAAGATCTATATTTAAAAATCACATCTCATGATACTGATAGAGGACTTAAAAAAGGTCATAAATAACTCCGTTAAAGAAATACAGGAGGACATGGGTCAACAAGTAGAAGCCCTTAAAGAGGAAAACAAAAATCCCTTAAAGAAATATAGAACATGGATCAGCAAGTAGAAGTCCTTAAACAAGAAATGCAAAAATCCCTTAAAGAATTACAGGAAAAACAAACAAGTGAAGGAACTGAACAAAACCATCCAGGATCTAAAAATGGAAGTAGAAACAATAAAGCAATCACAAAGGGAGAAATCTCAGAAGACAGAAAATCTTGGAAAGAATTCAGGAGTCATGGATACAAGCATCAACAAAAGAATACAAGAGATAAAAGAAAGACTCTCAGGTGCTGAAGATAGAAAACATTGACTCAACATTCAAAGAAAATGTGAAATGCTAAAAAGCTTTTATCCCAAAACATCCAGGAAATCCAGGACGCAATGAGAAGACCAAACCTAAGAATTATAGGTATAATAGAGAGTGAACTTTACAAATTAAATGGCCAGTAATTATCTTCAGCAAAATTATAGAAGAAAACTTCCCTAACATAAAGAAAGAGATGTTTTTGAACATACAAGAAGCTTACAGAATTCCAAACAGACTGGACCAGAACAGAGATTCCACCTATCACATAATAATCAACACCAAATGCACTAAACAAAGGAAGAATATTAAAAGCAGTAAGGGAAAAAGGTTAAGTAACATATAAAGGCAGATCTATCAGAATTATACCAGACTTCTCACCAGAAAGTATGAAAGTTAGACGACCCTGGGCAGATGTCATACAGATCCTAAGAGAACATAAATGTCAGCCCAGGCTACTATACCCAGCAAAACTCTCAATTGCCATAGATGGAGAAAACAAGATATTCCATGACAAAACCAAATTTATACAATATCTTTCTACAAACCCAGCACATCAAAGGATAATGGGTGGAAAATACCAACACAAGGAGAGAAATTACACCCTAGAAAAAGCAATAAAGTAATCTTTCAACAAACCCAAAGGAAGATAGCCACACAACCGTAATTGTACCATTAACAACAAAAATAACAGGAAGTAGCAATCACTTTTCCTTAATATCTCTTAACATCAATGGACTCAATTCCCCAATAAAAAGACATAGACTAACAGACTGAATACATAAACAGGAACCAACATTTTGCTACATAAAAGAAACCTATCTCAGTGACAAAGACAGTTACTCCCTCAGATTCAAAGTTTGGAAAACAATTTTCCAAGCAAATAGTACCAATAAACAAGCTGCAGTGGCTATTCTTATATTGGATAAAGTCAACTTTCAACCAAAAGTTGTCCAAAAAAAAAACCCCAAAAAAACAAAAAAGATAAGTAGGGAAACTTCATAGTGGTCAAAGGAAAAATCTACCAAGATAAACTCTCAATTCTGAACATATATGCTCCAAATGCAAGGCCACCCACATTCATAACAGAAATTTTACTAAAGTTCAAAGCTCACACTGCACACCACACAATAATATTGGAGACTTCAACACCCCACTCTCAGCAATGGGCAAATCATGAATAAAACTAAATCATCAGAAACTAAGCAGAGACACAGTGAAACTAACAGAAGTTATGAACCAAATGGATCTAACAGATATTTATAGAACCTTTCATCCTAAAGAAAAAGAATATACCTTCTTCTCAGCACCTCATGGTATCTTCTCCAAAACGGACTACATAATTGGTCACAAAACAGACATCAACAGATACAGGAATATTGAAATAATTCCATGTACCCTATCAAATCACCACAGTATAAGGCTGTACTTAATTTCAAATAAAAACAACGGAAAACACACATACACGTGGATGTTGAACAGCGCTCTACTTGATACCTTGGTCAAGGAAGAAATAAAGTAAGAAATTAAAGACTTTTTAGAATTTAATAAAAATGAAGACACATCTTATGGAACACATGAAGACCAAAACTTATGGGAGACAATAAAAGGAGTGCTAAGAGGAAAACTCATAGTGCTAAGTGTCTCCATAAAGAAAATATAGAGAGCTTACATTAGCAGCTTGATAAGACACCTAAGAGTTCTAGAACAAAAAGAAGCAAATACACCCAAGAGGAGTAGATGCAGGAAATAATCAAACTCAGGGCCGAAATCAACCAAATAGAAACAAAAAGAACTATAAAAAGAATCAATAAAACTAGGAGCTTGTTCTTTGAGAAAATCAACAAGATAGATAAACCATTAGCCAGACTAACCAGAAGGCACAGAGGCACTACCAAATTAATAAAATCAGAAAAGAAAAGGGAGACATAACAAGAGAAACCATGGAAATTCAAACAAATCATCAGATTCTAATACAAAAGCTTATAAGCAAAAAAAATTGGAAAATCTGGACAAAATGGACAATTTTCTAGACACATGCCAGGTGCCAATATTAAAACAGGATCAGAGGACCAATATTAAAACAGGGACTATCTAAATAGTCCCATAAGCCCTGAGGAAATAGAAGCAGTCATTAACAGTCTCCCAACCAAAAAAAGCCCAGGACCAGGTGGGTTTAGTGGGGAATTCTATCAGATCTTCAAAGAAGATCTAACACTGATACTTTTCAAAATATTCCACAAAATAGAAACACAAAGAACACTACCCAATTCATTCTATGAAGCCACAATAATTCTTATACCTAACAAAACAAAGACCAAACAAGGAAACAGAACTTCAGATCAATTTCCCTTACAAACACTGATGCAAAATACTCAATAAAATTCTTGCCAACTGAATTCAAAATACATCAAAATGATAATTCACCACAATCAAGTAGGTTTCATCCCAGGGATGCAGGGATGGTTCAAAATACATCAATGTAATACACTACATAAATATTTTCTGTTACTGGAAATTTTAATCACCTGAAATAACTGAAATAATATTATTTATGGGTCTTTAATTTGCTATATAGAAATATATCTACCTTTGTACTAAAATCAAAATATTTATTTTATTTTACTACAGCTAAATCTAAGATGGTATCAGTTTTACTTCAGAAACTAAACCTAGGCCTTTAACTTTGATACCATGGATACACACACACACACACACACACACACACACACACACACACCATTCCAGCTAGAGGATAGGTTACCATAGAGTCTACTGAGACATACAAACCAATGTTGCTTTTCATCAAGAAAGATATTTTCCTATCATTTATAGTAAGATGTAATCTTTTCATATGTCGTAGTCATTTAGTTTAACATTACTTTAAGATACTTTTGGAGTTTTTGAACATATCCAAAACATACTTTCTCCATACAAACACAGTAATATATTTATATAACTATATTCTATTAAAATAAAATTTATACCATATTTAGATGCAAAAGTCTGTAATACTGAATAGGCTCTGTCTAACACTTGCCAGTGAATTTTGTCTTTCTATACAAACTGTTACATAACACTAAGGCTTCTGGACATACACTATTTATTAGAAAGGTGCTCTATGCCTGTCTGTGGAGTTTTTGTTGCTATTGTGTCTGATATGTATGTGGGATTCTAGGAATATACTCTAGAGTTTGCTTATGTGTGGAGGTCAGAGGACAACTTTCAAACATCAGTTATGCCTTTTTCACCTTGTTGATTCAGACTCTCTCTACCTCTGGCACTGTGGCTACTCCTCTCTTGCTGGTCCTTGAGCTGGTTCTGGAAGCATGGTATTTATAACTCACTTTTCCATATCCCAGTGGGAATGCTGTGATTACAGATGTGGCTTTTCTATGTGAGTTTTCAATGTTGAAATCAAGTTGTTAAGTTTGTGAAAAAAGTGCTTTGATATAATGAGCCATCTCACTGGACTCCGGATTCCTTCAAGTTCCCAAACACTTTCTAATTCTTGTGATCCACAAGAGCAGATAATAAATATCAGGAGCCATAACTTTAGACATGTTCACTTAGGAAATATGAATATATGGAAAATATGAATCCAAGTTTCAATGAAATATTTAAGCTACAGTAAAAATGACTAGAATATGATTCTAGAATATAAGTCAATATATGTACTATTTGAAATAACTTTGGAATCTGTTTCATACATACGTTTATGTTCTTTTTATCAAAAAAAAATCTATGCTTAGTCACTGGATTGAAAAATAATTTATTAAATGTTTCTCTCATATTATAGCCTTTTACGAATACCATGATGGGTCATATGGATGCCAGAAGAAACTCCTTATGGCATTTTGTCCAAATTTACAAATGTTACTGCCGAATTTTGAAGCTCACAGCAGAAACATAATTTAATCAAGGTTCTCATTTTTTCCTCAGAGACATACTTATCTAACACTAATGCATTTTGTTGTTAATTAGACCAAACTGATCATGAGGAAATAGAACCTAATACCCGAAGTCCATTGTTCTGTGCTTTGATGTCTGGTTCCTAGGTATTTACGTACTTCATAGGCTTGGATAGCTGAGAAACTGAAGGAATCAGAAAGTAAAACAGATGTCATTTATTAAAACTGCATGTTCATAGCTGAATACTTGGGGGGAAATGAAAGGTTTTAGAAATGAAGACAGACCTAAGATATAGTCAAGACTGAAGAGTGCTAATCTGGACTGGAAGAGTCTCATGGCATTTGATTCTTGCACTGTTGTTTATGATCACAATTTTTTTTTGAAACCACATTTAGGAGTATGAATTGCCAAGTTCATAAGTACCATGTATTCACTATTTTAAAGACACATGTCATCATGATGTCATATCTAGCTCTAGATAATAAAAGCCCTCTTATAACAAGGATTGATTTTGAATGAAACATGCAAAATACCTTTAGTATAATTAATGCACCTTAAAGTCATAGAAGAAGGAAACTTAAATATATAATTTTTATTTTAAACGAATTTGGGGGATTTTGAAAGTTTTTATGTTATATACTGACATATATGTAAATATCTGACTTTGTGAAATTTGATAAAAAAAACTGTACTAAAACTGTTTAAGTTCTTATTTGCATATAATCTTGAACATGTTCCTAATTCCTGCTGTACTCTATTTAACTTGCATGTTAGCATTATGAATAAAGTCATTGATTTCTCAGTTCCCCATTAGTTAATATTTTCCCACTCTTATGCTTAAAGAACATGGAAATTTTGTGTTTTTACTTATAACTTTGGTAAAAACAGTAAATCACCTCACAGTGCTCAAAAGAAAATCAAGTGCACAGTGGGTCCTGGTTGATTAATATGGAGATTTGTGCTCATAACTGACTCTATGATGAATCACTGGCCCCAATAAGGATTGCTGCACCCTTTCCTAGTCATACAAAAAAAAGTTATATTGCAATTTAAGTATATCATTGTATTTATACTGTATTTAGAGATCCAATTTTCAATTCAGTTTTTGGACTTATAAAGTAAATTAATTGTTAATATATGTTTAAGCAACACATCTATTGAAACTTTTATATACATAATTTATTTTGGTAGTTATATTGATTACAATATATACTACTATTTTATACTTATGTAAATTTTTATATGATGTGAGTTATTAGTATATAAATAAAGTCAAATATTCGGATTATTTTATTTAATTATTTCCAAAAGTGGAAGTAACATTTTGATTTGGTGTTTAATCTTCCTTTAGTCCAGGCCTCAGCTCTTCAATGTGCCAAAGTAATCGATTACAGAATTGTGCCATCACCTCGTAAGTTATTCTGTTACCTATAATAATGTGAAATCTATAGCTTCACTTTATTATCTACAAGGTAGAACAGAACTAAACATCAATAAAAAATCCAGGATTTATGAAAGGGGTTTAAGATTTAAGGTAATTCCATTGTGATGTATGATCCTTCTGTCCTTCCCTGTCCAAATCCCTTTCCTCCTCCTCCTCCTCCTTCTCCTCCTCCTCCTTCTCGTCCTCCTTGTCTTGCTCATCCTCCTCTTCCTCTACTCCTTCTTCTCCTCCTCCTCTTTTTCCCTTTTCTCTTTATCAATGTGTAATCTTTAAATGCAATATCTCAACAAATCTTCATCTTCACCACATTGTATTTAACACCATGGGAAGTGAGTTTAATATTACATAATCACAAAATACTATAATTCATAATCTAATGTGAATTCTTTATTTTTTTTAAAGATGTATTTATAATGTGTAAGTACACTGTAACTGTTTTCAGATACCAGAAGAAGGCATAAGATCTCCTTAGGGATGGTTGTGAGCCACCATGTGGGTGCTGGGATTTGAACTCATGACCTTTGGAAGAACAGTCGGTGCTCTTACCTGCTGAGCCATCTCTCCAGCCCCGAATTCTTTATTTTTAATGAAATATCAAGGAAATGTTCTCTTAGAGTGTTAGCATTTTTTCTAGGCTCCTCCCCATAGTTACCTGACAATATTCAGGTTGGCCTGGCTTACTATAAAAGGACCTGTTTGCCCCCTCCTCGCTCTCCTATTCTCTCTGCCTCCCCCTCTTCTCCCTGACCCATTTCTTCCTCTCTCCACTTTCTCTACCCCACTCCTCATGTATTCCTGACTGGTCTCTTCTCTTCTCTTCTCTTCTCTTCTCTTCTCTTCTCTTCTCTTCTCCTCTCCTTTCTTCCCTCCCCCTCTCTGTTCCAGTCCCCCACCCCACTCTCTCTCCTCTGCCTTCCCAACTCCTCTTTCCTATACCATTGTATGGCTGGTATCTCAGGAAGAAAGGATGCCTCCGGATGGGCCCACCAAGACACCCCTCCCACCTCATCATCCTGTGCTCTACAAAACATATCCTGCCTCTCTTTTTTATAAAGCACAACATAGAATATATTATCTTTACTACCTTTCTATTTATTGACTTCATTTATATATTATATATTTATGCTAATTTGCCAATATAGTTTACTCAATTTCCAGTTTTTGCGTTACACTAGGAGGTTAGATACATCTTGTAAAATTAACATGATGAGAATTTCATATGGTCATATATATTTCCTCCGTCGAGAAGAGAAGAGAAGAGGGGAGGGGAGGGGAGGAGAGGGGAGGGGAGGGGAGGGGAGGGGAGAGGAGAGACGAGAGAGGAGAGAGAGAGGAGAGGAGAGGAGAGGAAGAGAAGAGAAGAGAAGAGAAGAGAAGAGAAGAGAAGAGAAGAGAAGAGAAGAGAAGAGAAGAGAAGAGAAGAGAAGAGAAGAGAAGAGAAGAGAAGAGAAGAGAAGAGGCTAGCCAGGAATACATGAGGAGTGGGGTAGGGGAAGGGGAAAGAGGAAGAAATGGGTCAGGGAGAAGAAGAGCGGGAGGCAGAGGGGCTAGAGAGATGGCTCAGTGCTTAAGACTGTGTTTTACTTTTAGAGAGTCTGAGTTCAGCTCCCTGCACAGACACCAAGCAGCTCCTACCTAGCGGTAACTCTAGCTCCAGTTGGATCTGAGGACTTCAGTCTTTTCAGGTAACTGATTTCACCCACCCACACACACACACACACACACACACACACACACACACACAGAGAGAGAGAGAGAGAGAGAGAGACATGGGTGGGAGCATGCATAGTAATAATAAAATAATCTTTAAAACTTTTTTCAGGAGGATAAGTAAATTTTTGAGGGCATTTTTGATTTCTGAAATTATAATTTATTTACAACATTTTCTCTCTACCCTTTTCTCTTCCCAGTTTCTCTCACAGTCCTCCCCACTTTCATTAAAAGAAATTAATGTTATGATATCAACACACAGGTGTGGTGGAGATGGTTGCATGGATCCACTTTGCTCTTCACGTGTAGGAATTCGAATTCAGAACCCCTGTAAAATCTAGGATAATTGTTTAAACAGGGTATCACTGGAGCAAATTGGCTTGTTAGAGTAGCTAGAACCAATAAACTCAGTGAAAAACACTGACTCAAAAAATAAAGTGTAGATCAATGAGGAAAAGACAAGGGGTTGACTTAATGTCTCCACATCCATGAGCAAATGCCTACATCTACATGTGTACCCATGCACTTACAATCATGGATAAAAATTGAAAGTACACCTGAAAATGATATTAGTCTAATATGATCATACCTTACAGTAGAAAAGAAGAAACAATGTAGGATCAGCACATCCATATTAAGACTCAACATAAAAATCGCTTTTAAATTTTATTTATTTATTTATTTATTTATTTATTTATTTATTTATTTATTTTCCCTCATATATTACATCCCAACCACAGTTTCCCCTCCTTCAAGTCTTCCCCCCCATCTCCCCTCTTTAACAGATCCATTGCTCCTCTGTTTCTCTTCAGAAAAGAGCAGGGCTTCTAGAGATATCGACCAAACATGGTATAGTAAGTTACAATAAGACTGATACTCCAGATCATGGCTGGATGAGGTAACACAATAAGAGAAAAGGGGTCTCAAAAGCAGACAAAAGAGTCAGTTCCCACTCCCACTGTTAGGAATCCCATCAGAACACTAAGCTATACAACCATAACATATTTGTGGAGGAACTAGATCAGATCCATGCAGTATCCCTGATTATTGGTTCAGTCACTGTGAGTTTCTGAGTAGTTGATTCTGAGGGCTGTGTTCTTGTAGTGTCCTTAACCTCGCAGGCTCCTAAGCTGAAGAACTTACACTTATTGATACTAAAGTTAAACGCCCAAGCTTAACTCAAATATTGATGTGAGAGAAAAAGAAATTTTATTTAAATTATGATAATGTTAGCATGTTTCATATAAGAGCAAACATTTAGTTCTTAATCACAGAGACTCAGACAATGTCTGAGGACGTGCATTCTGGGGACATTGAATTTTCTGAGCAATTCTTAACCCATCAATACACTTGACAAAAAGCAACCACAACAATCCAGATATTAACTTCTTCCTCACTGAAGAGAAATTGTCTGGAAAATGTTTTAAAGAAGAACTGTAAATTTTATAAGTCCTTTCCTTTTTTTCTCAGGCAACATTTCCATTGCTTCCATCTTTGCCATAAACAATGATTTCAGACAAACTGGAGTTGGTTAACTGAATTATTGAGTGCAAACTTTATAGGAGAAAATGAATGTTTTAAGACAGAAAACAGAATAATATGGTTCAGAGGAAGTTTGTCAGACTTTCAGAGAGTTTTGAAAAATGTCCAGGTTTTTCCTGGATTTTGGCTCTTCTTTAGAGCTAATCTTCTGAAGTGATCTGGACAGGGAGACGAGTTGCAGACACGCTGAATTTGATGACTGCAATGACGAGGCAGAAGCAAACACAGAAACTGAGTAGGCGGTGTCTTCAAGATAGGAAAAATTGAACATGTAGTGAAAGAGATGATTTTTAGAGCAGAAGTTAAAGCTTAAATTAAGTAGCTTTTAAAACCCAAAGAAAATTTTAAAAATTAATAAAGTATTAACTATAAATCATCAAAGTATTGATATATTAGCTAATTGATCACAAAATAAGCTGTTATACAAATTAACCTTTTTGTTATCCATTTATGCCATAATATCATATCCATTTATGCCATAATATCATACTATTTTATAGATATAATATATACTATATTCTCAAATATAATTATATTGATATATAAATTGCTTGACTCTCATCCAAAGCAATTTTAACTAATAACTGTGAATGTTTTTATTTTTACTTTTTATTTTAATTTAATTTATTTTCTTTTTATCTCAATTGTGTCCCATGCTGGTCATGACCCTGTCTTTCTACCTTAGCCTCTTTGTGTGCTGGCATTACAGGTGTATGTAACAGCACTCAGCTGGATATGTTTTTGGTTATGAATAGAAACAGAAATATAAACATGAGTTGATACAAGACATGGAAAATGATTAGAAAGTCGCATTGAAGTTTTATTAGGAAATGGAAGAGTCTTTTTCAGTGTTAGGCATGATGGTGAAGGTTTCAGAAAAAAACAGTTTTGTTTCTTATAATTGATTTATATGGTAATTTGTTAAAGTTTCTTGTGGGATGTGAGGATGAGTGTGTGTCTGTGTGACATCTGTGCCTGTGTGAGTGTGTGTAAGATTGTGTGTGTGTGTTTGTGTGTGTGTGTGTGTATGTGTGTGTGTATGTGGGGGGAGTGTATGCGTCTATGTGGTCAGAAAAACACAGATCCTAGTCCAAGTCTTAGTCTATAATACTCCAGTACTTTTTAACACAGAACCTCTCATTCAAACTGAAGCTAATTTTCTGGACTAGAATAGCTTGAAGTATTCTAATTCTTTCACCTCTCCAGCCCTAGGGTTACAAGCTAGCACCAAAATGCTCAAGTTTTTATGGGGATACTAGAACCCTGAACTCAAGTTCTCATGTATACCTAACAAGAAACTTACCCACTGAAAAATCTACTCAGACCTCATTAAAACTTCTTTGATGTGGTATACTTCAAAATGTAATTAAATTTAATTTTTCTAGAAATAATGAGATGTTTTTAATTATTTTAAAATATTTAATTAAATCTCGTTTTTTTTTTAATTACAAAATGTGACATTTCTTTTAGGTCTACACTTTCCTTTCTATCCTGAAATTTTTCTCAAAATTATAATTTGTGTTTAAAAAGAATTATTTTCATACAATATATTAAGATAATGGTTCCCCCCCTGTCTTCTCTTCCCAGATCCTCCCACCTCCCTACCCTTCCAACTCCATGTCTTCTTTATCTCTCTCTTAAGATAACAAATGGGAAAATATAAAAGACAGCCAAACAAAAATAGCACAAGCAAACTAACATCAAAAAGATAAAAAGAAACAAAGTTCATAAGAAACACACACACACACACACACACACACACATGCATAAGAACACAAATTTAAAAACGAACATAATTTACAAACTAAAGACCAGTAGGATAAAAAAAAATGGTTAACAAAGCAACAGAAGACAATACTCTCTCCAAAAATGCCTTTCAGTTTGTTTTGTGTTGAGAATCTACTGTTGGTCATGGGGCCTACCCTTAAGTATGGTTTGTATAACCAGTGAGACTCCCTTTAAGAAATGGATTGTCCTGTGTGCACAGTTGTCAGTTTGAGGCAGCTTCTTTGCTGGGAATGGCAGCTAATGATAATTTCCCAATCTCATTGACCCTTATCCCCTGTCTTGTTTGGATCTATGCACGTCCTCTGAATTTTGCCACATTCTTGAATTCATACATGTGTCAGTCTTGTTGTTTCTTGAAGACACTGTTTCCTTGATGTCACCCATCTCTTCCAATGCTTACAATCATTATGCTTCCTGTTCTCAGTCCTGAAGGGGTTATCTAATGAAAATCTTCCACTCAGAATTCAGTGTTTCAGGGTTTTTCACTCTCTGAACTTTGTGCATTCGTGGGTTTCTATATTAGTTCATGTGTCATGTAAGTGGAAGCTTCTCTGATGATGGCTGAGCAGGGAGGGCACTGATTCACAAAGCAGAATGCCATTAAGAGTCATTATGTTGCTACATTCATTTAGCAAAAACTAGTATTTAGTCTTTCCCTAGTACCATGGTCTATCTAGTTGCTGATTATTGGCCATCTGAGCAATATAAGGCATGAAATCTGTCTCTGGAGGGAGCTTTAAACCCAATCCCATAGGAGTTGCTTGCTCTCATAACATTTGTGCCACTCTTGCACCAACATATCATGCAGGCAAGTCACCATTGTAGATAGAAGGCTTTGTACCAGGGTTGGTGTTTATCTTTCTCCTCTGTCAGCATGTAGAGTATTTTCTAGTACAATGAACACTAGTCAGTAGGGGTGAAGGATCTAGATAATAACTAGATCAACTTCTCTTTGATAGATAAGATATGCAGTGTTGCCTTCAGCAATAAGGTCTTACCATCAGACTCAAGAGAGAAATCAATAGACTTGCCAATAGCCTGGGCTGCTTGCCCATCAACTCAACTAGATATAACTCATTTTCTATAACTTGAAGATTCATTTGATGACAAGGAATGTCTAGTTGGAGCTTTGTCTGACATTATTTGGTGATTCTATCTCAAAGTCTAATTCTTACAGTAGTTTATTATTTTAGTTTTTATTGGAACCTAACTACTGTAGCCCCCACTTATCTATAGATTTGATTTCATGAGTTGTTTATTCATAGCATAGCTCAATGTGGTCAGAAAATACCATGTGCAAGATTCCAGAAAAAACCAACATTTTTGACATTGTGCCGCATTCTGAGCAGCATAAAAATGACATTTCATGTCCTAATACATTATACCCAGAGTTTTAAATCTTCCTGTTGTCCACAGTATTTATGTTGGGTATACTGCATACCCCTTAGGTACAGCTGTGAGGATTTTTGGTACTTAGGTTCCAGTAATCTTCAAATAATATTTGACTCTTTACCATAGGCATAAATAATTTATAGCACCTCATCTTTTAGATAATGTTATCAAAATCAACAGAACATGAGAGAACACAGTATTGAGAGGCCACATTTACATTTATTTTAATATCATACATGGTTGTAATTATCTTACTATTTTTAAGAATTCCTTACTGAACATAATTACAAAATAAACTTTATTACAAGAATTTAACAGTATACCAGGTTTGGTTCTATCTATACTTTTAGACATGCAAGTGTTATCTTGGGACATCGAACCTACAAACTAGAATGGACTACCATACTGGTGCACCTCTTATATTCTTGTACTAAAGATCTTTAATTTCCCCAGAAGCAATCATTACTGAAGGACTTGAAAATATATAATCACAAGATGTCACCCCTAATTGCTACAAAAAATTAAGGAATTGTTCATGGAATACTTAGAAAGATATTTCTTATTAGGAAAATATTTATCTTGTCATACATTGTATGAATCAACATATAAAAGTAATGGCCATGGAGGTTTAAATTTCAGATAACCAGTCCACTCAAAAGGTAAGCATGCCACATGCAGTATTAGAGAAGCACTTTTATAAATTCAAACTTAGCTAGTCAGGCATCATTTTATTTGTCAACTGTTGCCATTATTCTTCCCAGTATAGATCTATCATGAAGGCAGTGGTCCAGGATGCTTAATGCTAGAAGAATAAATTGCCAGCCATACTGTGTCAAACTACTCTAGCTCTGACTTCAAAATAATTGTGGGCCAAGACGATGGCTCAGAGAATCTACATCCTGTTACAAAAGCCTGATAATCTGAATTCAATCCAGAGAACTGTCATAAAGGCGTACAGAGAGAAATGTAAGGCTGAAGGAAACAGTTGACTCTTCAAATTTATCCTCCAGTCTTCATATGCACTTAATAGGATATTTGCATGTCCAGCACACACACACACACACACACACACACACAGAAATAAATATACACAATTTTAAAAATTGCCTCACCTTTCCACACCCCTCTGTGGCTTCTGAAATCTTGGAAATCTCTGATTCTTTCCTCTCAGTATTTCACTTTTCTCAGAAGAACATCCATCACATTTTCTATTCACAATGGTGAGCTTTTTCAGGTAGTATTTAAGATTTTGCTACACTTTTTAATAGCTACACCTATTCCTTGATGATGTTCAACTGTATGGATCTTTCTTTCTGTCTCTCTGTCCTTGTCTTTTTGTCTCTTTCTCCCTCTCCCTCCATACAATCTTTGAGTATTCTGAAAAAAAGTCTTCATACATGTTCTGGCCCACGATTTTTTATTCTGTTTTTACTTTTTAATTATTTTTTGTATTTTATTATATTTTTGTCCTTTTTATTATTTAAAACAATATTTAAATTTAAATATAATTTGACCATATTTTTTCCTCTCTCAAGTTGTTCCAGATCCTCTGCCCTTCCCTACCTCCCTGTTTTAAGGTCTTTCTCAAAAATAAATGAATATAGCAATAAACCCACCAAAACAAACAAAATAAAACCATGCCCAAGACAAATCTTCACTAAACTGTAACCATATAAAAGCACATAAAAATTAGTAAAGCTCATTTTCTGTTGGTCAACTACTCCTGAGCATGAGGCCTGTTATGTAGTCTTTGATGTACCCAATTTTACCTATTGGAAAAAGCCGATTTTCCTTCTCCCACCTGGCATAAGTGACTATTCAATTGATAGCCTGTACCCTAGTGGTTAAGTCTTCATTCATTCATTCATCCATCAAGTCATGCATTCATTTATTATTTTAAAATATATAAAAATATAATAAGATAAAACAAACTATTACACTAGAGTGAGATAAGACAAACCAGCAGATGAAAAGAGCCCTAGAGCAAGTACAAGAATCTGAAACCCATTCTTCACACAACTAGTAGTGCCATAAAACCACTACACTGGAGCCGTATTACAAAGGCAGATGACCTAGGGCAGCAAATACAGGTTCATGTATTGTTGTTAGCTTTCAGATCTGTTGTTTAAATGTCTAGAAGAGTATTTTCTGAATCATCTAAGACTAAAAAAAACACCAAAATCGGCTTCTAAGGTGATTAACATCTGTTCATATCCAGAGTGAATGTAAGTTTGATTGGCTTGGATCCATGCCATCAATTTTCTTTTTGACATTCTGTTAATTTGTAGTTTATAAATGCTAGTAGGTGGGCAGTAGATCTCATTTCCTCATCCTTTCATTTTGCAATATCTTAAGAAATATAATTGATACATTTATTTTTATTCTTTTGCTGGTTCAGATTGTATAACTTTTTTGATATAAATACATGAAATTCAGGATATACAATATTTTATAAGAGTCATATATGCAAATATTTTCCAAAATATGTGGTTTATTTATCCTTGCATTTTAAAAACTTTTTTGCTGGTAAATTGTTTCAATACATGTGAGTTTACCAGTTTCTTTCCAGTAACCCTGTTTGTTATCATTATTATTATTATTATTATTATTATTATTATTATTATTATTATTATTATTACCATTATTATCCTGCCCCATAAATACTTTTAACATAGTTCATACTTCAAATCAAGTAGCATTTCTCAAAGAATTCTATAGTTTTGTTTGTCTGTTTTGTTAATAGATACAAAATTATGTCAGAACTGTTTGTTTAAGTAAAAATAAACATTTTTTTCATTGAACTGTGCTTGCTTCTTTATAAAGTATGAACTAACTCTGATCCCTTTCCATGTCTTTTCAGTTCCTTATTAAAAATATCACATTGCTTAACTGGAGTAGCTTTATGCTGAGTTTCAGAGCTGAATGGTACACCTCATTTAATTTTTCTTTTCTGCAATATGATGTTGACTACTCAGGATCCTTTCTCTTTCCCATGTAACCTTCAAGCTCCCTTTGTCAGTGTGTATAAGAGAGCTGTAACTATAAATGTGGACTGGCACCAAGAACCTGGGAAGTCTGATCAAATTGTTTGCTGAGTTACTGATTTTCCGCCTGCTTGGTATATCAAAGACTGTGAGACAGTTTAAGTACTCCAGGTCTTCTGCCTTTGTCTTCTTTGCCTGACATTTTTCACACATGCTTGGGCTGAACAAAGGAAAGTTTGATTGTCTTCTGGGGAACTGATCCCATGTCATTATCAGGACTTTATCTATGCATAATTTTCAAGATTGTGTTGCTGTTTGATTTGATAGCTACTCAGTTTCCTCAATTTATGCTCAATTGGTGCTGAAGCAGTTTATTTTTCTTCACCCATTTTTACATTTGGAAAGTCTTTATATTTAGTGTGAGTTTCTGATTTCTTATAAATAATCTATAGTTCAGTGTAGGTTATTAGTCATATAATATACAGATTGCATTGAATCTGTAGATTGCTTTTGGCAAGATGCTCAATTTTACTGTATTAATCCTGCCAATCCATGAGCATGGAAGATTTTTCCATCTTCTAAGGTCTTCTTCAATTTCTTGGTGTGACTCTAACCAAACAAGTGAAAGATCTGTATGACAAGAACTTCAAGTCTCTGAAGAAAGAAATTGAAGAAGACCTCAGAAGATGGATGCTGTTTTCTTGCTGTGTATTCTGCTGACATTCCCAGGCATCCAACCCCGTGGTCCCAAATCCCAGTAACCCGGTAAAATCAAAACTCTAAATGTTTGTAATTTATAAGTCAGAACACCCACACAATGAACTCAGAGGCAATTGATATTCATATAAATTGCCCACCTAGATAAGACAAATTGTCCTGTAATTATCCATCGCTTATTAGATATTCATAGCTAACTGTGGCTATTTAAAGCCACGCAGAATCTGGATCGTCTTTCTCTTCCTCTGTCTTCCTTCCTTCCCCTCTGTCCTCTCTCTCCTGTTTCTAAAAATCTCTGCTTGTCTTCCTTTTCCACTGCCCAGGCTTCTTCTTGTAATAATATTTAAATTAATTGGGGGGAGGGGATTCTGCTTCAGACATGTATTCCACTTCCTTAACCTGAAATGAAAGTTCACAGACTCTGTCATTAACCATACTACTTTTTGAAGCCTAAAAGAAACCAAAGGCAGTTTTTTGGGGGGGCCCTTTTGAAGAAGAAATCATGAGGCTAGTAGACAACTCAGGAATATCTGACTGAAATCAATAATTTTTTTTTATTTTATTTTATCTTTTTAATTTACATTCCAAATCACTTCCCCTTTCCCGTTTCCTCCCTCCCCGAAAGTCCCATAAGCCCCCTTCCCTCCCTCTTTTCTCCATTCAACCCCCTCTCATTACTCTGTCCTGGCGTTCCCCTACATCCAGTCTTTCCAGGACCAGGGGTCTCTCCTTCCATCTTCTTAGAAATCTATTGATATGCGGATTGTGTCTAGGGTATTCCGAGATTCCAAGAACACATCAAAACTATCATTCACCACGATCAAGTAGGCTTCATCCCAGGGATGCAGGGATGGTTCAATATAAGGAAATCCATCAATGTAATCCACTACATAAACAATCTCAAAGAAAAAAACCACATGGTCATCTCATTAGATGCTGAGAAAGCATTTGACAAAATTCAGCATCCTTTCATGCTAAAGGTCTTGGAAAGATCAGGAATTCAAGGCCCATATCTAAACATAGTAAAAGCAATTTACAGCAAACCGGTAGCCAGCATCAATCTAAATGGAGAGAAACTTGAAGCAATCCCACTAAAATCAGGGACTAGACAAGGCTGCCCTCTCTCTCCATATCTTTTCAATACAGTACTTGAAGTTCTAGCTAGAGCAATTAGACAACAAAAAGAGGTCAAAGGGATACAAATTGGAAAGGAAGAAGTCAAACTATCACTATTTGCAGACGATATGATAGTATACATAAGCGACCCAGAGAACTCCTACAGCTGATAAACGACTTCAGCAAAGTGGCCGGATATAAAATCAACTCAAGCAAGTCAGAAGCCTTCCTATACTCAAAGGATAAGCAGGCTGAGAAAGAAGTAAGAGAAATAATACCCTTCACGATAGCCACAAACCATATTGAGTATCTTGGCGTGACTCTAACCAAACAAGTGAAAGATCTGTATGACAAGAACTTCAAGTCTCTGAAGAAAGAAATTGAAGAAGACCTCAGAAGATGGAAAAATCTGCCATGTTCATGGATTGGCAGGATTAATATAGTAAAAATGAGCATCTTACCAAAAGTAATACACAGATTCAATGCAATCCCCATCAAAATCCCAACTCAATTCTTCATAGAGTTAGAAAGAGCAATTCAAAAATTCATCTGGAATAACAGAAAACCCAGAATAGCTAAAACTATTCTCAAGAGTAAAAGAACCTCTGGGGGAATCAATAATTTTTATAATATACATTTATTTAAACTTTATAACTCCATAAAAAAACATGTCATCTCCATAATTTCCTCCCTCTTAACACTGGATACATAAATAGATAAGACCAAGGATAAAACGTCAAAACCTGATCTTTCCCTCTCGTCCTTCAGTCACATCTGTGATTATCAGTTTCCAGCAGCATCCTTTGTTATTTTCTTCTTTCCAGTAGGTACTTGTGTCATTTGCAGCACACTATTCTTCTCTTATACTATAATTTCTTTCACATAAATACAGGGATTTTGATATTTTTTTCAAAGATCACTTATGGGTATGGGGTACAGTTCATTGACAGAGCACATGTATAACATACAGGAGGTCCTTCTGGGTTCAGTTCCCAGAATGTAATAACTATGCATCTACACAGAAACTCCCTTCAGAAGAAACATGCAGGCTGATGGAACAGAATAAAGGGATGACATGCACAGAGCTGCATTTATCTGTATAGTGTATATTTCACTCAGTTGTATTTGCTTTATGATGAAAAAGATTCTGGGAAACTTACCTGAACATAAAATGTGGCCTGACAGTGATCCATATTTTGTTTCAGCAATACCTTGCAAGCTGATATTCAATGCAAGCATTGTAATAGAACAAATATCAATACAGTTTGTGAAATGAAATTTAATTAGGCATTGCGTAGGCTCCTCAAACTAAAAGATCAAAGGGATATATTGAGTCATCCTTCCCAAAATGCTCACTCTTGTTTACATCTGCTTGAGATAATGACATGGCTGGCATGTATTTTCATGCAGTGGGAAAAGTATCACTCACTGTTAGAGTATCTCAGAGTTGAATCATCATTGACTCATAGAAATAACATTGTTAGCATTAAGTAAGGAAATTAAAAGATCCTAAAATGATTTGGAACGTTGTCCTACAGGTAAACTCTCAAGAAATGGCAACATATTTTTCATTCCTGCATGCAGTGACTTATACAGTTTCTCTGTATCTACATAATACTGAAGATCCTTGTGCCTCTAGAGTATTATTAAAGTGGTTTTAAAACTCTCTTGAAATAATGATTTTCTAATGGGAAAAGGGAAATCATTTGGAATGTAAATAAAAAAAATATAGAAAATAAAAAAAAGAAATAATGATTTTCACAAGCACAATGATATATTTTCATCATTTCTTCATTATCTGATTTAAAACCAATTTGACAATGGGATTCTCTTGTTCATGCTTTTTCCACCATATTAAGGTATGTACTACTCTGAGAATATGAATCAAATTATAGATTTCCCACCTGGGTTATGTTTATACACAGCACTTTAACTTTATGAAGCTATAGCACATAGTATTAATCCCCCATGTAAAACTTAGCATTTCATGCTTTTAAAAATCAGAGACCAGTTTCTGTAAAAAGTAAGTATTAAAACAAAGTTAAAATTTGCAAATGTCTATTGAGGCTTAAACCAGATTGTTTGAAATATACACAAGTGCTCTGCAAGGTACTTTTTCATCATTTTATTAATAGAATCAAATAAATGGATATAATATTCTAAAACAGACTGAGCAATGTTATGAAATATGACTCATAAATATT
This sequence comes from Tokudaia tokunoshimensis, assembly GCA_036184795.1. NCBI lineage: Eukaryota > Metazoa > Chordata > Mammalia > Rodentia > Muridae > Tokudaia > Tokudaia tokunoshimensis. The sequence goes on from BTHU01000002.1 coordinate 13,093,338, forward strand.
CTCTACTCCTTATTCTCAACTTTTGAATTTTGATTTCTCTCAATATATTCATATTAAAGTTCATATACAAATATTACTTGTGTATACATTGTTTCAATCTGGAAAATAATTTGGGCTGTAAGGCCTTGGTGTCTATCTATAATAATAAAGTTAACAGTTATCCTAAAATATCATAGTAGATGATCCCATCAATGAGTATTATTACATGAAGCTACTTATCTTCCTATTCTTCCCTGTAGGGAAAGATGACTTTCAGAAAAAATGTGAGCATATGATCACTAAGGCTAGAATTCAATAAACATTAAAATACACTTGAATCAGTGAAGAAACATTTTTAATTGAAACCTACATTTATGAGATGATTGAATATTTATATTAACAAAAAGGATCACATAGTTCAAATAAAATTTAGGGATTAATATTTACCATATGTTGTTCCTGAAACTATTTTTACTATTTGTATATAGATTCAACATACAATTCACCATTACATATTACACTAATATCGGCAATTGTCAGGAATATATGTTAATTATTACTGTAACTGAAACAAAGCCTAGAGTGTGTTAACTGCTTTTAAGAAATATTGACTGAGTAATGACACCCTTTACAATAGTCACAAATAATATTACATACCTTGGTATGACTCTAACCAAGCAAGTGAAAGATCTGTATGACAAGAACTTCAAGCCTCTGAAGAAAGAAATCATAGAAGATCTCAGAAGATGGAACAATCTCCGATATTCAAGGATTGGAAGGATTAATATAGTAAAAATGGCCATCTTGCCAAAAGTAATCTACAGATTCAATGCAATCCCCATCAAAATTCCAAATCACTTCTTCATAGAGCTAGAAAAACAATCTCCAAATTCATTTGGAATAACAAAAAACCCAGGATAGGGAAAACTATTCTCCAAAACAAAAGATCTACTGGGGGAATCACCATCCCTGACCCCAAGGTCTATTATAGAGCAATAGTGATTAAAAAAAAAAACCTTATGGTATTGGTACGGAGACAGGCAGGAAGATCAATGGAATATAACTGAAGACCCAGATATGAACCCACACACCTATGGTCACTTGATATTTGACAAAGGAGCTAAAAACATCCAGTGGAAAAAGGACAGCATTTTTAACAAATGGTGCTGGATACACTCGAGGTCACCATGCAGAAAAATGCAAACTGACCCATTCTTATCCCCTTGTACAAAGCTCAAGTCCAAGTGGATCAAGGACCTCCACATAAAATCAGATACCCTGAAGCTTATAGAGGAGAAAGTGGGGAAGAACCTTGAACACATAGGCTCAGGGGAAAATTTACTGAATAGAACACCAATGGCTTATGCTCTAAGAACAAGAATAGACAAATGGGAATCTCATAAAACTGCAAAGCTTCTGTAAGGCAAAGGACATGGTCAATAGGACAAAATGGCAACCAACAGATTTGGAAAAGTTCTTTACCAATCCTACATCTGATAGAGGGCTAATATCCAATGTATACAAAGAACTCGAGAAGTTAAGACTCCAGAGTGTCAAATAACCCTATTTAAAAAATGGAGTACAAAACTAAACAGGGAATTCTCAACTGAGGAATCTCGAATGGCTCTGAAGCACCTAAAGAAATGTTCAACATCCTTAGTTATTAGAGAAATGCAAATCAAAACAACCCTGAGATTCCACCTCACACCAGTCAGAATGGCTAAGATGAAAAGCTCAGGGGAAAGCAGATGCTGGAGAGGATGTAAAGAAAGAGGAACACTTCTCCATTGCTGGTGGGATTGAAAGCTTGTAAAATAGCTCTGGAAATCAGTATGGCAGTTCCTCAAAAAATTGGACATAGTATTATCTGAGGAACCAGCTGTACCACTTCTGGGCATATACCCAGAAGATGCTCTAAGGTGCAATAAGGACATATGCTCCACTATGTTCATAGCAGCCTTATTTATAATAACCAGAAGCTGGACAGAACCCAGATGTCCTTCAACTGAGGAATGGATACAGAAATTGTGGTATATATATACAATGGAGTACTATTCAGCTATTAAAAATAATGAATTCATGAAATTCTTAGGCAAATGGATGGAAATAGAAAGTATCATCCTGAGTGAAGTAACCCAATCACAAAAGATCACACATGATATGCACTCACTAATAAGTGGATATTAGCCCAAAAACTCAAAATGAATATATTACAATTCACAGACCACAGGAAAATCATGAAGAAGTTAGACCAAAGTGGGGGTGATTTGGTTTCTCTGAGAAAGCGAACAAAATAATCGCAGGAACAACTACGGAGACAAAGAGTGGAACAGAAACTGAAGGAAAGGCCACCCAAAATCTGTCCTATCTGGGGATTCATCCTATATACAGTTACCAAAACCTGAAACTACTATGGATGACAAGAAGTGTGTACTGAAAGGAGCCATTTATGGTTGTCTTTTGGAAGGGCCCTGCCAGAGCCTTACAGATACAGAGGTGAATACTAACAGCCAACCATTGTTCTGAGTACGGGTTCACTGTAGAGGAGTTGGAGGCAAGCTGGAGGAGCTGGAGGAGGGGTTGTAGCCTCATGGCTAGAACGACAATGTTGGCCAACCAGACACCCCAGGGATCCCAGGGACTGAGTCATAAACCAAGGGGTACATGTGGTTCCAGCCAAAAGATTGGCAGAGAATGCCTTGTCTGGCATCAGTGAGAGGAGAGGTCTTTGGGCCTGTGAAGACTCGATAGAGGCCCCAGTGTGGGGAAATTGAGTGGGGGTCATGGGAGTGGGTTGGGTGGAGGAGTATATTCTTGGAGGCAGGAGGTTGGGGGATGGGTTGGAGGTTTTCAGGGAGGGGGGAAACCAGGAAGAGGTATAACATTTGAAATGTAAATGAAGAATATATTCAATAAAAAAGAAAAAAACAAAAAGAAAAAAGAAAAAAAAGAAATATTGACTGAGAACCCCCCCCCAGAGCTTCTGGGGACTGAATCACCAACCAAAGAGTACACATGGAGGAACCCATGGCTCCAGCGACATATGTGGCAGAGAATAGTCTTGTTGACATCAGTGGGGTTAGTGGCCCTTGGGCCTGATAGTGTTTGCTGCCCCAGTGAAGAGGAATGCCAAATAGGGAAGACAGGAGTGGGTGGGTGGGTGGCAGAGCACCTCGTAGAGGCAGAGGGAGAGGGTTGGGATAGGGGTACCGAACGGGAGACCTGGAAAGGGGAACACATTTGAAATGTAAATAAAGAAAATATCTAATAACAAATGCATGATAGTTAAACAATCTTGAAAAATAAAAGTATTGGAGGTAAAAAAATAACAGTAAATAAAGCAAAATATATAAAGCAATAAAAGAAAAAAGAAAAAAGAAATGTTGGCTGAATAAACGAGTAAATGATTCAATGGAAAAAATTATCATCTGTCATAAATGATTGGTATCACAGATTACAGTGTATAGAAACCTTGGCAGAGTTTTTGTTTCTTATCTGTAAATATAACTCATCTTCCAAAACTAGGAGAGCTGCATCTCCTCTTACTATGACTCAGAGTTTAAAGTAGGGGAGAAAATTGAAATAGGTATAAATAATGTTCTAACTAAAGAAAGTGTAAAGTCTAAATACACCTGGTACAAGTTAAATAATTCCATAATCTCTTCAGTTTTTTCTACCTTCTAGATAGAAGGAAGTTTGGGGTCAAAATGAAAACAAGAATTTTTGTGTTATGATATTTCTTTCCTAGAATTCTGTATGCTAATAAAAACCAAGACTAGCAACTTTTACTGAAGTGATATCTCACATTAACCCAATTTTGATCAACTACTACTTGGCCAGAGAATAAAGATGTTTTGTGACATGATAGATATCTAATGCAGGTTTTATTGATGGCAATGTTGTTTTATATTCTTCAGGATTCTCTGTTTTGACATAAAAGCTAGTAATAGCTACTTACATCTTATACATATAAAGAGCTTAGCAGTCATCACACCTATCCTTACAATAACAAAAATCTACGCAAAGTCTATGTAAGTGGACTGGATATGGACGAGAATTGACAAGTCAGAAGAAACTGGCCTCTGGTGATCTGGAAAAACAGGCAAAGAGGTTACAGCCAGGAACTGCTTCTCATGGAATAGCTACTGATGTTGTGTGTTATTGAAATGTCTAATGTTAATATCCACAAGTTAACTAAAGGATACTACCATAAAAATGAGCTAACCATGGTGATATTATAACAGTTTCCTTGTGAATCCATAAGTTTCAGCTTTAGGCACCTGACTAAGGTCTTAATAAGGAAGAACTTCATGCCCTGTGCAAAGAAAACTATAATTGTTGAATGAGCTTGGAAAGGAGGGAAAGTTTCCTTCATGAGATAAACAAATGATTTCCTGTAACAAAGATTTGCTTTTCAAGGGAAAATAATCTTTACCAGATTATTATTCCATCTATGATCTGGTGTATTTCTTCTTCTGCCAACTTCTAGAGTTTCTGTGTCAGAAAAAAATTATCCTTAAGATCATCTGTGACCATCACCGGTAGACATGGTGGCATTAAAAAAATGAGATTGAACGATGCAAATGTGGATTTACTTTCCACCTCACATTTTGTCACCTAATATCTAGTGTATACAGTCTCTTACAGTTTCCAATGAATAAGTCTTCCAATATCTTAGCTTTATGCCAAGATACTATTAAGTTTATTGTGAATGGGATTATTTCCCTCATTTTATTTTTACTTTCAGTATTTGTCCATGCATAGGAAGGCTAATGATTGTGTGTGTATGTGTGTGTGTGTGTGTGTGTGTGTGTGTGCGCGCGCTCGCGCATGCACACTCACATGCTACCTTGCTGCATGCATTTATTAGCTGAAAAAATTTTCTAGTGTATTCTTTAGTGTCTTCAGTGTTTACATATAGAATTATGAATTATGTCTTCTGAAACTACTGGGACGCTGACTTGTTCCTTTCATATTTGTATCCCTTCTATCTCCTTCACATGTTTAATTGATCTAAGACTTTTTGAATAGTTACAGGGAGAGTTGACATCTGTATTTTGTTCCAGATTTTAGTGGAAATGTTAATCAAAACAACACTGAGATTCAACCTAATACTAGTCAGAATAGCCAAGAACAAAAACTCAGATGAAAGCAGATATGGAGAGGATGTGGAGAAAGAGCAACACTCTTCCACTGATGGTGGGACTGCAAACTGGTACAACCACTCTGGAAATAAATCTGACAGTTCTTCAGATAAATGGAAGTAGATCAACCTGAAGATCCAGTTATACCTCTCTTGGACCTATACCCAAAAGATGACCCACCATACCACAGGTGCCTGTGTATCACTATGTGGCTTTATGATAGCCAGAAGTTGGAACTCTTCCTAGATGTCACACAACAGAAAGGGGAAAAAAAGTGGATTGTTTACACAATGAAATACTACTCAACTATTAAGAATGAGGGTATCATGAGTTTTGCAGGCAAATGGATGGTACTAGAAAATATTATTCTGAGTGAGATAACTCAGATCCAAAAGGACATGCATGGTATGTACTTGCTAATAAGTGGATATTAGCCAAAAAATAAAAAGTACAGAATACCCTGGATAAAATTCACAGCAATCAAGAAGGTTAACAAGCAGAAGGGCCCAACTGAGGAAACCTCAATCCCACTTGAGAGGGACAAGAAAATAATCATGGGAGGAACAGGGAGGAAGGAACCTTGGTGGAAGTGGGGGGAGGTGAATAGAGAAACATAATCAGTTATCTTCTGGAGGACAAAAGAGAAGCCCTGTTGGCCAGCAAAATGAATGTAAATATGCAACTCGGTGAGGTGGGAGGTGGGAGGTGGGGGGACCCTCTAGAAAGTACCAGAGACCTGGGAGGTAAGAGACTCTCAGGACTCAAAGGGAGGGACCTTAGATAAAGTGCCCAACAGTGGGGAGAGGTAAATTGTAGAGTTCATCTCCAGTTGAAAGACAGGGAATCAAGTGGAGGGATGGGACTGCCATCCCACAGTCAGAAACTCTGACCCAGAACTGTTACATGCTAAAAGAACTGCAGGGTTAAAAATGGAGAAGAAACTGAGAAAAAGGAGGTCCAGTGATGTGCCCAAATTGGAATCTATCTCAAGAAGAGGCTCTAAGACCTGACACTATTACTGATGCTATGGTGTTACAGATATTACAATATTACAGATACAGTATATTACAATATATAATATACAATATTACAATATACAGATATTACAATATCTGTATGCTATTACAGATAGGATCCTGGAAACACTATTCTCTGAAAAACGCAACAAACATCTGACTGAGACAAATGCAGTTACATATACACAATCATTAGATTGAAGTCATGGACCCCTGTGCTTGAATTAGGAAAAAGTTGGAAAAAGCTGAGGAGGAAGACGACCCCATAGGAAGACCAGCAGTCTCAACTAACCCAGACCACTGATCTTTTTCAGACACTGAGCCATTAACCAGGAAGCATACAAGAGCTCTTCTGGGGATTCCTACACATATACAGCAGAAGACTGGTCTCAGGGGAAGAGGAGGTTCCTAACTCTTGAGAGACTTGAGAACACAGGTAGTGGGGAGGTCTGGCAGGGGGTGGGTATCCTCTTAGAGATGGTGGAGGACAAATGGAATGAGGATCTGTGAGTGGGCAAACTGGGAGGTAGGCAATGACTGGACTGTAAAAAAAATAAAAGTAATAAAACAAACTAAGAAGAAAAAGGGAAACAGAGAAGTAACGAGAGTTAATGTAGTGAATTTGAATTGCAATGACATTGAATAGAATAGACATGGGTCAATATGAATCTAGCCATAGTAATAGACACTGTGGGCAATGATAAAATAATAAAGCAATATACAGATTCAATGAAATCCCCATCAAAAGCCCAACTCAATTTTTCATAGAGTTAGAAAGAGCAATTCAAAAATTCATCTGGAACAACAGAAAACACAGGATAGCTAAAACTATTCCCAAGAGTAAAAGAACTTCTGGGAGAATCAGTATCCTGGACCTCAAGCTGTACAGAGAAATAGTGTTAAAAACTGCATGGTAGTGATATAGTGACAGGCATGTAGATCAATGGAACAGAATTGAAGACCCAGAAATGAATCCACACTCCTATAGTCACTTGATCTTTGACAAAGGAGCTCCAACCAACCAGTGGAAGAAAAGATAGCCTTTTCAACAAATGGTGCTGGTTCAACTGGAGGGCAACATGCAGAAGAAGGCAAATTGATCCATTCTTATCTCCTTGCACTAAGCTCAATTCCAAGTGGATCAACGACCTCCACATAAAACCAGACACACTGAAACTAATAGAAAGGAAACTAGGGAAGAACTTTGAACATATGGGCACAGGGGAGAATTTCCTGAACAGAACAACAATAGCTTATGCTATAAGATCAAGAATTGAAAAATGGTGCTTCTCAGCCATTAGATATTCTTCAGGTGAGAACTCTTTGTGGAGCTCTGTACCCCATTTTTTAATAGGGTTACTTGCCTCTCTGGAGTTTAACTTCTTGAGTTCTTTGTATATCTTGGATATTAGCCCTCTGTCGGATGTAAGGTTGGTAAAGATCATTTCCCAGTTAGTTGGTTGCCGCTTTGTCTTTTTGACAGTGTCTTTTGCCTTGCAGAAACTTTGTAATTTAATGAGGTCCCATTTGTCTATTCTTGATCTTAGAGTATAAGCTATTGGAGTTCTGTTCAGGAAATTCTCCCCTGTGCCCATATGTTCAAGGTTCTTCCCTAGTTTCCCTTCTATTAGTTTCAGTGTGTCTGGTTTTATGTGGAGATCTTTGATCCACTTAGAATTGAGCTTAGTGCAAGGAGATAAGGATGGGTCAATTTGCATTCTTCTGCATGTTGACCTCCAGCTGAGCCAGCACCATTTGTTGAAAAGGCTATCTTTTTTCCACTGGATGGTTTTAGCTCCTTTGTCAAAGATCAAGTGACCATAGGAGTGTGGATTCATTTCTGGGTCTTCAATTCTGTTCCATTGATCTACATGTCTGTTACTGTACCAATACCATGCAGTTTTTAACACTATTGCTCTGTAGTACAGCTTGAGGTCCGGGATACTGATTCCCCCAGAGGTTCTTTTACTCTTGAGAATAGTTTTAGCTATTCTGGGTTTTCTGTTATTCCAGATGAATTTTTGAATTGCTCTTTCTAACTCTATGAAGAATTGAGTTGGGATTTTGATGGGGATTGCATTGAATCTGTGTATTACTTTTGGTAAGATGCTCATTTTTACTATATTAATCCTGCCAATCCATGAGCATGGCAGATTTTTCCATCTTCCGAGGTCTTCTTCAATTTCTTTCTTCAGAGACTTGAAGTTCTTGTCATACAGATCTTTCACTTGTTTGGTTAGAGTCACGCCAAGATACTTAATATGGTTTGTGGCTATCGTAAAGGGTATTATTTCTCTTACTTCTTTCTCAGCCTGCTTATCCTTTGAGTATAGGAAGGCTTCTGACTTGCTTGAGTTGATTTTATATCCGGCCACTTTGCTGAAGTCGTTTATCAGCTGTAGGAGTTCTCTGGTGGAGTTCTTTGGGTCGCTTATGTATACTATCATATCGTCTGCAAATAGTGATAGTTTGACTTCTTCCTTTCCAATTTGTATCCCTTTGACCTCTTTTTCTTGTCTAATTGCTCTAGCTAGAACTTCAAGTACTATATTGAAAAGATATGGAGAGAGAGGGCAGCCTTGTCTAGTCCCTGATTTTAGTGGGATTGCTTCAAGTTTCTCTCCGTTTAGATTGATGCTGGCTACTGGTTTGCTGTAAATTGCTTTTACTATGTTTAGATATGGGCCTTGAATTCCTGATCTTTCCAAGACCTTTAGCATGAAAGGATGCTGAATTTTGTCAAATGCTTTCTCAGCATCTAATGAGATGACCATGTGGTTTTTTTCTTTGAGATTGTTTATGTAGTGGATTACATTGATGGATTTCCTTATATTGAACCATCCCTGCATCCCTGGGATGAAGCCTACTTGATCGTGGTGAATGATCGTTTTGATGTGTTCTTGGATTCGGTTGGCAAGAATTTTATTGAGTATTTTTGCATCGATATTCATAAGAGAGATTGGCCTGAGATTCTCTTTCTTTGTCGGATCTTTGTGTGCTTTTGGTATTAGTGTAATTGTGGCTTCATAGAACGAGTTGGGTAGTGTTCCTTCTGTTTCTATTTTGTGGAACAGTTTGAAGAGTATTGGTGTTAGGTCTCATAAAATTACAAAATTTCTGTAAGGCAAAGGACACTGTCAAAAGGACGAAGCTCCAACCAACAAACTGGGAAAAGATCCTTACCAACCCTACATCCGACAGAGGGCTTATATCCAATATATACAAAGAACTCAAGAAGTTAGACTCCAGAGAGCCAAATAACCTTATTAAAAAATGGGGTACAGAGCTAAACAAAGAGTTCTCACCTGAAGAATATCTAATGGCTGAGAAGCACCTAAAGAAATGTTCAACATCCTTAGTCATTAGGGAAATGTAAATCAAAACAACACTGAGATTCCACCTCAAACCAGTCAGAATGGCTAAGATCAAAAACACAGGAGACAACAGTTGTTGGCAAGGATGTGGAGAAAGAGGAAGACTCCTCCACTGCTGGTGGGATTGCAAGCTGGTACAACCACTCTGGAAAGCAGTCTGTCGGTTCCTCAGAAAACTGGGCATGACACTCCCGGAGAATCCTGCTAAACCACTCCTGGGCATATATCCAGAGGCTTCCCCTGCGTGCAATAAGGACACATGCTCCACTATGTTCATAGCAGCCTTGTTTATAATAGCCAGAAGCTGGAAAGAACCCAGATGTCCCTCAATGGAGGAATGGATTCAGAAGATGTGGTATATTTACACAATGGAATACTAATCTGCAATTAAAAACAATGAACTCAGGAAATTTCTAGGAAAATGGTCAGAAGTTGAAAATATCATCCTTGATAACATCACTTGGGACACGGCCTGTTGGGGCTTCCATCTGCTCCCAAGAACAGGACAGTGCTGTGGTCGTCTGGGCGCCAGATCTGCTGTAGGCCATCGCCTCTGAAGGGTGACCAGCGCCACTGAGAGAGTACAGAGTGCACTCCGCCATCTTTGCTCCAGTGGCCTGGAAGTTGGGATTGCAAGGCTCGGAGACAAACAGGCATAATATCGCTTGGGTTTCGGGCAGCTTGTGTGTACTCTGCTCCCAAGAGCTGGGCAGATCTGCAGTAACCAGTGTGCCAGCTCCGCTATGGGACTTATGCCTGGCAGAGGGACGCCCCCTCCACCCCACTCTGGGAGAGATCACACACCCCTGCACAGGGCAGGAGCCTACCAGCCTCCCTTTAGCGACCTCTGCTCTAGGAATCCACTACGCTAAGCCTTTGGATGTGCAAGGACTCCCCAATATAATATCACTGGGGGCAAGGCACATCAGGGCTCCAAAGTCATTCAGGAGCAGGGCAGGCCCCAGAAATCTGTGCCAGGGGAATTCTGGTAATCCAGGGGGGCCAGAAATAGCTTTGCAGGCTCACAGGAGGTCCAACCAACAGCCAGTGACAGCAGGACCAACTAACATCAGAGGTAACCAGATGGCAAAAGGCAAACGTAGGAACGTTACTAACAGAAATCAAAGTAATATGGCACAATCCGAACCCAACTCTCCAACAGCAGCAAGTCCTGGATACCCCACCACACCCGAAAGACAAGATCTGGATTTAAAATCACTTCTCATGATGCTATTAGAGGATCACAAGAAGGACACAAATAAATTTAATAAAGAATTACAGGAGACCATGAATCAACAGTTAGAAGCACTTACAAAGGAAACACAAAAATCGCTTAGAGAAATGCAGGAGAACATGGATCAAAAGATGGAGGCCCACAAGGAGACAACACAAAAATCGCTTAAAGAAATGAATCAACGGGTAGATGCACTCACAAAGGAATCACAAAAATTGCATAAAGAAATGCAGAAGAATATGGGTCAACAGACGGATGCCCATAGGGCGGCAACACAAAAATTGCTTAAAGAAATGAATCAACAGATAGATGCCCTTACAAAGGAAACACGAGAACTGCTTAAAGAAATGCAGGAGACGATGGATCAACAGATAGATTCCCATGAGGAGGAAACACAAAAATCGCTCAGAGAAATGCAGGAGAACGAGGGTCAACAGGCAGAAATCCTGAAAGAGATAATGCAAAAATACCTTAAAGAAATACAGGAAAATACAAACAAACAAGTGAAGGATCTCAGCAAATCCATGCAGGAATTAAAAAAGGAAGTAGGAACAACTAAGAAATCACAAAGGGAGACAAATTTGGAGATAGAAACCTTGGGAAGAAATCAGGAGTCATAGATGCAAACATCAACAATAGAATAAAAGAGATGGAAAAAAGAATCTCAGGTGCTGAAGATTCCATAGAAAGCATCGACTCAACAGGCAAAGAAAATGCAAAATGCAAAAAACGTGTAACCCAAAATATCCAGGAAATCCAGGACACAAGGAGAAGACCAAACCTAAGGATTATAGGTATAGATGAGAGTGAAGATTTGCAACTTAAAGGGCCAGTAAACATCTTCAACAAAATTATGGAGGAAAACTTCCCTAACCTAAAGAGAGAGATGCCAATGAACATACAAGAAGCCTACAGAACTCCAAAGAGACTGGACCAGAACAGAAATACCTCCTGTCACATAATAATCAAAACACCAAGTGTTCTAAACAAAGAAAGAATATTAAAAGCAGTAAGAGAAAAGGGCCTAGTAACATACAAAGTAAGAACTATCAGAATCACATCAGACTTCTCACCAGAGACTATGAAAGCCAGAAGATCCTGGGCAGATCTCATGCAGACACTAAGAGAGCACAAATGCCAGCCTAGACTACTATACCCAGCAAAACTCTCAATCGCCATAGATGGAGAGACCAAGATACTCCATGATAAAACCAAATTTTCACAAATTCTTTCCACAAATCCAGCCCTGCAAACGATAATAGGTGAAACCACCAATGCAGGGAGAGAAACAACACCCTGGAAAAAATGAGATAATAACCTTCTTGAATCAAACCCAAAAGGAGATAACCACACAAACATAAATATAGCGTCAAGAACGGCAGGTGAAAATAATCACTATGCTTTAATCTCTCTTAATATCAATGGTCTCAATTCCCCAATAAAAAGACATAGACTAGCAGACTGAATACGTAAACAGGACCCAGCATTTGGCTGCATGCAGGAAACACACCTGAGTGTCAAAGACATACACTACCTCAGAGTAAAAGGCTGGAAAACAATTTTACAAGCAAATGGCCCCAAAAAACGAGGTGGAGTAGCCATCCTAATATCAGATAAAATTGATTTTCAACCTAAAGTCATCAAAAAAGACAAAGAAGGACACTACATATTGATCAAGGGAAAAATCCACCATCAAGAACTCTCGAGTTCTGCGGTGGGACCTTCTTCCTGGTGGAGGGACCCCGCGCAGGGAGGGAGCCTGCCAGCTTCCCTTCCGCGACCTCTGTTCCCGCGGACTGCGCTGGAGAGACCGGTACCCAGGCTCTCCCCCCAATATAACATCACTTGGGACATGGCCTGTTGGGGCTTCCGTCTGTGCCCGAGGGCAGGTTGGCGCTGTGGTCGTCTGGGTGCCAGATCGGCGGGCCATCGTGACCACAGGGTGAGCGGCGCCACGGAGAGTGCCCTCCGCCATCTTTGCTCCAGTGACCAGGTAGTTGGGACCACCAGGCTCAGAGACAGACAGGCATAATATCGCTTCGGTTTCAGGCAGCTTGTGTGTAACCTGCTCCCAGGTGCTGGGCTGATCTGCAGTAACCAGCGCGCCAGCTCTGCGGTGGACCTTCTGCCTGGTGGAGGGACCCCGCGCAGGGAGGGAGCCTGCCAGCTTTCCTTCCGCGACCTCTGTTCCCACGGACTGCGCTGGAGAGACCGGTACCCAGGCTCTCCCCCCAATATAACATCACTTGGGACACGGCCTGTTGGGGCTTCCGTCTGTGCCCGAGGGCGGGTTGGCGCTGTGGTCGTCTGGGTGCCAGATCGGCGGGCCATCTTGACCACAGGGTGAGCGGCGCCACGGAGAGTGCCCTCCGCCATCTTTGCTCCCGTGACCAGGTAGTTGGGACCACCAGGCTCAGAGACAGACAGGCATAATATCGCTTCGGGTTCAGGCAGCTTGTGTGTAACCTGCTCCCAGGTGCTGGGCTGATCTGCAGTGACCAGCGTGCCAGATCTGCTGTGGGACTTCTGCCTGGCAGAGGGACGCCCCCTCCCCCCCAGGAGAGATCACACACCCCTGCACAGGGCAGGAGCCTGCCAGCCTCCCTTTGGCGACCTCTGCTCCAGGAATCCACTAGGCTGAGCCTTTCGATGTGCAAGGCCTCCCCAATATAAGATCACTTGGGGCAAAGCACATTAGGGCTCCAAAGCCACTCAGGAGCAGGCAGGCCCCAGAAATCGGTGCCAGGGGAATCCTGGTAATCCAGGGGGGGCAGAAATAGCTTTGCAGGCTCACAGGAGGTCCAACCAACAGCCAGTGGCAGCAGGACCAACTAACACCAGAGGTATCCAGATGGCAAAAGGCAAACGTAGGAATGTTACTAACCATAATCAAAGTAATGTGGGACCATCCGAACCCAACTCTCCAACAGCAGCAAGTCCTGGATACCCCACCACACCCGAAAGACAAGATCTGGATTTAAAATCACTTCTCATGATGCTATTAGAGGATCACAAGAAGGAAACAAATAAATCTCATAAAGAGTTATAGGAGACCATGAATCAACGGTTAGAAGTCCTTACAAAGGAAACACAAAAATCGCTTAGAAAAATGCGGGAGAACATGGATCAAAAGATGGAGGCGCACAAGGAGACAACACAAAAATCGCTTAACGAGATGAATCAACGGGTAGATGCACTCACAAAGGAATCACGAAATTTGCATAAAGAAATGCAGAAGAATATGGGTCAACAGACGGATGCCCATAAGGAGGCAACACAAAAATTGCTTAAAGAAATGAATCAATGGTTAGATGCCCTTACAAAGGAAACACGAGAACTGCTTAAAGAAATGAAGGAGACGATGGATCAACAGATGGAATCCCATGAGGAGGAAACACAAAAATCGCTCAGAGAAATGCAGGAGAACGTGGGTCATCAGGAAGAAATCCTGAAAGAGGTAATGCAAAAATACCTTAAAGAAATACAGGAAAATACAAACAAACAAGTGAAGGATCTCAGCAAATCCATCCAGGAACTAAAAAAGGAAGTAGAAACAACTAAGAAATCACAAAGGGAGACAACTTTGGAGATAGAAAACCTTGGGAAGAAATCAGGAGTCATAGATGCAAACATCAACAATAGAATACAAGAGATGGAAGAAAGAATCTCAGGTGCTGAAGATTCCATAGAAAGCATCGACTCAACAGTCAAAGAAAATGCAAAATGCAAAAAACGTGTAACCCAAAACATCCAGGAAATCCAGGACACAATGAGAAGACCAAACCTAAGGATTATAGGTATAGATGAGAGTGAAGATTTGCAACTTAAAGGGCCAGTAAACATCTTCAACAAAATTATGGAGGAAAACTTCCCTAACTTAAAGAGAGAGATGCCGATGAACGTACAAGAAGCCTACAGAACTCCAAACAGACTGGACCAGAACAGAAATACCTCCCGTCACATAATAATCAAAACACCAAATGTTCTAAACAAAGAAAGAATACTAAATGCAGTAAGAGAAAAGGGCCAAGTAACATACAAAGGAAGACCTATCCGAATCACATCAGACTTCTCACCAGAGACTATGAAAGCCAGAAGATCCTGGGCAGATCTCATGCAGACACTAAGACAGCACAAATGCCAGCCTAGACTACTATACCCAGCAAAACTCTCAATCACCATAGATGGAGAGACCAAGATATTCCATGATAAAACCAAATTTTCACAATATCTTTCCACAAATCCAGCCCTGCAACGGATAATAGGTGGAAACCTCCAATACAGGGAGAGAAACAACACCCTGGAAAAAATGAGATAATAACCTTCTTGAATCAAACCCAAAAGTAGATAACCACTCAAACATAAAGATAGCGTCAAAAATGGCAGATGGCAATAATCACTATGCCTTAAACTCTCTTAATATCAATGGTCTCAATTCCCCAATTAAAAGACATAGACTAGCAGACTGGATACGTAAACAGGACCCAGCATTTTGCTGCATGCAGGAAACGCACCTCAGTGTCAAAGACAAACACTACCTCAGAGTAAAAGGCTGGAAAACAATTTTACAAGCAAATGGCCCCAAGAAACGAGGTGGAGTAGCCATCCTAATACCGGATAAAATTGATTTTCAACCTAAAGTCATCAAAAAAGACACAGAAGGACACTACAAACTGATCAAGGGAAAAATCCACCATCAAGAACTCTCAATCCTGAATATCTATGCTCCAAATGCAAGGGCACCCTCATTCGTAAAAGAAACTTTACTAAAACTCAAAGCACACATCGCACCGCACACAATAATAGTGGGTGACTTCAACACCACACTCTCTGAAATGGATCGTTCAGGAAAGCAGAAACTAAACAGGGACACAGTGAATCTAATTGAAGCCTTGGACCAAATGGAACTAACTGATATATATAGAACATTTCATCCTAGAGCTAAAGAATACACCTTCTTCTCAGCTCCTCATGGTACCTTCTCCAAAATTGACCATATAATTGGTCACAAATCAGACCTCAACAGATACAAGAAGATAGATATAATCCCATGCCTCCTATCAGATCACTATGGAATAAGGGTGGTCTTCAATGGCAACAAAAACAAAAGAAAACCCACGTACACATGGAGGCTGAACAATGCTCTACTCAATGATAACTTGGTCAAGGTGGAAATAAAGAAAGAAATCAAAGACTTTTTGAAAGTTAATGAAAATGAAGGCACAACATACCCTAACTTATGGGACACAATGAAAGCAGTGCTAAGAGGAAAATTCATAGCCCTGAGGGCCGCCAAAAAGAAACGGGAGACAGCATACACTAACAGCTTAATGGCACACCTGAAAGCCCTGGAACATAAAGAAGCAAATACACCAAAGAGGAGTAGAAGGCAGGAAATCATCAAACTCAGGGCTGAAATCAATCAAGTAGAAACAAATAAAACCATACAAAGAATCAACAAAACGAGGAGTTGGTTCTTTGAGAAAATCAACAAGATAGATAAGCCCTTAGCCAGACTAACCAGAGGGCACAGAGATAGTATCCAAATTAATAAAATCAGAAACGAAAAGGGAGAGATAACAACAGAAACTGAGGAAATTCAAAAAATCATCAGATCCTACTACAAAAACCTGTATTCAACACAACTAGATAATCTTGAGGAAATGGACAATTTCCTTGACAGATACCAAGTACCAAAATTAAATCAGGATCAAATAGACCATCTAAACCGTCCTATAACCCCTGAAGAAATAGAAGTTGTCATTGGAAGTCTTCCAACCAGAAAAAGCACAGGTCCAGATGGTTTTAGTGCAGAATTCTATCAGACCTTCAAAGAAGACCTAACACCAATACTCTTCAAACTGTTCCACAAAATAGAAACAGAAGGAACACTACCCAACTCGTTCTATGAAGCCACAATTACACTAATACCAAAAGCACACAAAGATCCGACAAAGAAAGAGAATCTCAGGCCAATCTCTCTTATGAATATCGATGCAAAAATACTCAATAAAATTCTTGCCAACCGAATCCAAGAACACATCAAAACGATCATTCACCACGATCAAGTAGGCTTCATCCCAGGGATGCAGGGATGGTTCAATATAAGGAAATCCATCAATGTAATCCACTACATAAACAATCTCAAAGAAAAAAACCACATGGTCATCACATTAGATGCTGAGAAAGCATTTGACAAAATTCAGCATCCTTTCATGCTAAAGGTCTTGGAAAGATCAGGAATTCAAGGCCCATATCTAAACATAGTAAAAGCAATTTACAGCAAACCGGTAGCCAGCATCAATCTAAATGGAGAGAAACTTGAAGCAATCCCACTAAAATCAGGGACAAGACAAGGCTGCCCTCTCTCTCCATATCTTTTCAATATAGTACTTGAAGTTCTAGCTAGAGCAATTAGACAAGAAAAAGAGGTCAAAGGGATACAAATTGGAAAGGAAGAAGTCAAACTATCACTATTTGCAGACGATATGATAGTATACATAAGCGACCCAAAGAACTCCACCAGAGAACTCCTACAGCTGATAAACGACTTCAGCAAAGTGGCCGGATATAAAATCAACTCAAGCAAGTCAGAAGCCTTCCTATACTCAAAGGATAAGCAGGCTGAGAAAGAAGTAAGAGAAATAATACCCTTTACGATAGCCACAAACCATATTAAGTATCTTGGCGTGACTCTAACCAAACAAGTGAAAGATCTGTATGACAAGAACTTCAAGTCTCTGAAGAAAGAAATTGAAGAAGACCTCGGAAGATGGAAAAATCTGCCATGCTCATGGATTGGCAGGATTAATATAGTAAAAATGAGCATCTTACCAAAAGTAATACACAGATTCAATGCAATCCCCATCAAAATCCCAACTCAATTCTTCATAGAGTTAGAAAGAGCAATTCAAAAATTCATCTGGAATAACAGAAAACCCAGAATAGCTAAAACTATTCTCAAGAGTAAAAGAACCTCTGGGGGAATCAGTATCCCGGACCTCAAGCTGTACTACAGAGCAATAGTGTTAAAAACTGCATGGTATTGGTACAGTAACAGACATGTAGATCAATGGAACAGAATTGAAGACCCAGAAATGAATCCACACTCCTATGGTCACTTGATCTTTGACAAAGGAGCTAAAACCATCCAGTGGAAAAAAGATAGCCTTTTCAACAAATGGTGCTGGCTCAGCTGGAGGTCAACATGCAGAAGAATGCAAATTGACCCATCCTTATCTCCTTGCACTAAGCTCAATTCTAAGTGGATCAAAGATCTCCACATAAAACCAGACACACTGAAACTAATAGAAGGGAAACTAGGGAAGAACCTTGAACATATGGGCACAGGGGAGAATTTCCTGAACAGAACTCCAATAGCTTATACTCTAAGATCAAGAATAGACAAATGGGACCTCATTAAATTACAAAGTTTTTGCAAGGCAAAAGACACCGTCAAAAAGACAAAGCGGCAACCAACTAACTGGGAAATGATCTTTACCAACCTTACATCCGACAGAGGGCTAATATCCAAGATATACAAAGAACTCAAGAAGTTAAACTCCAGAGAGGCAAGTAACCCTATTAAAAAATGGGGTACAGAGCTCCACAAAGAGTTCTCACCTGAAGAATATCTAATGGCTGAGAAGCACCTAAAGAGATGTTCATCATCCTTAGTCATTAGGGAAATGCAAATCAAAACAACCCTGAGATTCCATCTCACACCAGTCAGGATGGCTAAGATCAAAAACACAGGAGACAGCAGTTGTTGGCGAGGATGTGGAGAAAGAGGAACACTCCTCCACTGCTGGTGGAATTGCAGGCTGGTACAACCACTCTGGAAAGCAGTCTGGCGGCTCCTCAGAAAACTGGGCATGACACTTCCGGAGGATCCGGCTATACCACTCCTGGGCATATACCCAGAGACTTTACCTGCATGCAATAAGGACACATGCTCCACTATATTCATAGCAGCCTTATTTATAATAGCCAGAAGCTGGAAAGAACCCAGATGCCCCTCAACGGAGGAATGGATTCAGAAGATGTGGAATACTACTCTGCAATAAAAACAATGAATTCACGAAATTCCTAGGCAAATGGTCAGAACTTGAAAATATCATCCTTAGTGAGGTAACCCAATCACAAAAGATCACACATGGTATGAAGTCACTGATAAGGGGATATTGACCCAGAATCTCAGAATACCCTAGACACAATCAGCATATCAATAGATTTCTAAAAAGATGGAAGGAGAGACCCCTGGTCCTGGAAAGACTGGATGTAGGGGAACGCCAGGACAGAGTAATGAGAGGGGGTTGAACGGAGAAAAGAGGGAGGGAAGGGGGCTTATGGGACTTTCGGGGAGGGAGGAAACGGGAAAGGGGAAGTGATTTGGAATGTAAATTAAAAAAATAAAATTAAATTAAATTAAAAAAAAAAAAAAAAAAAAGAAAACTGGGCATGACACTTCCGGAGGATCCGGCTATACCACTACTGGGCATATACCCAGAGACTTTACCTGCATGCAATAAGGACACATGCTCCACTATATTCATAGCAGCCTTATTTATAATAGCCAGAAGCTGGAAAGAACCCAGATGTCCCTCAACGGAGGAATGGATTCAGAAGATGTGGTATATTTACACAATGGAATACTACTCTGCAATTAAAAACAATGAATTCACGAAATTCCTAGGCAAATGGTCAGAACTTGAAAATATCATCCTTAGTGAGGTAACCCAATCACAAAAGATCACACATGGTATGCAGTCACTGATAAGGGGATATTGACCCAGAATCTCAGAATACCCTAGACACAATCAGCATATCAATAGATTTCTAAAAAGATGGAAGGAGAGACCCCTGGTCCTGGAAAGACTGGATGTAGGGGAACGCCAGGACAGAGTAATGAGAGGGGGTTGAACGGAGAAAAGAGGGAGGGAAGGGGGCTTATGGGACTTTCGGGGAGGGAGGAAACGGGAAAGGGGAAGTGATTTGGAATGTAAATTAAAAAAATAAAATAAAATAAAATAAAATAAAAAGAACTCTCAATTCTGAATATCTATGCTCCAAATGCAAGGGCACCCTCATTCGTAAAAGAAACTTTACTAAAGCTCAAAGCACACATCGCACCTCACACAATAATAGTGGGTGACTTCACCGCACCGCTCTCTGAAATGGATCGTTCAGGAAAGCAGAAACTAAACAGGGACACAGTGAATCTAATTGAAGCCTTGGACCAAATGGAACTAACAGATATATATATATAGAACATTTCATCCTAGAGCTAAAGAATACACCTTCTTCTCAGCACCTCATGGTACCTTCTCCAAAATTGACCATATAATTGGTCACAAATCAGACCTCAACAGATATAAGAAGATTGAACTAATCCCATGCCTCCTATCTGATCACTATGGAATAAGGGTGGTCTTCAATGGCAACAAAAACAAAAGAAAACCCACGTACACATGGAGGCTGAACAATGCTCTACTCAATGATAACTTGGTCAAGGTGGAAATAAAGAAAGAAATCAAAGACTTTTTGAAAGTTAATGAAAATGAAGGCACAATATACCCTAATTTATGGGACACAATGAAAGCAATGCTAAGAGGAAAATTCATAGCCCTGAGTACTGCCAAAAAGAAACGGGAGACAGCATACATTAACAGCTTAATGGCACACCTGAAAGCCCTGGAACAAAAAGAAGCAAATACACCAAAGAGGAATAGAAGGCAGGAAATCATCAAACTCAGGGCTGAAATCAATCAAGTAGAAACAAATAAAACCATACAAAGAATCAACAAAACGAGGAGTTGGTTCTTTGAGAAAATCAACAAGGTAGATAAGCCGTTAGCCAGACTAGCCAGAAGGCACAGAGTTTTATCCAAATTAATAAAATCAGAAATGAAAAGGGAGAGATAACCACATAAACTGAGGAAATTCAAAAAATCATCAGATCCTACTACAAAAACCTGTATTCAACACAACTAGAAAATCTTGAGGAAATGGACAATTTCCTTGACAGATACCAAGTACGAAAATAAAATCAGGATCAAATAGTCCATCTAAAGCATCCTATAACACCTAAAGAAATAGAAGTTGTCATTGGAAGTCTTCCAACCAAAAAAACTACAGGTCCAGATGGTTGTAGTGCAGAATTCTATCAGACCTTCAAGGAAGACCTAACACAAATACTCTTCAAACTGTTCCACAAAATAAAAACAGAAGGAACACTACCCAAGTCGTTCTATGAAGCCACAATTACACTAATACAAAAAGCACACAAAGATCCGACAAAGAAAGAGAATCTCAGGCCAATCTCTCTTATGAATATTGAAGCAAAAATACTCAATAAAATTCTTGTCAACCGAATCCAAGAACACATCAAAACGATCATTCACTATGATCAAGTAGGCTTCATCCCAGGGATGCAGGTATGGTTCAATATAAGGAAATCCATCAACGTAATCCAGCATATAAACAATCTCAAAGAAAAAAACCACTTGGTCATCTCATTATATGCTGAGAAAGCATTTGACAAAATTCAGCATCCTTTCATGCTAAAGGTTTTGGAAAGATCAGGAATTCAAGGCCCATATCTAAACATAGTAAAAGCAATTTACAGCAAACCGGTAGCCAACATCAATCTAAATGGAGAGAAACTTGAAGCATTCCCAATAAAATCAGGGACTAGACAAGGCTGCCCTCTCTCTCCATATCTTTTCAATATAGTACTTGAAGTTCTAGCTAGAGCAATTAGACAACAAAAAGAGGTCACAGGGATACAAATTGGAAAGGAAGAAGTCAAACTATCACTATTTGTAGATGATATGATAGCATTCTTAAGCGACCAAAAGAACTCCACCAGAGAACTCCTACAGCTGATAAATGACTTCAGCAAAGTGGCCAGATATAAAATCAACTCAAGCAAGTCAGAAGTCTTTCTATACTCACAGGATAAGCAGGCTGAGGAAGAAGTAAGAGAAATGATACCCTTCACGATAGCCACAAACAATTTAAAGTATCTTGGCATGACTCTAACCAAACAAGTGAAAGATCTGTATGACAAAGCTTCAAGTCTCTGAAGAAAGAAATTGAAGAAGACCTAAGGAGATGGAAAAATCTGCCATGCTCATGGATTGGCACGATTAATATTGTAAAAATGACCATCTTACCAAAAGTAATATACAGACTCAATGCAATCCCCATCAAAATCCCAACTCAATTCTTCATAGTTAGAAAGAGCAATTCAAAAATTCATCTGGAATAACAGAAAACCCAGAATAGCTAAAACTATTCTCAAGAGTAAAAGAACCTCTGGGGGAATCAGTATCCCGGACCTCAAGCTGTACTACAGAGCAATTGTGCTAAAAACCGCATGGTATTGGTACAGAGACTGGCATGTAGATAAATTGAACTGATTTGAAGACCCAGAAATGAATCCACATTCCTATGGTCACTTGATCTTTGACAAAGGAGCTCTAACCATCCAGTGGAAAAAAAGATAGCCTTTTCAACAAATGGTGCTGGCTCAACTGGAGGTCAACATATAGAAGAATGCAAATTGACCCATTCTTATCTCCTTGCACTAAGCTCAATTCCAAGTGGATCAACGACCTCCACATAAAACCAGACACAGTGAAACTAATAGAAAGGAAACCAGGGACGAACCTTGAACATATGGGCACAGGGGAGAATTTACTGAACAGACTCTAATAGCTTATGCTCTAAGATCAAGAATAGACAAATGGGACCTCATTAAATTACAAAGTTTTTGCAAGGCAAAAGACACTGTCAAAAAGACAAAGCAGCAACCAACTAACTGGGAAATGATCTTTACCAACCCTACATCCAACAGAGGGCTAATATCCAATATATACAAAGAACTCAAGAAGTTAAACTCCAGAGAGGCAAGTAACCCTATTAAAAAATGGAGTACAGAGCTAAGCAAAGAGTTCTCACCTGAAGAATATCCAATGGCTGAGAAGCACCTAAAGAGATGTTCATCATCCTTAGTCATTAGGGAAATGCAAATCAAAACAACCCTGAGATTCCATCTCACACCAGTCAGAATGGCTAAGTTCAAAAACACAGGAGACAGCAGTTGTTGGCGAGGATATGGAGAAATATGAAGACTCCTCCAATGCTGGTGGGATTGCAAGCTGTTACAACCACTATGGAAAGCAGTCTGGCGGTTCCTCAGAAAACTGGGCATGACACTCCCGGAGGATCCGGCTATACCACTCCTGGGCATATACCCAGAGACTTTACCTGCATGCAATAAGGACTCATGCTCCACTATGTTCATAGCAGCCTTATTTATAATAGCCAGAAGCTGGAAAGAACCCAGATGTCCCTCAACAGACGAATGGATTCAGAAGATGTGGCATATCTACACAATGGAATACTACTCTGCAATTAAAAACAATGAAATCATGAAATTCCTAGGCAAATTGTCAGAACTTGAAAATATCATCCTTAGTGAGGTAACCCATTCACAAAAGAACACACATGGTATGCAGTCACTGAAAAGGGGATATTAACTCAGAATCTCGGAATACCCTAGACACAATCCGCATATCAATAGATTTCTAAAAAGATGGAAGGAGAGACCCCTGGTCCTGGAAAGACTGGATGTAGGGGAATGCCAGGACAGAGAAACGAGAGGGGGTTGAATGGAGAAAAGAGGGAGGGAAGCGGGCTTATGGGACTTTCAGGGAGGGAGGAAACAGGAAATGGGAAATGATTTGGAATGTAAAAAAAAAACTTAGAAAAAAAATATTAAAAAAATATATCATAGCGCCAACCCGCCCTCGGGCACAGACGGAAGCCCCAACAGGCCGTGTCCCAAGTGATGTTATATTGGGGGGAGAGCCTGGGTACCGGTCTCTCCAGCGCAGTCCGTGGGAACAGAGGTCGCGGAAGGAAAGCTGGCAGGCTCCCTCCCTGCGCGGGGTCCCTCCACCAGGCAGAAGGTCCACCGCAGAGCTGGCGCGCTGGTTACTGCAGATCAGCCCAGCACCTGGGAGCAGGTTACACACAAGCTGCCTGAAACCGAAGCGATATTATGCCTGTCTGTCTCTGAGCCTGGTGGTCCCAACTACCTGGTCACTGGAGCAAAGATGGCGGAGGGCACTCTCCGTGGCGCCGCTCACCCTGTGGTCACGATGGCCCGCCGATCTGGCACCCAGACGACCACAGCGCCAACCCGCCCTCGGGCACAGACGGAAGCCCCAACAGGCCATGTCCCAAGTGATGTTATATTGGGGGGAGAGCCTGGGTACCGGTCTCTCCAGCGCAGTCCGCGGGAACAGAGGTTGCGGAAGGGAAGCTGGCAGGCTCCCTCCCTGCGCGGGGTCCCTCCACCAGGAAGAAGGTCCCACCGCAGAACTCGAGAGTTCTTGATGGTGGATTTTTCCCTTGATCAATATGTAGTGTCCTTCTTTGTCTTTTTTGATGACTTTAGGTTGAAAATCAATTTTATCTGATATTAGGATGGCTACTCCACCTCGTTTTTTGGGGCCATTTGCTTGTAAAATTGTTTTCCAGCCTTTTACTCTGAGGTAGTGTATGTCTTTGACACTCAGGTGTGTTTCCTGCATGCAGCCAAATGCTGGGTCCTGTTTACGTATTCAGTCTGCTAGTCTATGTCTTTTTATTGGGGAATTGAGACCATTGATATTAAGAGAGATTAAAGCATAGTGATTATTTTCACCTGCCATTCTTGACGCTATATTTATGTTTGTGTGGTTATCTCCTTTTGGGTTTGATTCAAGAAGGTTATTATCTCATTTTTTCCAGGGTGTTGTTTCTCTCCCTGCATTGGTGGTTTCACCTATTATCGTTTGCAGGGCTGGATTTGTGGAAAGAATTTGTGAAAATTTGGTTTTATCATGGAGTATCTTGGTCTCTCCATCTATGGCGATTGAGAGTTTTGCTGGGTATAGTAGTCTAGGCTGGCATTTGTGCTCTCTTAGTGTCTGCATGAGATCTGCCAGGATCTTCTGGCTTTCATAGTCTCTGGTGAGAAGTCTGATGTGATTCTGATAGTTCTTACTTTGTATGTTACTAGGCCCTTTTCTCTTACTGCTTTTAATATTCTTTCTTTGTTTAGAACACTTGGTGTTTTGATTATTATGTGACAGGAGGTATTTCTGTTCTGGCCCAGTCTGTTTGGAGTTCTGTAGGCTTCTTGTATGTTCATTGGCATCTCTCTCTTTAGGTTAGGGAAGTTTTCCTCCATAATTTTGTTGAAGATGTTTACTGGCCCTTTAAGTTGCAAATCTTCACTCTCATCTATACCTATAATCCTTAGGTTTGGTCTTCTCCTTGTGTCCTGGATTTCCTGGATATTTTGGGTTACACGTTTTTTGCATTTTGCATTTTCTTTGCCTGTTGAGTCGATGCTTTCTATGGAATCTTCAGCACCTGAGATTCTTTTTTCCATCTCTTTTATTCTATTGTTGATGTTTGCATCTATGACTCCTGATTTCTTCCCAAGGTTTCTATCTCCAAATTTGTCTCCCTTTGTGATTTCTTAGTTGTTCCTACTTCCTTTTTTAATTCCTGCATGGATTTGCTGAGATCCTTCACTTGTTTGTTTGTATTTTCCTGTATTTCTTTAAGGTATTTTTGCATTATCTCTTTCAGGATTTCTGCCTGTTGACCCTCGTTCTCCTGCATTTCTCTGAGCGATTTTTGTGTTTCCTCCTCATGGGAATCTATCTGTTGATCCATCGTCTCCTGCATTTCTTTAAGCAGTTCTCGTGTTTCCTTTGTAAGGGCATCTATCTGTTGATTCATTTCTTTAAGCAATTTTTGTGTTGCCGCCCTATGGGCATCCGTCTGTTGACCCATATTCTTCTGCATTTCTTTATGCAATTTTTGTGATTCCTTTGTGAGTGCATCTACCCGTTGATTCATTTCTTTAAGCGATTTTTGTGTTGTCTCCTTGTGGGCCTCCATCTTTTGATCCATGTTCTCCTGCATTTCTCTAAGCGATTTTTGTGTTTCCTTTGTAAGTGCTTCTAACTGTTGATTCATGGTCTCCTGTAATTCTTTATTAGATTTATTTGTGTCCTTCTTGTGATCCTCTAATAGCATCATGAGAAGTGATTTTAAATCCAGATCTTGTCTTTCGGGTGTGGTGGGATATCCAGGACTTGCTGCTGTTGGAGAGTTGGGTTCGGATTGTGCCATATTACTTTGATTTCTGTTAGTAACGTTCCTACGTTTGCCTTTTGCCATCTGGTTACCTCTGATGTTAGTTGGTCCTGCTGTCACTGGCTGTTGGTTGGACCTCCTGTGAGCCTGCAAAGCTATTTCTGGCCCCCCTGGAGTACCAGGATTCCCCTGGCACAGATTTCTGGGGCCTGCCCTGCTCCTGAATGACTTTGGAGCCCTGATGTGCCTTGCCCCCAGTGATATTATATTGGGGAGTCCTTGCACATCCAAAGGCTTAGCGTAGTGGATTCCTAGAGCAGAGGTCGCTAAAGGGAGGCTGGTAGGCTCCTGCCCTGTGCAGGGGTGTGTGATCTCTCCCAGAGTGGGGTGGAGGGGGCGTCCTCTGCCAGGCATAAGTCCCATAGCGGAGCTGGCACACTGGTTACTGCAGATCTGCCCAGCTCTTGGGAGCAGAGTACACACAAGCTGCCCGAAACCCAAGCGATATTATGCCTGTTTGTCTCCGAGCCTTGCAGTCCCAACTTCCAGGCCACTGGAGCAAAGATGGCGGAGTGCACTCTGTACTCTCTCAGTGGCGCTGGTCACCCTTCAGAGGCGATGGCCTACAGCAGATCTGGCGCCCAGACGACCACAGCACTGTCCTGTTCTTGGGAGCAGATGGAAGCCCCAACAGGCCGTGTCCCAAGTGATGTTATCAAGGATGATATTTTCAACTTCTGACCATTTTCCTAGAAATTTCCTGAGTTCATTGTTTTTAATTGCAGAGTAGTATTCCATTGTGTAAATATACCACATCTTCTGAATCCATTCCTCCATTGAGGGTCATCTGGGTTCTTTCCAGCTTCTGGCTATTATAAATAAGGCTGCTATGAACATAGTGGAGCATGTGTCCTTATGCAGTCACTGATTAGGGGATATTAACCCAGAATCTCGGAATACCCTAGACACAATGCGCATATCAATAGATTTCCAAGAAGATGGAAGGAGAGACCCCTGGTCCTGGAAAGACTGGATGTAGGGGACCAGACAGGGAAGCAAGAGGGGGTTGAATGGGGAAGAGAGGGAGGGAAGAGGGCTTATGGGACTTTCGGGGAGGGAGGAAACTGGAAAGGAGAAATCATTTGGAATGTAAATAAAAAAACTTAGAATATAATAATAATAACAAAATAATAATAATAATAATAATAATAATAATAATAATGATGATGATGATGATGATAAAAAGAAAACAGCAATCAATCACTGCATGGAGCTAGTCATGGAGGCCCCTGGGCCACCAGGGCAGAGAGTAGCTATATATCGCATGCGATAGTGCCATTTTTTAAAATACTTCCTGCAACAAATTGCTTCCCTCATTCATTTTATTGGGTATTTTCTTTATTTATATTTCAATATTATCCCCTTTCCAGGTCTTCACTCCAGAAACCCCCTATCCCATTCCCTCTCCCACTGCCTCTATGAGGGTACTTCCCCACCCACTCACAAGCTCCTGCTTCCCATCCCGGTATTTTCTGGAACTTCCCAGGAATTGCTCAAGAGCGGGTTCTATGTGGAGGGAGAGCTAAACTACGGGGGTCAAGAGAAAAGAACACACAGCGACATTACTGCATGGCTGTACAAAATCTTTCTATATTCCTTTGGGGACAAGAGCAACAATATATGTGCTGTGGGCATGACCCTCCCTCCCAAAGCTGCTAGTCTTCTCAGCAGGTCTCCAGCAGGCTGAGCTGATGTTGCCATAACAGATCTCAGTCAGATGTTACTTTCACAGGGTTTGCTACTCTGCAGGAGCTGGTGACTTTCGCAGGAAACTGTAGCTCTTTTGAAGTGCCAGAGGGGCTCTGATATCTCTGTCAGGTGGGAGGAGGTGTGACTGGGATTCCTCAGCTCCATGTAGTTGAAATGCAGGCAGCTGAATTCTGCCTAGAGGCTATATGGCATTACAATGGCTCTCTACATCTCCTCCTTCCTTATTAGTTTAAACAAGTGGATAGTAAATCTGTCCATGCTGGCGGGCTGTTGACCAGGGGCAGGAGCAGTGGTCTAATTCCCCTCGTGGAGAACAAATAATTGTTTCCACCTTTTAGATGGCTCTTGGTGTCTTTGGAGGGGAGGGGCAGAGCCTTAGATTAGTGGGACATCCCCACAGAGTGCATGGTGGTCAGAAGACTGACACCAACCCCTTTGCAAATCAGACTTGCTCCCCAGAGACTCAGAACCAGATACTTAAATCCTCTGTGCAATGCTTTGCTGTATACCCTCTGATGCCCATGTCAGCTCATAAGCAGACACACGTAGATCTGAGTTCTATGTGGCTCCTTGAAGGAGATCCACTTAAATAGGCTTTAGACTCCACTAAATTGCCAAATGCCTTACTAGTCTTTAACAGTCAACCTGTTTTCAATTCAGGTGAGCCTGGATGGAGACAATCTGCTTAAAATACAAGACAAAGATTTAAGAAAGACACAATATTCAGTTGCAAATTAGCTTGTCTTTGGAAGGTCCCAGGTATTCAATTGTAAATGAGTAGCTCTTAAAACACAACTTGACTTAAAACAGCTTAACTTCCCAGTGTGAAGGGGCTTTGAGAGTTAACAGAGACCTGTTACTTCTCAGAAAGAATGGAGACTATATTTGAAATTAACTCAGTTGGCTGATAATTATTATTAGCCATCTTCATAATTGGAATCTCCAATATTGGACTTATTACTAGACCACTTCATAATTGAGTAAACTGATCACATTAAAGGAAGGAGAAGAGTCATTACAACTCTTCTTTTAGATTAGTTTTTTTAAGGCAGTTTTAACAGTCTCCACTGTTCTCTGTCCCACAAGATCTAAAGCTTACAGCAAGGCAGTGTATTTAATCTGGGACATAGGCAAGTAAAGTCACCATTGTCAGCGCAAAATATAAAGTAAAATTTAGACAATATGCACAGGGATACAATTTCCCTCCTTTTTGTTTTTTATTAGAAGATATTGTTTAAAAATTACACAATATCTAGTCTTTGAGAATTATATCACATTAAATTGTTAAAAATCGTCTCAAATATTTGATGACTGTAATAAATATCTAGTTCCATTATTTGTTTTAATCTTAATTGGAACACTAAGAATAGACAATAATATAGGCAATGACTAGGTAAGCATGGAAAATAAACGTAGCATATTTAGTTGCTTTTCCAGTTAGAGTAGTTGCAACTAGAAAGCCTGAAAATGTATCATTAGTCACATGCACATATTTTAATTTTCTAAAATCAGACTTATGAGTACCACTCATTTGTAATACTTGATTAATTCCTCTAGAAGTAACACCATTATGTGGTACAGGCGAAGTTGAGGACACCAAGAACAAGCCTCTACAATTTGATGTGCACAGTTTCTAAAAATATAAAATTATTTTTAAGCCATTACTATTTTGATGATGTAAAGAATATGATTGTATGGCCAATTGTTCCTATGCAAGGCCTATAGTCTGCCTGGGATACAAATCCCTCCTGCCCCGGGATGAGCTCGTAAATGTCCAGAAGACAGTCAATTGAAGGAACAGTATCTTCTCTTGACTTGAGTTGTATTTGCATAAATCATTGCAAAATTTAAGAATTAGCAGTATCTAAAAAAGGAACTATTTCAAGCAATTATAAGCCATGAGCTATATATATATATATATTGGCTATCAGTATATAAATTAAAGGCTTGATTGTTAACATTTTAAAAATAGTGACTAAAACACCCAAGTCAATTAATTATCTGTGTTGAAGCAGGGGAAAACTCAAAAAGAATAAACATGTAATCTAATTGCATGAGTTTCACTTCCACAGTAGATGCATTCTTTATAGGATGCATGTTAACAACTTGTCTTCTGGATAACAATTATCAATTTTGCCTAAAAGGCTTGCCATGTAGTAGACCAATTATCATACTCTACAATGATCAATTTGATTGCTGTTTGAAACAAGGAACAAATGTTTCATCAAGTTATTAAGACATTTCTTTTAAAACACTTAACACATCAATATCTTTATCGGAGGATGTTAAAACTTTACTTGGAGATGAAAAAGGTGATTCTACATTAATGTTCCCTTTGCCAAGGAATGGCAGTGAATACATAATATAAAACCTTCTGCAAATGCTTCAATTAACCTAGGATACAATTAATACATTACCTTTGAATCTTTTTAGGGGCAACAACAACTTAAATTTTTTTTAAAACCCATTGTTAAGAGAAAAGGCCTATAATAAAATTCTATGAATATACACTGAAAGATTTAAAATCCTAACTTCTTGTACTGCCGAAGAGACGAAACATTTTTTCTCACATAAAGTAAGGTTATCAGCCATTTCTTGAGGAAAAACTTTCTGCAAATGCTTTTACAATTATCAGGATCCCTAAAGCAAAATAAAACCTTTTAAATCTATAATAATTTTGTGGGCCAAATTTTAATATCTTCATAATTACTGCATAGCCTCATTGATCTTTCATAGATCTTAAATTTGAACTATATATTAAACCATACCTGGATTAATCTCTAATGTAAATACCTTCTAATCTGAGCCTATTGTCTAAAGCCAGGCCCACACTCACCTGTGTAGGACCTTAGCCTGCAGCCAGCCAATATGGAAATTTGAGGGCTCCTGTAAAGACTTTACTAAAATCGCACTGAAATCTCCTTTTTAATCTTGAGAAAAAAAAAATTTACCTTTACAACTGTATCTAATAAACTTGTGAAAAAGTAGCAACAGGCCTATACTCATCACAGCTGTTTTTAAACTTTATCACTCTAGAAGTTATCTTTGAGAATCATGAGCTTTTAATTAGACTAAAAACTGCTGTTTTTAAACATAATTTTTAACTTTCTTTGTAATATTAGAAAATACCTACAACTTTGAAAAGTAAAGCCCAATTTTAAACCATCTATTCCTTTTAAAATCAATGGTAAACACATGACTTGTACACTTTAAAGTTTGTCTGCCAGCTCTCATGTTTGAATGCATGACAGTGTAACTTATAATATCTCATTAAGAAAACATTATTTTAAATCTTATCTCTTATAAGACTAATCTCTTAGGATCAGATCCACTTAAAACATTACGCCAATCTGGATGTATCTTAGAGGCCTGTATTTCCTGGGTTGGGTCTTGCCACGTGTTGCTTAAGATAGCTCCATCCCTGAATTACCAGTTTTAAACTAATTTTTTGTTACCGACATTACATCCTTTAAAAAACTTATGAGCCAATATTCCATAGTCAAAACATTTAAACATACTTATATCTTTAACATCAATTAGAAACAAGGATAAAGCAACTAAGCAAATCTTATAAATTTAAATCAAACACATTTTTTCTTTTCTCTAGCTGTAATATTAAGAGAAAAAGCACTTTGGACCTAATAACTACAATTATATAGCTTTTTCTAGGATAAATAACCATAAACTGAGACTGCATTAAGAGATGGACCACCAGCAGATGAAGTTTTTACCATTTTTTTCTTTTCAACATAAAACATAGAACAGCCATTCAAACAACAAGAAACAAGTTGACACATGGACATATTGGTGCACCAAGGACGAACAAAGGACATACACCAAGGACATGTAAATCTAGGGAAGCGCGCTTTCTATTTCTCCTTGTGCCTAGGAGACTTTTAAAATCCATTTTCCGTCTGTCTTTCTCATGTTTCTAAAATCTACTTTTCCCTTTTTTTTTTTTTGTTTTTTATTTTATTTTATTTTATGCCCTAATTTTCTCTCGCCTGGAATTCGGTTCTAAATCACGGCCAACTAGCCTGACAAAATTCCCGGTTTCACATCACTGTCACCCCTAGTTGAACTCAGCGTCAGGCTACGCTGATTCACCTAGTATTGCCATATCTCTTCTTTCTGCCTCTTGCAACCATAGCCTTTACTCTATGTTGCTTACTGGGCCCTGGATACTTAACCTTTATTTCTTTTCTGTGGAGCTCCACCAACAGACAGTGTTCCTCAGTAGTTCTCTCCTTTTCCATGCCCCATGTTGGGCGCCATCAGGAACTTCCCGGGAATTGCTCAAGAGCGGGTTCTATGTGGAGGGAGAGCTGAAGAGTGAAACTATGGAGGTCGAGAGAAAAGAACACACAGAGACATTACTGCATGGCTGTACAAAATCTTTCTATATTCCTTTGAATATAGAGCGACAATATATGTGCTATGGGCGTGACCCTCCCTCCCAAATCTGCGAGTCTTCTCAGCAGGTCTCCAGCAGGCTGAGCTGATGTTGCCATAACAGATCTCAGTCAGATGTTACTTTCACAGGGTTTGCTACTCTGCAGGAGTTGGTGACCTTCGCAGGAAACTGTAGCTCTTTTGAAGTGCCAGAGGGGCTCTGACATCTCTGTCAGATGGGAGGAAGTGTGGTTGGAATTCCTCAGCCCCATGTAGGTGAAATGCAGGCAGCTGAATTCTGCCTAGAGGCTATATGGCATTACAATAGCTCTCTACAATTTTCCTACACTGGGACATCAAACCTACACAGGACCAAGGGTCTCTCCCCCCACTGACTTCCATCAAGGCTATTCTCTGCCACATATGCGGCAAGAGCCCTGGGTCCATCCAAGTGTACTCTAGCTGGTATTCCTGTCCCTGGGAGCTCCAGGGGGCAGGGGTCTGGCTGGTTGACACTGTTGCTTCCCACTCCCCACAGGGCTGCAAACCCCCTCAACTCCTTCAGTCCCTTCCCCAACTCCTTCATAGGGAACCTCACACTCAGTCCAATGGTTGACTACGAGCATCCACCTCTGTATTTGTTAGGCTCTGGCAAAGCCTCTCAGGAGACATCTATATCAGGCTCCAGTCAGCCAGCAATTCCCAGCATCTACGATAGAGTCCAGGTTTGGCAACTGTATACAGGATGGATTCCCAGGTGGGGCAGTCTCTGGATGGCCTTTCCTTCAGTCTCTGCTCCACACTTCATCTTCATATTTCCTCCTGTATTTATATTTCAATGTTATCCCCTTTCCAGGTCTTCCCTCCGGAAACCCCCTATCCAATTACCTCTCCCCTGCCTCTTATGAGGGTGCTCCCCTTCTAAGAAGCACTAAAGCATCCACACTTTGGTCTCCCTTCTTGAGCTTCATATGGACTGTGAATTGTATCTTGGGTATTCCTAACTTTTGGGCTAATATCCAATTATCAGTGAGTGCATACCATGTGTGTTCTTTTGTGACCGGGTTATCTCACTCAGGATGAAAATTTTAAGTTCCTTCCAATTTAATGAAGTCATTGTTTTTAATAGCTGAGTAAATTCCATTGTGTAAATGTACCACATTTTCTGAATTCATTCTGCTGTTGAGGGACATCTGGGATCTTTCCAGTTTTTGGCTAATATAAATATTGCTGCTATGAACATGTGTCCTTATTACATGTTGAAAAATCTTCTGGGCATATGCCCAGGAGTGTTATAGCTGGGTCCTCAGGTAGTACTATGTGCAATTTTCTTCCAGACTGATTTAAAGAGTGATTGTACCACCTTGTAATCCCATGAGCAATGGAGGAGTGTTCCTTTCTCTCCACATTCTCGACAACATCTGCTGTCACCTGAGTTTTTGAACTTGGCCATTCGGAATGGTGTGAAATGGTATCTCAGGGTCATTTCAATTTGCATTTCCCTGATGACTAAGTATGTTACACATTTCTTTAGGTGATTCTAGGCTATTTGAGTTTACTCTGTTGAGAATTTTTTGTTTAGATATTCTCCCCATTTTTAAATAGGGTTATTTGGTTCTGTGGAGCATGGAGTATTTTGAATATATTAGATATTAGCCCTCTATCAGATGTAGGAGTGGTAAAGATCTTTTCTCAGTATATTAGCTGCAGTTTTCTCATATTGACAGTGTCCTTTGCCTTACAGAAGCTTTGATTTCAGATGTGCTGTTAAACTGCTAGTGTATGTTCTTTCCTGTTTCTTTCTTGAGGGAATCAGAGAGCTACAAACATCTAGTGGAAAAAAGATCATCTTTTCAACAAATGGTGCTGATTCAACTGGAGGTCAACATATAGAAAAATGCAAATTGATACATTCTTATCTCCTTGTACTAAGCTCAAGTCCAAGTGGATCAAGAACCTCAACATAAAACTAGAAACATTGAAATTAACAGAAAAGAAACTGGGGAAGAGCCTTGAGCACATGGACACTGGAAATTTCCTGAACAGAACACCAATAGCTTTTGTTCTAAGATCAAGAATTGACAAATGGGACCTCATAAAATTACAAAGTTTCTGTAAGGCAAAGGACACTGTCAAAAGGACAAAATGGCAACCAACAAATTGGGAAATCTTTACCAACCCGTCATCCGACAGAGGGCTAATATCTAAGATATACAAAAAACTCAAGAAGGTTGACTCCAGAGAGCCAAATAACCCTAATAAAAACAGGGTACAGAGCTAAACAAAGAGTTTTCACCTGAGGAATATCGAATGGCTGAGAAGTACATAAAGAAATGTTCAACATTCTAAGTCATTAGGGAAATGCAAATCAAAACAACCCTGAGATTCCATCTCACACCAGTCAGAATGGCTAAGATCAAAAACTCAGGAGGCAGCAGGTGCTGGTGAGGATATGGAGAAAGAGGAACACTCCTCCACTGCTGGTGGGATTGAAAGCTGGTACAAACACTCTGGAAATCAGTCTGGTGGTTCCTCAGAAAACTCAGCATAACACTACCAGAGGACACAGCTATACCACTCCTGCACATATACCCAGAGGATTCTCCAGCATGCAATAAGGACACATGCTCCACTATGTTCATAGCAGCCCAATTTATAATAGCCCGAAGCTGGAAAGAACCAAAATGTCCCTCAACGGAGGAATGGATACAGAAAATACAGTATATTTACACTGTGGAATAATACTCAGCTATTAAAAACAATGAATTCATAGATGCAAGCATCACCCACAGAATACATGAAATAGAAGAGAGAATCCCAGGTGCAGGAGATTCCATAGAAAACATTCACACAACAGTAAAAGAAAATGCAAAATGCCAAAAGCTCCTAAGCCAAAACTTCCAGGAAATCCAGAACACAATGATAATTGTAAAGATGTAGAGATACAGTATTTCCTTTCTAGTTTCTGATGATCTTCCAGGTTGAGTTTGTTTATCCAGTTTTTCTGAATCTTTTCAGATTAACTAGAAATTCAGTACAAGTTTCCTGAAAGTAGCAAAAGAATTGTTGATGATTAATATTGATTGTCAATTGGACAGGATTTAGAACCACCATGGCAACAAAACCACTGAGCAAGAATACAAGGGAATATTCAAATGGAGTTATTTGAGGTGGGAATTGCATGAGTTGTATGAAGGTGGTGGCACTATTAATAACCTGACCATCTATGTCCATGGCTCTCTGTGTCTTGCCTGCCTTTGGATGAACAGCTGTCTCAAACTCTAGACACCAAGGTATCTCTGCCATGAAAGACAATGCCTTGGGGAGTAAGACAAGAGGAATCCTTTCTTATTCAATGTTTATGCTGTCATACTTTTAAAATTGTTTATGTAGATGCTTCACATTGGCTGTCTGTTTATACTATTACTTTTGTATCATTTTCTTTAATGATATTTTACCTATGAAATGGCCCACATAATATTGTATACATAGATTTCTCACAAGTTGAACAATTTCATTCCTATCCAAGGAAGACATGGGAAGTTCTAAGCTATTATCATAGACAACTAGCATACCATAGCCTACTTCAAACTGTTTTGTTTCGATCCTAACCTCAACTGGAGTCTTTGATAAATAGGTCTAGAAGAGTCTCTCTGATTGGAATTAATACACTTATAAATAAAAAAATGAAGCAAACAAGCAAGCAGAACACTCTTTGACAACTCCCACCATATGAATCACTATGAAATATCACCATCTACTAGGAAGTGGGCCTTCATCACGTCTGTCCAGTCTTTAGCTGGAACTTTCTAGCCTACAGACTTTATTGTCTATTTACAGCACTCAGTATATGATGTTTTGGTACAGCATCCTAAAAGAACTAAGATTCACAGGACACTAAATTCTCTACCTCTTTCTCCTTAGTTGAGAAATTCCTCCAGAGCATGATTCCCTTCCCTGAAGGTCCCACTGTTTGATGAAATTCTGTTGAAATTCTATGACAAAACCAAATTTACACAACATCTTTCTACAGACCCAGCTCTACAAAGGATATTACATGGAAAATACAACACAAGGAGGAAAACTACGCCCTAGAAAAACCGAGATGGTAATCTTTCAACAAACCCAAAAGAAAATAGCCACGCAAACATAATTCCACCTCTAAAAACAAAAATAACAAGAAGTAACAATCACTTTTTCTGAAAATCTCTTAACATCAATAGACTCAATTCCCTAATAAAAAGACAAAGACTAACAGACTCGATATGTAAATAGGGCCCAACATTTTGTTATCCACAGGAAATGCACGTCAGTAAAAAAGACAGACACAGCCTCAGAGTAAAAGGTTAGAAAACAATTTTCCAAGCAAATGGTTCCAAGAAAGAGGCTGAAGTAAACATTCTAATACTGAATAAACTCAACTTTCAAGCAAATGTTATCCCCAGTTCTCCCACCATAGCAAGTCCTGGACATACCATCACATCATAAAAGTAAGATTTGGATCTAAAATCACTACTCATCATCATGATAGAGGTATTTAAGAAGGACAAAAATAACTCCCTTAAAGAAATATAGGAAGACTTTCAATGACCACTTCTAAGAACCCAGATGTTCCTCAACAGAGGAATGGATTCAGAAGATGTGGTATATTTACACAATGGAATACTACTCTGCAATTAAAAACGATTAATTCATGAAATTCCTAGGCAAATGATCAGAACTGGAAAATATCATCCTTAGTGAGGTAGCCCAATCACAAAAGAACACACATGGTATGCAGTCACTGATAAGGGGATATAACCCAGAATCTCGGAATATCCTAGACACAATTCGCATATCAATAGATTTCCAAGAAGATGGAAGGAGAAACCCCTGGTCCTGGAAAGACTGGATGTAGGGTAATGCCAGGACAGAGAAGCTAGAGGGGGTTGAATGGGGAAAAGAGGGAGGGAAAGGGGCTTATGGGACTTTCGGGGAGGGAGGAAACGGGAAAGGGGAAATGATTTGGAATGTAAATTAAAAAAAACTTAGAAAAAAAAAAGGATGAAATCATGTAATGTGCTGGAAAGTGGATGGAACCAGAAATTATATGGATTATATGTAAGGTTAAAAAAAAACGCTAAAATCTAAAGGAAAAATAAAATACATTTTAATATGTTTTCCTAAAAAAAGAAAAAAAGAAATACAGGAAAACACAGGTAAATAGGTAGAAGCCTTCAAAGAGGAAACTTAAAAATCCCTTAAAGAATTGTAGGAAAACATAATCAAATAGGTGAAGGAAATGAACAAAACCACCCAAGATGTAAAAATGGAAATAGAAACAACAAAGAAATCACAAAGGGTGTCAAATCTGGAGTTAGATAAGTTAGCGAAAAGATTAGGAGACATAGATGCAAGTGAGAGAACTGGGTTCTGATAATGAATGTTACTTTGTCCTCTGTTGCTTATGTTCTTATGCTTGCCTCCCACCATCTGATTATTTCTATTGCTACCTGCCCTTGCTATATGTGACTGTAGTCAGTCCTTCCTGTGATTCTGGTTGTATTAGAACTCCTCAGAGTTCAGCTGTCTCTTTAGTCCTGTGATTCCGGGATCCTGGGATCCTGAAACCTGGGTGTGTCACAGCTCCTGGGAGTCAAGCTGCCTTCGAGGCCCTGGGATCTTGGTGTGACCAAGCTCCTGGATCCAGGGAGGGATCCTGGGATCCGGGGGCGGGGGGGTGTGGATCTTGGGATCCTTGGATTCTGGGTGTATTAGAACACTTGGGAATGGACCTTCCTCTGGGTGTTGTGGGGTTGTCTGCAGAGTTCAAGTCCAAGGTAAACCAGCCCAGGCCAAAAGGTGCCTGTGCCTCCTGGGTTCCTGCGTATCACTGGTCCTAGCTACTCCCAGTGGTGTTGGGACAGATGTTAAGTCCTTACCTCTGATCCTATGATTCTGGGTGTGTTAGAACACCTGGGAGCAGAGGTTCCTCTGGGTGTTGTGGGGCTGGCTGGGGAGTTCCTGCTCAAGGCAAACCAGTTCAGACTGTAAGGTTGTTTCACAGCTTTTTTATTTCACCTTTTTATGTTATGTTTGGGTGATATCTGTGGGCAGCCTGCTCTTTTAT
Source organism: Tokudaia tokunoshimensis (assembly GCA_036184795.1). NCBI lineage: Eukaryota > Metazoa > Chordata > Mammalia > Rodentia > Muridae > Tokudaia > Tokudaia tokunoshimensis. The sequence goes on from BTHU01000002.1 coordinate 13,131,521, forward strand.
GAAGGCAAATAAAGGAGGAGCAGATCTAGTGTGGAGAGGGGAGAGGAAGCAAGTAGGAAGATTGGAGGGAGGGGAAACTATCGTTGGGATGTATGCTATGAGAGAAAGCATAAATTTTAAATGTTCAAGGTTATTGCCCTTTGGAATGAAATGTACCATTTATTATTGAAAGCTCAGGTTATACTTTCAATCTACAAATTCCAAAGGCTTGTTAGTTAAATGGTTGCTTAAATTCTCCATGCCCACCCCCTGCCTAGCACTACTGGGACTTGGGAGTGTTTTGGGGCATATGGGTTACTGGAGACATAATGACAAAAGGGATCTTATATGGTGCATTCTGATACCTCACTTTGCTTTTGCCACTGCCTCTGTGGTTCAAACCAACTATGAGAAGTGACAAAGGACAGGATGCTCTAAAACTGTGAGCCAAAATGAAAGCTTTTTTATTAGAAGTTATCACAGGTATTATGTCTCATGACAGAAAACTAATATTCCATGTTTGGTTCTTGTCATTTTGTCCTCACAAAATAAATCTATAAATAAGGTAATATTTATGTCAGTAGAGAAAGTCAGACAAATAGTACATACTAATTATCTTGTGTTAAGTGGGTAAAAGAATAGTTTCTATCCCATAGGTATATTATAATAATTATATGAGTTAATTCATGTACAAGTTTCAACAATACCTGAAAAATATTATTTAGTCAATAACATAGCAAGAAATTTCCATTAACTACCATTATTATTATTCAAACCTGTGTACAAGACTTGCACAGTATGAGGCACTTTACTGATCCATGAGAAAAACTTCTTTTATGCAACTATTTAAGTAAAAAATTAACCATCATTTTATAAATTCTATAAAATCTTGTTTTTATTCGAAACAAATGGTTTCTAATAAATGATGTCAGTTTTTTATGAGTTGTAAACCTTCCAATGATTCATAAGGAAAAATTCAATCACAGAATTGAAACAAAAATAAACATTAACATATTTGTTATTATTATTATTATCATTATTATTATTATAGCATCTAGTGCTTAAACTGGATTTAAGAGATTCTTTGTTTTTGCATCTACTATCAGGATTATAATTTTAGCCTACAGTTTTTATCATGAGTAAGTGATCATAAAATTAATCATGGATTATAGTGTATATCATTAAATAATAACAGGTCTTGGATGTTCTCTTCAATAAAACTCCAATGCTGCATTCTCAGCATTGGACTAAATGTTCAAGTTTATAGCGATATGGCTTGTTATTATTCTTCACTTATATAGCCTAAATAAAAGGATTTTACTTTTATTCCATTGAAATATTTTTAAGTGATAAAAATGGCTAAAGCACATTATGCCCTCGTAACAATTCAACAAAGCATCCAATGTGGTGTAGTTTGCATATCAGTATAAAATCAGGAACGAAGGCATGGCAGTTTCTTAAATTTTATCCTGTTCATTTGATTTTTTTATTTAAAACATTTTCTCCCTTACCTTGGGTAGTCTAACACTTGAAATGGATCTATAACAATAATAATCACATCTGGAAGCCATTCCTGGGAAAAGAGAAGACTAAGGCCAGTGGAATGCAGCATGTGGATAAATATTGCAAGTTCAGCTATGTGACTAGGTATTTAGATGCTCCTTGGCAGTGGATACCTTCCTTTGATTTGCAAGTTTGGAATTAAAGCTAATTCCATTCTATTTCAAAAGTATTGATATTTTGAAATCTGTCATTGAATGACATGATTTTGCAAGGCTTTATATTTTATATTCGATGGTTTTATATGTGATAAACGGGGCTCCCATCCTTCCTTCAAATTTTATTATATTTGTGAATTAAATCCTAGAATACCACAAATTATATGGTATTACTTAAATAATAGTGGGTAAATAATTCAGGAAATAGATTCATTCCGGGTAAATAATTCTCTTTTATGAAACCCAACTTCAGAGTACTAAAGGCAATTTAAACCACCAGGGTATAAGGAAATGAAATGCAAATCTGCTGTATAATTTCATATTTTCAATTTGTAGAATGTCCTCAGTGTCCCAGAGAGGAAGTAGGTAGAAACAGACAAATGTCATTCCATAGGGAAGAAGAAATTCCTCCCACAAGCTTGAAAGTGTAAGTTCCTAATCTTCTATTTTATTTCCTCTTGAAATTTAGCTGTCATATTATAGAGTCCTCTGAGGACGCTATTTTAAAAAACCTATAATTTTAGTTATGTCTATATGAATGCATATGTATGCACAAAAATATAAAAGTATATGCATATATAACTTACCTATAGATCTTTGTATCTTATACCTAACATTTATTTGTCTATACTTTTTTCTATTTATCTAGGTTATTTGCCTCAAAAAAGTTAGTCTCCAAATACTAAAAATTATAAAAATAATTCTATGCTTCTCAAGAGAAAATAAAATCCCTTTTAACAATGACTTTGGGGCCCTGCGGTGGTGATGTACACCTTTAATCCCACCAGGAGGGCAGCAGAGGCAGGCAAGTGCCAGGACAACCAGGATTAACCAGAGAAACCCTGTCTCAAGAAACCAAAACAAAACCAATCAAACAGCAGCAACAAAAATGGCCATCTTACAGAAAACAACCTCCTTCAATCGTTTTCATATCCTGCACTCACATCTCCATCCAAAATTAATGCCTTAAAAGAAATACTCATGGAGTCTAACTAGGGATAAATGTACACATGGGTGTAGGGCCTTCTGCTGGAGCAATTTGAGCCTACCAGAGACTACACCCATAAAGAAAACTGACTCTCCCTCTTCTAACTGTCAATAGTTCTCCATTGCATTAATTCTAATTTTAAGTACATGTTTACAGAGTGATTTGAAAAACATTTGTTAATGTTTTCAATAAGGTTCTATAGAGAGTCATGATTTCATGTTACCAAGGCCATATTTAAATTCAGTTACATTATAATTATTTTATAATTTCTCCCTTTAAATACAGCAAAAATAAATTTAGCATACATTATCTTCTCAGATTGGTTTTGTTAATGGAAAGATTTTTATAATTATACACATCAAAACACTTATCATTTGTGAAGAATGTATTGTTTTATAGAAGCAATATAATTTGCAAGCATTATAATATATAACAGTTATTATTTGTTGTACAAGTTTTATGGGTTGCAATTATTAAATGAAAATCCTTCAAATTATTCTCCTTTAACCTTAAGAAAATTCAGAGATAAATAAAATTGTTTAATGATATCTAGTTTTATATTTTGAATTGCATTGGATAAACTTAAGACTTCCATTTCTGTTGGCATTTTAAAGTAACACAGTAATCCTTTTCCTCTAAGAATAGACGTTTTAAAAGTATATAAGATGAGAAAGAAGTAAACATTTGCAGCTAAGAGGAAATCAGGACTAGAGTGTCAAAACATGTACTTGCAGTTGCTGGGCATGACTGCTTGAAAACTTGGTTTGAGTCTATTTCAGCTTCCTGTTTGTTTGTTTACAATCCCCAAGTTAGAACACGCTTAAGGAAACAGACTAGAATACAGATTCTTCTACAAATGTAGATTCTTCTTTATGCAATGCCCTAGTATGAGAAAAAGATAAGGATTGTCTGCTGGTCAAGAAACAATAGAAAACAGAGAAACTGTCCTTTTCTTCCCTGCTAATGCCATTTAACATATTGGTCCACAGTTCTATTCATGGTCTCAAAAATGGTAAAAGTTCATTTTCATGACTGAGTCATATTGCAACATGCAATATGTACCTGCCAATGTCTTTGTTATTTCTTCATCAGTTGATAGATAAAATTATTTGTTTATAGACAATTTTGACTAAAGCATCAATGAACATAATAGTGTGAATACATTTAATACATTTGCTTAAGAATTTCAAGAATTCACTGTTTTTAATAGCTGAGAAGTATTCCATTGTGTAAACGTATGACATTTTCTGTATCCATTTCTCTGTTGAGGGACATCTGGGTTCTTTCCAGCTTCTGGCTATTATAAATATGACTGCTATGAACATAGTGGAGCATATGTCCTTATTACATGCTGGAGAATCCTCTGAGTATATTCCCAAGAGTGGTATAGCAGGGTCCTCCAGTAGTATTATGCCCAATTTTCTGAGGAACTATCAAACTAATTTCCAGAGTGGTTGTACCAGCTTGCAATTCCACCAGCAGTGGAGGACTGTTCTCTTTCTCCACATCCTCCCAGCATTTGCTGTCTCCTGAGTGTTTGATCTTAGCCATTCTGACTGGGGTGAGGTGAAATCTCAGGGTTGCTTTGATTTGCATTTCCCTGATGACTAAGGATGTTGAACGTTTCTTTAGGTGCTTCTCAGCCATTTGATATTCCTCAGATGAAAATTCTAATAATCATCTGGAGTAAGGTAACCCAATCACAAAAGAACACACATGGTATGTACTCACTGAGAAGTGGATATTAGCCCAGAACCTTGGAATACCCAAATGAAGCTCAAGAAGAAAGACAAAGTATGGATACTCTTGTCCTTCTTAGAAGTGGGAACAAAATACCCATGGGAGGAGATGCAGAGACAAAGTGTGGATCAAAGGCTGAGGGAAAGACCATCCAGAGACTGCCCCTCCTGGGGATCCATCCCATATACAGTTGCAAAACCCAGACACTGTTGTAGATGCCAACCAGTGCTTGCTGACAAGAGCCTGATATAGCTGTCACCTGGGAAGCTCTGCCAGTGAATGACAAATACAGAGGGAAACACTCAGTCAACCATTGAACTGAGCACAGGGTCCCCAATGGAGGAGCTAGAGAAAAGACTCAAGGAGTTGAAGGGGTTTGCAGTGCCATAGAATGAACAACAATTTTAAAACCACACAGTGCCCCCAAGCTCCCAGGGACTAAACCACTAACCAAAGAGTACACATGGAGGGACCCATGGCTCCAGATGCATATGCAGCAGAGGATGGTCTTGTAGGACATCAAAGGGAGGCGAGGCCCTTGTTCCTGAGAAGGCTAGATGCCCCAGTATAGGTGAATGCTAGGACAGGGAAGCAGGAGTGGGTGGATTGTTCAGCAAGGGGAGTAGGTTGGGTTAGGGAATTTTCAGGGGGTGGGGACCAGGAAAGGGGACAACATTTGAAATGTAAATAAAGGATATATCAAATAAATAAATAAACAAATAAGTAAAAAAAAAATACATGTGATACAATCTCACAAGCTGGCTCTTCCAGTCTTTCTACCCATTATTTTGTAATGTCCTTTTACATTGACCTTAAGTGTGGGATGTTTTGGAGACTAGGCTCCATAATTGTATTTTGATTGGTTGTCATTTTCTGTAGTGGTCTCTGCCAGTTGAAAATGGAAATTTTCTTGATAAGGAAGGAGGACTAAAGCTTACCTGTGAGTATGAGGACAAATGTTTGTAGAGAGTTATTAGAGATTATGCTGGCTTGATCAATTAATAATTATAGATTCTCCTCCATTACCCATGACGCACTAGCTCTTCACTTGAATATTATCTTATTTTATTTTCTATTTTTGTTTCATTTTCAATGATTATGACATCTTATTGATGAGAACATGAAAGGGAAAATGGTTTAAGCAGATATGAAAGTAAACTGCCCAGTTTCTTTCTTAGCTAAAAGCCAGAAGCAACCCCAAGAATGCCTGTAACCTTGTCCTTGGCAGATGCCAGAAATGCCAAAAATCAAAGAAAACATTTCCTCTTGTTTTGCCATGACCATTATCTCAGGATGCCAGAAAGAGATCTTATTTTCCATTATTTCTTTTCTTTGAAGAAATATTCCTTTCATGGAAAACCACACTGAGCAGGCTGTAAACTAAAGGGACCCTGAAACCTGGAATGAAAACCGATTTGACTCGCTCATTTATGACTCCACTAAAGCCTTATTAATTCCTAGGTGATTGTGTTCAGTGGTATCCAGAAATCATTGATACAAAGGGACTCTGTATTGTTTCTCTCTATTAAGATCTCTATAATTCCCCCCCCACACACACACACACAGAATTCACCCTTGTGGTCTGTGAATTCTATTGGGTAGCTTTTGAGTTCTGTGGCCCTACCTTCTCAAGCTAAGCGTAGAAGACAATACAATCTGCGTTTCACTCCAACATGGTCTAATATTCCTTTTCTCCTTGTTCATGAAAAAAAATCTTGTCCTTACAATTTCAATATAATAAAGTTCTTTGTAGTTTTAAATCAACTAAGAATTTAATTAATTTCTGGTTGAATATTCTAAAATGATGTCTGAAGTGGAAACTTAAGGGGTTCTTTGAAAAGTCAGTTGTGTTGGATGATGTTTTACTGGGGTAAAGATGTGAAGGAATATTTTCCTGACATGAACACAGGTAAAAGGATAAGGCAGACTCATGAAGGAATGTTTCACTGAAGCAGACACAAATGAAAGAATGTTCTGCTAAAGCAAGCACATGAAAGGATGTGTAATGAGATATTCTTGGCTAAGGACACTCGTGTATTGCTCCACCCTAATTGGCATAGTTGATCTCCATTTGTCAGGACTCCACAGAGAGACAAGCACCAAAAAAAACCAAAAAACTTCTGGTGGTATGTTGTGGTGTCTTGCCACTTCCACAGACTCAGCTGATTGGCAGAGTGATATTAGCTAAGACAGACTAATGTGGAGTTTTGCTTCCACAGACTCATGGGCTGAGGCAAGACACATGGTGAGGCAAGACCTGTGAAGAATATGCGGTGTTTGGAGAGAGTGTAAATAGCACTTAACTGGCAGTGACAGAGGCTTGACTTGAATGTAGACCTAGCTATGCAAAGCTTCTTGATATTGAGTCATCCCTTATCTTCATTTCGCTGAAAGAGGCACACCAAAGAAGTTCTCCTGGCATCCCTGTTGATCCTGGTCTCTCCTTCTGACTCCTGCCAGTTCAACTGAGACCAGGTTGTTACTGCTAGGTCATGGCATCACTGCTGCTCTCCCAACTCTTCCTAACTAGACGGTTGATATATCCATGAAATGTTTGAGGGTGGATTGAGCTGATGCTACTGACTGAACTGAACTGTTGATTTCCTGACAAAGCAGAGGACCATTTCTAAATAGGTCCACTTCCCTCATTTCCTAATAACCTTTCTTTTCTATTATCTATGGAGGGTGGTGGTCTAGACAAAAGGATAAAGCATTTAAGAACCATCATTAAAAGTTGGCATTGAAAAAATTAAACCTGCAGATGACAAATATAAGTATTACTACATTCTTCTTTATAGGAACATCTACTTTTTCTAAAATTATTAAGTTTAGACTTTCTTCAATGAGTGATCTTAGCAATTATTTCAAATATATATGTATATATATGTATGTATATGTACCTGTACCTGTACATGTATATGATGTATATGTACCTGTACATGTATATGTATATGATGTATATACATATACATGTATATGTACATGTATATTTATATGATGTATATGTATATGTACATGTATATGATGCATATGTATATGATGTGATTCTTACCATATTATAAGGAAGGAAGTTTGTATAGCTCTATTTCAAGGATATAATTGATATACATAGTAATTCAGATCTGCCCTGTACAAATTTCATGGTGTTCTCTATAAGAGACTCTTACAGAAAACCACAGCTGGTCAAACTTCAAAGAATAAGTGACATTGGACTGTGTCTAAAAACAAGCACTTCACAGAAGTTTCCAGAGTCATTTTAGAAGAGCAAGAAAAAAAAATATTGGTAAGAACCAGGAAGACTTGCTAAGAAACAATGTCTTGTGGGCATGTAAGAGACGTTGTACACATAAACTCTCATATGATTTCCACAACACAATGCCAGTCGACATTCTAGCAAGAAGAGGGAATGAATGGCTCACAGGCCTTGCCCCTAGTTGAAGATCTGGGGGCAAACAAATTCTACTTAGAGAAAAAAAAATTTTTTTGAGGGCTAATCTCTTACCACAGTTTACCCATGCACCTGCACTCATGCATAATGATTAGAGATCAGCCCCATACCCAGGTACATATTATTAACACAAGAGGATTTGAACTACAGACTGGAAAGAGACGAGCACATGAGAGAAGCTGGAAGAGGAACTAGCATTAAATAAATTACATTCGCTTATGAAATTCTTTTAAAAAAACTAATAAAACATCAGTATGCTTGTACTAAATCTCAAAGGAAGAGTTATCCTAAGATCTTAAAATAAGGTAATAAGAGATGACTATTAACTGTTCACATAAACAAAATGCAAAATGTATTAAAAATCTTTTATTTGACGAGATAAAATATCCATTACTTGACTGTGAAAATACTTTAAATTTTACTTCTTTAAACAAAGAAAACAGAAAACTAGTTCAAGAATACAAAAAACAATCTTAAAAATTACAAGGAGTTCTCAGCAATAGAACACAAGAAATGGAAATGCTCACACCTATTATTTCGAGCAGAAGGAGTGAGTAAGATTAAACAGTAGGAGGGGTAAGTTTCCATAGACTGTACTGACAAGCAAAGAACACAGGCATCAGTAACCAGGGATGCATGTTAAAGGACCTTTTTGTATAAAACATAGTTAGCATAGCATCTGAGTGGCAGATTTTAACATTTTTTTCAAATGACTCAACAGTGAACATCTTTAAAGGTAACTATATAAATGATGTTTGATCAAACATACACAGTTTTTATCTGCTGATAGCATTTTAATGTGTATCTATATGAATTCATCCAACGGAGATAAGTCCTGTCATAAGAATAAGAGACCATAATTCAAGTAATATAAATTATTAGGAGTTGATTTTTCTCCTACCAGATAGCTCCCTCTTTGCCCTTCAAATTAACAGTCACACTCTGAGGTTTTTCTCTTATTCAGAAAGCTGACATACAAAACTATTTTAGTATAAAATAATAAAAGATACCACCAGTGGCCATGCCCATTAGTAAGGGATTACCATTCAGGTTTCAATTCCCAGTGTAAGGACCAGCTAGCACTTTCAGAGACAGGGGTGCATTCTAAAGGAACCCATAATCCCTACCTTCCTCACGAAATAGACTGAGAATGATACTATTAAACAAAGCAACATTAATACTCTTTCAAACAATTACACACACACACACACACACACACACACACACACACACACACACACACCAGACTCAGAAAATTGAAGCAATTATGGCTTCTCTTGTTTCTAAACCATAAAGTTCCTATGGTTAACCACCCTATGAGTTTGCAGTTTTGTTGGAGATAATAACTAATCTCATTAACAGAGTTGGAAAAACCCTTGTTTACTTTGTCTCATACACCATTTAACTACAGCTTTCCCCAGCATGACATGAAGCAGCAGTACTCACTTTAAGTGCTGACCAGAGTCCTGAAGGTCACTGACCCAATCAGTAGCACAAGGCCATGAGCCTTCAGAGTACACTCAGATGGCTTTCTGCTTAAGTTTATGAATTGACCTTTCTATTTATTTAAAACTGCATGAAAATTGTCCATGTCTGATATAGTACCACTGTTCACCTGGGCCAAAATTTGGGACAATTTTACTCCAAATATTTTAATTAGAAATTGCCCAAAATAAATATAGCCACATTCAAAATAGCAATGTCGAGTAGTAGGCCATCCAATTGGAATTAAGGATAAAGATTCTCTAGAGTCTGAGGAGTGCTGGTCAATAATGGTATGTTGTTAAGGAATTTTGGTTATTTATGACCATCAATAATATGCAACATTTTGAAGATAGGCAAGTTACTGACTGCCTATTTTAGGATCTCATGATCAGATCAAATCATTAAATTTATAGTCTAAACTTTAGAGGATATAATCAAAAGAATGAAAATAATAGTAATAATAATAGTAATAATAATAGTAATAATAATAATAATAATAATAATAATAATAATAATAATAATAACTCAGTTCCACTTCAGGAGATCAATGATTTTCACTTCCTTGAATTTGGCTCTTGATTATGTCTTTTCAATATTCCTCCATGATAAAATAAGAAACACATACAGTGGTTGTGTTACACATTAGACTTCTCTGATTAGCTTTTCATAAAGTAAGGTTCTGACCAAGTTGTAAGCTCCAGGAGACACTCCTTAGTGAAGCTTCATTTTCTTTGTAAAAGAATAAATCACAGAATGATGGTTTTAAAGGTTTGAAGCCACATAGGAGGAACACCAATATGAACCAACCAGTATTCCCAGAGCACCCAGGGACTTAATCACAGAAGAGTACGGAAGAGTACACATGGAGGAACCCATGGCTCCAGCCTCATGTGTAACAGAGGATGACCTTGTCAGACTTCAATAAGAGAAGAGGCCCTTGAACCTGTTGAAGGCTTGTTGCCCTAGTGTAGGAGAATGCTAGGACATTCTCCTAGTGAGTGGGTTAGTGAGCAGGGAAGGGGGTGGGATAGGGGGTTTTGGATGGGAAATGAGGAAAGGGGATGACATTTGAAATGTAAAAAAGAAAATATCTAATTAAAAAAAAGAATTGGATATTTGTCAAATATTTTCTGGAAAGTGAATAATCACCATCTTCCTTGTCATGGAAAAGATTATTATGGATATTTTTCAGTTATAGAATTGGAGCTCATGAGTAAACACTGCATCTGGGGAATATTTGTTCTGACACTGGGAATTTGGAAGCATGTCAATATTAAACACTTTCCTGATTGTTCCTTGTGAATCAGTTAAAGAATATATTAATAAAGAAGCAATGATGAGATTCATATAATTTAGTAAACTAACATTTTTCAACCAATGTGTTATTTTCCTTCCCTCTGGAAATGCATTCTTTGTCCCTCAAAGGCAATAGCTTCATTTAATTAGGGTAAATGTCATATAGTACTTATTGGCACTATGTGCAAATGAGTCTTTTTAAATCTGAAAGCTTTGGATTAATAACTTAAGTAGACCAGAGACAGAAAAACAAAACAAAACACCCAAAAGCCACAAGCCCTTCAACATCCCATAAGGCAGACATCCTACTGGCTTGTCATACCGAGTTAGATAGTATTTTTGGCACACATCCTAGAAGTAGCTTCTATACTCATTACTACTCCAGGAAACCTTTCATTTCCATCATCATGCTTAGCCACATGATAAGGTGTCCATGCAATGAAATAATTACTTGGAGACGCCATTTTCTTTTTACTGGCTTTCCATTTTCAAAAAGCTGGTGGTTCACTAGGGAGTTTTGGGCTCAGTCATAGCTAAATGTCTCAGCTAGTATTTTGCTGACACTAGAGATCTAGAAAAAGCTTGGTAGATATATCTGTTTAATTCATCTTATTTCCTATGTAGGCTAGAACACCAATTGGAAAAACTTTCACATAACCCTGGTCTATGGGCAAAACTGTGAGAAATTTTCTCAATTAGGCATTGATATGAAAGGGTCCATACCAATACAGATGGTGCCATCCATGGGTAGTTGGTCTTGGAATGTATAAGAAAATAAACTTAAATGGCTAATATGACAAACCAATAACCAGCTCTCTTCCATGGCTTCTGTATCAGGTATTACCTCCAGGTTCCTGCCATGGTTGAATTATTTCCTGACTGCTTTTAACGATAAATTATGATATAGAGACATAAGTGAAATAAACCCTTTCCTCCAAAAATTGCTTTTCGTCATGGTGTTTCATCATAGCAATGGAATTCCTAACTTATACATTTCCTCATGTCATTTCTATGTCTACTGATATTTTTATAATATTCTCTAACCTGTGATTTTGTCTTTTTACTTAAGAATTTGAGTAGACTCAGCTCTAAGATGAGGACCTTCTATTTTCATGAACTATCATTGCATAATCATCTTTTATAACTGAAAATTTCTACCAGACGCCACTTTAATCAATTTAATTTTATAATGGGTGAATTCATTATCGCTGAAGAAACTTCAAGGTCAAGGAAACTTCCCTATATTATAAGGACATGAATTGTCAGAATTGCACTTTGAAGCTGCAGTGAATCCATGGCATTTAACAATGCCCTGTCAAACTTCATCCTCCATCCTCTCAGTGATGATGATGATGATGATGAAAATAACGAAGGCGACAATGACTACAAACAATGATGGCCATTACTTTTTTATAAAGCACAGTAGATATGAGCCTCTGTGTACCTTTTTCTACCAAATACACCTATGCATGCAATCAATTACAGTGGTTACTCATAAGCTTTTCCTAAGATCATTTTATTGTCTTCTATTTTAAAGTTCTTCTGCTATAATGTAGCTGTCATTTTTTAAAAAGAATTTTATCTGTTTCCATAAGGATGGTATTCTATTAATGTCAAGCATCCCAGTGTTCTAAAACTTTAGTTGAGACGGAATTGATAGTATTGCTATAAAGATAAGAATATATGCTGCCTGACTGAAAGGAAAGAAAAGAACCATAAATTGTGCATATGCTTTCAAGGTGAAGAAGCCTTGAAATATCAGTTATTTGAAGAAAACCTTTGCATTTCATCCTTTCTATAGGAGAATCCCAGGCTGCATTATTCCTTTCATATGCCTCAGTGATTTTTAGTATGAAAGAACACTTAACTGGTTCAAAGTTTTGAACAAAGCTTCAATATTAAGCATGCAGTTATACACAGCTTCTTGGATATTTAATACTGGCTTTTCTTTTGGATTTACCATCCAAATCAGTGTCCAGGCTCATGAGGCTTCTCGGTAGTTCTCCAGGAAACAGGTCATGTGGGCTTCAAAAAAATGGACTCTCCTGATTTCCAGCTTTGCTCTTTTTAGAGTACAGGCAGGGAATTTACCCATACTATTGACTGAATGGATGTCGTGGGCTAACTGTTCCATTCTGGATTGAATAATTGTATTTAAACAAGACTTTTTGATTTCCCAGAATTTATAGTGTAACAACACAGTCTTGAAAAAAAAAAGCCAGATTTGATGCATGGAGACTATGAATTAGCTCTCAGCTTCAACACTTTTAGCAGCACACCTTATTTTTTACATAAACAGAAAAAAATGCAATGAAAAAATTAAAATGAATTCTAACTCGTTCATTTGTAATTTCAACTTTCATTTTCTCTCAATGTGAATAATTAATAGAGTTCATTAAAAAAACCTTTGACTTCTATCATTCTCATGTAGCATGTAGTAAAGACATGTATAGAGTTGGGAACAGGTCTTTCAACATGAATAAGTAAATAAAGTGTATTAAACTACCTTCTAATTCTACCCTTCCCAAGAGTAAATGTGAAATATGTGTAACATGCTGTAAAGAGGTGTGTGTGGAGTTAGTAACAGTCATGTGTGTATGTGTGTGTGTGTGTGTGTGTGTGTGTGTGTGTATGAGAGGGAGAGGGAAGGAGAGGGGGAGGGGGAGAGGGAGGGAGAAAGAGCAAGAGCAAGCGAGAGAGACAGAGAGAAGGGGTGGAGGGGGAGAGGGAGGGAAAGGGAGAGGGAGAGGGAGAGGGAGAAGGAGAGGGAGAGGAAGGGGTGACATGGACCTCCAGTTCCTTTTCTAAGTCTTGACTTAGAAGTTTCCATTTATGGCATGAAGCAAAATTGTCCTGGAATAGCACTATTTTCTTTTCTTCTCCCTTAAGTGTTATTGTCACTGAAATGGCTGTAGTAAGACTGACTGGTGATGACAACTGGTGACAACTGGCCTTGGCTCACTTGATTCATGATGCCTCAGCAATGTTCTGTCATCATTAACAGCACTCAGTTCAGACAGGGTTGTTGTGTTAGGGCTGAAATCTTGATTGGTTTAATGGGATGGGGGTATATCCCTTGTCAAGTGAGTCTCTCTATCACCAAAGAAACCTATCAAGAGGCTGAGATTCCTAATAAGCCAGCTACTATCTCTTATAACAAATAATGGGAGTGATTTTATGTGTCACATTCATCAACAATAAACCAATAGTTTTAATTCACACCCTAGTAGAAAACTGTTAAAAAACATGAACCATAGGAAACCATCTTAAATCAGTGATTTTAGGGGAAGTGTGTGTGTGTGTGTGTGTGTGTGTGTGTGTGTGTGTGTGTGTGTGTGTGTGTGTGTGTGTTTGTGTGTGTGTGTGAGAGAGAGAGAGAGAGAGAGAGAGAGAGAGAGAGAGAGAGGGGGTAGCATAGGGTGGGGTATATGTGCTCTCATGATGTACCCAAAAGTGCTCACAAATAGAAGGAGAATGGAGACAGAAGATGGTTCCTAAACAGTTCTTTCCCTATACTCTTCTCCTTCCCAAAGTCAATTTTACATTTCTGAATTCTATCACTGGAGGAATGCATTCATCACCATCTAAATAATACCCCTAACTTTGGAGTAGCTATTAAAGACATGACATCATAGTTTCATTGCCCATCACAATACAGTTCCTATTGTGTACTGGAATCTACTTCATAGCTTTAACAGACACGGAATAAGAAGTTTGAAAGTCTAATGAAACCTACATCAGAAACAATAATTTTGTTGTCTTGATGTTTTAACAGAAGGCACTCCACCCACTCGACAAGTTGCTCCCTTATTCCTCGTCATTCTCAAAGACTTTGTTTTAATTTTAAGGCAAGGAAATCCCATAAAGACAATTCTATGAAATCAGAAATACCTCTAAATATGTTTATATTACTCTCTCCATTTGAAGCAAGGTTAAGATTCCTAGGAATATGAACGAAAAGTAATATTTAAACAATGAAAGGATTTAGTGGATGAAATTGATATATAAGCACTTATGATAGCTACTCATTAAGTGAGAAAGTGTAGACTGTATCAATAAATAATGACATATGACAAGTGAATACTGTATACAGTGCATGTGTTATGATGGTGACATGTGCAATGTCTATGACTCCAAAGTAAAGAGTTTAACTCCATAGTCATCACAGAGATGTTATCCACATATTCACAATACCTTTAACACAACAATGAGCTATGTGGAAATTCTACAACAGGCTTCAAATTCTTTGAAACTTTGGATGGCTGAAGGCAAAGACAAAAGGCTATAAGGTTATATGCACAAAAATCTGGAAATGAAGTGGAATTCACCCAGTGACAAAATTCAAAATTTTAAAATTTACTTTTAGCTCAGAACCATCTTAGGGAGCTATACACTTTTATTTTTCTTTCTGAAAACTACCCCGTTTGTGTGTTGACTTTCTGAATACCATGCTGAGTATAGAAGGTGTGGTAACATTACTGTTTATACATTTTGAATTCCGAGTGTGTTAATATCTTTGCTTCATCCTTTGTCCTGGACTGAGATCCCATCTTCCAAGTAATCATTATCAGCATGATGTGCTGAGGAGAGCTCACTCCCTTCCAGCTAAGTGACAGGAGGAATTTTCAACACTTTCACCATCCAAGTCTTTTCAAATAAATAAAGAAATGGCAGTGCTTCATGCAAATAAATCCCTGCTGGGCTGGGCTGTATTTTTCTGACTAATTTCTCCCACTAACTACAGCTCTCCAGCCTCTGACCTTAAGGCAGCAGGCATTCTTTCTATAAACACATGCCTACTGTCAGCATTGTGCACTTGTCATCCATGATATCCCTAGTGACATATTAACTGTCTAAGCATAAGTGAGGTAAGGGGCAGGCACTTGTTAGAATACTCTTGCAGTCATGAAATGCATCATCCTCCTGTAAGTTTAAAACAGAATGATAAAGAACTGTGAGTAGCTACTCTGAGATATGTGATAATGCATTGGTTTTTCCTTCACAGGAACTACAGATCTGCTAAGGACATTGATATTCAGAGATTTGTAAATGTCCCAATTGGGTATAACAAGATTTTAAAGTACTGCAGGTACCATAACTAGGTAGCCCCGCTCCCCATGTGCTCACTCACAGTGGACTCCAGTATTGCTTTGATATAGCCTTTGCTAATATTTTCTAGATGCTGAATTTTATGTTAACACCAATGGATACACATGTGGTTGTTTCAAACTTGATCTTACACAGGAAGTATGGTTTTGTTTTGGGTCAAATGTTATTATGTAGAAACAGTGATTTCCCAACACATCATCACAATACCAGTCACCTAATTAATTAGCCCAGTAATAGAAATGAAGGTTTCAAGTAAAATAAAACATAGGGATTCTTCCATAGAGTCAGCTTGTGCCTAGGTATCCTGCAGCCACACAAGGTCTAGATCCTCATAAAACAGCATGGTAAACAATCTTCCTACATGGTCTCCTTCAACGTAGCCTATCATAGGTGTCCTTGGTAGATAGGGCTTTAATGGTACAATGTGAATATTTAAGGAGTCTTTCACTGGCGATCTTGAGAGGCACACAGCTTGCCACTAGGTCAAACACAAAGAGTAAATGCAGACAGGCAAGAAAAGACACCTGCCGACTGCTGATTTTAATGGCTTCAGGGCTGTTTTCAAACAGGTCATTGGTGTGGAGTTTTAATTAGTTGGTTTAAAATAAGCAAGGATGAGATAAAACTCCTGTTCACACAGACAGAACACCATATCCAAGCAAAATTTAACCTTTCTTTTTTATATTAGAAGTCCTAATTGAATGCACAATGGATACTGGGAAACATAGATTATAGACATTCATACACCTACCACTGCTAATGGGAACACAGTTGGACAGAATGCTACCTCCCTTCAGACTAACAGACATAATTACTTTGCTATTTTTAGGAGTTTGGAATAAGGAGATAAGCATGGTAGCAATATGGCTGCTTATAGGGAAGGCAAGGAAGGTCACCTGATAACAATATCAGTCAGGAAATTTTAGTTCATGTTTCCCTGCTTTTACATGCCTCTATACAGAGGTTAAGGGCATTTTAACTTGTTTTTATATTTTACTTTCTCATTTATTTCTTCCATTATGCAGTGGAAAAGAGTACTTAAGGGTCAGCATCAAAGACCTATCATCTGAGTCCCATTCTGTCTTTAGGAGAGTGCCACTAAATTGCCCCATGCAGATTAAACAGCCTCCTGTTTTTGGTGAAGTGCACTTCCTCTCTGCTTCTCTCCCCATCCCCCTCACCTTGCCACACACTTAAGATCTATTACAATGACTTTGTAGTTTAGCACCATTACATTTATTTATGACCCTCTTCCAGATAACCAAGACCAATTTGAATTTTGAATATGTTTTCCCCTAAGCATTGCTTATAGCTCAGAGGCCTAAATAAGTATGATGTCTCATCTATCATTCATGAAAGTATCAAACAAACAGCCTGTGTGAGATATTATTTATACTCTCAGGTTGAGGCAATGATTTATTAGTATTTACTTCTTTCTATGCTCCCTCAGATAACATACACTAATCTAATAGTTTTGTAGTGTAGAAAAAGTTTGTTTAGAAATAATGTACAATGTTGATAAGACAAAAATTTCAAAGTCCAAGCAAAGTACAAACGATATTTACTAACATCTGAGGCTAATCACTCAAGATAAAAATGTATATGTAGTATTCATACTGCGAAAAGAATTTACATCATAAAATCTTGTTTCATTTTTCTGTAGAGATCCTTTTCAAGGTATTTTCCCAAGACATTACTGGGCAGGCCATTTGTTTCCAGTGAAAATGAGGCAGGGATCCAATGAATGGATAGGCAATGAACCAGTGTTTGCAACTTGCTGTAACTCCAGTACCTTGGCAGAAGAAATACTAGTACAAAGTCTGCCTGTGCTACTTAGTGAGGTGTGATAGTCTAAACTGCATACCTAGACCCCCAAAATTTATAAATATAAATTTATATATATAAATTTAGAGGTATAAGTATATGTACATATGCATTTATATATATTATGCATGCACACATATTTTCTTATATATTTTGTGTGTGAGAAAGAGAGAGGGAGAAAAAGAGAGAGAGAGAAGAGAGAGACAGAGAGAGAGACAGAGAGAGACAAAGAGAGATTATATGTTATCTCAATCTTGGGGATAGAATTTAAAAATATACAATATTCCTTGTTATCACAGGTACATGATATTTGAAAGTTAAAATATTAAAATCTGTCTGCCAGCTCAGAACTAATAGCTTGGAGAAATGTTAAAAAAAATGAGGTTGATCAAAGAGAACCCTGGCTCTCTATAAGTTTTAGACTCACTTAATTTTTCAAATTTCTGACCAATTCATCATATATGTTTGTTTTATCTTTCTATTCCTATTCTTATAATAGATGCCCCAGCTTAGGGAAATCGAGGGGTTATGTGGGAATGGGTTGGGTGGAGGGGCATATTCTTGAAGTCAGGGGGTGGGAGGATGGGTTGAGGGTTTTCAGGGAAGTCCGAAACCCGGAAAAGGTATAACATCTGAAATGCAAATGAAGAATATATTCAATTAAAAAAAGATTTATTTCTTCTTGAATTGACAGGCAAAATTATAGGTTTAACATTTCTATTATTTTATTCATTTACTTATACTCTACATGACTGACTCATCATTTGTGTAACTAAATTAAGGGCCGGGTGTCAAAATACTTATTAATTGAATACCAAGGTAATGGCTACAGTGTGTCTGCTAATGTATTTAGCTTTAAGTTATTAATGTCTGTGTTGTTACTCAATTCATCTGTGATAGCTAACTCTCTGTCTCTCTGTCTTTTTGTCTCTCTGTTTCTGTCTGTATCTCTCCCTGTCTCTGTGTCTGTTTGAATCTCTCTCTCTCTCTCTCTCTCTCTCTCTCTCTCTCTCTCTCTCTCTCTCTCTCTCTCTCTCTCTCTCTTTCTCTCTCCCTCTCTTTGATGTGAAGATTAGAATATTGTCAGGATGAATACACTCAATTATATGCAGTGATTAATCTGATAAAATGTGGAAAATGGTACTGAGCAGTTCTTTAAAGCTGGTGTCCCACTTTGCCTACATTGAGAAGCTATTGCACATCACCTGTAGTTGACTGTGTGAGTGAATGTAGCCAGCCCTTCAGAGAGGGAAACAGAGCTCGGTCACTTTAACCGACACTGTGCTTTGGTTTGCTAAGATGAATTGCTCCAAGTTTAACAAAATTAAAGACATAGTGTCCTAGATCCCTTTTACCAATTGGTACATAAATCACACCATCTCCTGGCAGCCCGTTTTCTCTGTTATGACTTATGGTTTTGTTTTATGACAGTAGCACTAGATTTATAATCATTTCTAACAGCCTCAATCCCACTTTTACAGTTTTCTAACTTTATGATCTTAGAAAAAAATACACGGTAATCTTTGTTTCCTCATTAAAATGAAAAGCTTTTCCTTGTTCACAGCTTTGAAATCATGATAAAATAAGTCCATTCAGTTTATTCATGGAAGACTTAGAAAGTTAGCTGTTTTGTATTGTAAAATATTATAGCTTTTTTTTTCTCTTGTGATTAAAGATACTTTGTAGAATATTAGCTTCTAGAATTTCCAGTCTCCAGAATACTTGTACATATAAATTTATTCAGATTTTCTTCTCCAGCATGTACATGGTTTTTTGTTGAGTTGAAACATTTCTTGTTAATGATTAAAGGTCTCAGAAGAAAGAACTTCTTTTTGTTTTAATGTCACCCTGGTACATCTAAGAAAATGCACCAACAGTCAGGAAATGATTTCTAATCTTATTTTATTTCATTCAGCATCTGTCTACCTTCAATGTCTGTACCCCTCCCCTTCCTAGAATAGGCGTAATCTGGGACATTCTATGTCATGTTGCAGTGTCTTTAATGAGTTATCCTATCCCTCCAGATTACATTTCTCTTTATTTTAAAGGCATTCACTAACAGCAGCAATTCTCCAATCATGTTAACAAATATGCAGTGGTGTGTTATTACCAATGAAGTAGGAAGAGATTGATCACTAGTTAATTAATTTATAATCATCACAATTATTTAATACTTAGATATCATTTACTTCTGTGTTTTCCTTGACTGCTATGGACAAGGCCGAAGAAGATTATACTTTTTTCATTTATTTAATTCATTTTTGATATTATACTACAATTATACCATTTTTGCTTCCCTTTCCTCCTTCCAAACAACCTATATACCAATCTCCTTGCATTTATGCAAATCCATGGCCTTCTTCATTAGTTGTTTGTTGTTTTGTTGGTGTTATTGTTATTGTTGTTGTTGCTGTTGCTGCTGGTGGTGGTGGTGGTGTGTGTGTGTGTGTTCATGTAGGCATGTATATATATACACTCTGAAGACATCTATGACTTATATTTCAAGTATTTAAATGATACTTTCCCCCCCAAAATTCTGTTATTTTCTGGGGTCCTTTAGACAGCTAGTTATAGGTGTGTCCTGAATACTGTTATGAGTTGAATTGAGAAACAGAAAGGAATATTATTGAATTCCTTTTGTGTAAAGTTGAAGTTCCCTCTCTGAAATCAGAGAAGGGACCACCAGGTTTGGTTTCCTGATCCCATTAATGTCAAAATCTCTTGACAAGATTATCCACACTGCTGTCTCAAGTTTCTCTCCTGCTTACATCTCTTAAACCTAATCTGATTATGTCTCCACCTGTCACCCCCAACTGTAACTGTTGTTGCTGAGAGCAATGTCTCTATTGGTAAACCAAAATTCACACACTTTGCTCATACATTATCTTTGAATACTACTTGATGCTACTTATATCTCTGAATAGCATGGAAGTCTCTTTTCCCTTGATATCACTGCACAGCACTGTCCTGTCTTCCTTTCCTTCCCCTCTGCTCCTGAGACTACTCCATTTCTTTCTCTTCTTAATTTTCAAGGTCAATACTTAAAGAAACCAGTCTGGCAATTAACCCTATTTTACTCTTCACATGCTTATTAGAATATTTTATCTGGTTCTGTGACCTTGAATATTACCTATGGTCCATGAATCTCAAATCTTTACTCCTTAAGCTCCCTTATGCATTCTGGATTCAGTTGCCCACAGTAAGTGCCAGCAGATTCTTAGATGTACTACCCCTGTTGTTAGCTATTAGAAGAACTTATTTCTTGCTCAGATCTAGAAACTTTGTTTGATTCTTTGAGCAGATGATCAATACAAACAGGATGTATATGAAATTATTTGCCACTGTTATGGCTTAGACAGTGTCTGCTACAGCATTCCCTTCCAGCGTTAGCCCTACTTGCATTGCATGGCTCTCTAATTGCCACCTCCCTGTTGGATCAATCAGTTAACAGCATCTTGCTCATCTCTCATAGCCAACCTTATGCCATAACATTTCAAGCCAACCTACTGACATAGCATGGGAGATAAAAGATTTATCCAAGAATTGTAGCTTTAGACATTTATAGTCATTCACATATCAGTGAAAAGTGGGTTTGGGTACACACATACACACACACACACACACACACATATGCAGAATAGGAAAAAAAGACATGTAGAGAGAGATAAAGAGAGACAGAGAATGAGAGAGAGACAGAGACAGATAGACAGAGACAGAGACAGAGAATGTGTGTGTGTGAGAGAGAGCGGGAGGGTGGGGGGTGGAAAGAGAGAGAGAGAGAGAGTGATTCATCTTACCCATAATATTTATAAGTTAAGGGAGGAGGGTCAATAAAAATATTCAGTCATAACAACAACAATAACAACAAGTGAAAAAAGAAAAGAGAAACAGAAAAGCAAAAACAAACAACTTGAGTCCTGTTACATGACAAATCCAAGGGCAATGAAAACAGTAGATAGGAATTTGTACTTCTAATTTCAATTCTGCTTAGCTTCATGATCTCATTATTATATAACATTGCACCTATCAGACTCAAATTCCACCCCAAGTCCTACCTGAGATACTAGGTAATAGCCCAAGGTATCATTTCATGATGACATATGTGCCATTGTGCCACTCACAGAGCTGCTTTGGACTTGGCAGTATATATTTTGATAATTTTCACTTTTATATTGTATTCTATAATTCTATAATGTCTAGTTCATGAGCTCAGAGTTTTCACTATAAAACTTTCCCAAGTATATATGGATTTAATATACTCTATAAGCCATATGATTTCACTATCATTATAATCTAATTATTTTATTTTTTCATTTTTATTTACCTAGAATTATTATGTGTACTTCTCTCTGTGTGTGTATGTATCTATAATTTATGTGCATGTGTTTATACTGAACCACTTGCCTGTACACAACAGGGGCTAGAGGGGGATGTCAAATATATTGGCTCCTCCAATCTGCAACTTACTCCCCAAGGAAAAAGTCACCCATTGAACCTAGAGATAGGCTGGATGGCCACCAGCTCCAGTAATCCTCCGGTTTGCATAGCACTGGAGTGGCAGGTTGATGCAAGTCATAGCTGACATTTTGCACAATTTCTGGGATTTAAACTCAGGTTTCCCCATGCCTGTGCAGTATGTGCTCATTTCTAATAAACCATCTTGACAGTCTTATGAAAAGAAGTACTTCTTTGCAATGAGCATTAAGTATTAAATAATACTATGGACTGACCATTTTAAATTTTTACCTTGTTCATCTACATTATTTCAAAATCACTAAAAATTATCATGTGGTCATTGGTGCTTTGCTTATAAAAACAGGACCAGAAAAGGCAGGATACCTGCCTAAAACTATATCAACTAGTTCAGAAACAAATTTATCAGTTGAAATATGTTGAAGAGTAAAGCTATATTACAACGGGATTTTTTTCTAAGACTGAAAATTACACACAAGTACATAATTGTTGAATATGTCCTTCCTTATGTGACCCTCATAAGAACCTGGCTATATGATGTAAAAGAACATAAAGTCAAGAGTTTAAAGATAAAAGATACTTTAAATTTTACCGATTGCTATTATCATGGCTGCTTATTTTTAAAATCTTACAACAATCTACTCAAACAGTGAAGATTATTCTTAGTTCCTACTCTTTGTTCTGCATATTTACCTAAAGCACTAGATTAGAACTAAGATTTATTTGTTTACCTGGAACATTTGCAAAATAAAGTGTTTTAAGGATTCATATAAAACCATTATTGTGTAGTTAATACTAAATACTATGTGGATGTAGGATATGAAAGGTCAGAGTTGCCAATGTGTTTCAGGAAGTAAGAAAACTTGCTATCAAGACTGAAGCCCAGAGGTGACTTTGCAAGTCTCATGGTAGAAAGAGAGAACTGAATTCCACAACTGTCCTCTGATATCCAACATGGTATGATAATGCCCATGTGAATCCATTACTATGTACAGTGAGTATGCATATATACAACAAACACACACACACACACACACACACACACACAAACCTAATAAACAAAAGAAGAAAAGAGAGAGAGAGAGAGAGAGAGAGAGAGAGAGAGAGAGAGAGCGAGAGCGAGAGAGAAGCAAATTAATAACTGTTTTGAATTCACCCCTCTCTTCTTTAGAAGCCTTGTAGGAAGCATCAAAGTTGTTGTTGTGACATTATTTTAAGTTTAAGTAAAGAAGCATGAGATAAGATTGTTTAGTGTTATTCTTTTCCTTTTATGATCGAATTTAGTCATTTTAGCATTCCTAAGCTGTGATTTTTCTGAACAGCATGGCTCTTTTTCACTCATGGAGAGTCCTCATGGGGAGGACGCTCATCTGTTCCTTGTTACTGCAGATCCCTGCACATGGGCTGTTTACTTGATGTTGGCTATGAAGGGGGTTGAGTGGTGCTTTGCAGATGTATAGGAGAAATACTTGAATCTTTACTGAATCTTGTCATTAGTAATACAGTATTTCTCACTGTTAGTACTCTATTATTTAAATTTACCTATTTAAAAATACCTCTCTACTTGGAAGGTAAAATCAAAATTAAACTTAGTTTTCCAAGAATCATGACTTCTAGGCCATGTATTTTTCTATAGCTTTGATTCTACAGACCTTGTTTCTTTTTTCTGCTTTCTTTTCCTTCCATTTGCTTATGTACATCAGGTATGTGTGTATGCATGTGCATCGGTGGGTAGATGCACATCTTTATTCCTTGTTGTTCAATTTTATTTATAGAGACATGATCTTCCAAGGACTGCAGAGCTCACCATTTCTACCCATTCCAGATAGGCATTTGAAGCATGTCTCCTGTGTCCAGGGTGTTGTGGTGGCCGGAAACAGCCATGCCTACAGAGCTTCTATGTAGATTCTGAGAATCTGAACTCTGATTCCCAGACACATGTAGCAAGTGCTTGCTCTACTGAGGTATTACTCCCCAGCTAACCTTGTTTCCATAATAACTTTATGTACTATTGCATAATTGATGCCTTAGAAAATGTTCTCAACTGACCACTTACTGAATATAGTGTTGCATACCTATAACTACAGCAATTAAAAGGCTGAGATATGTAGATCGTGGCTTCATCCCAGCCTGAGCTGCACAGCAAGACATTTATTTTAAATAATTTGCCTACATTTTTAATAATAATTTACAATTGTAGGTCATAAAATAATATTTCATAAATTATGCTAAGATAATAGCTTATTCTTGGCAGACTTATGTACTTGATATATGTAAGATTATTGTATAATTGGAGGTTTATGGAACCTAAGCTAATTCCTTATTAAGAATTTAGTGATTTCTTCAATAAAATATAGCACCCATTGGTTTAATTATTTCACTTACTTATGTATACATTTACAGAGTAGATTTCAAAAGTGTTCAAAGCACTTTTAAAAGTACGATCTAATAGTGCTATTGAGGACAAACCTACTCCATCTTGGAACCAGCCTCGAGCTTAAAAGAAAAAAAAAAAAAGCCTGAGAACTTGGCACACAGCTGAACCCAAGCTGCACCCAAGTACCAGGAATGGTATCACAGCTTGTCCTTGACCAGTGTTACTTCCTAACTACTTCCTAGCAATAATTATTCAGATTCATCTGAATGTTTCAGATGTACTTTGGGACCGTTCATGGTTGTATAGTTTTGCTTCAGAGAATGCACCTGTTAGGTCACAATAAACATATAGTCAGATGCTTGCCAAACTGGATCCGCCCCTAACTTCTATTACCTATAAAACTGTGTCCCAATGAAAATTTGGGGCTACTTCACCAAACCATCCTGTAGGCCTGTGGTAAGTAAGCCCAAACTGGAGTTTGGAATAAAGAGACCCTAATGTGATTACATCAGAAACAACTCCTTGGTGGTCTTTTGGTGTTCATGAATACTTCCTATAACACTATCAAAATGTAATTATAAAAATGAATTATCCCATTCAATGATTAAAATTACTGACTTGATTATACACTTCTCCTCTGCAAAATGAAAATTTACTATACTTCATGGCTAAAGGAGGTTTTGACGTAGAATTGACAGCCTCCTCCTTCATTGCTCTTTGAGGGCAGCGGTACTTGGTGTTCATTCTTTCAAGGAGTCAATCAAAGCCTGCTGATGCCTAAAGCTAAAAATTAGCATATAATCTGACAAAAGAAATATCAGGCAATTTTGCCTGGACAAAGATTCACAATAACAATCAGTATTGGAAACATACAGTATAATCTATAATTATCAATAAGGGAAATACATGGGCAATTTTATTATCAGGGAAATATGTGAATTTTTACTGCTTATTTTTAATCTTAAGTGTGTAATATGCTCATGTCTGAAGGAGAGAGTACACGTTTGCACATATTGAAACATGCAGAAGAAGTTAATCATACATATACATATGCTTGGGTAACAGGCTTGTAACTAAGATTAAACATGGGTGAGTTTAACTTTTATGTTTACTTGTTATATTTCCTTATTGCTCAATAGCAGAAGCCTGCCGAATCAGAGAGATTGTAAACAGAGCCCAAATATAATTGATTATTATATAGCATGAACTCTGACTGCCTGAGCCCTAGCCACTATTAGTGCCGCACACATTCTTGGTTTCCTTTTTCTAATATTAAATATAATAAAATCTTGACTGTTGGAAAATATTGGTGGGAAGTCTGGTAGATTAGAGGCTTTAATATATCTTTCCTACAGCTTTCCATAATGTTGCAAATGTATGTGAGTCCTTTGCCATTTGCTATCCTTGTACCCAAACTATCTAAAAGATGGGGTGTACCTAGAGGTTATTTCAACACTGCTGAGTATATTTTAGTTCTGAGTTCACATTTGAAGCTTAAAGAAGCTGTGATTTGTGGCTCTGCAATTTTGCTTTATGAGATACTCCCATATGTAAACCCTTTTCTGCACTCCTGAGTTCATGCAGAGAGGTCCACACACCATAAGATTGGTGTCTTCTTCTAGCCCTCCTTTCAACATTATGGGCATTTCCTGCTCCAAACTGTTTTCTCTAAGTGTTTATTTAAAAAAACAAAAAAACAATATCAGGCTTTTTCCGGTTGACAATTTTCTCATTGCTTGCTTGGCAAATTAGTTGTGAGGCTATTTTGTAGCTTAATCTTTTTGGTACATGATGTTATCATATGACTCATAGGTGGCTTGGTGCTGAGCAAAGGTGTGCCACAGTGTATGGAAGGACTGTTGTGAAATGTTACATAGCACGACAAAATAATAATAGACAGAAAAAAATGAATCACATGTTTGACATGAAAAGAAAAAGAATAACATTTACTAAGAAAGCACAATTATGTTGGTGACAATGCATCTTAGCAGAGAGACATACCAATAAACATTTTCAATTGCTCAAAATTCTTCCATCTGGTACACTTTTGGCAAGAAAATAAATACTAAGGTGGAAAAGTGAGTATAATTTAAGTGAGCTTATAATAATCGTAGTAATAATAATAATAATAATAATAATAATAATAAAATCGTAGTGAAAACTCTTCTTGCATCCTCATGTTTCCACAATAGCATACAGCTGGGTTCTATCTTTTATTGTGTATATTATTTAAAAGTTCTGTTTCCTTAAACTTTGATCATGTTGTATTCCTACATATGGTTCTATTTGGCACTTGAAAGAGAAAGCATATAAAAGGTCAGGAGAACAGTAATACCTCCATCTAATAAAAAGAATGTGTATCTTCTTTCAAATATACAAGCATTGCACTAAGGCTTTATTTAATTATTATTTCTTTTGTCTTAATAGGTGTCCATCCAAGGTAGTTAATATATAACTAACAACCCAAAGAATCACTTTAATACTTAATCTCAGTTTCAGTTGTTGATTTCACCTTTTTCGCAACATATTTTATATGTGATACATATCATGTCTTTATAGATAGCAATGTGATGATTTAAATGATACATATCTTTCCATATACTCTCGAAGTTGAATAATCAATTCCCAGTTTAGTTTTGTCTGGGAAGGTGGAAGGGGTGTTGATTTGCTGGAGGAATTATGCTGGTGGCAAGTTTCAAGGTTTTGAAAGCTGCAATGCATTCCCAGTTTTGTCTTTTTGCTTACTCTTTTCAGAAAGATGTAAACCCTCAGCTCTCAACTTACAGCTCTAGTGTAGATGCCTGTCTGCTGCCACTCTTCCATAATATTAATGGATTCTTATTCGTCTGAAGGAGTTAATCCCTACATAAATTCTGCCTTTCATAGTTCCCCTTGGTCATGGTGTTTCTCCACAACAGTTGAAAAGTAAATAAAATACCAATAGGTCTATATATTTAAATAGGTATACATATACATGGCAGTACCAGTTATAAAGCATTATGAGTAACTCTTATTAGATGATGAATGAATCTTCTATATGTTCTTATTTTGTGGCAAGACACTAGGGCATGTGCCACAGCAGACAAGTGAACATGAGAGAACTATTGAAAGTTAGCTCACTCCTTTCACATTGGGGAGTTTCAGGGATCAAATTCACATCCTCAGGTTTGACAGCAAGATTTTTTTCTTTCTGAGCCATTTCTCCAGTTATGTTATAAGAATTTAAAAAGTACAGTACAAGATCAATGAGCAAAGTAAAACTGAAACAAACTCCTATACCAATCAATACCTATACCAGAAGTCCATCTATGGATTTGTAATAACACAAATGGGTCTGTAGAACATTGTGCTAAGTGAAATGAATTAACCATGGGAGAAATTAAGGCATTGTCACATTCATTGGTGGAATTCAACCAAGAACACAGGGGCAGAGATAGAATGATGTTTCCCAAGAAGCTGGGGTTAGGGTGAGGGTAAAGGAAATAATTTGACCAAAAGGTACAGAGTCTCCATTATAATAAACAAATACATTCTGAAGGTCTATATTTAGATGGTTATTATATGTATTGTATTATATTGCACTGAAGTTTGTTATGAGAGTGTATTTTAAGCAGTGTCACCATAAAATTGCAAAGGCAGCCATATGAAGTGATAGGCAGGCTATCAGACTGATTATAATAATATACACATACAAATGCATCTTATTGTACAGCATTGTTATATATAATTTTTACATATCAAAATCTGGCAAAACTGAAAAATATGAAAGTTAAATACTAGAAAATATGTACATATAAGCCATTGAGTACTCTCACATTCATGATGTCTCTCATCACAATTGGCAGTCTCTTTCTCAACAGTACTACTTCCTTGCTTTTGGATAATTCTCTGAATACTTTGGAAAACAGAAAATATATGCAACGTTCAATGTAAGAGGTGGCACTTGATTCCCAAAATAATGCTGCAGTTATAGTTTACTATTACATATACATCATTATGTCCTATTGTAAAGCAATTATTTAATATCTCTAAAGAATCAGTTATTTTAGAAAAAAACAATGTTCTTAAGATTATTATTGTCAAAACTGTCTAGATTGTTAAGCAGAATGTGCAAAGCTAATAAATTGCTAAAGTTGGCTAAATTCTATATTTTTGTTCCTAAATAATTATTTTAGCCTTTATTCATTAAAATCAAATTTAATTTTAGCTAAATAAAGTATAGAAAATAGAAAACTGGTATTATTTTTACAATAATAGAAAATGAGATTGCATTTATATGTGCTTTGTGTGTATATATGTGCTTTGTGTGTATATAAGAACCCATAAACATCAAGCATAAAAGTTCACATATGCACTCACAAAGGTAAAATTAATGACAAAAGATAAAATATACTAGAAATATAACTTATACTTTATAATCATAGAAAATATATATTAAAATATAAAGAAATGTAATTTTACATTTGAAATACAAAATTTAGAGAAAATAATATAAGTAAAAATAATTTAGGATGACAGAAAATACATTAATTCAAATGTCTTTGCAATATGGCACTCTGAACTTTAAAGCAAATATTCTCTATTGAGATAAATACTGTGACTTAAAATAGCAAATACTATATAAATTAAATATTTGTCTAATTATTTTAAAAAATCTTCTTAGGGCAAAATAATTTAAGTTTAACATTTACTTGACTTTTTAATAACTGTTAATATTTAAATGGCTCAGTCTTTCTCAACACATAATGGCCTTCGTTTTATTTTAAAATAAGATATTGATGATAAATATTAAGTACAGTTGTAACTATATCACTAAAATATACCAAAAAAAGCATATCTTGGAATTGCAAACCATTAAAACAATAGAGAGGAGGCTAAGAATTCATTGTCGTTATACATTTTCTAGGTCAAATCTGTTTAGATATTTGAGGACAATATTAGTAAATTTTGAATCTAAGTAGTATTATAATTATTTTTATGAGAAATCTAATCTCTAGATCCTCTTACATCTTAAATCTCCAAGTGCAGTAATAATACATAGAGTATTTCCAAGAATTATACTTTTGACTTAAGCTATCCAAACTCAAAAAAATTGCAATTTTTTTAAAATTTTGTCTTTTATTAAGTTCATATGTTATTGGCCAGTCTTTTTTTGACTCTTTGTTTTCATAAAAATAATTGGATTTATTGTAGTGTGTGAATGTGTGTGTGTGTGTTTGTGTGTGTGTGTGTATGCACACACGCATGCATGGTTTGAATAAGTTTGGCCCCCATAGATTCATGTTTGAATGCTTGGCCCATAGAGAGTGGCATTGGTAGGATGTGACCCTGTTGGAGTACGCGTGACTTTGCTGGAAGAAGTATGTCACTGTAGATGCTGACTTTGAGGTCTCACATATATGCTCAAGCTCTGCCCAGTGTAAACCAGCCTCCTCTTTGCTCCTTGTGGATCAAAATATAGAACTCATGGCTCATCCAACACCATGTCTGCCTACATGTTGTCATGCTTCCCGCCATGATAATAATGGACTAAACTTCTGAAACTGTAAGTCAGTCTCATTAAATATTCTCTTTTATATGAGTTGCCATGGTCATAGTAACTCTTCACTAAGATGGTGTATGTACCATTTTGTTTTATTTACCATCTTTCTACTATAGGTGATTCTGTTTTCATATCATATGTTCCATTATCCTGTTGTGTTTCCCATCTCTACCTCCATTAGATCCCTTCCCCTTTTTGCCATTCTTACTTTAAACACAAATGAAATGAAAAAAAAAAAAACAAGACCTATGGAGCCATTTTTTTTTTTAAAGAAGGTACTGGACCCGCTACGATGGCTAATCTTGGTTATCAACTTGACTACATCAGGAATTGATTAGTACCCACCTATGAGAGATTTCTGATTAATCTGAAGAAAGAAGATGTACTTTTATTCTGGAACATTGAGGTAATAAGGCACACCTTTATTCCAGATATTTAATCCAGATCTAATCTGGGTCATACTTTTTTTTTTTGAAGCAGATGTAAGGACATAACAGAATGAAGGATTTTCTCTTTGCCTGCTTGCACTTACCTTGCTATCAAGTCTACTCCTTCACTGACATTAGTGTCTATTTCTTTGGGATTTCAGAGTAAACAGAAAACTAGTTGGGACAGATAACCTCTTGGACTGAGAAACAAGTGGATGCTTGAACTTTCTGTTCACAGTCAGCCCTTATTGGATTAGCTGGACCACAACCAGAAAGTCATTGTAAATAATACTCTGGCCCGTGTGTGTGTATGTGTGTGTGTGTGTGTGTGTGTGTGTGTGTGTGTGTGTATTATAGTTATAGGTAGGTAGATAGTAGAAAGCTGTAGAGGCTTATTCTGTAGCTTCTGTTACTCTGGAGAAACCAAACCAATACAAGTCACAAAGACGAAACTAACAGAATTCAATGTGCCTGCGTCTATAACTCAAGTCTTCTGCTGTAATATCTTGCCTCATAATAAGCCTCTGGAAAGGTGGGGGCAAAGGAAAAGAAGGATGATGAAGATTTTTCTTTTAACGTATATCTTATTTCGCAATATTTTAGGGAAAAGTATGTGGAGAGAGGAAAAGAAGGATAAAATTATTTCTTTTAACACATTTGCTATTTTGAAATATTTTAGGAAAAAAGTGTCTTCGACTTCATGCTGACTTAATGTTCATAACATCATGGTCTGATTTTATGCAGTACATACACATGCAGGCCATGTTCCTTTCTTTATAAAGCCCTCATTGTCTTGCTAGATATGCCTGCTTCTGCCCTGCTAGGAAATGTTGGAAAGTGTGAATTTCCAAACTATTATAAAAGATGGCTGTCTACCAATTATAATTTTCAAGATCTTGGAAAGAATTTGGCCAGTGGAAATTCTTAGTCCTTTTGCTAAATCACTGGGGCCTAGCCAATGGGAGAGGGTTCTCTATTGAGGGCTATGGCAGGACACTCAGTGACGCTAAAGAGGGGAGATGCTCACTTCATGCTTATTAAATATTTGGCAAGTGCTGGAAAAACTTCAGTTGGGTCAGACAATAAAGTTTACTTTGAAGAAGATTATAGAATTTCTCCATATTGATGTCATACCTACCCATAAGAAAGATTCAGGTCAGCTTTCCAAGCTTTCCTAGATTTAACCCTTCTTTTAATTACTTATTAATGACTTCTTAGCCTTGGATTTTTGTCAAAGTAAACTATCGAAGTTCGGACAACCTTTAGGGAAAATATTAGCAGTTTTCCTAAAGTAAAACCAAATAAAATGAATTAATTAAAATGATAAAAATTAAGATGGACCAAAAAAAACATCGAAAATTATGTAAAACTAGCTTGCTAGCTATGACTATTGCACAAACATGTCTCACAGAACTGTATAGAACAAACGGAAATTACCTAAAAGAATAAATGCACAAATTAACAAGGTGGCACTTAAGAGATTATAAATGTTCAGATAGCTAATACATATACTCTAGTGAAGATACTAAATTCTACTCATAATTAATTAGAAAATGTGTTCATTTGTCAAGTGGTTAAGTACATGCAGAACTTTTCATAGTGAGTAACTAAAACTATAGGAAGAAATGGCCACTCACAGTGTATAGAAAGTGTGAATTGATGTGATCTTTCTGTATGACTTTTTGACACCATTCATCAAACTGTATAAAGTATGTTTGCACATTTGGTCACAGTAATATCACAGCTGGGGATTTGTCTGTGGAATATATTCCAAAGTGGCACATTTTCAACAAGGAGCTATGAAGTAGCTTGTAATAGCAAACTACAAGAAAAAAGAATTAGCTAGTGTATTAAAGCTAGGGCACTGGTTAAACAAAACACCACAACCACAGAATTTCCTTCTTGTTTAAAAGTATAAGGACAGTTCACATTGTGAAGATCAAAGTTTTGAGGCATGTTTTAAATGAAGTAAAATAATATCCAATATAGTATGAATAAAGGTTCTGTGTGATATTGTGGCCACTGTGTTTACTTTCTGAACACATGACACATTCTGGATGCTTAGTCTATCTTTCACATAAATAATCACCTTCTGTCGCCTCAGCCAATCTGTTATCCTTGGCCTGCAATTGACAGCTCTGCAATTTGTTATTATGGGTCTAGTTCAAAAAAATATTTTGTTATGAGGCTCATTTGTGCTCTGTTTTTGTTTTAAATTCTTAATGTATCATGTCATAATTTTTTTTGCATTAAAACTAATCTGAATAAAATGACACATACACACAATTATACATTGACTCATTGATTAATCACTTTTGCTTTATTTTTTGTTTGGTAAAGCTAAAACTAATCAAATAGTTATTACAAATGACAAGGGGGGGAGAGAGAGAGAGAGAGAGAGAGAGAGAGAGAGAGAGAGAGAGAGAGAGAGAGGTGGTCTTCTCTGTTGCCCCAGAAAACTGATCCATCAACTTTGATAAATGTTAGTGTTTGATTGCATACCCCATGGCCTTAAAAGAGTAATTCATCTCTCTCCTGGAGTCTCAGAGTCTCACCAGCATTCACACCAAGAGTTTATCTCAGAACTTCCCTGGGTTCAAAATCTGGGAACAATTTTAATGTTTTCTTAAGGCTTAGGTCCTCATAGTAGGGAACAATTAGCTCTTATTTACAGATATACCAAACTCTAGAGCAAGTACTTCCAAGCTCACTTCTGGGGTTGATCCTTTGGGTACTAACTAGCTCAGGCCTCAGATTCCTCCTGGCATGCTTACCCTAAACTATTTCTTAAGAGGGTGGCTCTGCTCAGAAAAAAAGGATCATGGAATAAAGTGAAAATGAAGGTTGCAACATTTTCATAGTCGACTCTGGGCAGAGGCATATCCCATCACTCATGCCAGATTCTACGGTACATAGCTCCCACTTTTATGTTATGGAAATTAATTTTAATACCTTCAAGGATGTAAGGACACATTCTGAATGTGCTTTATTCTCTGTACAATAGCACTAAGTTTATCATTTTAACCTTTGATGAGCCATACGTTATGCTTCAGAAAATTACAGGATATAAGGAGTTTATTATTTTTATCTTTTTATCTTTTTTTTTAAGATTTATTTATTATATGTAAGTACACTGTAACTGTTTTCAGACACTCCAGAAGAGGGTGTCAGATCTCGTTACAGATGGTGGTGAGCCACCATGTGGTTGCTGGTATTTGAACTCAGGTCCTTTGGAAGAGCAGTCGGTGCTCTTAACCACTGAGCCATCTCACCAGCCCTAAAATGATATATTTTCTTTTCTTTTTTTTTTTTTAAGATTTATTTATTACATGTAAGTACACTGTAGCTGTCTTCAGACACACCAGAAGAGGGTGTCAGATCTCATTACAGATGGTTGTGAGCCACCATGTGGTTGCTGGGATTTGAACTCAGGACCTTTGGAAGAGCAGTCAGTGCTCTTAACCGCTGAGCCATCTCTCCAGCCCTAAGGAGTTTATAATATTACAGATAAGAACGTTTTTATAGCACTATTGCTTAATCAATATTATAATAAATGTAGACTTAATATTTTCCATTAAATATAAAGGATATTTTTCTGAAGCTGGAGAGTTCACCAGTCAAGAGTCAGCACTCAACCCTAAATATGAAAGATATATACCCTTTCTCCACAAGGCTCAGGAATTTTCCTTGGAATAGAGGGTAGAGCAATGTTAACTAGAGTTGGTAGATAACTTCATGAAAATTGTGTTTTCCAGCCAGTTTCATATATGAACTCACAATAACTATGATCCCAACCACAAGATAAATCCAAGCTCAAGCCAGAAAAAAAAAATCCCAGGATGAATGAATGCTGGTAGGAATAAAATTTCACCACTAGCTGAGAAGCTATTGACATTTAGTAGCTGCTAGAAGAAGTAGTTGTATTTAATGATGTGGTCCTTGGTGGGACAACCATATTTCAAGACAAGGAAGGCTCCAACCCCAGCAGTGCCTGGTCAACACTTATGAACTCCATGGAGTTAGGATGGGGGACTTTAAAGAGGATTTGGCAGGGAGATTATAATGAAGATGATGACTATAGTAAAAGTTTAAAGAGGAGAGACTATAATTAAAATCTATCAGATGAAATTCTCAAATAATTAAAAAAAAAAAACATTGTTTTAAACAAAAGAGTAAGTACTGCTCAGGCAAACTACCCAAATTCAAATGTTCATGCTGTTCATAATGGGCACAGTTCTCAACCACTGTAACTCCAGCTCCAGGAATTGGTCTACCATCTTCCAGTTTCTATGGGTACATGCACACAGTAGTCACACACACATGCATAAATGGAGATAAAGAGAGAACCATAAAAAAGAAAAGATGTTTGACGCAGATATTACTTTTAATAAATAAATAAAAGAATCATGGCCCATGAAACAGTTATTAAGAATATTGAATATCTTTATTTTATGAAAATTAAAAACTTTAGCAGCAAACTTCTATCCTTTCACATTTATTTGATTAAATTTCACATTTGATGTAGGATTGGAAATACATATAGTGTTACATGTACTTGAAAAGGAATAAATATCTTTCTATTGATTAAAGAACCCAAAGTAGTTGAAGTTCTTCAACATAAAGCTGAATCTTAATAAATTTTCCATAATTAATCAACAAACATAACTAGACATAGATATTGAACACATATTTCAGGTGCATATGACTTACTTCTTTCCACAAACTTCAAATTAGATTGTTTTCCACACATATAAACTAAGTAACACATAAATTCAATTGACATGTTTTTTATCTGAGGATAATTCATATGTTTTATGTTATGTCAGCCTTCAAACAGTAGCTATTCATTTCTGATAAAAGTAGGACCAGATAAACTTCAAACAGGAGACATACAAGTATTTGCAACTTGTAAAACTAAGGGTAGGTATAACCTAGAGGGTGTTAACTATACCTGTGGTCTAAAAAAAACTAATAGTAAACAGAATCAGGAAAACCAGGATAAAGAGAGAGAGTTGGGTGGTGCAAGAGTAGGAAAATAAAAGAAATAAGAACCTAATCCTATTCTTTAGTTAAATTCAAAGGAAGGCTTCTTATGGAGCTAAGCAGGTTGCAAATTAGACTGGAGAACACTAAAGTGTTGGTCCTGGACTTCGGCAAAAGGGCCATTCAAAGTAGTCACAGACTAAGACAGCTGGACTGAATCAAGTGCTCAAGTAAAGCTTCCCTAGATTTTAAATAGCTGTGTTGAATATTACAGTAAAGAAATTAAAATGTGTGCCACATGGAGAGCCTAGGGGCCTGGTTTAACTTGCTGAGACTTCTGCATGTGGATTGTACCCTCAGCATATGCAATATTCTTGTTATTT
The DNA here is from genome assembly GCA_036184795.1 of Tokudaia tokunoshimensis. Taxonomy (NCBI): domain Eukaryota; kingdom Metazoa; phylum Chordata; class Mammalia; order Rodentia; family Muridae; genus Tokudaia; species Tokudaia tokunoshimensis. The sequence goes on from BTHU01000002.1 coordinate 13,167,294, forward strand.
TGGTGGTGTGCAAGTTTTTCCAGCATGATTTTCTGGTGTGTGTCAGAAGTTCTCACTGTGACTCCTTGTTACAATAAAAGCTCCCTCACTGCCTGTCCTCTTAGCTCTCAGCATCTACAAGCTCTTCAGCTCCCTCCTCTGGAAGGTGACAGAAATTAACCTAGAAAGTATTTGCAGATGCTTCTCCCATTCTAACAAACTAAAGGGATATAAAGCTGTGTTGACATATTATGACACAAGGGTACCCTGAACAGTCATCAATAAATATTTAAGATTTTTTCTTAATACTGTGTTGGGTCTCACTAATTTCAGCATGTTTCAAATTATCCTTACATTATCAGAAATTAATTACTCTGAGCTTCAAATGAGTTGCACCATAATGTTAAGGCACCTCCACACCCTGAATATTGACATGGGCTTTTGGATATTCAGAGGCTTAGCTTCTGACAGCTTGTTTAAGGTTGGCTTCTTCACACAATAGCTTCTTACCACCTAATTTGGAGGTTGTCTGGAATAGGACCTAGCTTTTCTATCTTTGTGGGAAGAGTACTGTAGCCTTGGCTTGCTTGAGATTACCACACCTCAATTCTACAAAATGATATGCTGATAAACACGCAGTAGATCTCTTGTAGTTTTTTTGTAATTCTAAGCAGTGTCTGGTACCTCTCTTGTTGCCATTTTCCTTCATTAAAAAAAAACTATTGAGATTTTCTACACCTTTCGACTGTTATTTCATCAAAATTTCAAATAAGAACTGAGTTCTTAGGTACTGAGAAGGAAGTGGAAAGCTTGCTGTAACTTGGTAGGTGGATGGAAGCATTTCTTCTTTTGATGTACTAGTGGTTGTTTCCACTGTGTTCTTTTTTCAATTTTGATTTGTGTCTTTGTGTGGCACATATGTGTATTTGTATTTCTGTTTGTGTGTATGTTAACATGTTCACATGTATGAATACACGTGGCTGCCAGAAGTCCATGTCTATGTGTCTTCCTCAGTCAACTCTCCACCTAGTTTTTAAACACAGGCTCTCACTGCATCTGGAGCTCAATGATCGACTAATCTGGTTAGTCAAAAAATTCCAGAAATCCTCCTGTCTTCTACCTAGTGGTATTCAAGGCCCTGCCAGGTTAATATGAGAGTGGTGGAACTGAATATAGGTTCTTATGGTATGCGGCAAGCACTTCTCTGATGACCCATCTCCTCAACCTCTAGACAGCTCTCTTTCCCCTACTGTGAAGCCAGAACAATTAGTCTCTTTGTGAATCCACAGTTCGAGTCTTGCCAAATTCTGATTTATATGGATCATTAGTTGGAAAAAGGTCTCATTGGCACTGTAACAGTATACCTATTAGAAAAACAGAGCAAGTCTATCACCATGGCTACATGATGTGACACAAATTGACATGGTTTTGAAAAGCACCTGAATCAACCATTTATTCTATATTTAGACAAATAGGGTGATGATTACCCACTGAGATTTTTGTTGAAATTTGTGAATGCTTTACACATATTGGCCAATGATATATTTCTCTAGCAGAACCCACTGTCATTTATGAGCACATTTATTCCTTCAAATCATTTTATTAATCCAGTTTCATAAAATCTGATAATTTGAATACTTTAAAACTATTTAAATAATATAAAATATAAGAACAACTTAAATTCTGTTCACCTGTATTTAATCACAATTCTACAGTGTTCCTTAAAGGAATGTTTTAGTAATTATTTGGCATAAATATTATTGGTTTGATATCATTTTATATTCAAATATTTAAGTGCTTTTCATATAAAAGTTTATGTATATTACCATTTCATTAAACAGTCCCTTTTTAACTTAAAAATGTTTATTGTTTGTTTTAATTTTGATATTTTGGCTCTATGTATCCCTGGCTACCTTGCAATTTTCTGTCCTTATGCCTTGGTCTCCAATTTCTTGAATTACATGTGTTATCAATACCTGACTTCAGATGTCAAATGACATACTTAGAAGACAGAATTGAAAAATTGCCTTTGATACATGCCTGTGCCTATCTCTGTGAGGCATTTCTTAATTGCTAATTATGTATGAGGGCCCAGCTCACTGAAGGTAGTGCCCTACCTTGGACTGTATAAGAAAGAAAGCTAAGTGAACAAGTCAGGAGGGATAGGTCACTAGGCAGTATTCCTGAAGGCCTATATTTCCATTCTGCCTTCAGGTTTCTTCCCTGACTTCTCTCAGTGATTGACTTTAACCTGTAAGCCAAATAAACACCTTTCTCTGAAGGTTACTTTTTTTTCATGGTACCTAGTTACAACTGAATCATCTCTAAGAAATGGTATGCAAAACCATGTCTTGCTAAGCATCTCTTTTTATCTTTTCGTGTTATTACATATCTCTTGTTCCTTTATTGTATTTATAGTGCAAATTTTTAAAAGTGTGACTTTACTAAAATTTATTCATCAATTGGTTGTGTTAAAAAGAACAACTCTATATTTTTGTGTGAGCGAACAAGCATTCAATTTGAATGAGAATGAGCCAATTGCTAGAAACAATGACTTACTCTTCTAGTAAACTGCAGAGGGGTGGGAGAGGAGGCTGAACTCAAGTGTTTGTCTACTAATAACAGCTTGTCAAAAGGATTGCTCATACTTCTTAAGGAGAACTGTCCAAATCAATCTGAATATAGACACTGCCAAAGGGGTCATATGGAAATTGTACAGTTTAGTATAACATGCCCAAATGTTCTCTACAGTCCATACCTGGTTAGAACATGCATGGATATAAAACAGTATTTCTTATCAAATGCTTGTTAATAGTGACTATTCATTTTAGTTTTTTAACCATTCAAAATACTGAAAAGCAAACATCAGAACAGGACTGTGGGGAAACAGTTTAGTGGGTAGTATATCTTTGTCTGTATGAGGACCTGAGTTTGGATCTTTAATACTCATAAAAAGGCTAAGCATGTTTGCAAACATCAATAACCCCAGAAATATGGGATGGATACAGGCCAGTCCTAAGAGCTTACTGGCCAGCCATCCTAATGAAAATGGTAATTTCTGGTTCAGGAGATAAAAACTGTTTTCCAGAGGTAGGGCAAAGAACAATAAAGAAAGACAGCCACTTCTTCTTCTTCTTCCTCTTCTTCTTCTTCTTCTTCTTCTTCTTCTTCTTCTTCTTCTTCTTCTTCTTCTTCTTCTTCTTCTTCTTCTTCTTCTTCTTCCTCTACCTCCTCCTCCATCTCCTCCTCCTTTATCTCCTCCTCCTCAATCTCCTCCTCCTCCACCTCCTCCCCCCTCCCTCTCCTCCTTTGTCTGCTTTTGTTCTTCCTCCTCCTTGTCCTCCTTGTCTTCCTTGTCCTCTTTGTTCTCCTCATCATCCTCCTCCTCTTCCTGTTCTTTCGTTTTTACCTATGCATGGCATGCACAACTGTGTGCACCTACACATCTACATTCATGCAAGACACACACACACACCAAAACAACTTGAATGTAAATATGTAGGTCCATGCTTTTTTAAAGTAAATTTTAGAGATGATTGCTAAATCCAAATAATAAGCATACTATATTTGATGATAATTACATAGTATCCACCAGAAAGTATATCCACATCAATCCTCCTGTGAAAATACATAAAAAGTTAACATTACGGCAGTTTTAAACTATTCATTCTATTTTTATAATAAATGTATGTATTTGGTTTGTCTGAGACAATATTTTTAAGGATTTGTGATATACTGATAGACAAGTATTAGTGATTTTTCTCATCTCTGCAAATTAGAGAAACAACCTTTCCAGTAGTTAACTGTCTGTTGGTATCATAGGAAGAATGGCAAGTAATCTGCACAGGTAACATTAAGAAGTAACTGTGACATTGGGGGAACAGATAAGAAGCAAAAATAGAAAATGACAGAACTGCTTAACACTGCACATGGCATATTCCTATGTTTTTGCAATGTGGTGCTAAGCATATAACTAAACATTTCTGAATAAACCTGAAAAGAGATAAAAAATAGTAATTAACCTGAAAACTATTTTTTTTGAAATACTAAGCATGGGTACACATATTCTGGGATTGGAGAAATTCCTGTCATCGTAACGAGGACTCTACAAAGCCTTTGTGTACTCCCATGATGAGAATAACCAGTGAGGGCTAATGGATTTAGAAAAGGAGTGAAGTTTGGGCAGGCAAGAACAACACAAGCCCCTGAAAAACAAACAAACAAGAACAACACTAATACCAGCTTCCTAAAGTTAAGATTATTATTGTTTGATGATAGAGTTGGACACTTAGAATCTCAAAGTGAACCCATTTTGTGGGAAAGCTAATTTGTTCAAATCCAAAATGCTCTGAAACTGCCCAAAATTTTACATGAATTCGTTCTGCAATACAATAAAATTTGTACTTTAAAATATCCATAGTTGGGCTGGAAAGGTGGCTCAGTCAATTAGAGCACATGCTATAATTCCAGAGGAACCTGGTTATTTCCAGAACCCATGTGACAACCCCCACCCCAGCATAGGTAGCCCCATTTCTAGATTACACAGTGCCCTCTGTTGGCATGAGGAACATACATAGTGGACAAATAAATATGCAGGTAAAATGCCTATACATATAACATTCATTGATAGCCCCGATATTTTTAATTCTTGTTATTAACTCTTTTTTTGGAAAAATGTAAACAGGAAGCTCCACTTCAGGATTTCACTAACAAATCTTTTTCTCCATTTAACAACATTAGTAACCTAAGTGGCTTTTACTAAACCTTTATTCCTTGGGGTTCAAAATGAATTAAAGTAGAAAGTACAATGTGAATCATGTGTACATAGCAGACAAAGGAAGACCACTGATCAGCAAACACCATATGCAAACACTCATGAATAATAAGAAACATATCCTTGGATAAACACATGCAGCATTTATAGGAGATCAAACTAGCACAACTGGAAGCATTTCTATATAAACACCATGATAATGTCCAATATAACACTTGATAACAGTCTCACAAACTGGTCTCTCTGGACATCCTCACTGAACAGATCTGAGAAATGCCCACTTCCTGATATTCATCTGTTTTAACTGGAATGCCTTTCAGCATGTTTGGGGATCTCTGATACCTGGACTTCAGAGTAGAGCAAGCTTTCTCTACTCAGATGAATTCTGTTTCAAGACATGCAGCTTCTTAGCATCATAAGCCTACTGTCCCCAGTGAAAGAGAACACAGAATACACCTAGAATAAGATCCAGGTCACTTCAAACGATATGGCAAAGTTCCAGGTCCCCACGCTGCAAATATACAATCTCATCAATTGCTCAGTTAAAAATGCCTCCCAAATGATTATCCACAGGAGTGATTTTCGGTCTCTAAGTGATAAGCTTATCTTGCCCTTAATAGAAAATGTTGTTTCATTATAGAAACAATAATTTTTCTTAGTTAGCTTGCTTTTGTTCTTTGAGTGGAATTTAGAGTTGTGATCATGTCCTTTGCTAACTGTATATTTGTTACTATTTTTTATTAGATATATTCTTTATTTACATTTCAAATAATTTCACCTTTACTGGATACCCCCCTCCCCAAAAGTCCCATAAGCCCTCTTCCCTCCCCTTCTTCCCCAATCAACCCATTCCTGCTTCTCTGTCCTGGTATATTTGTTACTATTTAACTATATAGTGGAAATACCTGTGCTTACTTTACTTTAAAAAGTACACAGAAAAATCAACAATGTAGGCCCAGGAGGGAAGTCGTAGCAGTTATGAATAAGTACTGCTCTTGCAGAGGACCCAGGGTCAATTCCCAGCACCCATATAATCAGCTTAGAACCACTAACTTTGGTTCTAAATGATCCGACATCCTATTTCAGCCTGTGCAGGAACACCTTCCCCTAACACATACACCACATCCCTCAGCCACCACTACATGTGTGTGTACATGCACACACACACACACACACACACACACACAGAGAGAGAGAGAGAGAGAGAGAGAGAGAGAGAGAGAGAGAGAGAGAGAGTATAAATGTTTTTTAAAAATTAAATAATGGAAAAATAAGCAATATAAATGAAGTCCCTTATCAATTGTTCATCTAACTTATCCTACTGTTCACCTATAATGGCTCCAGTATCAAGTCCATGTGACCTTGATTATTCCTGTGGCTTAGATGTTCCTCTCTTGGCTTTTCTTGGAATTCTATTATAACATTCATCATGCACTACCATAATTATAGATTTTATTGTACACTTTGTCAAACTATTCTAACTGGTTTTAGGATTTTAAAATTAAAACCTATTTATCAAAACACAAAATAAACCATTATAATACAACTACTTCAGTCAGTAGCCCTTTGTAGGTAACTGTTTTCTGTTATTATTACACTTATTTGTTTTAGGAAATTTCCATTCCCTTCAAATATATCTCTTTACTGCATGTAGACACCTGCATCTCCAGGAAATGCTATATAAGTGAGTGTTTATGTTTCTCCCGCTTAACTTTTTAAAGATCTGAACAGTCCTGCTGTGAACATTTTTATGTAAGTGTTTTTCAAGAACATACCTTTAATCACCTCACATATGCAAACAAGATTGGAAATGCTTGGTCATTAAGTAAATATATGAATAACATTTTGAGGGATGACAGAACTGATATCTACAGTGGCAGCACCATTTCACATTCCCATTGAGAGTATGCAATGGATCCAATTCTCCACATTCTCATTGAAGCTTATTTTCTATTATTACTATCATCATAATTGTTATTGATTATTATCATTATTATTTGTATTCTGGTGGTTCCAGAGAGGTGTCTCATTGTAGTTTTCATTTTTTTCACAATCGTTGATGAAATTACTTATGTGCATATTGTCCCTTAAATCCTAGATTAGTTGGAGTAATCTACAGAACTAAAACCAACCAAAGTATACATATCACAAATTGATTTGGCTTATATAATAGGCCTGATTTGTCCAACAATCCTGACATCTGAAAACCTAGTAGTTATTCAAGAGGCTAGAGCAATGCTTCAGCATCTCCAACTTGAGCTTTACTCTTTAAAGATCCTTAAAAGAACTTGAGGTTTGAGTTAATGTTGGAAGGTTTAAGAAATTAGTTTTGATGCTAATGAAGAGTAGTGTCAACAGGTAAAGCTAGCAAGGAGTGAAGATTGATTGGCATACATGCATACATGCAGCTTTACATTTTCCTCCCAAGGCCACACCTCCAGATCCTTTTCAATAGTTCCACCAAATGGGGACCAAGCATTCAAGTATGGGAGATCAAATAACCAACAAACTTACAACATTGTTATCATTCAACCCTGTTGGGAGGTGATCTGTGCACAGGCAGCCTGGTTCTCAAGTAGAGCAAAGACTTTGAACCCCAGGACCTGGTAGGGGTGGCTTCCACCTACAGCCTTGTGGGCGGAGCTTCCACCTGCATGAGATGGGAGAAGTTCAGTCACCAATCCCTGGATTCTGGCTCCTGCTGCAGTTGCAGCCCCCCAGGAGAGACTTGTGGCTATCAGTCACGTAGCTGCAGCACCAAGCCTTCCACACATGTACATAGGTTTCCCCAAGCTCTCGATCCAAGCCAATGAGAAGTACCTGCTGTCAAACCCCAGAATTGTATATAAATCCTATCCTGAATCCTATAGTACAATAAAGAATGTTTGACGATTACTCTGTGGTCTGGGAGATTTTGTCACAAAGAGCTGTAACACACGGGAAGAAATTCTTTCTCCCAAAACACCGCCGGCTGCTCCGTTACAACCTTCCCCGGCTAGGCAGTCTTCGTCAGCCTCAGATTGGATCAGGGCAATCAAGACAGTAGCAGCGACAGCAGCGGTGGCAACAGCAGGGAGACTTCGGGAGAAACTTCCCTGCCTTTCCCCTCCACCAGAACCCTCACACCTGCTTCTGGCAGAGCCTCTGCACAGAGGCCCACACAACCCCTATAGTATCTTAGTCTGTAAAACTAGTTGACTAGGCTTAGTATAAGATAATCCTGGTTTCATGGATTGAAAAAGTGTTCTCTTTTCATTGGTGTTAAGTTTGATAAGAATCGGTATTATTCTTTATATATTCAGAAGAATTTACCAATAAGTCCACATGACCTTATAATTATTTTATTGAGTTAGTTTCACCTAATTAATTTTATTGTAGCATTGACTCTACTCTGAGCTGTATTTTTTTCTAAATCAGTGTGATTGCTATTCTGTTTATTGGAATGTGATTCTAACTCTACATTATCAAATTTCTTGACTATTTGAACCTTCAAAGTCAACAAGAATGAAAACTCAGAGCTTCATAAGAGATTTCTTGAGCATGTAAACAGTCTCAAATGTGCAAGGGCCCTTTTGATTGTTCCAGTTGCATCACCTGTCATCACAGGAGTAAGCATCTAACCTTGACTTGTTAATACTATGCAACAAATGTTCTGGCCCACTCCCACAGACCCAGTTTTATAGTACTGTATAGTTCTGCATTGGACAAAGAAAAGACTTAGTTTTGTTCTTTTTTTTTAATTAGATGTATTCTTTATTTACATTTCAAATGTTGTCCTCTTTCCTGGTTTCCCCCTCCCCCGAAAGTCTCATAAGCCATCTCCCCTTCCACAATCAACACTCCCTCACTTCCCTGTCCTGGTATTCCTCTACACTACCGCATCAAGTCTTTCCAGGATCAAGGACCTCTCCTCCCTTTGGTGTCTAACAAGACCATCTTCTGCTCCCTATGTGACTGGAGTCATGGTTAACTCCATGTGCAATTTTTGGTTGAGCTCCCAGGGACAAAACCATCAACCAAAGTTTTGTTCTTCTAACAAACAGCAGCTAGACTAGACATGAGCACCCATTTCTTTGGGAATGAATTCCAATGGTGCATATGGTCTTGATTTCACTTGCACAAAAAATATGGAATGTTGTCATAAAAACTACTAGGAAATATAAGAGTGCACGATGGAACTGAAGTAAGTTATACTGTGGCAAAGATTCTTACAAAAATCAATATTTTTCCTGAAAGAATTTTTTCTGTGTTTAGCAAACCAATTTCTAGAAGTCTATTGATTCCACTGTTCTCATTTTAACTACAGTTTTTTCAAAGACTGGAGTTTGGCATTTCCTATCTTCCTCTCTTCTGGTTGTTAATGATAATGCTAATAATCACTCACTCAGTTTTGGTGTTCAAGCAATTTCTCAATGCTGACACAATAAATGTAGGATGCTAAAATAAACACTTTATCTTCAGTTGATATGGTAGAAATCTCCAAAGAGCTCTTCAAATTTCCTCAGTTATGGACCCACAGTAGTTCAGCAAATTGGAATAAGGAAGATGTGAAAGTAGTTATCACATCCCCCAACCTTTTAATCCTAAAGCAACACCTACCATGAGAAAAGATTTTTCCAGATAGCTGTGAAATATTATCCTGAATTTGCTAATTAAAAACAGAACCAAGTCTTGTGTGCATAGATATTTTAAGAGGTCTAATTTTGTTTTATGAGGCAATTCTAATAAGAAACACTGAAGCTAAATAGATAATAAACAAATAAATAAACACACAAGCAAACAAACAAACAGTATGGTCAATTTCTGAAAGCCAAAAGAAGGCTAAGCTACATGCAGATATCTTCAAAAGAAAAAGGTACTGTCATGATGACACATAAAATATTATATCAGTATACTTGCTATATACATTAAAAACATACATATTTGGGGGGAGTTGTTTGTTTTATTAGATATTTTCTTTATTTACATGTCAAATGTTATCTGCTTTCCTAGTTTCCCCATGAAAAATCCTCTATCGCATCCTCCTTCCCCCTGTTCACTAATCCACTCACTCCCACATCCCTGTCCTAGCACCCCCCTATACGGGGGCATCGAGCCTTTTCAGGATGAAGGTCCTCTCTCTCTTTGATGTCCAACAAGACTATCCTCTGCTCCATATGTAGCTGGAGTCATGGATTCATCCATGTGTACTCTGGTTGGTGGTTTAGTCGCTAGGAGATCAGGTGTGTGTGTGGGGTGTACTGGTTGGTTCATATTGTTGTTCCTCATACGGAGCTGCAAGCTCCTTCAGCTCCTTGGGTTCTTTATTAAGCTCCTCCATTGGGGACCTTGTGCTCAGTCCAATGGTTGGTTGAGAGCACCCACCTCTGTATTTGTCAGGTACTGGCAGAGCTTCTCAGGAGACAGCTATATCAGGCTCCTGTCAGAAAGCGCTTGTTGGCATCCACAATAGTATCTGGGTTTAGTAGTTAGACTGTACATGGGATGGATCCCCTGGTGGAGCAGTCTCAGATGGTCTTTCCTTCAGTCTCTGCTCCACACTTTGTCTCTGTATCTCTTCCCATGGGTATTTTGTTTCCCCTTCTAAGAAGGACCAAAGTATCCATACAGCACCTGCTGTCATCTGAGTTTTGGATCTTAGCTAATCTAACTGGTGTGAGGTAGAATCTCAGGGTTGTTTTGATTTGTATTTCCCCAAAGACTAAGGATGTTGAAGATTTCAAGTACCTCTCAGCCATTGAGTATTCCTCAGTTGAGAATAATTTGTTTAACTCTGTACCCCATTTTTAATAGGGTTATTTGGTTCTCTGGAGTCTAACTTCTTGAGTTCTTTGTATATATTGGATATTAGCCCTGTATCTGATGAAGGGTTGGTAAAGATCTTTTCCCAATTTGTTGGTTGCTGTTTTGTCCTACTGACAGTGTTCTTTGCCTTACAAAAGATTTGTAATTCTATGAGGTCTCATTTGTCAATTCTTCATAAAGCATAAGCCATTGGTGTTCTGTTCAGCAAATTTTCCCCTGTGCCCATGTGCTCAAGGATCTTCCTCACTTTTTTTCTATTAGTTTCAGTGTATCTGGTTTTATGTTGCTGTCCTTGATCCACTTGGACTTGAGCTTTGTTTGTTTGTTTATTATTAGATATATTTTTATTTACAGTTCAAATGCTGTCCCTTTTCCTGGTCCACCCCTCAAAAATCCAATAAGCCATCTCCCCTCCCCCTGTTCCACAATCAACCCTCTCCCTCTTCCCTATACTGGTATTCCCCTACACTGCAGTATCAGGCCTACCAAGAACCAAGGGCCTCTTCACCCTTTGATGTCCAACAAGGCCATCCTCTGCTGCCTATGCATCTGGAGTCATGGGTAACTCCATGTGTGCTCTTTGGATGAGGATTTTGTCCCTGGGAGCTCTGGGAGTATTGGGTGACTCATAATGTTGTTCCTCCTATGGAGTTGCAAACTCCTTCAGCTCCTTGGGTCCTTTCTCTAGCCCTCCCATTGGGGATCCTGTGCTCAGTTCAATGGCTGGCTGAGAGAATCCCCCCTCTGTATTTGTCATGCACTAACAAAGCCTCCCAGGTGACAACTATATCCAGCTCTGGTCTAAAGAAATGTTCAACATCCTTAGTCATCAAGGAATTGTAAGTCAAAACAACTCTGAGACTTCACCTCACATCAGTCAGAATGACTAAGATCAGAAACTTAGGAGAGAGCAAGTGCTGGTGAGGATGTGGAGAAAGAGGACCATTCCTCCACTGCTGGTGGGACTTGAGCTTTATACAAGGAGATAAGAATTGATAGATTTGCATTCTTCTGCATGCTAACCACCAGTTGAACCAGCACCATTTCTTGAAAAGGCTATCTTTTTTCTCCTGGATGATTTTACCTCCTTTGTCAAAGATCAAGAGACCTTAGGTGTGTGGGTTCATATCTGGGTCTTCAATTCTATTCCATTGATCTACCTGCTTGTCACTGTAAGAATACCATGCTGTTTTTAATCACTATTGTTCTGTAGTAAAGCATGAGTTCAAGGATGCTGATTGCCCAAGAAGTTCCATTATTGTTGAGAATAGTTTTTGCTATCCTGGGTTTTTTGTTATTCATGATGAAACTGATAATTGCTCTTTCTAACTCTGTGTAGGATTGTGTTGGAATTTTGATAGGGATTGCATTGAATCTGCAGATTGCTTTTGGCAAGATGGCCATTTTTACCATATTAATCCTGCCTATCCAGCAGCATGGGAGATCTTTCCATCTTCTGAGATCTTCTTCAATTCCTTTCTTCAGAGACTTGAAGATCTTGTCATACAGATCTTTCACTTGCTTGGTGAGAGTCACACCAAGATACTTTTTATTATTTGTGACTATTGTGAAGGGTGTCATTTTCCTAATTTCCTTCTCAGCCTGTTTATTCGTTGAGTATAGAAAGGCTACTGATTTATTTGAATTAATTTTACATCTGGCCACTTTGCTGAAGTTGTTTATCAGGATTAGGAGTTCTCTGGTTGATTTTTGGGGGTCACTTAAGTATATTATCATATCATCTACAAATAGTGATAGTTTGACTTCTTCCTTTCCACTTTGTATACCTTTGACCTCATTTTTGTTGTCAAATTGCTCTAACTATAACTTCAAGTTCTATATTGAATAGATAAGGGGAGAGTGGGCAGCCTTGTCTAGTTCCTGATTTTAGTGGGATTGCTTCAAGTTTCTCTCCATTTAGTTTGATGTTGGCTACTGGTTTGCTGTATATTGATTATACTATGTTTCGGTATGGGCCTTGAATTCCTGATCTTTCCAAGACTTTTAACATGAAGGGATACTGAATTTAGTCAATTGCTTTTTCAGCATCTAATGTTGTTCTTTTCTTTGAGTTTGTTTATATAGTGGATTACTGTGATGGATTTCCATGTATTGAAACATTCCTGCATCCTGGCATGAAGCCTACTTGATAATGATGATTGATCATTTTTAAGCGTTCTTGCATGCTGTTGGCAAGAATTTTATTGAGTATTTTATTTTTGCACCAATATTCATAAGGAAAATTGGTCTGAAGTTCTCTTTCTTTGTTGGATCTTTGTGTGATTTTGGAATCAGCATCATTGTGGCTTCATAAAACAAGTTGGGTAGTGTTCCTTCTGTTTCTATTTTGTGGAATAGTTTGAAGAGTATCGGTATGAGGTCTTTGAAGGTCTGTCAGATTCTGCACTAAAACCAACTGGTCCTGTTTTTTTTTTTTTTTTTTTTTTTGTTGGGAGACTTTTAATGACTGCTTCTATTTCTTTAGGGGTAATGGGACTGTTCAGATGGTTTATCTGATCCTGATCTAACTTTGGTATTTGGTATCTGTCTGGAAAATTGTCCATTTCATGCGGAATTTCCAGTTGTGTTGAGCATATGCTTTGTAGTAGGACCTGATGATTTTTGATTTTCCTCAGTTTCTTCTGTTATATTTCCCTTTTCATTTCTGATTTTGTTAATTTAGATACTGTCTCTGTGCCCTCTGGTTAGTCTGGCTAAGGGTTTATTTTTCTTGCTGACTTTGTCAAAGAACAAGCTCCTGTTTTTGTTGATTCTTCGTCTAGTTCTTTCTGTTTCTACTTGGTTAATTTTAGCCCTGAGTTTGATTATTTCCTGCTGTCTATTGCTCTTGGGTATATTAGCTTGTTTTTCTACTAGAGCTCTAAGGTGTGCTGTTAAATTGCTAGGGTATGCTCACTCCAGTTCCTTTTTGGAGGCACTCAGAGATATGATTTTCCTCTTAGCACTGCTTTCATTGAGTCTTGTAAGTTTGGGTGTTGTACCTTCATTTTTATTAAATTCTAAAAAGTCTTTAATTTCTTTATTTCCTCCTTGGCCAAGGTATCATTGAGTAGAGTGATGTTCAGCTTCCATGTTTATGTGGGCTTTCTATTGTTTTTGTTGCTATCAAAGACCAGCCTTAATCCATAGTGATCTGATAGGGGGCATGAGATTATTTCAGTCTTCTTATATCTGTTGAGGTCTGTTTTGTGACCAATTATATGGTCAATTTTGGAGAAGGTACCACAAGGTGCTGAAAAGAAGGTATATTCTTTTGATTTATGATAAAAAGTTATATAGGTATCTGTTAAATAATAATAACTTCTGTTAGTTTCACTGTGTCTCTGTTTAGGTTGTGTTTCCTGATCTGTCCTTTGATGAGAGTGGAGTGTTGAAGTCGCCAACAGTTATAGTCTGAGGTATAATATGTGCTTTGAGATTTAGTAAAGTTTCTTTTACAAATGTGGGTGCCCTTGCATTTGGAGCATAGGTGTTCAGAATAGAGAGTTCTTGGTAGATTTTTCCTTTGACATTAGTCAAGTGTCCTTACTTATCTTTTTTGATGACTTTTGGTTGAAAGCCAATTTTTCTGATATTAGAATGACTACTCCAGCCTGATTCCTGGGACCATTTGCTTGGAAAATTGTTTTCCAGCCCTTTACTCTGAGGTAGTGTTTCTCTTTGACACTGAGGTGTTTTTCCTGTATGCAACAAAATTCTGGGTCCTGTTTACATATCTGGTCTCTTAGTCTATATCTTTTTATTGGGGAATTGAGTCCATTGACATCAAGAGATATTAAGGAATAGTGATTGTTACTTCCTGTTATTTTTGATGTTATTTTTAAGTTTGTGTGGTTATCTACTTTTGGGTTTGTTGAAAGATTACTATCTTGCTTTTTCTAGGGTGTAGATTCCCCCCTTGTGTTGGCATTTTCCATGTATTATCCTTTGTAGGACTGGATTTGTGGAAAGATATTGTAGATATTTAGTTTTGTCATGAAATACCTTGGTTTCTCCATCTATGGTGATTGAGAGTTTTGCTGGGTACAGTAGCCTGGGCTTGCATTTGTGTTGTCTTTTGGTTTTTATAAGATCTGCTCAGGATCTTCTTGCTTTCACAGTCTCTGGTGAGAAGTCTGGTATAATTCTTTATATGTTACTGGATCTTTTTCTCTTACTGCTTTTAATATTCTTTCTGTGTTTAGTACATTTGGTGTTTTGATTTTATGTGATGGGAGGAATTTCATTTCTGGTCCAATCTATTTGGAGTTTTGTGGACTTCTTGTATGTTCATGGACATCTCTTTCTTTAGCTTTCTTCTATGGTTTTGTTGCAGATATTTATTGGCCCTTTAAGTTGGGAATCTTCACATTCTTCTATATCAATTATCCTTAGGTTTTGGTCTTCTCATTGTGTCTTAGATTTCCTGGATGTTTTGGGTTAAGAGCTTTTTGCATTTTGCATTTTCTTTGACTCTTGTGTCAATGTTTTCTATGATATCTTCAGCAACTGAGTTTCTCTCTTCTATCTCTTGTATTCTGTTGGTGATGCTTGCATATATGACTCCTGATCTCTTTCCTAGTTTTTCTATCTCTAGGGTTTAATCCATTCTGATCTCTTTATTGTTTCTCTTTCAATTTTTAGATCCTGGATAGTTTGGTTCAGTTCCTTCAACTGTTTGGTTGTGTTTTCCTGTAATTCTTTAAGGGATTTCTGTTTTTCCTCTTTAAGGTCTTCTAACTGTTTATCTGTATTCTCTTGTATTTCTTTAAGAGAGGTATTTATGTCCTTCTTAAAATCCTCTATCAGAATCATGAGAGGTGATTTTAAATCTTGCTTTTCTGGTGTGTTGGGGTATCCAGGGCTTAATGTGGTGGGAGAACTGGATTCTGATGATGCCAAGCAGCCTTGAATTCTTTTCCTCATGTTCCTTTGCTTGCCTTTCACCATCTGGTCTTCTCTGTTGTTAGCTGGTCTTGCTATCTCTGACTGACTTGTCTGTCCTGCAAGCCTGTGTGTCAGTACTCCTGGGAGACCAGTTCTCTCCGGGAGGAATTTAGGTATGGAGAGCTATGGTACATGTACAGCTCTGGGGTGTAGACAGAAACCAGAAGGATCCTGTTCTCAGCTAATCCTTGGTTCCTATGTCTTGATGGCTCTGAGCCTGTCCTTCTTGGGCCAGGAATTTGAAGAGAAGTGGTGGTCTTACCTGTATTCGTAGGTGTGTAGGCCCTCCTGGGAGATCAGCTCTCTCCTGGTGGTATTTGTGTATGTAGCTCTGTGGCCTAGGATCAGCTCTGGGTGAAGATGGATATTGGAAGATTCCTGTCCCAGGCAGCCACTAGTTTCCTATATCCTAAGCATTCTGGGTGGTTTTCTCTGAGTAGTGTGTGTGTGTGGGGTCCTACCTGCACTCACAGGCCTGTATCCATACTATTCGTGTATGGACAAAAACCCTTAGGCAAACAGAATCCTGAACACTCCTGTTGCAGGTTGCCCCTGGATTCCTGACTCCTGAGGGTTCTGGGCAGTTTCCTCTGAGCAGTAGGGGTGGTCCTACCTGAATTCACAGGCCTGTCCACACTCCTATTTCCCTGCACCACCTGGATATGGAGCCCTATGACAGAGGACTAGCTCTAGCTGCAGACAGAAACTGGAAGGCTCCCTTTGCAGACCACCCTTCTGCATATTTATTTTAAAGGTTAGCAATTGTGAGCATTAGTTTTAATTATCAAATGTAATTATTATTATTCATAATAGTTTTACATTATCTGAAAGCCCTGTGACATTTAGAACCGTGCCATGTACAGGCAACTCTACAGTGTACAGAAGTGGAGAAAGTGAGCTGGAGAAAGCAGTGTGTGCACGCACATCCTGTGATTCTGACTATGGATGTGATAATCTTCAATTCCTGTTGCACCTACTTCCTTGTAATAGAAAGTTGTGACCTGTGGTCATTTATTACTTTCTATATGTAGCTGTTATATTTCAAAGCATGTAAACAATACTAATTAATATCAATAATAATGGAATTTAACTTTAAATATCATGAAATGTTAAGAATACATCATTCTAAGCTAATTTTAAATATTCCATTTGTCCTAAAATTCCTAGTATTTTCACAGTGGAGAAAAGCATACTACCAAACGAAGGCACACAATCATTGTTCCAAAATTTTAGCATAAATTGATAAGGATTTTTTTAAAATATTTTTTATTAGGTATATTCTTTATTTACATTTCAAATGATTTCCCACTTACTGGTTCCCCCCTCCTCAAAAGTCCCATATACCCTCTTCCATCCCCCTGCTCCCCAACCAACCCACTCCTGCTTCCCCTTCCGGGTATTCCCCTACACTGCCACACTGAGCCCTTCCAGGACCAGGTGCCTCTCCTTCCTTCTTCATAGGTATCTGTTGATATGTGAATTGTTCCTTGGGTATTCCAAGCTTCTGGGCTAATACCCACATATCAGTGAGTGAATATCATGTGTGAACTTTTGTGAGTGGGACACCTCACTCAGGATGACATTCTCCAGTTCCACCCACTTGCCTAAGAATTTCATGAATTCATTGTTTTTAATAGCTGAGTAACATTCCATAGTGTTAATATACCACATTTTCTGTATCCATTCCTCCGTTGAGGGACATCTGGGTTCTTTCCAGCTTCTGGCTATTATAAATAAGGCTGCTATGAACATAGTGGAGCATGTGTCCTTATTGCATGTTGGAGAGTCCTCTGGGTATATGCCCAAGAGTGGTATAGCTGGGTCCTCCTGTAGTATTATGCCGAGTTTTCTGAGGAACGGCCAAACTGATTTGCAGAGTGGTTTTACCAGCTTGCAATCCCACCAGCAGTGGAGGAGTGTTCCTCTTTCTCCACATCCTCACCAGCACTGGTTACCTCCTGAGATTTTGATCTTAGCCATTGTGACTGGTGTGAGGTGAAATCTCAGGGTTGTTTTGATTTGCATTTCCATGATGACTAAGAATGTTGAACGTTTCTTTAGGTGTTTCTCAGCCATTCGATATTCCTCAGGTGAAAATTCTTTGTTTAGCTCTGTACCCCATTTTTTAATAGGTTTATTTGGCTCTCTGGAATCTATCTTCTTGAGTTCTTTGTATATCTTGGATAATAGCCCTCTGTCAGATGTAGGGCAGGTAAATATCTTTTCTCAATTACTAGGTTGCTGTTTTGTCCTTTTGACAGTGTCCTTTGCCTTACAGAAACTTTTTAATTTTATGAGGTCCCATTTGTTAATTCTTGATCTTAGAGCATAAGCTATTGTGTTCTGTTCAGGAAATTTTCCACTGTGCCCATGTGCTCAAGGCACTTCCCCAGTTTCTTTTCTATTAGTTTCAGTGTGTCTGGTTTTATGTGGAGGTTCTTGATCCATTGAGCTTAGTACAAGGAGATAAGAATGGATTGATTTGCATTCTTCTGCATGCTGACCTTCAGTTGAACCAGCACCATCTATTGAAAAGGCTATCTTTTTACCACTGGGTAGTTGTAGCTCCCTTGTCAAAGATGAAGTGACCATAGGTGTGTGGGTTCATTTCTGGGACTTCAATTCTGTTCCATTGATCTAT
This sequence comes from Tokudaia tokunoshimensis, assembly GCA_036184795.1. Classification (NCBI taxonomy): domain Eukaryota; kingdom Metazoa; phylum Chordata; class Mammalia; order Rodentia; family Muridae; genus Tokudaia; species Tokudaia tokunoshimensis. Next base: position 13,185,440 of record BTHU01000002.1, read on the forward strand.
CTGCCTGTCACTGTACCAAAAACCTGCAGTTTTTAACACTATCGCTCAGTAGTAATGCTTGAGGTCGGGGATACTGATTCCCCCAGAAGTTCTTTTACTTTTAAAAATAGTTTTAGCCATCCTGTGTTTTTTGTTATTCCAGATGAATTTGATAATTGCTCTTTCTAACTCTATGAAGAATGGAGTTGGGATTTTGATGGGGATTGCATTGAATCTGCAGATTGTTTTTGGAAGGATAGCCATTTTTACTATATTAATCCTGCCAATTCATGAGCATGGAAGATCTTTCCATCTTCTAAGGTCTTCTTCAATTTCTTTCTTCAGAGACTTGAAATTCTTGTCATACAGATTTTTCATTTGTTTGGTTAGAGCCACACAAAGATACTTTATATTGTTTGTGGCTATTGTGAAGGGTGTCGTTTTCCTAATTTCTTTCTCAGCCTGTTTATCTTTTGAGCATATAAAGGTGACTGATTTGCTTGAGTTAATTTTATATCCAGCCACTTTGCTGAAGTTGTTTATCAGCTGTAGGAGTTCTCTGGTGGAGTTCTTTGGGTCACTTAAGTATACTATCATATTGTCTGCAAATAGTGATAGTTTGACTTCTTCCTTTCCAATGTGTATCCCTTTGACCTCCTTTTGTTGTCTAATTGTTCTAGCTAGAATTTCAAGTACTATATTGAATAAATATGGAGAGAGAGGGCAGCCTTGCCTAGTCCCTGATTTTTGTGGGATTGCTTCAAGTTTCTCATCATTTAGTTTGATGCTGACTATTGGTTTGCTGTGTATTGCTTTTACTATGTTACCTTGCATTCCTGTTCTTTCCAAGACCTTTAACATGAATGAATGCTGAATTTTGTCAAATGCTTTTTCAGCCTCTAATGGAATGACCATGTGGTTTTTTTCTTTTGAGTTTGTTTATGTAGTGGATTACATTGATGGATTTCCTTATATTGACCCATCCCTGCATTCCTGGGATGAAGCCTACTTGATCATGGTCAATGATCGTTTTGATGTGTTCTTGGATTTGGTTGGCAAGTATTTTAATGAGTATTTTCGCATCTATATTCATAGTGGAAATTGGTCTGAAGTTCGCTATCTTTGTTGGATATTTGTGTGGTTTTGGTGTCAGTGAAATTGTAGCTTCATAGAACGAGTTGGGTTGTATTCCTTCTGTTTCTATTTTACTGAATAGTTTGAAGAGTACTGATGTTAGGTCTTCTTTGAAGGTCTGATAGAATTCTGCATTAAAACCATCTGGTCCTCTGCTTTTTTTGTTTGGAAGATTTTCAATGACTACTTCTATTTCTTTAGAGGTTATGGGACCATTTAGATGGTCTATCTGATCCTGATTAAACTTTGGTAGTTGGTATCTGTCTAGGAAATTATCCATTTCCTCCAGATTTTCCAGTTGTGTTGAGTATAGGCTTTTGTAGTAGGATCTGATGTTTTTTTTAATTTCCTCAGTTTCTGTTGCTATTTTTCCCTTTTCATTTCTGATTTTGTTAATATGGATACTGTCTCTGTGCCCTCTGGTTAGTCTGGCTAAAGGTTTATCTATCTTGTTGATTTTCTCAAAGAACTAAATCCTGGTTTTGTTGATTCTTTGAATAGTTCTTTTTGTTTCTACCTGGTTAATTTCAGTCCTATGTTTGATGATTTCCTGCCTTCTGCTCCTATTGGGTGTATTAGCTTCTTTCTGTTCTAAAGCTTTCAGGTGTGCTGTTAAGCTGCTAGTGTATGCTCTCTTCAGCTTCTTTTTGGAGGCACTCAGAGCTATGAATTTTCCTTTTAGCACTGCTTTCAATGTGTCCCATAAGTTTGGGTATGTTGTGCCTTCATTTTCATTAAATTCTAAAAAGTCTTTTATTTCTTTCCTTATTTCATCCTTGACCAAGTTATCATTGAGTAGAACATTGTTCAGCCTCCATGTGTATGTGGGTTTTCTGTTGTTTTTGTTGCCATTGAAGACCACCCTTATTCAATAGTGATCTGATAGGAGGCATGGGATTAGTTCGATCTTCTTATATCTGTTGAGATCTATTTTGTGACCAGATGCATGGTCAATTTTGGAGAAGGTACCATGAGGTGCTGAGAAGATGGAATATTCTTTTGATTTAGGATGAAATGTTCTATAGATATCTGTTAAATCCATTTGGTTCAAAACTTCTGCTAGTTTTACTGTGTCTCTATTTAGTTTGTGTTTCCCTGATCTGTCCATTAAGGAGAGTGGGGTGTTAAAGTCACCCAAAATTATTGTGTGGGGTGAGATGTGTGCTTTATGCTTTCATAAGGTTTTTTTTTATGAATGAGGTTGCCCTTGTATTTGGAGCATAGATGTTCAGAATTGAGAGTTCTTCCTGGTAGATTTTTCCTTTCATGAGTATAAAGTGTCCTTCCATGTCTTTTTTGATGACTTTTGTTTGAAAGTCTATTTTATCAGGTATTAGAATGGCTACTCCAGCTTGTATCCTGGGACCATTTGCTTGGAAAACTGTTTTCCAGCCCTTTACTCTGAGGTAGTGTTTGTCTTTGACACTGAGATGCATTTCCTGTATGCAGCTAAATGTTGGTCTTGTTTACATATCCACTCTGTTAGTCTATGTCTTTTTATTCAGGAATTGAGCCCATTGATGTTAAGAGATATTAAGGAAAAGTAATTGTTGCTTCTTGCTATTTATGATGTAATTTTTATGTTTGTGTGGTTTTTTGGGGGAGAGTTGTTGGAATAGGATTAATTTCTTGTTTTGTCTAGTGTATAGTTTCTCTCCCTTTGTTGCTGTTTTCCATTTATTATCCTTTGAAGGGCTGGATTTGTGAAAAGATACTGTGTAAATTTGTTTTTGTCATGAATTACCTTGGTTTCCTCACCTATGGTAATTGTGAAATTTGCTGTATATAGCATTCTGGGTTGGCATTTGTATTCTCTTTGGTTCTGTATGACATCTGTCCAGGCTCTTCTGGCTTTCATAGTCTCTGCTGAGAAGTCCGGTGTAATTCTGATAGGTCTACCTTTATATGTTACTTGACCCTTTTCCCTTACTGCTTTTAATATTCTTTCCTTGTTTAGTACATTTGGTGTTTTAATTATTATGTGAGGGGAGGAATTTCTTTTCTGGTCAAATCTATTTGGAGTTCTGTAGGCTTCCTATATGTTCATGAGCATCTGTTTCTTTAGGTTAGGGAAGTTTTCTTCTATAATTTTGTTGAAGACATTTACTGGCCCCTTAAATTGGAAATCTTCACTCTCTTCTATACCTATAATGCATAGGTTTGGTCTTCTCATTTTGTCCTGGATTTCCTGGATGTTTTGGGTCAGGAAGATTTTGCAGTTTTCATTTTCTTTCACTGTTGTATCAATGCTTTCTACAGTATCTTCTGAATCTGAGATTCTCTCTTATATCTCTTATATTCTGTTGTTGATGCTTGGATCCATGATTCCTGACTTCTTTCCTAGGTTTTCTATGTCCCCAGTTGTTTCCCTTTGTGAATTTTTTATTGTTTCTACCTCCATCTTTAGATCTTGAATGGCTTTGTTCAATTCCTTCACCTGTTTTGTTGTGTTTTCCCTTAGTTCTTCAAGGGCTTCTCCCTGTTTACTTGTGCTCTCCTGTATTTTTTTAAGGGAGGTATTTATGTCCTTCTTGAAGCCCTCCATCAGCATCATTAGCAGTGATTTTAAATCCAGTTCTTGCTTTTCTTGTGTGTTTGGGTATCCAGGACTTCCTGTTGTTGGAGAACTTGGTTCCGATGGAGCCATATTGCCTTGGTTTCTTTTGGTGGTGTTTTTGCATTTGCCTTTTGCCTGGTTATCTCTGGTGTTAGCTGGTGTTGCCGTCTCTGACTATGGTTTCTTTCTGCTCCTGGGAGACCTGTTCTCTCTGAGTACACTGATATGTAAGTATTTCTGCAAGACCCGCTCTCTTATAGTTGTATTTGTGTATGTACCTCTGAGGCCCAGATCAACTCTGGGTGCAGGCAGTAATCAGAAGACTCCTGTCCCAGTCTGTTCCTAGGCTCTTGTGTCCTCAGGGTTTCAGGCTGTTTCCTCTTAGCTGCAGGGGTAGTCCTACTGTACCACTGGGCTTCTCTGCATTCTTGAGTGGTTAGTTACCTCCGTGTATGCCTTGGATATGGTACCCAGTGGCAGAAGATGGCTCCTCCCCTCTGCAATGCAGGTCTCTCCTGTGCTGACTGACTCCTCCGAGCACCTGGGTAGACAGTTGGCTTCCTGCACCACTTGGAGATGGTGGGCTATGGCAGATGATGGTCCCAAACCTGGGAACAGAGCCGCAAATCTCCTGCCAAATTATTCAGGATGGGGTCCTTTGCTCTGCAATGCAGGTCTCACATGTGCTACCTGACTCCTCCACGGAGCTGGGTAGATTGCTGGCTTCCTGCACCACTTGGAGATGAGGCGCTGGAGTCCCTGTCTGGTCTATCACCAGAACAAAGATGTCAGAGACTGTGGTGCTCCCTCCAGGCACTGATCACTCTGCAGGGCAAATGTCCCACAGCAGAGCAGGTGCACAGATGACCACAGAGCTGCCCAGCTCTTGGGTGCAGACAGCACCCTAGCTGGCTGTGTCTCAAGCAATGTTATACTAGGGATATCTCTGTGAACCTGAAGTCCCTGTCTGCTCTGTCGCTGGAGCAAAGATCGATAAGGATTCTTATGGTATAATTGATAACTGCTTTTCTTATTATTATAATCCCAGCTATTTTCAGAACTACATTTTTTTGCTTGTTTTTTTTTTTTTTTTTTTTTTTTTTGTGATTCTGAGACGTTCGTAATCCAGACTGGCCACAAATTTACAATGTAGCTGAGATAACTTTTGAATTTCTGGGTTTTTTGTTTTGTTTTGTTTTGTTTTGTATTTTGTTTTTTTCTTTTTGTCCCCACCTCTGAAGTGATAGAATTGCAAATGTGTATATAATGCCAGGCACATCATCTGACTAATACAGATGCAAATACTCACAGTCAACTATCTGACTGAGCCTGGGGACCCCAATGGAAGAGTTAGGGGACCGAATGAAGGAGCTGAAGGGATTTCCAACCCCATAGGAAGATCAAGAATATCAACCAACTAGACCCCCCCCAAAATCCCCCAAAGAATAAACTACCAGCCAAAGAGTATGCATAGTGTGATCCATAACTCCAACTGCATATATAGCAGAGGATGGCCTTATCTGGCATTAATGGGAGGAGAGATCATTGGGCCTGTGCAGGCTTGTTGTCTCAGCATATGGGGATAGTAGAGGGTAAGGTAGGAATGGGTGGGTGAATAGAGGAGCACCCTCACAGAGGCAAAGAGGAGGAGAGATGGGATGGGGGGTTGTAGAGGGGAAACCAGGAAGGGGTAAAATGATTCAAGTGTAAATAAAAGAAATAAAACAACCCAAAGTAGAACCTATGCAAAAGTAGATTTTCAATATTCACTGTGCTCTGCACATTAAGTATACATTATACTTATATGGTATCTTATTGGGTGTTCTCTGTAAAATCAAATATATCTTCATTAAAAACTCAGTGAGAACTATATTTCTATACAGGTGTTGTATTGATCTAAGGGTGTTAAAACTAGTGTACTGAGCAAATCCAATTTTAAACAGTAACTCTTTTTGAATTGCCTCTCTGACCTTGAGTGACATCTGTGTAAAGTAAAAAAGAATGAAATTTAAAAATCATAATTGCTCATGTAAGGAAGTAATATCTTTTTTTATACATGTGTTCAACATCAGCAGGAGGAAAGGCTCTGTGAAGGCACTGGCCAGTTCTGTTGTCTAATAGAGCCCTCTCTTCTTTTCTGAACCACTTACATGCTAGTGCTTTCTCTATATTTAATATGTATCCTTCTTATGCACTAGGTATACTGTTAAGGGAGCTTATGAAAGTCATTGAGATTTAGATGGTAGATAATTAATATGATGAAGTCAATGCAAAATTTAAAAAAAAGCCAATCTTGGATTTGCACATACATACACAAGAGAATTATGGCCATTCCTCAAAAAAACAAGGAAAATTTGAAAAGCAAAGCCAGTTATATTTAAAGTATTAGAAACAAAACTCCAGTAATTTTCCCTTCCAGCCGCCATTCGCAGCAGGGAACCAGGCAGCTCCAAAGCCTTCTGTGCTTAGCCCCCCAGGAGAGAGTGATTTCCCAGCAGAGATTTCACTTCTGAGTGTGCAGGTGAGATCTCCACCTTCTCTCTGGAGGGGTACAGTGAGGAAAACACTGGGCATATGCTCAGTGGAGCAGTAGGGACAGGAGTCTTCCCTTCCAGCCACCATTTGCAGCAGGGAACCAGGCAGCTCCACAGCCTTCTGTGCTTAGCCCACCAGAAGAGAATGATCTCCCAGCAGCGATTTCACTTCTGAGTGTGCAGGTGAGATCTCCACCTTTTCTCTGGAGGGGTACAGCTAGGAGCGCACAGGGCATATGATCAGTGGAACAGCTGGGATAGTCTTCCTTTCCAGCCGCCATCTGCAGCAGGGAATCAGGCAAATCCACAGCCTTCTGGCACAGACCCTTCCAGAAGAGAGTTGGTCTCCCAGGAGTACAGACTCAGGTTTACAGGCCCATAGGAGAGGTAAGCTCCAGCCAGAGACAACAAGACCAACTAACACCAGAAATAACCAGACGGTGAAAGGCAAGCACAAGAATCGTACCAACAGAAACCAAGGCTACTTGGCAGCATCAGAGCCCAGTTCTCCCACCACAGCAAATAATGGATACCCCAACACACTGGAAAAGCAAGAGTTGGGTTTAAAGTCTCTTCTCATGGTGCTGTTAGAGGACATCAAGAAGAACATAAATAACTCCCTTAAAGAAATACAGGAGAACATGGGTCAAATGGTAAAGGCCCTTAAAGAGTAAACACAAAAATCCCTTAAAGAAATACAGGGGAGCATTGGTGAACAGGTAGAGGCCCTTAAAGAGGAAACACAAAAATCCCTGAAAGAATTACAGGAGAACACAAACAAACAAGTGAAGGAACTGAACAAAACCATCCAGGATCTAAAAATGGAAGTAGAAGCAATAAAGAAATCACAAAGTGAGACATCTCTGGAGATAGAAAATCTTGGAAAGAATTCAGGAGTCATAGATGCAAGCATCAACAACAGAATACAAGAGATAGAAGAAAGAATCTCAGGGGCTGAAGATACCACAGAAAACATTGACTCAACAGTCAAAGAAAATGCAAAATGCAAAAAACTCCTGAGCCAAAACATCCAGGAAATCCAGGACACAATGAGAAGATCAAACCTAAGGATTATAGGTATAGAAGAGAGAGAAGATTTCCAACTTAAAGGACCAGTAAATATCTTCAACAAAATTATAGAAGAAAACGTCCCTAACCTAAAGAAAGAGATGTCCATGAACATATAAGAGGCCTACAGAACTCCAAACAGACTGGAACAGACCAGAAAGTCCTCCCGGCACATAATAATCAAAACACCAAATGCACTAAACAAAGAAAGAATATTAAAAGCAGTAAGGGAAAAATGTCAAGTAACCTACAAAGGCAGGCTTGTCAGAATTACACCAGACTTCTAACCTGAGATGATGAGAGCCAGAAGATCCCAGGCAGATCTCATACAGACCCTAAGAGAACACAAATGCCAGCCCAAACTACTGTACCCAGCAAAATTCTCAATTACCATAGATGGAGAAAACAAGATATTCCATGATAAAACCAAATTTACACAATATTTTTCCACAAATCCAGCCCTACAAAAGATAATCTATGGAAAACGCCAACATGAGGAGGAAAGCTATACCCTAGAAAAAGCAAGAAGGTAATCTTTTTTCAACAAACCGAAAGAAAGTAACCACACAAATATAAAAAAAATCAAAAATAACAGGAAGTAACAATCACTATTACTTAATATCTTATAACATCAATACACTCAATTCCCCAACAAAAAACATAGTCTAACAGAGATGTTTTTCATGTGGATCTTCAATTTTGTCAGAAAATATTTGTGACTCCTCTTTCAATTTAGTAATGCTTTTTGTGTCTACCATTTTTACTATATTATTTTCCATGATAATCTTTAATTTTTAACATTTTTTCTGTGTATTTCTTCGATTTTGTCAGAGGTGTTTTTCATGTAGATCTTCGGTTTCACGGCGGGGGGGGGTAGGGTGTTTGTAATTCCACTTTCAATCAATTTAGGAATGTTTTTGTGCCTACCATTTTGTCAGTATAATTGTCCACGATACTCTTCAATTTTAACGTTTTTCTTTATTTTTCTTCAATTTTGTGAGAAGTATTTTCCACGTAGATCTTCAGTTTTATCAGACAGTGTCTATAATTTTACTTTCAATCAACTTAGGAACATTTTTATACCTTCCATTTAATCTGTATAATATTCCATGTAATAGTCAGTTTTAACATGTTTTTCTATACATTTCTTGAATTTTTTCAGGAATATTTTCCTTGTATATCTTCAATTTTATCATAAAGTGTTTATAACTCTACTTTTAAAAAATTCTACTTTTAAAATTTAAGAATATTTTTATGCCTACCATTTTATCTGTATAATTTTCCATGATAATCTTCAATTTTAATGTTTTTCCATACATTTTTTCAATTTTATCAGAAATATTTTCCATGTAAATCTTCAATTTTATCAGAAAATGTTTATAATTCTACTTTCAATCAACTTAGGAATATTTTAATACCTACCAATTTATCTGTATAAATTTCTTCAATTTTGTCAGAAATATTTTCCATGCAAATCTTCAGTTTTATCAGATGTTTTTACTTCTACTTTCAATCAATTTAGGAATATTTTTATGCCTACCATTTTAACTGTATAATTTTCATGAAATAGTCAATTTTAAGGTGTTTTTCTATATATTTCTTGAGTTTTATCAGAAATATTTTCCTTGTAGAGCTTCAATTTTATCAGAAAATGTTTAAAATTCCACTTTCAATCAACTTAGGAATATTTTTATGCTTACCATTTTATCTGTATAATTTTTCCATGAAATAATCAATCTTATTGTATTTTTCTATATATTTCTTCAATTTTATCTGAGATATTTTCCATTTATATTTACACAATGGAATACTACTCAGCAACTAAAAACAATGAATTCATGAAATTCTTAGGTAAATGAGGAACAGGGGAAGGGAAGAGGGCTTATGGGACTTTCGGGGAGGGGGGGAATCTGGAAAGGGAAAATCATTTGGAATATAAATAAAGAATATAGAAAAAAAAACAAAACAAAATCTCCAGATTGGGTGTTCACAATGCCACCATATACCTGATGCATATTAATTAATTTTAGTCTGTGAAGTGAATTTTAAGGTTAACTGCACCTCTAGCTTTCTCTTATTTTACATATCTCATTTGCTTTTCTGTGGAAATAAAGAGATTTGATAATACATCTATACATATTTACTAACTTGCTATGATTAAACTGACATAATTGATAATCCAGTACACATTCTTAGTTTTTATCATTATAGACCATAAAAGAAAATAGAAAAATCTTCATTCTGAGCCAACTAACATGATCACAGCCACAGACTATGGATAAAAGTTACTTTGGCTGTCATGTTCCACTGTAGAAGATGAAACGCAAACTCCAAGACTTATCAATCAAACTTAAGTCATAAAATAACATATCAGTTCCATTGGCTGGAGCTTTGACTAATGAGGCCAAAGCAAAGCAGAGAAGTCTACATGTTTCAGATGTTCTGAGTTAGAAAGAGTCTGTGAGACTGAGTGATGCATTCCAAGATTTATCTATCAGTCATCAGTTCAGATACCAAAGTTAAATGGTTATTAAATGGTCCAAGACAATTTCAGATGTTGAATTCCAGCATTCCACCTCTGTAGAAATGGTGTTTTAAGCAACCAAGGTCAGATATTATGCAGAATTTTCAATCAAAGTGTAGTTCCTTCAGAGAACATCACTTCACACTTTTATCATAGTTATGGAATGAAAATTAGGACATCTGATGCATTGTTAAGTAACTGATCAAGGAGTCTCCTGAGATCTATGCAAAGGGAAGAGAAACTCACTTGTGTGACAGCAGAACTGGCCAGGATGACGGTATCATTCCTTGGGTATATAATAAGCTTAGATAACTACTCCTGAATGGAAATCAAATGTTTCTAATATGTGATGTGGAAGTCAAGAATAAACTGTAGTTTTTCTTCCAATTGCTTAAGAAATATGCTTGTTTATTTTTAAATCTGAATCTCCTATTGGGAATTTGATTTACAGAAACAATGTACATTGGGGTCTCTGGAATTAGACTTATTCCTTGTGGTTACATGTCTACCAATTATCCTTTGCTTTTGAATCTCCTATCCATGATATTCCTCAGGAACATCTTAAATATCAAGTATGTCTCATCTTACTACACTACAAAATATGGCAGCTACTGCAATATTTGAAATATGTTTGTGCTATCCTATCATTTAAAATGTGTTTATGTTTCAGTATTCCTTCACTTTACCTCTTTCCCCCTTTAAAACCTAGTTGCAACATTGGAAAGCAATCTTGTAAAAAGTATAGACATTACTATATAAAATGATCATTTTATAATGAATCAAATGCCTTAAGAAATCCAGGGCCTTATCAGAATGGCTAAAGTCAAAACCACAATTGATGGCTTGTGCTGAGGAAGTTGTTGAGCAAGGGGAACACCCCTCCATTGATAGTGGGAGTATGGACTTGTACAGCCACTTTGGAAATCAATATGACTGTTTTTCAGAAAATCAGGAGTTGATCAACCTCATGACCCAGCTATACCACTGTTAGGCATACTCAAAATATCCTTCATCCTTTCACAAGACTATGGTCAACTATGCTCAACTATGTACTACATTTTCTTTATCCATTCTTTGGCTGAGGGACATCTAGGTTGGTTCCAGTTTCTAGATATCATGAATATAGTTGAGCTACATAACCGTGCTACAGTCTCTAGACCCAAAGAGGCTAAGTAACATGTAGGGTGCAAGGACCTCCCTCAGAAGGGAAAATAGAATAGATAATGTAGAAGGACTGTGGGCAGGGTGGGATAGGAATAGGAAGGAGTAATTAGTTAGAATGGTGGTAGAGGAAGAGAGTACTTGAAGAGACAACTAGAAATGGGAGAAATTTCAAGGGCCAGAGGGATTATCAGTCTTATTAGTTGTTCCAGAATTTGAAGCAGGAGAAAATTGATTAATGATTTAGTAGCCTTCTTACTGAGACAAAGAGACTTCAGAAACGAAACTGAGGCTAAGTTGAATGAAAATCTCTTTGTGAATACTCTCTGACAATAGATGGAAATCATGCCTCACACTAATGAATCGGTCTTTATCGGATAGTCATTCTACTGAAGTATGTGCTGGAGAGATTTAGTTACTATTGGCGAGAAACTCACACCTGATTCTAATAATTGTCTTTCTTTTAGTGAATCATACTATTGAAATAGTGTTATAGGAAGACATAGGGTTATCATGTATCAGAAGGTTTTTCTACCATCACGAAATAAAACTAAATGTATTATGAGACTGAAAATGAAAACAGAGTTTCAAATGTAAAACCCTGGAGTGTAAGCAGAGATGACAAGTACTAAAATCTACTGAGATAGTTTATGATTAATATTTAGCTATATTAAATATGACATGGGTTTTATTCTTGGTTATCAAGACATCTTTAAATGCATATTGGTAGCATAGTCTCAAACTGTGTTTCCTAAATTGTACAGAACACCAAAAAATATACACATACACAGTAGCCACTATTTATCTAAATACATTGAACTTAAGCCTGTTTTCCATGTAGTAAAGACTGAGACATGCAGGATAGGCACTTTCATCAGAAGAAGGATGCCATATTTCTAGAAATAGATACATGACTGGCTCTGTGTTCTTGGCAAAATGATTTGGAAATCCTTAGATTCATCCTTTCTGACATTAAGATAATTTAAAAACATTTAGTAAATCTAAACTGGCAGATGAGGTTTGTGAATTACCATGACATACATGCTGAAGCTGCCCAAATACTACTTCTCATGATAATAGATTTCTGAAGCTGTTTTCCATGTAAGTTTTGTTCATCCTTGTCATTCTCTGTCTGCAATCAGACTCCTGTGGAATAGTGAGTATCTGATCAATTCAGCTGTTCGTTGCTTCATGTTACTCTTTAGTTGGGTTCTATGAAATATAAACTTCAGTCACTCATAAAATGAGTTTCCTGTATTCCAGAAAATCTGTCATCTCCAAGATTGACTTGTAATGTAAAATGCAAAGAAAAGCCAAGCTTTAAGATAATAGAACAGCGGGCGGTGGTGGTACACGCCTTTAATCCCAGCACTTGGGAGGCAGAGGCAGGAGGATTTCTGAGTTCAAGGCCAGCCTGGTCTATACAGTGAGTTCCAGGACAGCCAGGGCTACACAGAGAAACCCTGTCTCAAAAAACCAAAATCAAAAAAAAAAAAAAAACAAAAAAAACACAAAAAAACAAAGATAATAGAACAGCAAGTGTACTGCTTTGTAACTATTTGACAAAAATAAAATTAGTAGAGATTTTAAATCTACCTGTCTTCACAGTAATTTTGGAAAATTTTAAAAAATAAGTCTTCAACACACAGTTGCCGCAGTGGCAGAGACAAGTGAGCCCATATCTCAGTGTTTGGCAATACGGGAGGTCTGCATGTAGAAGTGTTTCCTCCCATACTTCTTTATTCTTTTAAAATTCAAAGCAGACTTGTGAGTCATGTTTGATGATCATAATTTTATGATTATTGTTTATTCATTCTAGCAAATCACAGCCCTTAAAAAACTCAATATATTCCAGTAATAGTTTTGGTGTAGTATAATGACCTCATCTTTGCTCCCTGCCACTCCATTATTCAGTATCACAGGAGATTCTCAAAGGGAAAAAATATTTGCTATGAAGTCATCCACAAAACATTAAGTTTTAAAGAACTCTTCTCATTTGGTGTTAGAATTAAGATATATGAGATGCATCTAGATTCAGCTTGCTTTTAATAAACTTCTTGAACTTTGATAATTGCTGAAGGAACACACCAGTCACTCTTATAATTAAAACTTGTTTACTATTCTCATGTGTGTAAATGATTTAGTTGGCACAAGTCATTGTCAGAATTGTACATGATTATAAGATAATAGCATCAAATTTATAATTGTATTTTATACTTAAAATACCTGTCTAAAAATTAAAGTGTTTAAGTGAAGATTAATTCTGAGAGATACATCTGGGAAGTTGGGAAAGCAGGCATACAGTACGTTTTTCTTAAAATTGGAAAACTCTATATTTAAAGAAATGCTTCAAAGTATTTAACAGACTGAATTCTTGGTACTCTGGGTTGAATTAGATTTCACATAGCTAGAGGTGGAGACCTGCTAAGTGTGGCTATTTGCCTAGCAGTGAGCTTAGTGTAGAAATAATATTTTAAGGACAAGACAAATTACAAGTTGAAAACCTTAATTGTTTATTCATCCTAGCAAATCAATTATCAATAAATTATCATGAATTATCATTTGTGTAATCTGGGAACCACTACTCCCTCTCAGATTCAAAAATACCTCATCTTATTAAATGTAGTTTTCAAAGGGTAATTTAGACAAAATATAATTAAATCTTAGGAGTGTGCAAGTTCAGATTAAATTAAAACAATTAACAATTTATTATAACTATGATTCTCCAGTGAAAAAGATTGTTTTTGTGGAAATGAAGAGGAATCTGATACTAAAACTATGCTGAAATGCAAAGTATAATTAAACTTTTCTTTTTTTCTATTTTTAATTAATTAAACTTTTTTGCACTCTATATTTTATTTCCCAACTCTACCCACCCTCTGAATGATCCACATCCCATATCTAATCCCCACTCCTTGTCTCCATGTGGATGTTCCCACTCCCCACCACACCTGACCTCTAAACTCCCTGGGGCCTCCATTCTCTTGAGGGTTAGGTGCATCATCTCTAAATGAACACAGATGCAGCCGTCCTGTACTGTGTGTGTGTTGGGGGCCTCATATCAGCTGGTGTAGGTTGCCTCTTTGGTAGTCCAGTGTTTGAGAGATCTTGGAGGTCCAGTTTAATTGAGACTGCTATTCCTCCTACAGGATTGCCCTTTTCCTCAGCTTCTTTAGTCAATTCAACATCCATTTCGAAATAATAATACTTAGAGAAAAATTATATTGAGCTTGAATTAGAAGGAATTAAATGTCTAGCATAAGTCAAAGTAAAAATCTTACCAAGAAGATTCTATCTTACTTATCTTAGTTGGTTACTGGTGCTTACTAAGTATTCATCTTTACTACTTTTTTATTTTAAGGAGATCTCCTCTTAGAATCTTAGAATCTTGATCAGACTATAAATCTATTGCCTTTGTATGACAAAATAGTTTTAGTGAATTACTTGACATAAGTATGGTTCCATAAAACAATAGATTTCTTTCATTTGTACCACTTACATGAATTATTAAAGAATAAAATACTGGAGAAATTTAAAGAAGGCTCTGCAACATGTGAAAATAGAAAAGAGCTGAATGTATCTTATGCTCTAATTTCTGGCTATTCATGCTTTGAAATTTTTCCTTCTTCCTGGGCCACTCAATCTTTTCCCTTGTAGAACAGAAAATAAGCATTAAATAAATATAAATAAGCAATCTAGGGTTTTATCATCCAGAAAGAGAATTACAGTAGATTTAGTGTTTAACAGTTTTTCTTAAAATTATCACAAACACAATAAATTTCAGTTGTTCATACCAGGAGTTAAATGGTTAAGTCTTCTTTAATTGTAATAGTTTTGCTTAGAAAGCTTTTGCCACCTTGTGTGTGACATTGCAAACTCTGTTGGTTTTGCCAAGGATGCTTAAATAACAACAACAAAATTCTATGGAAATTTTTGTTGTGAGGAAATAAATGTCTCCTATTTCTTAATTGAATACTTTATTTATTTACATTTCAAATGTTATACCCTTTCCAGTTATCCCCTCCCCTAATCCCCTAACCCATCCTCCCTTACCCAGCTTCTATGAGGGTGCTCCCCCACCCACCCACCCACTCCCACCTCACTGCCAAGGCATTCCCCTACAGTGGAGCATCGTGTCTTCCCAGGACCAAGGGCCTCTCTTCTCTTTGCCATCCTCTGCTACATATGCAGCTGGAGCCATGGGTCCCTCCATGTGTAATCTTTGGTTGGTGGTTTAGTCCCTGGGAGTTCTAGGGGTACTGGTTGGTTGATATTGTTGTTCTTCCTGTGGGCTACAAACCCCTTCATCTCCTTCAGTTCCTTTTCTATTTAATAATTCTAGTGTTAGGAAGATTTAATCAATATATAAATCATGTTACAGATATGGTTTTACTTTGTTTCTTTGTTCTCCAATGTAATTATCAACAACCTATGCCCCAAGGAAAGTGACATCATATTTCATATTTTCATAGAATCTGTTCTCTAGACAGCAATCTAAAATCAAGTTTAAGACTGACAGTCAGCTCCCATGAGTAATGATAATTGTCTGCGTTCTTTATTTGAAATTCAAATATTCAGAATTTCATTTATCCTAACAAGATTAATTACCATCCTAACGAAACATAATTTGAATAATGTGCAAACACGTCTGACTTTCTCTTAAATATACATGTTACAAAAAGATTATGGATGCAAATAGAATAATAAATAAATAGCTATGTAACAATGGTGCACCCCTTTAATCCTAGCACTTGCCTTCTGGTCCAGCATGCCATTAGTGGGGACAGATGTCAGGGTTCTTGCCCCGGGACAGGGCCAGCTGACCTGGGCATAAGGCTCATTTGTACAATAATGTTTATATTTTACATTCCTCCTTTAAAGAATGTCCTCCCTGTTAAGGTTAATGACTCCATGATAAGGAGACAGCACACGTCCAGTAGGTGAAAGTGTGGTTAATGTCTTAGCAAAATGGTAAGTGCTGGAATAATCAGACTAGCCTTAAGACTGTGGAAAAACCTCAAGAAACATGGTTTCAAAGTATATATAAGTTCTCAACTATGCAAAATATAAGGATGCAATATGAGTTATGAGAGGCTTCACAAATATAAAGAAATAATGGCTACACTATGAGTCAGCTTATCAGAAAGATACAAAGGCAGTCAGATTCTTGAGTTCAAGGTCAGCCTGGGACAAAATGAGTTCAGGCCCAGGTGTGGTAGAAATGGTAATTTCAGGAGGGGTCCCTGCCAGCTAGCTAATCATCTGTGCTTATCAGAGGCAAGCATATCTCTGAATTCTTTTGCAATGTCGAAAGAAAATGTTTGCCTGCTGTCTTCTAAGAACTAAGGGGCTGGAGGACGGAGATGGTGATTCTTAGGATAATCAAAAGGAACCCTGATGTAAATGACTGGACTGATATGTAAAACAAAAGACTGGGCTTATGATCTATAGAAGAAGAGCTACCTAGACAAAGTTTTTAGAACAGCAAGAGAAAAATGCTTTGAGAACTGTCTCAAGCAGAATAGAGAGAGATAAGCAATCTGGTAAATTGTTTAGAATAGCAAGAGAGCACTGCTTCGAGAACTGTCTTGAGCAGAACATAATGAAAGACCTGTCTGAAGATTGGCTGAGCAAGCAGATCGGAGAGAAAGAAAGCAGAACAAAGTGAAAGCAGGCTGGAAAGCTTTCTCTTGCAGAATATAGGCCACCAGCTTGGACCCATGATTTGACTTCGAGTCATTTGTTTCGCCACTCGCAGACACCCCTTCTTCAGAACCCCTCTCCAAGCCAAGGCTGGTTCTTGCCACTTGGCACAGAGGCACAAAGATATCTGAGTTCAAGGCCAGCATTGTCTACATAGCAAGTTACAGGACCGCCAATGCTACACAGGGAAACACTGTCTCAAAACAATGCGGCCTGCCCACTCTCAAAAGAAATATGATAAAACAAATATAAGAAAAGCAAAGCATTAACTATAGTTGGGATATAAGAAGCTGATTTGTGTTTCACATCTACTTTTATATTTTAAGGGACCAAAAAGTTATCTGTCAAGACATGGCATCTTATCCGGGCAGTGGTGGTGCACACCTTTAATCCCAGCACTTGGGAGGCAGAGGCAGACAGAATTCTGAGTTCGAGGCCAGCCTGGTCTACAGAGTGAGTTCCAGGACATCCAGGGCTACACAGAGAAACCCTGTCTCAAAAAACCAAAAAAAAAAAAGAAGACATGGCATCTTGCCAAAATGTACTTTCTAACAGAGAATATCAACTTGCACAATAACAACCAACATCAGATCAAAACTGCAGACATTTTAACTCTATATAAAACTTATAATTGTGTTAATAACCAATCACATTCATTTTAGGGCAATGCAAAGGTAAAAGAGAGTTGTTGACATAGACCATGTTGCTTTCCTGTTACGACCAGTACTAGCTGTATAAATACTATGTTGACAGTTTGCTTTTATGATATTTTTTATAAAAGGTTGAATAGCCATAGAATTTCAGCAGAAATATTATGTTTTGTGAATGAAACATAAAATGTGTTGATGGTATAAGGTGGACTAGTAACAATTTTTATAACCTGTAATAAATGCTAATCTGTGTTTTCTGGAACTTCTTGGATCCTTGTGTGTGTGTGTGTGTGTGTGTGTGTGTGTGTGTGTGTGTGTGTGTGTGTCCCCAAGGGTGGCATAGCTATAAATCTTCACTAGACTACTGTAGGCCATAGGAGCTAGATTGTAGTGAGGAAGGTATGATGAGAATGTCACCATAACAGCATGGAAAGAAGGTGGACTGGAGCACTGATATGGCACAACACTGCAATAAAAGAATCGTGATCATTTGTCTGCTTTGCTTGAGGAAAAAGCAGTGAGAATCATGGAAAAAACCCAACTCTGGAAGGGCCAAGGCAAGATTTAACCAAAAGTACCTAATGACTGTGGATGTGCTTAAGGGAGTTTTGAGTTAAAGCTCACTAGCAAGGAGGTGTCAGGAAAGAATTACAAAAGGGCTGCCAGCATTGCTTATTCATACATAAAGATCATTCAGGGCATGCACAAGACTAAGAGACTAAAAACATCACATCACTCCAGTGGGCTGACTGGGGCTTCCACAGAGTTTCAGGCTCCAATGGTGTCTGCTCAATCACCTCCCAAAGGTTGAGACCTGTAGAAGTAAGGTGGTCCTAGGGGGTCTGAATATTTGTAATGAGTCACTTAAGATACAAATTATGAATAATGCTATAAATACTATAATATGCATGGTCCATAATGCAATTTTTATCTCTAATTTTATTTCTTCAAAATTTCTTGCTAGAAATTCCTCATTTCAATAAAGAAAATGTTTTAAGTATTTTGAATCAAAAGAAAGATACGCTTCAAACAATATTATACAGTCTACAGGAAGGTAAGTTCCCATTTTCTATAGAGTATAAAACGATAGGGAATCAGTTAAGAAATGATCCTCACACACGAGTAGCCAACTGCTAAAATGAGGCTTTCTTGGTGATTTAACTATAATTTAGTTACAAAGGCCAATATATATATATATATATATATATATACAAAAAAAAACCTCATTTAGTGAAGCCCTAGAAAAATAGTTTTACTTTAATGATGTGAAGAATTAGTAATAGATTAGAGTTACTAAAAGTACAATAACTGCTTGTGGAAATGAGAACACCACCCAATCGCTCACATTCTTTCTAGCTCTCTCTTCTAGGCTTCTCATTTTCTCTCCCGATTGCTTGACATTCCTCCTCCTTGGTTATGACTCTCTTCTTTGCACACCAGTTTAGATTGGCATTTGAGCATGGCAGCCATTGCCTCTGATTCACTTTATAGTAAATTAACTACAGCAAATAAATATTTTGTTTCACACATAAACACTTATGTTTAAAAAAACCTCCTGGCAGCTTGGTGCACCAGAAATCAATAATCGGAATCTGGACTTGGTGGCAGTTGCTGTCAGAAGGTCATTGATGCAAAAATCCAATACTGTTGCCATCTTCCTGCACATTGCTTATACATGGAACACTTTCCAAATAAGGACGCAAAGCCTGGAAAAAGACAGTGGTCTCTTATAAAGAAGTAATGGCAAAATGGTGTTAAAGCAATAAACGAAGTTGATCATCACTTCCAAAAAACAAATTTCTAAGTGGTTATATTTGTTACTTACTTATTTAAAACAATTTCCATAAATATAAAATATGGATATTTATGAATAAAATTAACCTTGAGTGAGGAAATATCTTTTTTTCTGCAACTAACTTGGTTCAGCAAATTCCTGAACATAATATTAATGTTCCCAGAACTTTCTTGAACAATAGTGAACACAGTTCTTCAAAACTTGTACCCAAAACACAATTCACATATCAGTTGATTCCCCAGAAGAAGGAAGGAGAAGCCCCTGGTTCTGGAAAGACTAGTAGCAGCAGTGTAGTGGAATACCAGGACAGAGAAGCTGGAGAGGGTTGAATGGGGTACAAGGGGAGGGAAGAGGACTTATGGGACTTTCAGGGAGGGGGAAACCAGGAAAGGGAAAATCATTTGGAATGTAAATAAAGAATATAGAAAATAAAATAAACAAAAAAAGGAAAAAAAAGAAAGAGAACATGCCTTCAGTCTTTACTACTAATGAAATAAGTTTTTACAGAACTCTGAAATAAATAAAAGTTTGAATAAATTAAATTATTTGTTTTTTAGTTATTAGTATATAACTGGATTCTATAAATTTTATAAATTTATTATCTACATGGTTTATCAGTAGTTATTTGTATTATTTGTGAAGGAGGAAACATGTAGTTATATCCATAAAAACATCATTTATGCCTATTTATATATTCTAGATCAGTTTGAAACTCAACTAAGTTGAGTTGTAGATCTGATGTAAGAATATTTTCAGATCAGGTTCTTTGCAGTGGCGAGGATGACAGCATATAGGGGTTGGTCTGTAGCTTTTTGATTTTGCTCAATTTATAAACACCAAGGATCAGAATGATATAATTTACAATATCACTAAACAAAGTACAGGAAATTAGATTAGTGACATTTTTGGTCTGTATAAATCTGGTCAGAGTTGATGATACTGAAATGAACACTAATAATGATTTCCACACAAAACATGCTTCCAAGATATTTTTTTCATTCTGTGGAAGCATCTAATTACAGGTGATTATCAACGAATGGAGTCAACATTTGCAAGTGCTTGCAGACAGTAAACTAAAGAAGGAGATTTAGGTAAGTCTGACATAACGATGTCTGGAGTTTAAGAAGAGCCATAAGGTAATATCGGATCTCTGAAATCACATGTAGTAAGAGTAGCTAAAGGAATTAATTAATAAAGAAGAGATATAAAACTTAGAAGATTCGCCCTGAAGTCTGATAATTACTATATACAAAGACTTTACTGAAAATTATATTTAAATCAGTTTCTGTGAGATTAATTCCATTATTTTTCTCAGGCCTTAAACTCTACATTTGGGAAATGGCCGTTGTTAAATAGTTGAGCTGTGAGTAAACAATAAAGTAATCATATAAGAGACTCAAATAAATTTTCTTAATTTATATGACATGCTAAAATGATAGCTTGGTTATTACCTGTTTTCATAGTAACAATTCTTGTACAATAAGAATAATCAAATTAATAAACTTCTAGAATGCTTAAGGCACACAGGAATGCTTAGTTCCAGTATGAAATGTTGCACATGAGGACCAATAAGAGATTCCCTCTCATATTCTCATACTTTATTCTCCCTTGTCAGGTACTATGAAATTTTAATTTGATTTGTCTTCACTGTTTCCAAGGTATATATCAAATATTTTCCATACTACCTTGAGTTTATCTCATTTTGCTTTTATTGCTTTGTCATGTAATCAAAATTTCTTTAAGCTATCTACTCTTTCCATATCCATATGAGTTTAAAGATGGACATCAGAATTTACAGGAACAAAACAGTTATAATCTGAGGTTGAAGCTTTCAAAGAATATTAATTATATGTTATTTATCAGAATGCTGGAAAATTCCACATTACTCAAAACTTACTGTATTTCCTTTCTTTTAGATTTAAGGACTTGAGAACAATCTTGTTGTTGTTGTTATTGTTGTATTTTTGATAGGGATTGAACCCAGGGCATTTTTCATGCTAAGCAAGCTCTTTATTACTGACTCAAACTTCCAGACCAAAGAATTAAAATTTGATTTGACATCTTCTCCTGTCTGTAAATAATAACATTCTACCATGAGGAAATCTAACATCTTGGGTTTCTTTGTGATCTTATTATAATAAGACATATATATCAATGTTTACTAATCTCTGACCATTAATTTCTATGATTCTGAGTAATTTTATTCAGAATATACATGCTCACATATTAATGATATAAAAGTTGTTTTTAAATTTAATTTAATCTTTAGGTGCAAATTATTAAATACTCTGAATGATAGAATTACACAAAAAAAATCTTCTTTCTCTGGATTAGCATTCATATTGAATTTTATTCCATGGTATCATTTAAAAAGTTAAAATTAGCCAGTACCATTCATAGTGGTACCTCCTCAACTTAAAAAACTATTCACGAAAGGATATCTGCGAACAAGTGTTTTGTGTGATATTCACAGAAATTAAAGTTGCTTCCTTCTATTAATAGATCACATAGGTATATTGATGGCATAATTCTTGTCAAGACAATCTGAAAAGTTTATTATCAAATGTTTTCTGAGTAGTATAAAGTAAACACAATTTTTCTCTAAAATATCAAGTACAAAGAAGAGAAGAATGGTTTGTCCCTTTAAGTAGCTTAAAGGTGGGGCTAAATAAAGGTTCCATATAGAACTTTGGTAGCAGGTTACAAACTTTCTATCAGAATTAAGAGTCTATGATAAACACTGGTTTCTGTATACAAACAAGATACCAGAAATGAATTGGTGCATAAAAATAATATGGAAACAGAAATGAAGTCATAAAATACATCAACAATCAAACAACAAAATAGCCAAAATAGGGAAAATAAACAGATATCATTTGTGCATGTGATATTCCCATATCTAGAAAAGACCTAACAGGGTGTCAGTGGATCAATGAGAGAGGAAGAAGCAGTTTTCTCTGGGAAAAAGCCCCTAAATGTATGTCAAATTCCAAGTGCCAGTTCCTGAACATGTGTACCTATGATCTATGATAAATGAGCTTTATAGATTGTATATACCTGCACACATATGTGTAGATATGCATATATACATATATAATGATAATGAAGAAAAGAGCATGAATTTGGGGTGAGTCACATTGGAAATGTTACAGGAGGGAAGGAAGAGACTGATATAGTAATGGTGCTCATATATAACATTCTCAAAAATTATAAAAACATAAATTGGTATATTAATAAAAAAGATTTTAAAGATATGATAATAGTTTCTCTATATTATTATGAGCGATGAGAATGTTACACACACATATTGAGGGACATTCCAGAAAATATCTGATATATAGTTCTACAAATGCTGCAGGTAAACACAAGAAAGAAGCATCTTATAGAATAGAATAACCTAAGATTTTCTGGCTGATGAGTATAGGACCATTGTGAGGATTCTGGGACCAAAACAGAGGAGGTTATATAAGAAAGAAGGAAGCTTCACACAGCATTGACTTTAATTAATAATCAGAGCATTAGTTCATTAATTGTATCAAATGAACTATATTGTGTTGATTAATACTCTCTTATTGTATATAACAAAATATTTGAAATACTCAACTAAAAGAGAAGAAAGATTTATTTTGGCACACATCTTTGAGAATTCAAATTCATGTTCAGTTGACCCTGTTACTTGAAACAAAATAAGACATCATTCTGGGGAAAGCAGTTGATTGCTTCAAGGCATACAGGAAATAAAGAAAAAAGACTGGAATCCCATTATTCCTTTTAAGACTATTCCGATAAAAACATAAAATTCCACTAGGCCCCACCTCCTAAAGATCTTAATGTTGATCAATTTCCAAATTTATCACCATACCTTCAATTCAAGCCTTTGGGGAACATTTCAAATCCTAATTATAAAACAAATAGAAGATACTAATCAAAAAGGCATTTGAGGGTGGTCTGTGTGTGCTCTTTATAGTATCTTTACATTAACTCTGTAAATCTAAAGTAATTTTGCTCTGGGAGAGTCTGACATATACAGAGGTAGATGCTTGCAGCCAACCATTAGACTGGGCACAGGGTTCCCAGTGGAGGAGTTAGAGAAAAGACTGAAGGAGCTGAAGGGGTTTGCAACCCCATAGGAAGAACAACAATATCAACCAGCCAGAGCTCCCAGTGTCTAAACAACCAACACATGGAGGTACCCATGGCTGGCTCCAGCCATATATGTAGGTGAGGATGGCCTTGTCAGACATCAGTGGGAGAAGAAGCCTTTGGTCCTATGAAAGCTGGATGCCCCAGTGTAAGGGAATGTGAGGGCAGGGAGGTGGGAGTGCATTAGTGGGGGCACACCCTCATAGAAGCATGAGGAGGGGGGATGGGATAGGGTGTTTCTGGGGGCAGAAGTCGGGAAAGGGGATAAAATTGGAAATATAAGTAAATAAAATATACAATTAAACATGTTGAAATGGAAAAACAGTTTAATGAATATATTTGTGAATACATAATATACATATACTTAATCATTGTGATATGGTATATTTGTTACAAAGTATCAAACTTATGAATATTATAATTATTTTCTTTTAGGAAGAGAAATTGAGAATTTGTTAATTTTTGTACGTTGAATATTTTATTATACCAATTATGATTCCATAGTTCACAAATACTAAAGCTGTTATTTCAAAATATGATAACTGAACTGTAAATTAAACTGTTTTTTAGTAGTGACCATACATGTAGTATCTCAAAAAAGCAAGAATTTTAATAGTAATGTTTGTACAACTGGGAATCTTAGTGAGAGTATGATTAGGAACTCTTCAATAAATAATCCAGAGTCAATTATTTACTTATTAAAATGCATTTCTTTACAATGAGGAGATTATGAAAAAGGGTTTCTAATGTTATTTTTTTATTGAAAAAGGAAGTAAAAGGAAAGGAAGTAAAACATTTTATGATAAAATTGAAGATTTACATGAAAAATATTTCTGAGAAAATAGAAGAAATATATAGAAAAACACGTTAAAATTGACAATTTTCATGGAAAATTAAAGAGTAAAGTGGTAGACAAAAAACATTGCTAAATTAATTGAAAAATTAAATAGAAATATTTTATGACAGAATTGAAGATTTACATGGAAAATATTTCTCGTAAAATTGTAGAAAAATGTAGAAAAACATGTTAAAATTGAAGATTATCATGGCAATTATACAGATAAAATGATAGGCATAAAAATAACTCAAAGTTGATTGAAAGTGGAATTATAAACATTTTCCAATAAACTTGAAGATTTACATGGAAAATATTTCTGATAAAATTGAAGAAATATATAGAAAAGCATGTTAAAACTGAAGATTATCATGGAAATTATACAGATAAAATGATATGCATAAAATAATTCTAAATTGAAAGTGGAATTATAAACATTTTCAGGTAAATTTGAAGATTTACATGGAAAATATTTCTCATAAAATTCAAGAAATTTATAGATAAACACATTAAAATTGACTATTTCATGGAAAATTATACAGATAAAGTGGTAGATGTAATAAACCTTTCTAAATTAATTGAAGATGAAATTAAAAACATTTTGTGGTAAAATCAGAGATTTACATTGAAAACATTTCTGGTAAAATAGAAGAAATATATAAAAAACATATTAAATTGAAGATTATCATGAAAAAGAATGCAGATAAAATGGTAGACATAAAAATACATTGCTAAATTAATTGAAAGAGGAATTACAAACATTTTCTGATATAATTTTCCAACATAAAAAAACATTGCTAAATTAATTGAAAGAGGAATTACAAACATTTTCTGATATAATGAAAAATATTTGTTAGTCTGTCTTTTTATTGGGGAACTGAGTTCATTGATGTTGAGATATTAAGGAATAGTGATTGTTGTTTCCTGTTATTTTTAATGTTATTTTTATGTTTGTGTGGATATCTTCTTTTGGGTTTGTTGGAAGAAGATTACTTTCTTGCTTATTCTAGGGTGTAGTTTCCCTCCTTGTGTTGGTATTTTCCATCTATTATCCTTTGTAGGGCTGGATTTGTGGAGAGATATTGTGTAAACTTGGTTTTATCATGGAATATCTTGGTTTTTCCATCTTTGGTGATTGAGAGTTTTGCTGGATATAGTAGCCTGGGCTGGTATTTGTGTTCTCTTAGAGTCTATGAGATCTGCCCAATATCTTCTAGCTTTCATGGTCTCTGTTGAGACGTTTGGTGTAATTCTGATAGGTCTATATTTATAAGTTACTTGCCCTTTTTCTCATACTGTTCTTAATATTCTTTCTTTGTTTAATGCACTTGGTGTTTTGATTATTATGTGCTGGGAGGACTTTCTGGTCTGGTCCAGTCTGTTTGGAGTTCTGAAGGCTTATTGTATGTTCATGCACATCTCTTTCTTTAGGTTAGGGAAGCTTTCTTCTTTAATTTTGTTGAAGATATTTACTGGCCCTTTAAGTTGGAAATCTTCACTCTCTTCTATACCTATAACATTAGGTTTGGTCTTCTCATTGTGTCCTGGAGTTCCTGGATGTTTTGGGTTACAGGCTTCATGCATTTTGCATTTTCTTTGACTGTTGTGTCAATGTTTTCTATGTTATCTTCATCACCTGAGATTCTTTCTTCTATCTCTTGTATTGTGTTGTTGATTCTTGCATCTATGACTCCTGAATTCTTTCCAAGGTTTTCCATCTCCAGAGATGTCTCACTTTGTGATTTCTTTATTGTTTCTACTTCCACTTTTAGATACTGGATGGTTTTGTTCAATTCCTTCACTTGATTGTTTGTGTTCTCCTGTAATTCTTTAACGGATTTTTTTGTTTGTTTGTTTCCTCTTTAAGGGCTTTTGCCTGTTGACCCATGATCTCCTGTATTTCTTTAAGGGATTTTTGTGTTTTGTTTTTAAGGGCTTTTACCTGTTGACCAATGCTCTCCTGTATTTCTTTAAGAGGGTGATTTAAGTCTTTCTTGAAGCCCTCTATCAGCATCATGAGATATGATTTTAAATCCAACTCTTGATTTTCCTGTGTGTTGGGGTATCTGGGACTTGCCCTGGTGGGAGAACTGGGTTCTTATGTTGCCAATTGACCTTGGTTTCTGTTGGTAGGGTTCTTGTGCTTGCCTTTCGCCATCTGGTTATCTCTGTTGTTAGTTGGTCTTGCTGTCTCTGACTGAAGCTTGTTTCTCCTGAGGGCCTGTAAGCCTATGTCCTTACTACTGGGAGACCAACTCTCTTCTGTCAGGGTCTGTGCACCGCCTGACTCCCTGGTGCAGATGGCAGCCTGAAGACCTCCATCCCAGTTGCTCCACTGATCTTACGACCTGTGTGCTCCTAGCTGTTCCCTTCCAGAGAGAAGGTGGCGACCTCACGTCCGCATTCAGAAGTGAAAGCGCGGCTGGGAGATCACTCTCTCCTGGCAGGCCATTCACAGAATGCTCTGGAGTTGCCCGGTTCCCTGTTCCAAATCGCAGCAGGAAGAATTGTTTTTAATGTCATTTCTCTAAAATATAACAAAATGTAAATTTTTTCTTCCTCAAGTATGTGTGAAATGGATTTATAATTTGAAGAACTTAGTATTTTTTAATATTAAGTATAGTAACTTAGTAATGACTTGCTTAACACTAATGTGAAAAATAAGTATGCACATGATGTATGTTTATAATACTTGCAATCCTAATTTTATGTTTATTCTAATCTTAATAAAACAAAGTATACACTAGTAAAACATCTTAGGCATTATTCCAATTACATTATTATCCAGGTTGGGAAAAATGAATCAATAGAGAAATGTTGTATTTTCATGTGCCGAATCGAAGGTACAACACATTATTTCTAAATTGACAGATTTATGATTCCTCTTTAATGTCTCATAGATCCATTTGTCAAAAATCATAGTGTAAATCAGGTGAAAATCTTATGTATGATATATAAATTAGAAGAGTATAAGAGAGACTGAGGAATCAAACTTATTCAGTACAGTGATTTATACACAGGCTCAAGCCTGAGGCTCTTGCTTGAATTTCTAGGATCCACAAAAATTTTGGCTGACAATCTATTGCCTGGGGTCCCACTGCTAGTGCCTTCTGGCTTGATGATAATGGACTAAATCTCTGAAACTAGCCCCAATTAAATGTTGTCTTTTATAAGAGTTGCCTTGATCACAGTATCTCTTCACAGCAATGAAATCACTATCTAAGACAGAAGTTGGTGCCAGGAACTGGGGAATAGCTGTGATAGGCCTGACCAAGCTTTTGTTTGGCAGAATGTGTATCTTGGGACTTTTGAAAGCAGTAGAATACTTTAGGTGGAACTCAAAAGGTCATTCTAGTAGAAGCAGGGAAGAAAGTGCTCTTCATGGTGTTCTGAACTGACAGCCTAGAGACTGTCCTTGTAATATTTTAATGAAGAATGTAATAGCCTTTTGCCCGTGTCTGAAGAGTGTACCTGAGACCAAATAAAGAGATTTCAAATAAATGCATTGACGAAGAGGCAGAAAAGGCCAGCATAGACTTTGTCCTCTGGTTCACTCTCATGAAGAGCATTTTGATCAAGCATATAAAGCTTAGAAAGGAAAAATACAAAATGTATGGTTCAAGTAATAAAAAGGAATTAGGAAGTGCAATGGGGCTAAATCCTGATAATGCTCAAGGAGGTAAACAGAGCAAAGTAGTGGAAGCTTGGGACAAGATCCCATTCAGATAAATTTATTGTCATTGTATTTGACTTTGAACAAGGAATAATTCAAACAATGCCAATCATGTTAGGCATTATAATAATTTGTTTTTGTTTTCATTTGGACATAAGGAAATATGGCTGTGTCAAATTAACAAGGGATGGATTATGATGGTTAATTTTGGTTGTCAACTTGACTATGATCTATCTATACTGAAGAGCTTAGGTCCAGGCATGGAGGTATATGCCTTTAATCCCAGAACTCAGGAGACAAAGGCATGAAGATCTCTGAGTTTGAAATAAATTTACACAGCAAGTTCTAAGACAACCAAGCTTAGGCACTGAGGGATGTAATAGATCAAGGGGAGAGGCATGTTTCAGCAAGCAGCAGAAATTGGAAGTTTCAGCCATGTTACTCTGGTTTAAAGAGTAGAAGAAGATTACTAGAATACTTGATGTGGCTAGCTGCAGTTAAGAAATTAGCGATGCTTAAAAAGCAACCAGTATCATTGAGGTGAAGTCTTCTGGGAAGTGTTTTCTATGATCTCAAAGAATCTAAGATCTCAAAGATATCTTAGAGATAACCAAGGTTGTACCTCATGGTGCAGTTGGACTCGGTATTAATTTTGAAGACATGAAGAATTCATGAGAGAAACTGAGATTTGGCATTCTGAGAGGCCAGGAAAGGACATTGATAAAAGTGCAGCCTCAGTTGCAGTTAGTGGTCCAGGACTGAGGGTGTCATGCTAACATATTGAGACTTGTCACTAAGAAGAAAGCCTATGAGAGGCTATTTGTGAAGCATATTGGTAGCAGACATCTCCAGCAAATTGGAAATTACTGTACTTTGAGATGATCACCAAGGACAGCAGCAGAAGTAGAGTGGAGTCAATCAGAATTGAGAGTGATACAGAGGGCAAAATCGAAGAAATGACACCAAGTCCTTTGGAGAAGTCCAGAAGATCATCCATAGATCACAATGGAATAAGAAACTATGAAGTTGAAGTTGCTTTGGAGACCCCAAGATGTTAGAGATACCAGAGCCACTATAAATGTATAGAACCACTCCAAGAGAAAGAATTGAGTTGCAGTAAACAAAGCTTAAAGACTTGGAGATCTGAAGAGTGTTTTAACATCAGAAATGGAGATGCTGAGTTTGGAGTTTGCCCACTTGTTTTTTGTCTTGCCTTGGTCCAATATTTCTTCACTATAACATTTTGGAATGGTAATATGTATTTTGTGACATTAGGGGTATAAAATTTGCTTTTTTATTTTGATTTTATAGAGGATTACAGTTAAGTGATTGGATGAGTCTCAGAAGAAACTTTGAGCTTTGGACTTTTTTTGTTTTTTTTTTTTGCTTAAACTGTTATAGACCATGGAACTTTTGAAATTGGACTAATGTATCTTGCATTATGTCATAGATAGGTATGCTACATACATGCTCACATGTTTGAACAAGTCTGTGGATGCCAGGGAATAGAATGTAGTGGTTTGAATATGCTTGGCCCAGGGAGTGGTACTATTAAGAGGTATAGCCTTGTTGGGGTAGTTGTGGTATTGTTGGAGAAAGTATGTCATTATGGGGGGCTTTGAAACCTTCCTCCTAGCTGCCTAAAAGTGAGTTTTCTCCTGGTTCTCTTTGGAATAAGATGTAGAACTCTCAGCTTCATCTTCAATGCCTCTTGTTCGCTTTGTCTAATTTTTACTTATTATTTACAAGTTATTGGTTTTTGTTTTATTTGTCTGTTTAATATGGCTGCTCTGACAAGAGATCACATCCAAAGAACTTGAAGTCTATGTGATTCTGCAGCAGTGGCACACCTTTAATCCCTCTGCCTAGATTATAGACACACCTTTAGTACAAACCTTTAATACCAAACAATGAAGGGAAAATAAGTTTGTATAAGGAAGCAGCCATGTTTGGAAGGGCAGACAAAGTGGTAAATCAGAGAAAGATTTGACAGGAGGAGTCAGAGACAGGATATGTCCAATTCTCATGAGAACAGACAGACAAGAGAGGCTACTGAAGAGTTAGTTCAGTGAAAGCAGCTCAGTTGCATACAACTGAGTGAAGTTGAGCTCAGTTCAGTTCAGAAAAGTTTGGTTCTTGAATTCAATCAATTTGTGGAGTTCAGAGGCAGTATTTCCAAGCAAAGCAATTCAGTCAGAAGCCAAGAGAAGCCAATTTGAATCAGTCATCTTAGAGAGGATTTTGAACAAGAACACCTAAGCTGAACCAGCCAGCCTAAGATTGAAAGAGCTAAAGTGAGTTTATTCATCAGTAAGCCTCCAAGATGATAATTACATCTGTCAAATAAAAATTACTTTTACAGTTTCCATTCAGGAATTATTTTTAAAACATAGAGGACAAAAGAGTCAGAGTCATTGCCCATTGTCGGGATCTTAGATGAAAGTAACCTCAAACAGAAGTTACTCCAATTCAATTCCTGTATTTAAAATATGGAGAATAGAGAAAGATTAAGTGATACCCAAATTGATGATACAACAAGATTGAGAGATATGTTCAAATCCTGGCCCATGACTTTCCTTAAACATTTGAATTATTTCTAGATTGTTGGTAAAGATTATTATACTATTTCTTCTCAGTTGAATGCTTGCAATAAACATGCACTCATAGAAAGATACTCCCCCACATACACATGTACATATAATACAAGCAACAGCTGTGAAGTGTTCTCCCAAGCTGTTGTTTGAAAATAATTTACACAATTGCCAACTTTATATTTATAGTCATGTACTTTAAATCCTAGAATAGAAGTACAAAAATGCATTCTTGTAATGGCTTTCGAATTTGTAAGTGTGCTGTTTTTGTATGTGATTTGGAATAGTATTCTAACACTACACTAAAAAATGTATAATTTACTGGTTTGCTTTATAAACTATTTGATTACTCAAATAACTTTAAATGGAGTGTCATTTCCAAAATCATTCTTTATAATCTTAATACTGTGTATCCCATGCTTCTCTAAATAATCTGCATTTGCCATTTATGCTATTTACTTAAAATTTTATCAATCTAAAAATGCACCTTGAGGTTAATTAAAATAATTGAATGTCAATTATTCACTGGGGTCCAATCTAATTTGAAGGAAAAGAGGAGATATGTATTTCTGTCTGTGTGTCTTTCTCTGTGTCTATGTCTGTCTCTGTCTCTCTTTGTCTCTCTCTGTGTATGTGTGTGTATGTGTGTGTGTGTGTGTGTATTTGTATGTGTGTGTGTATGTATGCCTATATAGAGGTTGTGAATTTTTCTTTAATAATGGAAGAAAATTAACAATAGAAATTATGAATTCATTTGAAAGGTATCAGGTAGACAAGATATTGAGAAATTTATACTATACTCCTGAACTTTTTTCTCTCTCAATGCTTAAAATTTGTGGCAACCAGCCAAAAACTCTCAAGAAGAGAGTTTTCAACTTGGATAGGAAGAATCAAGAAAACAAAATTAATCTTAGTAATATAGACAGCCTGACTCATTAACTCATGCATTTTACTCTGATCTCATTCTTGCTCAAGCCCATTCCTTCTTTTTAGTTTGAAAAATATATTCTAATAACAAAAAGAAATCATAAAGAGTGAATTGGGAATAGACTTTTGGCATCACCTACCTAATAATGCCTTTGGAATGCAGTTTTAGAAAAATCTTACCTACGTGCAGTGCTGAAGTTGGCTCTTTGTATTTCAAATGAGATGGAGTACATTATGACACATTTCATTTTTGCTTTTTATGAGTGGGAGTCTCCTTTCCCTACATATAACTAATGCTATTTTCCTACTGATTCAGGTTTGCATGCTACTATTGAGAAGGGGGGTGTGGATATATGTACTGAATAGTTCTGTGACTCACAAATTCTTTGTTTATAATAGAAGAAAACATCATGCTGGTTCATACTTCATAACTATAAATGGATACAGACTTTGAAGTATTGTGATATATATCATGGAATAGGCGAATTGCAATAAAAATCAAATTAATCAAAATAAACAGTACTTGATTAAAGTTGTATCTTAGGATTCTATATTTTGAAGTTTCTATATTCAAAATCATTGTACAGTTTCATTTCTTACAGTACTATATATCACCATGTAAATATCTTACTATTTTTAGCTAGAGCAGCCTATAAACTAATCTTGAATTTTTAAAACCTTTGCAATATGCTGGTGGTAAGATATTTAACTTTGTGAAAGATGTAATTTTTTGTTTTACTTTTTATAAGAACTGACAGACTTGTTATAATTATCAATGAAGATAACATATTCCAAATCTGGTAAAGTGAAGGCAAATGAATAAGTTTTAATGGATCACTGATAACAATTCTTCCAATAAAGTTTTTTTTATTTTGTCATTTTTAAGTTGCTTATTATGTATAGCATGTACAAAATCATATTTAGATATTAGAACTCATTTGAGAACAGGGATTTACTTGCTTTAAGGTCATTTTATGTCCTCCATAGCCACTTAATAAGATAGTTATCTATAAATGAAGACCTTAGTAACTAGAATGGACTCTTTTC
Source organism: Tokudaia tokunoshimensis (assembly GCA_036184795.1). NCBI lineage: Eukaryota > Metazoa > Chordata > Mammalia > Rodentia > Muridae > Tokudaia > Tokudaia tokunoshimensis. The sequence continues at coordinate 13,217,761 of BTHU01000002.1, forward strand.
CTCTCCAAAGTTCATTACTTACTCACTTACTTACTTACTTACTTATTTACTTACTTAATTAATTAATTAACTTATTCACTTTACATCCTGCTCACTGACCACTTCCATGCCACACATTTACATATTCCTACCTCCATTTCCCCTCCCCTCCCCCTGAGCAGTTGAGCCACCATTGAGTATTCATCTATCCTGGCACTTCAAGATTCTGTGATGCCTGTAAATGATCTGTGTTTTTACCCTGATTTTTAGGCACTTCTCCTACTTAGACAGCCCAGCTATAAGAACATATTGCATCTACAGGCAACAGTTTTTGGGATATCCCTCATAGAACAGGAATCTTAGAGGCAAACCTTACCACCAAATATCAGAGAGAAGAGAAAATTGCAAGCATGGGTACCTTGAGCGAAACAAATGTTAAATAAAATCTCATGATATAGAACATCCAATATCTGGGAGACTATGAAAAGGCCAAATATAATAATAATAATAATAATAATAATAATAATAATAATAATAATAATAATAGGGATAGTGGAAAGAGAAGAAAACCAGATCAAAGTCCCATAAAATATTTTCAACAAAATCATAGAAAAATTTTTTTCTAACCTAAAGAAGGAGATGCCTATCAAGGTACAAGAAACAAGCAGTACAACTAATAGATTTCATTAGAAAATAAATTCCCCTTGACACATAAAAGCAAAATAGTACACACTGAACAAAGAGTGAATATTAAAAGCTATAATTAAAAAAGATCAAACAATGTATACAGGTAGAACTAGTAGAATAAGACCTGTATTCTCAAAGGATACTCTAAAAGCTAGATGGAGCTGGACAGATATTCCACAAACTCTAAGATACCACATATGAAAGGAAAAGTATTATCCCAGGACACCCCAAGTTCAAGTTCTCAGCACAAAGGAGATTTTTTTCCCAGAAGGACAGAAGGCAAGGATAAAGGATGAAAATAGGTGATAGAGAAAGCAGGTGAGGGGAAAGGGATATTTTTCCTCGAGTGGGACAAAATACTTCTTCAGTATAGAAAGGAAACAGATGTCATTCATAGGCAAATGGTGGTTTATAAAATGGGAAACCCCATGTTACTATAATATGTTTAATTTTAATTTGGCATGTTAATTAGGTGAACCAATGGGGACTTTAGATAGCTGGACTTCAATACTTCCATAGCTGGACTTTGATAGCCAGCCTCAGGAGGAGGAATCGGCCAAATAAGGGAATAGTCACTGGGGGGTTAGTTTTAGGAACGTAATCTAATGGTTTTTAGCAAGACAGAGGAAGTGGGGTAAAAGGCAAGGCCTACCACAGCCATGTTTGTCATGCAAAGGATGGCTAAAATCCACTCATTCCCATCTTTTTGTTTTATTATTGGGTAGGAAACTGGGTTGCTGGACAAGTTCAGGAAACAAGCTGCTTCAGTAAACATGCAGGTTCTATGAGACCATCTAAGGCTAGGAAAGTATAGCTTAGAAGTATAGAGGTTGGACCAGAGTGTAGATTCTGAACCAGAGCTGCACTGGGACAGCTAGAACAAATTCTGGGACCCATGGCGGTTTAGAGCAGGGAAGGGTCACAGTGGCCCATGCACATGCCTAAAAGTGTTGTAGGGACTTCCTAGAAGAAGGTAGGGGACAGGAGGCATGTTGTAAAGGTTCAGAAGGCCCTAAGTAAGCTGAAGTACCTAGGGGCACCATATGTGACTTCTTGTTAAGGAGAGTTGGAGAAGTTGATGCATTGTGAGTGAACATTGAATCCTCTCCCAGGCCAGGCTGGACTGGGACGTGAAAATGGGGGTCACTGTTGGACGTTCTCATTACTCTCAAGCCAGCTGAAAAGAAGGAGGGGACATCAGCACTTGTGGACAGTGGGGACTGTAGAATAGGTTGCAGCAGTTTGGGCCTAAGGGACATGGTCTGATGTGTAGGTGCTAAGGCTGAAGATGCAGGCTTGAGAAAGCTATACAAGTGTTACAGGTGGGAGGCAGGACTGGCTAATCCAAATGCCTGTCAGTCAATACAGGACCTGAGATAGAGCAAAGGGTCACAATGGGGGCATAAATACAAGTTCAGGGAGTTTAGGAGTCCCACAGAAGGCTTAGGGGAGATAAAGGAGAAAGCAGAGAACTATTCAGGCACCAAAGTTATTGTTGAGTGCTAAAGCGTACTATTAATATGAGTTTATTGAGTAGAGGAAACATTGTTGGCACCAGTGGAGGCTCATGAGACCAAGTTCTCAGCACAAAGAAGATTCATTTGCCCCAGAGGGATAGAGAACAGGAATAAGAGACAAAGACCTGAGCTAGAAGAAGAGGGAGCTAGCAAGAACAATGTAGGAGGGGCAAGGATATTTGTTCTGGAGGACAAAGGACTGCCTCTGGATAGGGAGGAGACAGATGTGGCCCCTAGAAAAATGGTGGTTTGTAAAGGAAAGGGGGGAAACCCTGTGTTAGGATGAAGTGTTTATTTTTAATTGGGAATGCTAATTAGGTGAGTCAAAGACCCTTCTCATTGCTGGATTGATTGATAGCTGCACCTTGGTAGTCAGCCTCAGGAGGAAAAAACAGACAAAATTCTAAGAAAATAGACCTTTGTGGCTTACTTGAAGAACATAATCTAATGGCTAAAGCAAGGCAAAGATTATGAAGTGAAAGGCAAGTCCTGCCAGAGCCACATTTACCATCCTCAGGCTGGTTAGAATTCCTTCAACATAAGTCAGTCCAGGCTTCAATATCTTGGAGTAACTCTAACCAAACAAGTAAAGGACTTGTATGATAAAACTTTAAGACATTCAAAAAGGAAATTAAAAATTTCAGAAGACAAACTGATATCCAATGACCACGGATCAGTAAGATTTGCACAATAAAACAGTATCCTACTAAAAACAATCTATTAATTCAGTGCAATTCCCATTAAATCTTGAACACAATTCTTCAGTGATCTTAAAAGAACTATTTTAAGCTCCATAATAAAACACACACAAAATCTAGGATAGCTAAACTAATCTTGAGCAGCAGCAGCAGCAGCAGCAACAACAACAAGCTAGAGGGGATATAACTATTTTGGATTTTAAGTTGTTCTACGGAGCATACCATTGGCAAAAAAATCAGATATGTTGATTAATGGAGTGGAACTGAAAACAGAGACATAAAGCCATGCATTCTGAACACCAGATATTTGATAAAGAAATCAAATAAACACACTTATAAAAACAGGAACAGAATCTTCAAAAAATAGTGCTGGCCAAAATGAATGGTTGTAATCAGAAGAATACAAATAGATCAGGATTTATCACCCAGCATAATATTCAACTCCAAAAGGATAAAACAAAATCTCAATATAAAAGCAGACACACTGAACCTCAGAAGAGAAAGTAGGAAAGAGTCTCGAATGCATTGACTCAGGAAAAGACTATCTGAACAGAACACCATTAGGACAAGCACTGAAATTAACAGTACAGCCAAGTGGTGGCACACACTTTTAATTCTAGCACTTCAAGGTAAAGGCAGGTAGTTTTCTGTGAGTTCTAGAACAGACTGCTCTATAAAATGAGTACTATGACATATAGGATTACACACACACACACACACACACACACACACACACACACACACACAAAACCCACTATCTCAAAACACCAAAAGGAAATTCCATCTACTGGGGCTGGAGAGATGCTAGAGTGCTTACAAGTATTGTCTGCTCATCCAGAGGAAAGCCTATGACAAAGAATGCTGGGAGCAGTAGAAATGCTTGTCCAAGGGAAGAGCACTTGAACTGGTTATTCAGTATCTACTGGTGTATGCAGAAATCAAACATACAAACAAAATTATACAGACTGAGTAGGTTGCATTTTCTAATTATATATGTATATGCATAAGTGCATGTTATTACATCTAATGGAAAAAAAAGAAGCTAAGAATTTGAAAAAGAGCAAAAAGAAATATATGGGAAGGTTTGGAGTGAAGGAAGAAGGAAGGGGTAAATGATGTAATCATATAATCTATAAAAAGAAAAAACAAGAATTTGACAGCAAACAAACTCATAGGTAGCTATTCTATGCTTTGCGTTACATGTTATTTTTATTAATGTCATGCTGTTTACTCTGTTATAAATTGTTTTAACTTTGACCACTAAAAGCATCTTTCATCAATTTGCATTTCCCTTTTAGTAAATATGTCTAAAACTGAAAAGAAAAGCAAAATTTAAAGGAAAAAATCAAGAGTCAAACTCTCTACTTGGTATAGGATTTAAGACAGTTTAAAAAAAACTCAGCATTGAATATAGGTGGGCATCTGAGAATCTAAGCAACGGCCACTGTGTGGAATTACCTGAGCAGAACATTCAGACCTTAGAGTTCAGATACACACAATTGAATGACTTAACTTCTTGCCAATGTAAACTCAGTCTGAGTTCTTTTTATTTGAAGATTGTCTTCAACAAAAAAGTCATGATATTTAATCTTTTAATAAAAAGAAAGAAAAGAACAACCAGGTAGGGGAAAAATGTGTTCACTGAGAGCCCATGTGTTTAGTTTGTGTGACGTATTAGTTCACACATCATTTGCATTGTATCTTCTGTGTCCTCCTTCTTACAGATTATGACTTTCACAACAGGTGTATGTTAAAAACTTTAGTTTGAAATTGTAAAAACATTTGATAAGAGTAATGCCTTGATAAGGACAAATTAATCTCCAGATATAGTATGATAATATCCTAGGCTTTCAGCTCCATCTTGTCTTATCTCAAAGGGGTAGGGCACAGTCACTAAGAAATGGGAGCCTAATTCTTGTCCAGAAACGCAACCTTTCTTTCTCCATGACTCCTCATAGGGTTACACAGCCCTAGTTAACCCTTCAGAGTTGAGTCCATAGACATCTAACAACTTCATATTGCCCCAATCTTTGTCTTTTTTGGATAATGTACTCCTGAGAATTCTAGAATGTGTATCATAATGAACAAACATTACTACTAGTACTACTGGAGAAACTTAAGAACCAGTCACGATTATAAAGTAAAATTTTCTTTTCTTTTCAGGGTGAGAATTGAATATTTTCTAGATGAAGATTTCTTCTCAAGTTTTAAAAACCGCTGTTGATTTGTAATAGATAATTTTACAAATAACACACTATCTCTCAGGAAGGAAATCAAGAGTCAAAAACTAATATGTCACCTTCGGTATAAATAACAATGCCAGAAATTCCAGGATTTTACATGACAATCTCTGGGGTGAATAAAACACAGACTTGTAATCATCTCAGTTTCACTGGTCCATTAACTACCAGATTAAATGGGTATGTACACACACAAACACTAATAACTCCCCAGCACACATTCATTTGGTGTCAAAATAATTAAATATTTTAGAACTCTTACCTACTTTAAACATTAATTTGACATATAGTTTTCATTGATCAGAAATGTACTATGCGCTTTCAGAGATTACATTTTAGCACACTAACGCTAACTATACCTTCATAAAGAAAGTAAGTAAAGATAAAAGGGATAATACCCCAAATTATTTAAAATTATGTGTATTACAGGAGTTTATGTCAGTATATACACTTCAATAACAAAATTTTATTTTAAAATGTGTATGTTCATACATTTATGGGCATAAATGGATGTTAATACATTTTATGAATGCCTTAAAATATAATAAGCCTTAAGTGAAATAAATACATTAAAATATACTAAGAGGCAAAAACATTTGGCTGAATCCCTGGTATCTGACTGCTCCAAAACGAAGCTGCCTTCTGAACTTCAGTTTAACTCCACCTCATGGCTTACATCCACTGAAAATAGTCTTTTATAAAATAAATATCCTTTCTGTGGTTAACAGATTTTTCTGATGATTCAGCCACTTCTGGCTTTGTGTAAAATGCCTGACCTATTAAGTTAGTCAGCTTAAAAGTTTCAAGACGTTTTCTTAATAAAATGGAAACCAGAGTAAAGGCAGCAATCATACATTACACCTTTTATAAAAATATTATTATATAATTTTTATTATTTGTTTTTGTTCAATATTGAGTTTTCATAACCTGAATTCTTTATTTTAATGTTTTTATGTCAAAACATATATAATATTGAAAAGACTCAGAAGTGATAAATGATGCTGAATTTATTGTAGACAGATATCACACAAAGATCATATTCCCAGTCCATTTTATTTTTCTTGTACAAAGCCATCACTTAGATACTCCCCATGTACTATAGCTTGCAATTTAAACACATAACATTACTAAAAGTATTTTTCATAGAACTACAGACATCTATGTAATCATTGAAATAAAAGAATTGCTAAGATTGGAGATTTTCCCTATTGTAGGCTTTCCATAGAACATTTCTACCCTTTTGATTTGTTTTATAAGAATTGCCTTACTCACAGTTGAAGAATACTAACCTATCTATAGTTCATATTCCTGGTTTATTCCATTTAACCTCTATTTCTTCTCTGAACAATTTTTATCAGTGAAGCTTGTGGTTTTTCATCCTAAGGTAACATTTTTTTCTGCATATATTTTACAAATAAACATAACCAAAATGTATAACTATAGTTAATTCTCAAAAGCTTGTAGACTGTTGTGTTGTTAAATTATCTTAATGGATGCATATGTATGCAGGCACGTGTGTGTGAGCACACTATATACATGTATATGTGCATTTGGAGCCTTTACAATTATCTCAGATACAACAGGCAGGAAGGTTGTTAAGCCCCTTTGAATCAGACTCTTTCATTGGTTTGAAGCTCAGCAGTGAGTCGAGGCTGGCTGGCCCGCAAGCCCCAGGGATTCTTCTGTATCTGCTTCCTCAGTGATTCCAAGCATATGTTATCATCATGAATATATTTATATGAATCCTGAGGATTCAGCTCAGTCCCCAGTACTTGCAAAGCAAATGCTTTACTGACCTCGTCACTACCAGTTATTTCATGTAAACTTGAAAAATTCTGCGAGTAGAAGACATGATTAAATACTTCTCAGTATCACAAGTGAAATAGTAAGTTTTCTAAGAACTTAAGATTCTGTTTATGTATTTATAAATAGGGATACAGGTTCCCAATGCACTATACATGTTTATAAATACATAGGGATGTATTAGCTGATTGTACATGGAGAATATATAAAGATAATAATAGAAATTTGTTTTCTTCACAAAACAGAACACACTGTCCAGTTTGATATCAACTGGACACAAACCAAAGTCATTTGTGAAGAGTAAACTTCAACTGGCAAAATGCACCAATCAAACTGGTCGATGAAGAACCTTTTTCTGCATTAATAATTGATGTGTAGGGTTCTGATCTCTATGGAAATAGACTTTCCTTCTTCAGTTTGCTTTTGGTCATAGTTTTTGATCAAAGCAATAGAAACCCCAAGACAAGAACAAAATACTGTAAAGCGAAAGTGTGTCTTTTGTTCATAACTCAGCAAGGCTGCCATATTGGAAGACAGTGGAAGACTGGTGATTAGTGAAAAGTTGATGATGCAAAAATTGCTTTTACCATGCTGTAGTGATGTCCTCATAGAATGTGGTGTTAATACTTTAAGAGCCTTACATTTACTCTCCTGCTCATCCTGATTGATCACATGAAGTAAGATAAGCACCTAAACTTTAGGTAAATCTTTATGCATTAGGGTAAAGTGAGTTAACTTAGTTCCCAGCGTGATCCTTGGAAAAAAGATCTAATTGTAATTATCAGATGAGAAATAAGAGTGGAAAATGAACATTTGAATACAAATGAAGACTTCAGTTTTTAATATATTAAAGTTGAGGTTGGAAAACCCAGAGTTATTATGAAGAAAGTTATATAAAAACATAGAAACATATAGAACTCCCGAAGAAATTTAGGGTAACTGCCAATAAAACCACTTTTGTCATATCTGGAAAACAGCGTTTTACTGGAGTCACTACTATCTGAAAGTGATGAGTGAGATGGAAGATTTGGAGGTGATACAACAGTGAGTAGTAGAGTTGTTAAAAATCACTACATTATGTGTATTTGTGTGCATGTGCATGTGCTCGTGGGTACGTGTGTGAAATTCTCAAAAAACAAAATTGACATCAAAAAGAACTTGCTGCAAAATGAAAAACAAATTTTAATTACGGCAGTGCCATTTAATACAAGGCATTTGTTGGCATATGTCACCTTTAAACTGCATTCCAATTATATAGTTCTTTTTTTTAAGCTTACAGTCGAGTAACAAAGTCTCTCTCTCTCTCTCTCTCTCTCTTCCTGTTTCTCTTTAAAATAAGGGGTCAGTTTCCAAAGACTAGTGTGGAGTGTTACAGAAATAATTAAAGAAAAGGCAATTATAATCACAGAAATTATATGCTTATTTGAGGCTCCAGAATAATAATAATTAAAAAGAAAACCAATTCTTGGTATGAAGCTGAGAGGGTACAATACCTGGGTGCAGCCCTTGAACACAAATTCTACCAAACAATCCTTGATGCTTCATGATGTTTTTTAAGGAAAAGAAAATGTGAAACACAATTTAGTCCTTGTTATTTATTTGCAGATCCTGTAGCATCATGTCATAATTAAGTTTTTTGGAGATTTTTGTTAAATGTAATGTTGCTTCTCTTGTTACCATACTGATTTCCTTTCTATTTTGATGGGCAGTAAAACAAAGTGTCTTAAAAGTTTTAAATAGAGAAAATGTGCTTTACACAGTTGCCTATAAAGTCTATGTTATCCAAGAAATTCATTCTAGAAGCTTCGGTCTCATTGTTGTATGCAATTTTTACTATCATGCAAATAAGCTTAGGTAAATAAAACTAATAGATCACCTTAGAAAATTATACAATTAATGCAAAAATAACTGATGTTTGCAATGTATCTTCCTTTGGTTTACAATCAATTTTAAAGCAACATCTGTAAAAAGGTGTATTTCTTTTTTATGAATTTATGGCTATGAAAACACCAGCTATTTTCTTATAGCTGCTGTTTTTGTATGTGTATCACAGTTTTCTTTATGCAGAAATGTGCGGATTAGAAGTTGCTATTGACTGTATGTAACTACATGATGAAAATTTTTTGTATGGTTTTAAAAAAAAAGAACTTGTTGTTGTAGCTGTTGTTGTTGTTGTTGTTTTGATGTTTTCCCCATACCTTTCTCAAGATTATTTTTCTCTGGCCAAGACTGTCTTCTATTATGATAATTTTCTCTATTAAAACATAATGCTGCCTTATTGTGTACAATTTACTTATCTTTTAGGATTCATATTTCTTTGCCTTTTGTCTTACCAAATCTAAATCTCAGAAAGCCAATGGTTATATTATCTGTCTACCCACTGAATGAACTTCTCACCACATGGTCAACTTAAATACATTTTTTGCATTTATTTCAAAATTCTAACAACTATATCTGGTGCTAGGCACTTACTCTCCATCCCTGCAATGAATTCATGCCCCAGTGAAGAACAAGAAGTAAGAGTAAAGCAATATTTTTCTATCAGTAAAATTTCCTATTATTAAAAACATAAATTTAGACCAACTCAACAACCATTTATTGAGTCCTCCTACAAACTTACTAATATGGACATAAATAATAAAGCATGTCACTAAACTTCAATGATTATAAAGTTTAATAGAAGAGATTTTCAAATTGACCACTGATTTTCTATTTAGATTTATTAATAAAGGCAAAAATAAGAGTATTCATGATTAGCATGGTAGAAGCTACAATCAACAATATATATAGATAAGGACCAATTTAAAATTCACTCACTATGCTTCTAAATTTTTTATGCATCTGTAATTTATTTATATATCATATAATAAAACTAAAGAAAAATTCTATATCTGAGAACTACTCCTAAATTTGTCTTTTCGGTCATTAACAAACATCTATATAAAGTAAAATTAAGTGACTTAATTTATATAATATCCACATTGTCATTTTGTTGTAGGTTATGCAAAGTGCATTTATTAAAACAAGCTTTTAAGGTTTTTCTCAATGCCAGGTTACGTTTTGCCAGCATTCCTTTGCATAACTAAAGGAAACACTGACAGCACACATTATAACCATATGTCCTTTCTCATCTCAAGGATAATGGTGCACTTGGGATTTTATTGTAAAAGTTTTCAAAAGCTGCTTACAAAGTAAGCGATCGCTTAGAACCACACCTAACTTCTAACTATGATATAATGCAGTGAGATCTGAGGAGAAAGAGCCAAGCGTTTCACAACAGCTGGTTAGAAGAAGGAGAAAAATTTATTCCAGAGAAAGTGCATTTCACTCTCAGCATAGACATGCTCTCCTGTTAAGAGTCTGAATAACATAAAAAGCAAGACAACTAGTTAACTGTCAAATGATTTTGATGGAAAAACAATATTCTTACAATACTCCCATTGGGTTTATAAACCTGCAGGGACTGAGTTTTGTCTTAATTATTATCTGTATTTTAGAAAGTTATATTTGCTCACATGATGGAGGAGCTCCATACAGATGTAAAGAGATATAAGTATCCCTTTGCAATCAGAGTGTCAGAATGCATATTTATGAATATGAAGATGAATGTATTTTGTAAGCTCTAAACTCAGCACTGAGATTAGATGGCCCACATCTTAAATCAGCTTCTTAATGCATTAGCTTACTGATGCATTCGAAGCTTTGCTTAGTTTGCTCATTTGTTGTTCTTTGTTTTCATTTTGTCTATGGGCTAAATGTCATAAATGGATGGATCCCTGCAGCTTATACATAAAAGATAAATGATCAACCACAGAACAACAGCTCCAAACAAAACACTGATTTTTTTCCCCCTTATTTTATCCTGAGCAAATCAGAGTGCTACCTTTTCGGTCCTGTTTTAAAAGTATAGATATTTACTGTAGCTCTTATTTTTGCATTTTATGTTTTATACTATTATGTGGGTACATATATGACAGGCAGGAGGTAGAGTGAATGCTCCATGACATGTGTGTGAAAGTCAGAGAATAACTTCTACAGTTATTTGGTTTCTTCCATCATGGTTTTGGTGGTAGAACTTTGGTTCTTGGTTGCCAGAAGGGTGCATTTATGCAAAGGCATAATGATGGCTAGAAATTTATCACAGCTGTCAGAATGAATATCTAGCATGTATTCAGCCTTTGGTTCTACCTATTGCACCACATAAAATGGGTGTGGCTGTGCAGTCTTGCAATCCTGGCATTGGATTGCAATTCTAGCAATGTCTGGGAGACAGAAAAAGAGAGATCAGGACTTCATGATCACCCTCAGGCAAATAGAAAGTTTGAGGCTAGCCTAGGAAACATGAATCCCCATCTCAAAAACAATCAAACAAAGAGAAATAAAGAGAGAGAGAGAGAGAGAGAGAGAGAGAGAGAGAGAGAGAGAGAGAGAGAGAGAAAGTTCCTTTAAGAAAACAATTAGAAATACTATTCATTGTCTGTTCAAAAATTAAATATCAGTTACAATATTTTTTAAACTTGTGTTTAAAATATTTAATAAAATGACTTTCAATGTGTCTTACAAAGCATTTTTATAAGTACATTTTAAGAAATTCCTAAATTTTTAAGTATTTTTCTCTCTCATATGATTGCTATTTTAAAAGTACTATCTTCCCTTCTGGTCTGCTTCCCCACCCTGGCTAGATCAGTAGCCCATGCTACCTGCTCCAACCCTACAGCCTGCATGCCTCCCAGAAAGTCCACAGTAAGTAACCAAAGACACGGGTTAGAGTCTCACTCAAATATAGCAGAAGTCTTCCTTGTCTGGCCTCAGTGGATGATGTGCTTAATCTTAGACTTGAGGCCCCAGGAAAGGGGTGGGCAAGGTGGCATCCTCTCAGAGGCATGGGGGAGGAAGAATGGGATGAGAAACTGTGAGCAGGGATCCAGGAAGGGGGGGCACACCTGGAATGTAAATAAATAAAATAATATTTTTTAAAAAGTACTGACCTGTGTAGACAAATTTTTGAAGCTTTTTTCTACTTGCAGTAAAATTAGCATAAATAATAAAGTGTAGATATTATATTACCAACAGAATAAGTGCTGTGTTTGACTCATTATAATCTCTAGAAATAAAAATATCTGTCTTCAAATATGATGTGCCTTCAAACAAACAATTGTTATGAACTTCATGCCAAGATATCAGATTTAACTGCTCTATGCAGGATTAGAACTAGGGACAAAGATGTTTGATTACTGCCTATGGATCATTTGCATTTATTGTAAATAATAACATCCTTTTGATGGACATCATAGCAAGTATCTTTCTTTAGCATTTGCAACTTTGGTCTACTGTGGAAGATCATCCTTAAAACCTCTGTAGAACACAAGTCACATATCAACCTTATTGTCAGAACTGCCCTGTGTGCAGGATCTTGTATGAACTGACCTTGTATAAATGTTCATGTTGGAAAGTCTTGAAAATGTAAGAATATCACCAACACCCATTTCCCCTTGCTGCTCTTATACAAATTTCACCTATGATTGACATTGGCTCTGTTTACATTTCCTCCTGTGATTGTTGCTAAGCCTTTAAATTCTTCTCATTCTGTTATCAAATCACTTTAATTTGCTCAGATTCCTACATATAATTGTCTTTTTCTTATATGTTCCTGTTGTGTTCTTTGTATCATCTGCTGCTGGTTCACATATAAGAAATGAAGAAAGAACCAGAAAGCCACCATACCCTACAGCTATTCGACTATCACTTTGTTATGAGTTCCATTATCCTATTCAACTGTGGGTCCAAAGGAGTCTTGTTCTTCTCTTCTAAAGTGAGATATGCTTATGCTGGACATGAAACTTTCTGCTCTTACAGAAACACAGTTCTTTAATTATGAAAAACAAAGACTTATTGTTTTCTATTTACAGTTCTCAAGATAAACCAAATTAGTAAAGTTTTAGATATCATTGTGTTTGAATGTTTGACCTTAAGAACTGCTTGAGTTTGCTTTATGAATTTCTTTAAAATCATTCAATAAATTTACCTTGAGATGAAGACAAAACTACTTATTATCTCCAAATGTAGTTCTGTTCTTTTGTGTTACATACTTATACAAAGTAGAATACTTGGCACTAATCCCAATTATAAAATCAATATATTGATTGACTCTGACATTGAGAATGTCTATGTCTTGTAAAATCAACTATTCCTCTCATATTTGATTCCTATGTTCAGATTTTTAAAAAAAATATATCACATTAGCATTCAAATTTGCATTTGCTTCTAGTAAATGGTTACATTATATGTATACCAATGAATTCATTTAAATAAGTTGATAAATTATTATCAGTAAATTTTATTTTATATTCATATATACCTACATACTCAAGGCCATGTAAATATTTCTCTGGTGGAAAGGAAGAGGTTTGCAAATAGAAAGGGCTAAAGATGCCCTGCCCTATCACTCAAAACCTGTCACTTTGAGGCTTAGGCAAGGACATTAGATCATGTCTAAAGACTGCAGTGGAGCCAAAGTCTCACCCAGTATCTAGGGTGTGAACGGAGAAAGAGAGAATTCCCAGGTATCACATTCCTTTTCCAGGGTATGCCTCCAGCGATTTAATAGCTTCAGCTGTGTTATTTTCACTTCTTAAATGTTCTACATCTTCCAGTAGTTCCAATATTGAAACTGCAACTTCAGTGTGGACGAGTACCCAAACCAGAGCATGGTGCTCCCCCCCTCTCTTTCCTTAGTATCTCCCCCTCCCTCATGTTCTCCTTGCATTCATCTGTTCTTCTCTCCTCTTCTCCTCAGCCTCTTCCTCTTCTTTCTCTTTTTTTTCTGTTTGTTCTTTATCATAGCTTTCTTTTTTTTCAAATAAGTAACTTGAGTCACAGTAATTTTTGGACCTAATGATGTTTAGTAAAAAAGTAGATCTTTCAGAAATTGTTGGACCTTGCAATTGTAAATGTTTAAACTTATTGATTTCAATGTACTTAAGGACACCTGAACTAAATATTTTACCTAGGTCAAATAACAAATATCAAATGTAAATTTTGACTATGTAAAAAATTAATAAATTAGTATAAAACGTTTTGTATTTGATAAATACAGCTACAGTAGTAGCTCATTTATTGCTACACAATGAGTCAAAGACTGAATTCTTTATTCAACATCAGTCAAAAGTAAGTATGAAATGAACATCCTCATACCTTCCCAGACTACAATGAATATGATAGTCCATTTTATTCATGACAAAGTTCCTCATTAAATCTCATGGACAAGGTCTTATGTTCTGAGCATCAGTTTATACCAATAGCATGCCCTATTGTTATATATGTTATATACCAATATTTTACCCTATTATTTCATAGCATTTTTCAAACAAGAAATTCTTGTGCATATCATTCTTATAAAACAAATTATAACAATAATTAATTAATAATTTTATTTTTCATTCAGGTATTTTACCTTTCAAAAAGAAACAACAGATATTGTGAGGAGAAATTTCACTGAATCCCTGTCATTTTTCAAGTCTGTCTAACGTATAGGATTCCACCTTGTTCCATCAGATTTGGAAGGAATGTAACTCTTATTTCACACTTCTCATACTATAATAGCCCATTTAAAATATTACTCCTCCACTGCTGGTGGAATTGCAAGCTGGTACAACCACTCTGGAAATCAATCTGGCGGTTCCTCAGAAAACTGGGCATGACACTCCCGGAGGATCCGGCTATACCACTCCTGGGCAAATACCCAGAAGCTTTACCTGCATGCATTAAGGACACATGCTCCACTATGTTCATAGCAGCATTATTTATAATAGCCAGAAGCTGGAAAGAACCCAGATGTCCCTCAACGGAGGAATGGATTCAGAAGATGTGGTATATTTACACAATGGAATACTACCCTGCAATTACAAACAATGAATTCACGAAATTCCTAGGCAAATGGTCAGAACTTGAAAATATCATCCTTAGTGAGGTAACCCAATCACAAAACAACACACTTGGTATGCAGTCACTGATAAGGGGATATTAACCCAGAATCTCGGAATACCCTAGACACAATTCGCATATCAATAGATTTCTAAGAAGATGGAAGGAGAGACCCCTGGTCCTGGAAAGACTGGATGTAGGGGAACGCCAGGACAGAGAAGTGAGAGGGGGTTGAATGGGGAAAAGAGGGAGGGAAGGGGGCTTATGGGACTTTCGGGGAGGGAGGAAATGGGAAAGGGTAAATGATTTTGAATGTAAATAAAAAAAACTTAGAAAATTAAATTAAAAATACATATATTATTATTGTGTTCTTGTTACCATGATGTGCAATGAATACTTCCTGAAATTTGAATTTCAGTCACTTCTCAGTCATCTCATTCCCAGAATTTTAAGCTAATAGAAACTCCTAATATTAAAACAGTCATATTCAGTAAAAGGGAGGAAAACAAAGAGCCCATGGGTGGTGAGTTAAATGTTACCTAAATCAGTTTTCAATGTATTCTCATTTCTTTACCATAAAAAATGGCATGCAGTCTCTTAAAGGAAGGCATGTATCTTTTCTATCCTGTTAGCAATCACTCTCTTGAAAAACAGCTGATATTGATGCAACTCTGGGTTATTGAAGCTGATTTTTTGTTCATTACATTTTACCCATCAGAAATTAATTTATTTTCCAGAAGTTTAATTTAGACATCTGTGAGCTATATTTTATGGAAGTAGTTTTATATAAAACTCAGATACTTCTAGCTATCTATATGTGACTATATATTTGCCTAATATTAGTAAGTTAAATATTATATTTAACTCCAGTTGACACAGAGCATACTGTTCATTTTTTTTCAGGGAATAGTGGTATTATAGTCTTTTGAGTACATGTATCAAACAATTTTGAATGTTACCAAGTTAGTTTCAATTCGAAGCATCTTTACTTCTATTTTTTTATTATTTTCTATATTGTTTATTTACATTCGAAATGATTTCCCTTTTCACTTTTCCTCCCTTACTGAAAGTCCCATAAGCCCCCTTCCCTCCCTCTGTTCCCCATTCAACCCCCTCTCACTTCTCTGTCTGGTATTCTCCTACATCCAGTCTTTCCAGGACCAGGGGGTCTCTCCTTCCATCTTCTTGGAAATCTACTGATATGTAAATTGTGTCTTGGGTATTCCGAGCTTCTGGGTTAATATCCCCTTATCAGTAACTGCATACCATTTGTGTTCTTTTGTGATTGGGTTACCTCACTAAGGATGATACTTTCCAGTTCTGACCATTTGCCTAGGAATTTCATGAATTCATTGTTTTTAATTGCAGAGTAGTATACCATTGTGTAAATATACCACATCTTCTGAATCCATTCCTCCGTTGAGGGACATCTGGGTTCTTTCCAGCTTCTGGCTATTATAAATAATGCTGCTATGAACATAGTGGAGCATGGGTCCTTATTGCATGCAGGGGAAGCCACTGGATATATGTCCAGGAGTGGTATAGCAGGATCCTCCAGGAGTGTCATGCCCAGTTTTCTGAGGAACCGCCAGACTGCTTTCCAGAGTGGTTGTACCAACTTGCAATCCCACCAGCAGTGGAGGAGTCTTCCTCTTTCTCCACATCCTCTCCAACAGCTGTCTCCTGTGTTTTTGATCTTAGCCATTCTTACTGGTTTGAGGTGGAATCTCAGGGTTGTTTTGATTTACATTTCCCTAATGACTAAAGATGTTGAACATTTCTTTAGGTGCTTCTCAGCCATTAGATATTCTTCAGGTGACAACTCTTTGTTTAGCTCTGTACCCCATTTTTAATAGGGTTATTTGACTCTCTGGAGTCTAACTTCTTGAGTTCTTTGTATATCTTGGATATTAGCCCTCTGTCAGATATAGGGTTGGTAAAGATCTTTTCCCAGTTTGTTGGTTGCCGCTTTGTCTTTTTGACAGTGTCCTTTGCCTTACAGAAACTTTGTAATTTTATGAGGTCCTATTTGTCAATTCTTGATCTTAGCGCATAAGCTATTGGAGTTCTGTTCAGGAAAATTTCCCCTTGCCCATATGTTCAAGGTTCTTCCCTAGTTTCCTTTCTATTAGTTTCAGTGTGTCTGGTTTTATGTGGAGGTCCTTGATCCACTTGGAATTGAGCTTAGTGCAAGGAGATAAAAATGTATCGATTTGCATTCTTCTGCATGTTGACCTCCAGTTGAACCAGCACCATTTGTTGAAAAGGCTATCTTTTTTTCCACTGGATGGTTTTAGCTCCTTTGTCAATGATCAAGTGACCATAGGAGTGTGGATTCATTTCTGGGTCTTCAATTCTATTCCATTGATCTACATGCCTGTCACTATGCCAATACCATGCAGTTTTTAACACTAGGTCAGTTATTATATGTAACAGGGTCCCTGCTGGGTATGATTTATAATCACATTTCCTCTCTGTCAACATATGCATATCTATGAAAACCAACCGGTAGATGTTAAACTTCTGGGTCAACAGTAGCTTACTTTCTCCATGTTCTTGTATCTAACTAAATCTTCAACCATAGGAGTTTATTGTCAAGTCCTAGGAAAGATTGAGGACAATTTTGAAACTCTGTAATGTTTGGACTTCTATGAAAATTTACTAGCTAATAACTCTTAAAAGGTTAACCCATTCTTAGCCCTGTGTTTTCATTTTTTATCCTCTGGTATCTAGTAAAGTATCTATCTGTCATCCACCATGTCTCAACTCCAGTGATTCAGCATAATCATTAATTCTAAAATACTAATGTCCTACCTATTTTATAAAGCAATTCAATCAAAATGTCTAACCACTCAAGCAGTCCAAGAGAAGTCTAAAATACATTTGTCACACATACCATTAGTACCATTAGTTTAGCATGAAAAAGAAATCCTTATCAAAGCAAAGTTCAAAGCAAAACTTTCAGGTTCATGGAATGCATATGTCTAGTTCTAGAACACATTCATTTTTGTAATTAAAAATGATGTATATTTAAAAATTGATAATAGTAGTAAACAAAATTGTATCAGAAAATTATTAAACTGGAATTAATAGCACAGAAGATTTGACCTGGACTTTTGTACTTATGTGTAAAAAGAATATATTACTTAATTTTCATAGATGAAAAGACAAATCAAATTACAAACGAAAAATCAAGGACTCTTTTATAAGCATAGGTCTAATCAGCTTAAAATTCATTTTATGGATTAAAATTCTGATTTTATGTATGCTGCATTTATTTTAGAAAAGGGTATTAAAATTGGAGAAAATTTTATTTAAAATTATAAGTGGAGATTAAAAATAGATATCAAATATCATTGATAAAATAGTATATTAAAAGTTGGCTTAGCATAGATATTAAAGACCCCAGTTTATAGAAGTGAGTCTTAGCTACACTGCTTTGTGATCCCAGCCAGCAACCAGCCCAGGAACTCTGGAAGGCACACACACACACACACACACACACACACACACATGCTCCAGTTAATTTTAAATGTCTTGGCTACATTTTAAAAGGCTGAACATTCCTAAACCTTCCCCTGCTATCAGTTAAGTAGCCAGTGGCCACTCACCCAAATTCTCCCATGGTTGGTTGGCTTTATCTCCTGTAGTTCCTGTGTCCATCTGTCTCCCTTCCTTTCCTGGCAATCTCTCCCTCCTCCCTCCTGCATCCTAGCCCAGGCAACATGAAGGGTCCTGCCCAGTCTCCCTTTGTCCAGCTATAGCCACTGGCATCTTTATCGATCAATCAGAAACCAATTGGGAACAAAGACCTGTAGCGTTTGGACATGCAGATTCGTGATTGAATCAAAGCATTAGAACAAATTTCCAACACCAGTCTTTGTATGTCAAATATAAGTTAATGTAGAAATTTGTATGATCCAATATGTAGTTCATGATTAACATTTTGTGAGAGTTATATATAAATTCTTTTACTCTCTTTCACAGTGTATTACACAACATAAGCACCTAATAAATTATTTATAGTACGCTCATATTAAAATTATCCAGTAAGGGGAGAGATAATCACCACCAAATGAGGAAAAGCATATTACTCATCTCTGTAAAATTCTCTTTGCGTACTGCAAAGGTTATTTCTACAGTGTGAAATCATTTGTCGGGTGGAGTCGGATTTTTTGTTGTTTTCAGCATTCCTTCATTGCTTCCTAAGTGTCCCACTTGGATTTTATAAATACTATCTTACAGTTGTTTTGCTTAGTAAGACTTCTAAAGTTTATAAGTGAAATGGAAAAAAGTAAAATGTTTAAAAACTTAAAATAAAGAGAAAGAGTGCATTATCAGAATAAATAAAAAAAAAAGAAAGATTAATGCACTAAGGTTAAATGATTCCCTTAGTGATTTGTACCTTTAAATGAAGGAATTGAAAGTAACCCCTATATCCACTGAAATCTATAAGATTTAGCAAGCATATTTATCAATTCATGTACATACTGTGTCGTGTGTGTGTGTGTGTGTGTGTGTGTGTGTGTGTGTGTGTGTGTGTGTGTGTGTGTTTTACAAGGAGGTACAAGTTGTGGACTCTCTCATGAGGGAGGAACACTTTTTAGTATAACTTTCTGATGAGACTCTCAAGTAATGATGGTCTTTGACAGTTGGGGCTAGATTTTCTGCTAAAGTGAGGACACATCAGTGTCTCTCCCATAGTGAACCAACTTATGAGCCTGCAGTTGGTTTTGTAGCTGAAGCACTTTCCTGCCTGTTTGAATGGAAAACAATTATTTTTATGTGTGTTACCTATTATACTCATGGGCTTGGAATCTGAAAGAAGCCTCTGTGACACTCAATATAAACAAGTGGTTTCATTTATGTGTCTTTCCTAATTAGATAAAATGTGACAGTTACTGGAAATCTTAGAACATTCTTCACATTTGTATGTTCGTTCTTTCTTCATTTCTCTAACATGTGCAGTTTTTCTTGTTCAGTTGTCTTCAGATATGAACAGAGAACTGGTGTGATCTGAATAGAAATCTTGGTTGTACCTCCATATGGACAGCTATATAATTTTCCTTTGGGAAAACATCTTGTGTCTTAGAGATGCCTAGCTTTGCTCTTTTGGATTGTTACAAGAACCATACCCCTTTCTGATCTATGATAGCTCTCTCTTTGGGTAATAAATATGGAAAGTACTCCATGATTCATAGTACTGCCATTGAGTAGTTTTCCAGGAATGTTGAGATCCACTTTGAATTTATCAGCTGCTTTCAAAGTAGTCTTGAAGTATTTCTTTATATTGTTTTCTGTTAGAGACTCTGCTGACAGTGTTTTTGTTTCAGTTTTAGAAGAATAAAGACATCTTATCCCAAGAAACAAGGGCTTCCTGTGCATGTACATGGATATGAACTGAGATAGTTTATTAGTTCATTGTACCCCCAGGTTTCCATCACATAGTCCCCACTTCTCTTGCAAAGTGAACTCATTCTTGCAGTACGCATCGATAACAAAAAGTTCCAGGAAAATGAATAAATAATTTCATCCTTCCTGGCTATCCAAGAGGTACAAATCTGTATTCACAGTCCCTGTTTGCCTCGTTAGTGCTAAGTGCCTGAGAAACTAGATATCTCTTCCTCAATCTAAACAACTGATTCTGGCATCAGTTTCAGGTCTTGGCTTTCAGACTGAGGATAACACTGAGGATATTTTATTCTAGAAGGTATTTCTGTGGTTTAAGGCCTTCTTAGCAAGAAATTGCAGAAAGATTCAACTTTAACAATTCAGTCTTTGCTACCTCTGTCTCTGGGGATGTTTCAACAAGTGGTGAACACTGAGATGATATCAATAATTTTTGTGTAAAATTTCAAGGTAGGGGAGTGAGCATGATAACACCAGGCTGATGTGTGCCTGGATTTCTTCTCTGGGTAATCTGCTCAATACTTAAATATTGAAAAGTAGTCTCTTTGGTTTATAGTGATTTGAAAGTTTATTTCATTATATCCTAACTCAGTGGAAAAATACTACCAACAGTAACTTACTGTGAATGTTGGAGTATACCCTCTTAGACTGATCTTCCTAACCAGAATATCTGACATAGAGTAAATCTCACTTGAAAATAATATGGATCCCAATCATTATTTATCATTATTGGCAAAATGAGCAAATATTTAAAAGTAAATTTAAGGAACCATTTACAACCAAAGTTCTACAGATTTTCAAGTGGAAAGTCTGGCACAAAACCAAGGAAAAGGACACAACTTGAGGCTACAAAAGAGACAGGCACACTAAATAAAGACTAAAGAAGAGCCATTCGTCCTGCCCTAATGGAGATTCCAGCATCTGGTTCTTGTTATGTTGGGTGCCAAATGGCATGAACCAATGTCTTAGGGTTTCTACCAAAAACGTCTCATAGTAAGTGTTTCCCTTGGCAGTTTCTTTTAGGCTTTATCTAACCACACCACCCACTTTCTATTCCTCCAAGAATTCTGTACACCACAAAATAAATGCAAGTAAATCTTGTTTTGCTTAAAAATGGTTAGAGTGGATTCCATTATCTGTATTTCAAAACCCTTACCAAGAAGACTCCTAATGACATCTAGGAAACATTTCCTACTTACATGCTTAGGAGTTGGGTAGGTTCCACCTTAAAAAGTAGTAGTAGAATTGCAATGAGAAGTATTTTATGTTAAATTTCTTTATGACTTAACCATGTCCAGGAAACCCATCTTACCAACACTATAGTCTCCCAGGATTATCTATCTTCATCTGACCTAATTCACCAAGTGCTATGTAACTTTGGCTTCAGCTTTAGCTAAGTGTGAGTGTTGTATTGTTAATTTTGTTCTTTCTGAGATGAAGCATGTGATAGAAGCAACTTGAAAGCATCATAATTTTAATGAGATGGCAGAGGGACAGGATATAACATTGTTCATGGTAGCAATGGCAGTTTCTGTCTACCATGCAGGAAACATGAAGCATCCTACCAAAATCTCCAAGGTCAACAAAGAAGCAGAAAAATTCAACTGGAAGCAGTGTTGCTCTATAATTCCTAAGGCCAAATGTCTAAGATTCTATGGCCATATATCTGCCAAATGGACCCTATGTCCAAAAATGTCCACAGTGCCCCCAAACAGCATTATCATTTGGGAGAAAAGTGCTCAAATACATGAGACTATAGGAGAAATTTCATATGTAAACAGGAAGAGGAATATGTTTTCCAATGTGTTTTACCTGACATAAGGAACCATTTGAGACTGTCTGATTTCCTGACTAGTGAAATGGATCTATAATTCGGAGTCTTACACATTCATCAAGTTTAGCGACAATCACAAACCAAAGAATAGGCCCTATATTTTAACCTCTGTATAGAAACACAGATACCTAAAAGAAAAATTACTTTAGTTTGAGACTTAGTTCTTAAAGCATTTTCTTTTCCTTTTTCTTTTCTTTTCTTTTTTGTCTTTATTTAATCTCTTTTACAAACCAGTACCTAAAGAAATGTTCAACACCTTTAGTCATTAGAGAAATGCTAATCAAAACAACCCTGAGATTTCACCTCACACCAGTCAGAAAGTCTAAGATCAAAAACTCAGGAGACAGCAGGTATTGGCGAGGATATGGAGAAAGAGGAACAGTCCTCCACTGCTGGTGGGATTGCAAGCTGGTACAAACACTCTGGAAATCAGTCTGGTGGTTCCTCAGAAAACTCAGCATAACACTACTGGAGGACACAGCTATGCCACTCCTGGGCATATACCCAGAGGATTCTCCAGCATGCAATAAGGACACACGCTCCACTATGTTCATAGCAGTCTTATTTATAATAGCCAGAAGCTGGAAAGAACCCAGATGTCCCTCAATGGAGGAATGGTTACAGAAGATGTGGTATATTTACACGATGGAATATTACTCAGCAATTAAAAACAATGAATTCATGAAATTCTTAGGCAAATAGTTGGAACTGAAAAATATCATTCCAAGTGAGGTAACCCAATCACAAAAGAACACACATGGTATGCAGTCACTGATAAGTGGATATTAGCCCAGAAGCTCGGAATACCCAAGACACAATTCACATATCAATTGATTCCCAAGAAGAAGGAAGAAGAGGACCCTGGTCCTAGAAAGGTTTGATGCAGCAATGTAGGAGAATACCAGGACAGAGAAGCAAGAGGGGGTTGACTGGGGAACAGGGGTAGGGAAGAGGGCATATGGAACTTTTGGGGAGGAGGGAACCGTGAAAGGGGAAATCATTTGAAATATAAATAAAGAATATATATATTTTATATATAGATAAAATCTGATATATATATCAGATTTTATCCCCCTCCAAATGCACCCTCTGACTGTTCCCATACCTCCATCCCCTTCCCCCTGTCTCCAGGAGGATATTCCCACAAACCCACCCCCACCCCACCAGGCATCCCCACTTTCTGGGGCCTCCAGTCTCTTGAAGGTTAGATGTATCTTCTCTGACTGAGTCCAGACCCAGCAGTCCTGTGCTATATATGCAGTAGAGGCCTCTTATCAGCTGGTGTATACTACCTGGTTAGTGATCCAGTATCTGAGAGTTCTTGGGGCTCCAGGTTAGTTGAGATTACTGGTTCAGGTAATCAAGTGAGGGATGGGGTTGCCATCCCACAGTCAAAAACTCTGACTCATAATCATTCCTGTCTGAAAGAACTGCAGGGACAAAAATGTAGAAAAGCCTGAGGTCCAGTGACAAGCCCAAATTGGGATCAAGCTCAAGAGGAGGCCCAAAGTCCTGACACTATTACTGAGACTATGGAGTGCTCACAAAAAGGGGCTAGACCCAACAAGCAGCTGAAAGCATCAGATGCAGATATTTACACCCATGCAATGGACAGAAGCTGCTGACCCCTGTGGTAGAATTGGAGAAAAGCTGGAAGAAGCTGAGAAGGGTGGCCCTATTGGAGAACAAGCAATTTCTTCATTATAGAAAAACTCCTCTCTTTGGACACCAGGATTATTTCTTATAAAACCTTAGTTAAGCATCAAATATATCTTATGCTATAGAAACATAATACTTATGCATTATGCATGTTTTCAAAATAAAATAATGTTTCTCTATGACCTTTCAGACATCTCTAGTGTTGTGCACCCCTCCTCCCTCCCTGATTTCTTGTTAAATGTATTAGTTTGAGTTTTACTGCTGTGAACAGATACCAATGACCAATGCAAGTTTTATAAAAGACATTTACTTGGGGCTGACTTACAGGTTCAGAGGTTTAGTCCATTGTCATCAAGGCAGAAACATGGCAGCATCCAGGCAGGCATGGTGCAGGAGGAGCTGAGGGTTCTATACCTTTATCCAAAGGAAACCAGGAACAGACTGGGCATCTTCAGGCATCTAAGAGGAAGATCTCTAAGCCCAACTCTGCAGTGACACACTTCCTCCACACCTTCTAATAGTGCCACTCCCTGGGACAAGCATATACAAACCATCACATTAAATAACTCCCAGTTTTCCTATTTCCCCTTTCCTAGCATATTACTTTTTTAATTTATATTTTTTGTAGAGTTTCACATATGAAGATAGTATTTTTATCATTTTCACCTCCCTATCTTCTGACAACTACCCCTGTGCCTCTCCACTCTCTTTCGAATTCATGACCTCTTCTTTAATTTTTGTTACAAATAGATATGTACATAGTATATACACACAGATTACATGCATATGCATACAGATCATATACATGTACAATACACATCATATGTACATACACATGTATACATATGCACATGCATATGTGTATATACATATATACTGCAGAGTACTCTTAGTGTTGATTATACGTATATGAATTTAAGGGTAAAACCTTGCAATTGGATGACCCATCAGGGTGCTGATCCTTAAATAAGACAGATTTCTTCCTCTCTTAGCAAGAACTAAATCTAAACTGGAAGTAACATTGTAAAGATCTTATTTAAGTGAACCTATTGTTGATAGTTCTTGGGTATAGCCTCCCTGTCATGTATGAATACCTTGTTTCAAAGCAGAAGTCCTGCTACTCTGACATTTACAATTTTTTCGCTTTCTCCTCTATAATATTCCTTGAGCTTCACATTCATGGCTTATATTGTAGATATATTAATTTTGATTGGGCACCTCTTAGTCTATTGTTCTCTGCAGTCATAGATTCCTTTATTACTCTCTGTTTGCAGAACAATGAAGCTTCTTTCATGAGAGATGAAACCTCCATTTATCTGTGGGTATAAAGTTATATAGAGTTCATCTAAAATTTATAATTATGTAGGATGTTGGCAAGAGCAAATTCTATTCTCTGGTTCATGACTTTACCAGTCTCAGGAAGATACCAGGTTTATAGAATCCAACATGAATTACCCATTGAGCAGGCCTGAAGTCATATAAGATAACTGATGCTTGCCTCAAGATATAAGTTCTACCCTTGCCCTTTTGGGAACATATTGCCATGTTGGTTACTGTTATGATTCATAAGCTATGTAAATAGATAAGGTTATTGATTGCTTTTCTCATTTCACATTTTGTAGAACTCCTTTGCATTGTATAACATTTAGTTCTGAGGGTGGAGAGTTGCAGATTGGTTGCAGCTTGATTTCTTCAAGTCATGTTTCTGATGTATGGGGTGTCTTTAGTAACTGGGTCTTACCTTCAAGTTCCTTGAGGAAACCAAGGGCAATAGTGTGTGGATGGCCCTGGTGCTGTTGTATTTTGATGTTAATTCTGCTTTCCCAGGAGGCGTTGTCTGGAAGGAGGAATGAGCCATGTACTCAGGTGACTTCTAGTGAACCATTCCCTAAAGAATAAAGGAATCAATCACTGAGTGAGTAGGCAGGACTTCTGGGTTAGATGGAGGAAGAGAGGAAGCAGGAGAAGAGTTAGGGGCTTTTTGGATGGGGATAGAGAGCAGACAAGATGTAGGTACTAGCATCTTCCGCATTAGATGGAGAATCTGCTAGGATTCACCACTGGAGGATTTAGATTTAATATGGTTTACAAGATTAGCATTCTAGTTGCTGCACTCAGAGACTGAGTTACCATTGTTTCTGAACTAAGTTTGTGTGATGTTTTCCTTCATCCGGTGGCTTGATTGGGTTCCAGAGAGAAAGGTATGGCAGCAAAACATGGGTTTTCCTGGTGTGCACCCCAAAGGCCATGGGGGTTTTGAAGCATGGGGCAGGTGTGGTAGCGACCCACGAGTGGGAACTTAGTCGGCTGGGTGGAGATATTTTGGAGCTCTGAGTCAGAGAGTCTCCATGAGTTAAGAACTGGCTGGTGAGACTTCTGGGACTGAGAATAGCTGGGTGTAGTGTGGGAAATTGCCATTCTTTTTAATATTTCCTACAACACACTAGCAATAGCAATAATCTGTATTATTTTGGAAGTCTCTTTAACTCCCCTGACAAACAACGTGAAGGGAGTTTTCCCTTGCCTGCCACTAGGTTTTTGTTAGCTAGTCATTTTATTTGTCTTGGGTGAAACATTGTCTTCTGGAGTGGTATAATTTCATTAAGTATCAATATGTATGTAATTACTTATGTATTATGCATGTTTTTAAAATAAAATAATGTTTCTCTATGACCTTTCAAACATCTTTAGTGTTATCTACCCCTCCTCCCTCCCTGATTCCTTGTTAAATCCCTCCCAGTTTTCCTATTTTCCCTTTCCTAGCATCTGTGTCACTTGATCCTAAATGATGATTAACCTTTGCATATATATGTAACCTAAAATATTGATTAATTAATGACATATAGACACATTTTCTAAAACTTCCAACTAGAACGAATCCAAGTTCCATGAAAATACTATAGGGTGTTCAGGAAATGTAGAAGAAATAAGTTAATTACACATACAAGTTTCCCTCTTATATATTTTCCATCATAGTACCAATGACTCTCCCAAATACTTAATATCTACAATCAGTGAAACAGTCACCCTTTTAATATTTTGTCTTATTTCATAACATCATCAAAAAATAAAGATTAATTAGAAGGATTAATTTTTTGATGTTATATGGTGGCTCTGATGATTTTTTTTGCTTGTTTGTTTTTAACTATGTGTCTTCCTAACATGAAAGAAGCATATCCACTGGTAGTTTTGGAGTTGACACACCTGGGAGAATAAGGGCAGATTTATCAAATCCTGGCACAACTTCATTCAGTCCTCTTATACATGCATACCATAATAGCAGATGATTGTGAAAACATAGATTAGATGAATATATGTTTTACTTTTCAAAAAATTGTGAATGACAGAATAACACAAGCTGCACATTTATACAGAAAACATTTTCTAGGCAAAGAAGAAAAATAATAGAATTATTATTCATGAATAATAATTAATTTAATAGCAAATCTGCTTTGCTATAATTTTGGCAATACAGGGTAATTTTCCCACATTTTTAGGTAGTTAAATGACTTCTGAACAAAAGTATGCAATAAAAAGATATCAACACGGAAAATATTTACAGTACCAAAGTACTTGTTATTGGCAGGCATCAGTAACCTTTCAAGTCAGAAGCAGGTGGGCAAGAGCTATGTAGTGATGTTTTAAATTCACTCATAAATATTTTCTTCATGAAAGACATCCACACAAAACTAAACTCTAATACGCTCTCAGAAGAACAGGAGAACTAACATTGAACTATAGTGCCCTCGGGCATGCCGAACAGGGTATGTGCTGCTTTTGACAGCAAAATCTTGTTTCACAGAAAATAATTGCTTCAAAATGAAATACATAAATAAGAGTAAATAGAAAAGATTAACTTGCCTATTAATCTATACTTTCATATCTAGTAACAATGTCGTATAACTGTGGTAAGAGAGGTACATTTATAAGTATAGATGCACTTATGCTGACTTCCCAGTATAACAGAGAAATGTGAAGAAGCAATGAAAATAAAGGTTGTGCATGAAAATGCACAAGAAAAATAGTAAGCTCCTTCTAAGAATACAGACAAATGAATAACTTTTGTAATTAAGATTTTATCATATGTGTTCATGCTCAGGATATTAAATCATAATCTGTATGCCATTGACCTGATGATAGTTTCATCTTGATATGTACAACTTATCTCAGTATTCTGTTTCAATGGTGTCAAACACAATATGAAACCCCACATGCTTTTAATTTCAGATATACTTTCTGAGGTAATGTCTAATAGAAATCACATGCCTTGAAAAAGGCCTGAGAAAACATGCGGTATAATGTAGGGTAAGGTCAAAGATGAAACACTTTTGAAAGCTTAGAAGTAATATAGAAGAAACACATTGAGTAGAATATTTTATTATTCTACTATTCTACTATTCTATACATTATATAGAAGAAATACATTGAGTAGAATATTCTAAACATATTTAAAGGAGACATACTTAATGAATGAAATATTAAGATACAATTTATCAAAGAACATGATTCTGAGAAAATGGTATTTTATTAAGCAGGAAGCTACTAATAATAATTAACTAATATTATAATTAACATAAGTAACATAAATGTCCTGAAATATAAATATGTGTTTCTGTTGAAATGTATTCATATTCACGTGACACCAATCTCATCAATTAAGGATCCTCCATATGCCACATGCCCTCATTGTCTCTATTCACAATGCAATTGTTTCGCCTTAGGTGTAAATGCATGACTAGAAATTTAAAAGATTCATTGGACACCTACTGGTAAGTGCGGAAATTTGAACCCATGTTTAAAATCATACCCCATGATTGCTATTTTCTCCCTCCCAAGTGGAACTGAGGCATTCTCACTTGGGCCCTTTGGCTTGTAAACCTTCTTGAGTTCTGTGGATTATATCTTAGGTTTTCTGTATATTTTTGGCTAATATCCACTTAATAGTGAGTACATATCATGCATTTCCTTTTGGGTCTGAGTTACCTCACTAAGGATGATATTTTCTAGTTCTATCCAATTGTTTACAAAACTAATGATATCCTTGTTCTTAATAGCTTAATAGCATTCCATTGTGTAAAAGAGAGTCCACCTCCAATAGAAAGAAAGGGTATCAAGTGGAGGAATGGGTTTGGCATCTCACAGTCAAAAACTCTGACCCAGAATTTTTCCTGTCTAAAAGAATTGCAGTGACAAAAAATGGAGAAGAGACTGAGGGAAAGGAGGCCCACTGATGGATCCAACTTGGGATCCATCTCAAGAGGAGACTCCAAGGCCTGACATTATTACTAATGTTATGGTATGCTTACAGACAAGAGCCTAACATGGCTGTCCTCTGAGATGTCCAACAAGTTACTGACTGAGATAGATGGAGATACTTATATCCAACTATTGGACTGAAGTCGGGGATTCAGTCCTGTGTTGAATTAGGAAAGACTGGAACAAACTAAAGAGGAGGCTGACCCCATAGATAGGAAGACCTACAGTCTTAACTAACCCAGATCCCTGACCTTTCTCAGACAACGAGCCACCAACCAGGCAGTGTACACTAGCTTGTCTGAGGCCTGATATATATACAACAGAGGACTGGTTTCAGTGGAAGAATACAAGCCTATCCCTGGAGATACTTGAGGACCCAGGCAGTGGGGTAGCCTGGCAGAGTGGAGAGAGCATCCTCTTGAAGACATAGGGGGAGGAATGGGATGAGAAACTGTGGGAAGGTATGCCAGGAGGGAGCTAATGACTGGAGTGTAAAAAAAAAAAAACTATTTAAGAAGAGGAAGAAAAAGAAAATGTAGATCAAGAAGAAGGAGAAGAAGAAGAAGAAGAAGAAGAAGAAGAAGAAGAAGAAGAAGAAGAAGAAGAAGAAGAAGAAGAAGAAGAAGAAGAAGAAGAAGCTGCTGCACTTGAACTCAGGAAGTAGAAGCAAATTGATCAAAAATGCAGGACTTGACAATGAGATTCTCTCTCATATCAGAAGTAGAACAAAACAGAGACAACTAATTGCTGTCAGTCTGAGCCTGTGGCTGTCCTTTGAGACACAAAAGGTGCTTGAATGGGGAATTTGCATTTTGACTATGTGCACAATCCTCCATCTGAAGAAAACTTGAATATTTATTCTTCTTTGATATTTTATTAGCATCACTCAGGTCTCCTTAGTGTATTTTCATTCTGCACTAGGATGGGCACTAATCCCAGCCATCATACAGTGAATGCTTGCACAGAATAAACACTAGCAGCGAGAAGATAAGCTTATTTAAGTGTATCGACCTTTTCTTCACCAAGATTTTGCTAACAGCCAATCAGAACTGAAAGATATCTGCTTGCTTGTTCTTTTATACCATCTTTGAACCAGAAAAAAAAATTCATGTACTTTCAAAGACTCTAAAACACCAACAAGGAGAAAATAATATTGGTCAAAATAGAAAAATCTAAGCTTTTTTTTTTCTGCCATACTTTACTTGAAGAAAACAAAATCTAATGAGTTTAAGCACTCGCAGGGTTGTCTATGGCTTTTTTATTTCTTGGTATTTATTGTGATTGTGGTTGTTATATTTTGGTTTTGATTTTTTATTTAGAGGAATGTTGTTTGTTTGTCAATTTGGTTTTATTTTTTGAGACAGGGTCTCAGTATGTAGCTCTGGCTGTCCTGGAACACAGGACTTGCCATATAAACCAAGCTAACCTCAAACTTAACAGAAATTTACCTACCTTGGCCTCCTAACTGCTACATCTAAAGAGGCGCACCACCACTCTCTGCTATGTTATTGTTTTTATCTTAGTAAATCAATATATTTTATTTTTTGAAATTAACATTATAACTGTATGATTTCCTTCTTCACTTTCATTCCTTTAAATCTGCTATATACCCATTCTTGCTCTGTTTCAAATTCATGATTTCTATTTTAATCAATTGTTGTTACATATGTATAAGCATGAGTGTTTATGCAGACATGTATTTCTAATATATATGCATATAATATATACATATATATTATTTATGGGATGAAAGTATACACACACACACACACACACAAACACACACACACGCATATATAAATACAACCTGGTCAGTGTGTATAACATTACTTGTATATGTATTTTTTCAGGTTTGACCACTTAGTTTTTGATAGACAATTGATATGCCATTCCCTGGGGAAAATCATTTTTCCCACTCTGGCCATTTTTTATAGGGTTGAGTCTTCTTGGCCTTCCCCATGTCCACATTTGTGTACTTGTTTAGCTCATGCTTAGTTAGTAATGTTGGTGAGCCTTCTGACATTACTAGGAGACACGATTTCACAGAAAATTCTCTGTTCCTCTGACAAAATATCTTCATTCTATTTTCCACAATACTCCTAGAGCCTTAGGTCTAATAGTTGATTTGTAGTTCTATAAATTTGGACTGAGCTGCTCCTAAACAACTCTGTATTTTGATTAGTTATGGATTTCTGTATTGGTCTCTGTCTGTTGTATAGAAAGGTTTCCTTATTGAGGGACTATATCATATTTGTTTTTATGAGAACAAATATTTAGAATGTAGTTATGGATTATGCTGGTTTAGTAAAATGACAGTTGCAGGTTATTCTCCAGGAATCCATGCCTTCACTTGCCCTGAGTAATTGTCTGTTTCTAGTACTTCCATCCTAAGTCCAATAAGAGTGCACATGCTAAGATATATTTGCAACTATTACACTCTTGGGATATTATGTCATGCTAATTATTGTTCTGATTTATAGGCATCATAGCCAGGTAGGAATGTTGGTTGCCTCCCTCTTTTGGAAGCTTTCATGGTGCCTTCTGATACCATGAAAACTAGTCCTCAGGGGTAAGAATTTCAGGTCAGTTCTAGTTCAGGGACCTCTGCACCCTGTTTTGCAAGTACATGGTGTCTTCAGCAATAGAAACTTACCTTCCACCTCTGGGAGGCCAACCAAGGGCAACAGAAATAGACTAATATTTGGGGAATCTTTCTGACAACCATAAAAAAAATTCATTAGAAGGCTTCTCATGTCTGGTGTTGTAGCTTTATTAAGTGATTTTTGGCCCTGGGAGACAGCATTGTATGCTCAGGTGAGGAAATTTTTTGTAAACTATATATGCATATTTATCATAGAGTTCTATGTATTTTTGTTTCTTTTAATAGAAGTTAATCGTATGATTTCTTATAACTCTTCTCAGACATCCTCAGTGCTATTTTACCTTCCTGTAGCCTACATTAGCTCTCCATTCTTTCCCTGAGTAGTGTCTCCCTGTTTTGTTTTGTTTTGTTTTTATTCCCTGATCAGACGACTTATGGTCTGACATTGCTTTCTATATTCCCTTTGCTCCTCTCAACCCAGCAAAGGAACATTTTACTGTCCTGGTTTCTGTATTGAAGAGTACGTACTCATAAGATTTTGTGTTAGGATCCTCAGATGAAAGAGAGCATGCAGCGTATGCCTTTCTCAGTAAGACTTACCTCACTCTGTATGAAATCATCCATTAACCCGAAAAGTTAATGATTTCATTTTTCTTTGTAACAGGATAGTATTCCACACTGTTTATGTACCACATGTGTCCTTTTATCAATGTAATACATTTAAGGATAAGTTTAAAAAAACTCACTTAAGTAATATGATAATATGTCATATTATAGGGTCATCTGTGAACATAGCCATTGTGCTAATCTTTTTTCCATATATATGGAATTGTAGTTGGGAAGATTTTTGAGATAAGGTCTCACTATGAAACTATGCCTGACCGCAAACTCACATGTAGACCAGCCTAATCTCAAACTTCCTTCCCAAGTGCTGACATAATTGCATGTACCACACACCCAGCTTCTTTTTTTTTTCTTTTAACAAAGCTTAATTTTTCCCAAGGTGTTAGTAATTACCTATCTCCCCACCTTTTTTTTTTTTGAAGTGTCTAGATAGTTGAAAAATTGAAGAAAGATTTACAATTCCTAGAGTACTTTGTGGGTTTGAATTTTAAAACCAAATCTTTTTTTTATTGGTTACTTTATATATTTACGTTTCAAATGTTATCCCTTTCCCAGTTTCCCCTCCACAAGCCCCCATCTCCTCCTCTCTCCCCCTGTCTCAGCAGGCTAGTGTTCCCCTATCCTGGGTCATCAAGTCCCCACAGGACCAACAGGTTTTTTTCCCCAGTTATGCCAGATAAGGCAATCCTCTGCTACAAAACCAGATGGAGCCATGTGTACCCACTGTGTACTCTTTGGTTGGTGGTTTAGTCCCTGGGAGCTTTGAGATGGGGGTATTGATTAGTTGATATTGTTCTTCCTATGAGGTTGCATACCCCTTTAGCTCCTACAGACATTGCCCTAACTTTCCCATTAGGGTCCCATGCTCAATCCAAAGTTTGGTTGTGTACATCAGCATCTGTATTGGTCCAGCTCTGGCAGAGCCTCTTAGGGGATAGCTATATCAGGCTCCTGTTAGCAAACACTTCTTGGCATCTGAAATAGTGTCTGGGTTTGGTGTAAGCAAATGGGATGGATTCTTAGGTGGGGCAGTCTCTGGATGGCCTTTCCTTCCATTTCTGTTCCACTCTTTGTCCTTGCATTTCCTTTTGACAGGAGGAATTCTGGATTAATATTTGTGAGGTGAGTGGGTGGCACCATCCCTCAACTGGGGGTCATGCCTGTCCACTAGATATGGTCTCTACAGGTTCTATATCCCCTTTGTTGGTTATTTCAGTTAAAACCCTCCCTGTTGAGTCCTGGGAACGTGTTCAGTACCTGGCATCTGGAACTTTCTAATGATGATCCTACTTTTAAATGCCTGACCCTCTGTAATTCTCCCCCAGCTCTTCCCATATCTTACCTCACCCCACATTTCCCTCCCTCTTCTGCCTCCCTCCCAGATCTCTCTTTCCCTCTACTTCTCAGAGATTATTTTTTTCTCCCTACTGGGTAGTACAGTGCCTCCACACTTTGGTGTGTTCTTTTTTCTTCTTGGGGTTTCATATGGTCTGTGAGTTGTATTGTGGGTATTCTGAGCTTCTTTTTGACTAATATCCACTTATCAGTTAGTACATCCACTTATTTTAAAAAGTTAAGCTTAGTTTTCTGGTTTTGCTGCAAAATTGTTCAAAAACAAAGTGCTACAACCTCTATTTCCAGATCAAACTGACTTACAAATATGATTTGGGCCACTGACCAATAATACCTTTTATTCCACTTTAGCTGAGAAAGGAGCTACAAAGTCCCAAAATATATCTGAAGGAAGACAAAATTCTGTGTCTTGGTTCTATTTTTCATATATTCTGACATAAATAATTGAGTGACAGATTATCAATTAAGAAAAATTTAGGTTAGTACAATTTCATATCTAGTTTCTTACTTTTAATTTGTTTTAATAAGTATTAAGTGAAACAAAATTAATCTTCCTAAAATACATAAAATGTACAAATAACTATCATACAGTAAAAACAATAAGCTCACTGTCTATATTAGTTCATATATATTTTTGCTATCACCATGAAAATATTACCAATGCTAGTCTAGAAATCTTTATAAAATAATAATTTCCTTAAGGTCTCTGTTATAGAAATTCAATGACTAACTGGCGATAGTTTTTATGTAGTCTAGTTTTGCTTTTTCTGGTAATATTCTACGATGAAATATAGTATCACATGGCAGAATACAAGAAAGTGTGTGTGTGTGTGTGTGTGTGTGTGTGTGTGTGGGTGGGTGTGTGTGTGTGTGTGTTGCTTTGATCTTACCTCTTACCTCTACTCAACTTGCAGTTTTAATCATAGGAGTTCAGTCTTCATAACCTTACCCAGTCCTAATCCCCTACCAAAGGCTGCCCCTAAACACATAGTCAAATGTAATTTCTACCTCTCCCAATAGTTCACAATTGCCTCCAATTTCAACATATGAACCCTTAAGAAACGCATCTCAAATCATCCCAAACTATAACACCAATTACTGTAAGCAAAGAAAAACCAGATAAAAACAACTACCTGAAAATTTTCATTTAATGTTCTCCAGATTTTTCTGTAATATATTACCAGAAATATGGAACTTCAAAAAATGATTACATTAATACAGATGAGCAAT
This sequence comes from Tokudaia tokunoshimensis, assembly GCA_036184795.1. NCBI lineage: Eukaryota > Metazoa > Chordata > Mammalia > Rodentia > Muridae > Tokudaia > Tokudaia tokunoshimensis. The sequence goes on from BTHU01000002.1 coordinate 13,252,575, forward strand.
AAAATTTACTAGAACTAAAAGAAGAATAAGTCTGAATCTTGTTATATCCGATAAAGGATTGAAATTGTAATTGAAAATGTCCAAAAAGCAAAGACTTACTGGAATCTATGATTTAACCAGGGAGAAGTACCAGTTGAAGCAAATTGATTTTAAAAGCTCTGAAAAGGATAAGCCTATTTTTATCATGGGACTGAACCATTTCATTTACAACATTAGAAAATATCACATTAAAGTTCTCAGAATATTTTCCTATTATCTGAGATGTATAAAATCCCTGAAATATTAAAAAATTGATTTCATAAATATAAAAATTCCCCATTACCAACAGTTATCTGGCAATGTAGACTCAGATGAATTCCTAATATAATAAATGCAATTCAATATCAATAAAAATAATTTAATAGTGTTAGCAATTTTACAGAAATTGCTTATAACATATTTTTATCCATCCTAAGAAAATAAAAACAGTCTCACAAGCAAGTGTAACCTACAGGGGGTTACACATAATCAGGTCGTCAGTTCTCTGGACTCAAAGCTGGGGAGATAAAATGGGGTGACAAGGGAAAAGACACATGAATCAAGACAATATAGCTGTTCAAAGTTTCACTTTTACTTGGGGAAAATGACAATTTAAGCTTTGGGGGCGAGACCCTTCTCCCAGAGTTGCGAGTCTGCTTATCAGTGTTTCAGCTCCATTGTTTCGGTCCACAGCTCCACTGCTCTGCATGAGATGCAGGCAGCTGGGCAGATCCGCTGCGTAATTCAGGAATTCTTTGACCTGGAGGAACAATGAGTTTCGCTCCACCCCAGGTGGAGCAGTATAATGGCCAGCACAGGAATTTCAGCTCACAGGCTGGGATAGCAAGCTTCTGCCAGGTGACAAGACCCCCCCAATATGGCTCTCCACAACTTCTCCCTCTTTATTAGTATTAAGATGAGGAGATATCTAACAAGTGGATAGTCATCCATCCTTGACAATAGGCCTTGATCAGGGAGTGGAAGCAGGGCCGGATCCTCAAATAGTTTATGGTGTCTTTTGCAGAGGAGAGAATTTAGGCTTCCTTGTTATTATTTTAAGGACTGCCTCTCAACACCAACCTCTATGCAATCAGGTGTGCTTTCCAGGGACTCAGAGCCAAAAAACATAGTCCTCCCTCTGCAGTGCATTGCCTTTCAAACTACCACTGGTGCCCACATCAGCTCTTAAGCAGACACACATAGATCTTAGTTCTATGTGGCTCCATGAAGGAGATCCACTTGTATAGATTTTGATGTCAGGGGGTTGATTGGTTGCCAAACACCATGCAACTGTCTTTAACAGACAAGCCAGTTTTCAATTCAGGCGAGCCTGGGTGGAGACAATCAGTCTGCTCAACATAAAAGGTTAGAAGTTAGAAGCAGAACAGAATTAACTTGTCTCTGGAAGATCCAAGGTATTTAATTCAGTAGTAATTTAGTAACTTTCAAACACAAAAAACAGCCTCTAGAGTGGGGGAGGTAGCTTTGTGAATTAACAGATAAGCTGTTACTTCTCAGAAAGAATGGAGACTATATTTTAAATTAATTCAGCTGGCTGATAAAGATTATTAGCCATCTTCATAATTGGAATCTCCAATATTGGATTTATTTCTAGACCACTCTATGATTGAGTAAACTGATCCCCATATTAAAAAAGCTGATTAGGATCATGTCATATGACAATAAGTGAATCTTTCCAACTAGCCTAAGCATGAGTGTGCCTAGTTGTTGGATTCTATAGACACTCAGCAAGGAGTTGCTTGGCATCCAAATTTTTAAATTTTTCTTAAAAATATAAAATATAATTTAAATAATATGCACAGGGATACAATTTCCCTCTTTTTTGTTTTTTATTTAGAAGATATTGTTTGAAAGTTACACAATATCTAGTCCTAGAGAATTAAATTGTTAAAAACATCTCAAATATTTGATGACTGTAATAAATATCCAGTTTCATTATTTGTTTTAATCTAAGTTGGAACACCAAGAATAGACAATAATATAGGCAATGACTATGTAAGCATTGAAAATAAATGTAGTATCTTTAGTTGCTTTTCTTGTTAAAAAGATAAAATTATTCTCAAGCCATTACTATTTTGGTGATGTAAAGAATATGATTATAAAGCCAATTGTTTCTATGGCTGAGTCATCTCTCTAGCTCCTGGATAAGTTTTTAAGTGTCTAGAGGACAGTCATTTAAAGGAATATATCTTTATTTAACTTGAAATGTATTTGCAGAAATAATTGCAAAATTTAAGATCGTCCCCTAAGATGTTCTGCGAGCACCTCACTAACACAGATGCACTTACTAATAGCCAACCATCTGATTGAGCAGGGGAGTTATGGAAAAGAGTGAAGGAGCTGAAGGGATTGCAGTCCCATAAAAAGAACAATATCAACTTACTGGACCACCCAGAACTCCCAGGGACTAAACCACCAACCAAAGAGTATACATGGAGGGATCCATGGCTCCAGACTCAAAGGTAGCAGAAGACTGCTTTATCTGGCATCAAAGGTTGTTCCTGTGGAGGCTTCATGCCCCAACATAGAGGAATGCTAGAGCAGTGAGGCGAGAGTAGGTGAGTGGGTGGAGGAGCACCCTCATGGAGGCAAAGGGGAGGGGGAATGGGATGTGGGTTTGTGGAGGGGAAATGGGGAATGGGGACATCATTTGGAATGTAAATGAAGAAAATGATTAATAGCAAATTACTTCAAATAGCCTTGTTGTTTAACATAATACAGTTTTAAGTTATTCATATGAATAATGCTAATAATTTAGAAGTTCAGAGTTTGAAGAATAAAGGTGTTGGTTTAAAAGTTTCCAAAGGATTCCAGCAACAGAGCAGTTGGGACCTACAGGTGCAGGGATAACCAAGTACAGAATTGCTTGGGACTCAGCCAGCTTGTGTGCTCCCTGCTCCCAAGAGCTGGGCAATTCTGTGGTCACCTACGCACCAGCTCTGCTGTGGGACATCAGCTCTGCAGAGGGACCCGCACCAGGAGAGAGCGCACCCGCACAGGGAGTGAGCACACCAGCCTCCCTTTGGCAACCTCTGCTCCAGGGATTGACTATGCCAAGCCTTCAGGTACACAGGGACTCCCCAACATAACACAGCTTGGGACACAGCCTGCTGGGCTTCCATCTGCACCCAACGATGGGGCAGTTCTGTGGTAAACTGGGTGCCAGCTCTGCTGTGGGCCATCTGCCCTGCAGAGTGATCTGCGCAGAGAGAGTGCACAGTGCACTCCACCACCTTTGTTCCAGCAACAGAACAGTTGGGACCTCCAGGCACAGGGATAACTGAGCATAACATCACTTGGTACTCAGCCAGCTTGTGTGCTCTCTGAACCCAAGAGCTGGGTAGTTCTGTGGTCACCTACGCACCAGCTCTGCTGTGGGAAATCTGCCCTGCAGAGGCACATGCACCTGGAGAGAGCTCACCAGCCTCCCCTTAGCCACCTCTGCTCCGGGGATTGACTACTCTGAGTCTCCAGGTACACGGGGATTCCTCCAAGTATAACATCACTTGGGGCAAGGCACATCAGGGCTCCAAAGTCACTCAGGAGCAGGGCAGCCTCTCAGCAATCAGTGCCAGGGGAATCCTGGTCATCCAGGGGAGGCAGAAATAGCATTGCAGGCTCACAAGAGGTTTAACCAACAACCAGTGACAGCAGGACCAACTAACACCAGAGGTAACCAGATGGCCAAAGGCAAACATAGGAATGTTACTAACAGAAATCAAGACAATATGGCACCCAACTCTCAGACAGCTGCAATTCCTAGATACCCCATCACAACTGAAAGGCAAGATCTGAATTTAAAATCACTTCTCAGGGTGCTAGTAGAGAATTTCAAGAAGGGCATAAATAAATCTCATAAAGAAATACAGGAGAACATGAATCAATGGGTAGAAGCCCTTAAAAGGAAACATAAAAATTGCTTAGAGAAAAGCAGGAGAATATGGGTCAATTGATGGAAGCCCATAAGGCGGCAACACAAAAATCTCTTAAAGAAATGAATCAATGGGTAGATGCCCTTACAAAAGAAATGCAAAAATCGCTTAAAGAAATGCAGTAGAATATGGGTCAATGGGTTAACAGATGGAGGCCCATAAGGAGGCAACACAAAAATTGCTTAAAGAAATGTATCAACGGGTAGATGCCCTTACAAAGGAAACACAAAAATCACTTAAAGAAATGCAGGAGAATATGGATGAACAGATGGAAACCCATAAGCAGGAAACACAAAAATCACTTAAAGAAATACAGGAGAACTTGGGTCAATAGGCAGAAATCCTGAAAGAGGAAATGCAAAAATATCTTAAAGAAATATAGGAAAATACAAAAAAACAAGTGAAGGATCTCAGCAAATACATCTAGGATCCAAAAAAGGAAGTAGAAACAACTAAGAAGTCACAAAGGGAGACAACTTTGGAGATAGAAAACCTTGGGAAGAAATCAGGAGTCATAGATTCAAACATCAACAATAGAATACAAGAGATGGAAGAAAGAATCTCAGATACCATAGAAAGCATCGACTCAACAGTCAAAGAAAAGGCAAAATGCAAAAAACGTGTAACCCAAAACATCCAGGAAATCCAGGACACAATGAGAAGACCAAACCTAAGGATTATAGGTATAGATGAGAGTGAAGATTTGCAACTTAAAGGGCCAGTAAACATCTTCAACAAAATTATGGAGGAAAACTTCCCTAACCTAAAGAGAGAGATGCCGATGAATGTAAAAGAAGCCTACAGAACTCCAAACAGACTGGACCAGAACAGAAATACCTCCCGTCACATAATAATCAAAACAACAAATGTACTAAACAAAGAAAGAATATTAAAAGCAGAAAGAGAAAAAGGCCAAGTAACATATACAGGAAGACCTATCCGAATCACATCAGACTTCACACCAGAGACTATGAAAGCCAGAAGATCCTGGGCAGATCTCATGCAGACACTAAGAGAGCACAAATGCCAGCCTAGACTACTATACCCAGCAAAACTCTCAATCACCATAGATGGAGAGACCAAGATATTCCATGATAAAACCAAATTTGCACAATATCTTTCCATAAACCCAGCCCTGCAAAGGGTAATAGGTGGAAATCGACAATAAAAGAAGAGAAACAACACCCTGGAAAAAACGAGATAGTAATCTTCTTGCATCAAACCCAAAAGTAGATAACCTCTCAAACATAAAGATAGCGCCAAGAATGGCAGATGGCAATAATCACTATGCCTTAATCTCTCTTAATATCAATGGTCTCAATTCCCTAATAAAAAGACATAGGCTAACAGACTGGAAACATAAACAGGACCCAGCATTTTGCTGCATGCAGGAAACGCACCTCAGGGTCAAAGACAAACACTACCTCAGAGAAAAAGGCTGGAAAACAATGTTACAAGCAAATGGTCATAGGAAACGAGTCAGAGTAGCCACCCTAATATCAGATAAAATTGACTTTCAACCTAAAGTCATCAAAAAGACACAGAAGGACACTACATACTGGTCAAAGGAAAAATCCACGAAGAAGAACTCTCAATTCTGAATATCTATGCTCCAAATGCAAGGGCACCCTCATTCGTAAAAGAAATTTAATAAAGCTCAAAATACACATCGCACCTCACACAATAATAGTGGGTGACTTCAACACCCCACACCCTGAAATGGATCGTTCAGGAAAGCAGAAACAAAAAAAAGCACACAGTGAAACTAATTGAAGCCTAGGACCAAATGGAACTAACAGATATATATATATATGTGTGCATATATATATATATATATATATATATATATATATATATATATATATATATATATATATTTAGAGAGAGAGAGAGAGAACATTTCATCCTAAAGCAAAAGAATATACCTTCTTCTCAGCACCTCATCGTACCTTCTCCAAAATCAACCATATAATTGGTCACAAAACACACCTCAACAAATATAAGAAGATCAAACTAATCCCATGCCTCCTATCAGATCACTATGGAATAAGGGTGGTCTTCAATAACAACAAAAACAACAGAAATCCCACATACACGTAGGAGCTGAACAATGCTCTACTCAATGATACCTTGTTAAAGGAAGAAAAAAAGAAAGAAGTCAAAGACTCTTTAAAATTTAATGAAAATGAAGGCACAACATACCCTAATTTTTGGGACAAATTGAAAGTGGTGCTAAGAGGAAAATACATAGCCCTGAGTGCCACCAAAAGGAAACGGGAGAGAGCATACACTAGCAGCTTAATGGCACACCTGAAAGCCCTGGAACAAAAAGAAGCAAATACACCCAAGAGGTGTAGAAGGCAGGAAATCATCTAACTCAGGGATGAAATCAATCAAGTAGAAACTAATAAAACCATACAAAGAATCAACAAATCTAGGAGCTGGTTCTTTGAGAAAATCAACAAGATAGATAAGCCCTTAACAAGACTAGCCAGAGGGCACAGAGACAGTATCCAAATTAACAAAATCAGAAATGAAAAGGAAGATATAACAACAGAAAGAGGAAATTCAAAAAATCATCAGATCCTACTATAAAAGCCTGTATTCAACACAACTAGAAAATCTGGAAGAAATGGACAGTTTCCTAGACAGATACCAAATACCAAAATTAAGTCAGGATCAAATAGACCATCTAAACCGTCCTATAACCCCTGAAGAAATAGAAGTGGTCATTGGAAGTCTTCCAACGAAAAAAAGCACACGTCCAGACTGTTTTAGTGCAGAATTCTATCAGAACTTCAAGGAAGATCTAACACCAATACTCTTCAAACTATTCCACAAAATACAAACAGAAGGAATATTACCCAACTCATTCTATGAATCCACAATTAGGCTGATACCAAAATCACACAAAGATCTGACACAGAGGAGAATCTCAGACCAATTTCTCTTATGAATATCGACGCAAAATACTCAATAAAATTCTATTTTTTTTAAATTTTATTTTCTAAGTTTTTTTATTTACATTCAAAATCATTTCCCCCTTCCCGTTTCCTCCCTCCCCGAAAGTCCCATAAGCCCCCTTCCCTCCCACTTTTCCCCATTCAACCCCCTCTCGTTTCTCTGTCCTGGCGTTCCCCTACATCCAGTCATTCCAGGACCAGGGGTCTCTCCTTCCATCTTCTTAGAAATCTATTGATATGCGAATTGTGTCTAATAAAATTCTTGCCAACCGAATCCAAGAACACATCAAATGATCACTCATGACGATCAAGTAGGCTTCATTCCAGGGATGCAGGGGTGGTTCAATATAAGGAAGTCCATCAATGTAATCCACTACATAAACAATCTCAAAGTAAAAAACCACATGGACATTTCAGTAGATGCTGAGAAAACATTTGACAAAATTCAGCATCCTTTCATGCTAAAAGTCTTGGAAAGATCAGGAATTCGAGGCCCATATCTAAACATAGTAAAAGCAATTTACAGTAAACCAGTGGCTAACATCAATTTAAATGGAGAGAAACTTGACACAATACCACTAAAATCAGGGACTAGACAAGGCTGCCCTCTCTCTCCATATCTTTTCAGTATAGTACTTGAAGTTCTAGCTAGAGCAATTAGACAACAAAAGGAGGTCAAAGGGATACAAATTGGAAAGGAAGAAGTCAAACTATCACTATTTGCAGACGATATGATAGTATAATTAAGCGACCCAAATAACTCCACCAGAGAACTCCAGCTGATAAGCAACTTTAGCAAAGTGGCCGGACATAAAATCAACTCAAGCAAATCAGTAGCCTCCCTATACTCAAAGGATAAGCAGGCTGAAAAAGAAATAAGAGAAATGATAACCTTCACGATAGCCACAAACAATATAAAGTATCTTGGTGTGACTAACCAAATAAGTAAAAGAACTGTATGTCAAGAACTTCAAATCTCTGAAGAAAGAAATTGAAGAAGACCTCAGAAGATGGAAAAATCTTCCATGCTCATGGAATGGCAGGATTAATACAGTAAAAATGACCATCTTGCCAAAAGCAATATATAGATTCAATGCAATCCCCATCAAAATCCCAACTCAATTCTTCATAGAGTTAGAAAGAGCAATTCAAAAATTCATCTGGAATAACAGCTAACCCAGGACATCTAAAACTATTCTCAGGAATAAAAGAACCTCTGGGGGAATCAGTATCCCAGACCTCAATCTGTAGTACAGAGCAATAGTGTTAAAAACTGCATGGTATTGGTATAGTGACAGACATGTAGATCAATGGAACAGAATTGAAGACCCAGAAATGAATCCACACTCCTATGGTCACTTGATCATTGACAAAGGAGCTAAAACCATCCAGTGGAAAAAAGATAGCCTTTTCAAGAATTGGTGCTGGCTCAACTGGAGGTCAGCATGCAGAAGAATGCAAATTGATCCATTCTTATCTCCTTGAACTAAGCTCAATTCCAAGTAGATCAAGGACCTCCACATAAAACCAGACACACTAAAACTAATTGAAAGGAAACTAGGGTAGAACCATGAACATATGGACACAGGAGAAAATTTTCTGAACAGAACACCAATAGCTTATGCTGTAAGATCAGAATTGACAAATGGGACCTCATAAAATTACAATGTTTTGTAAGGCAAAGGACACTGTCAAGAGGACAAAGTGGCAACCAACAAACTAGGAAATGATCTTTATCAACCCTACATCCGACAGAGGGCTAATATCCAAGATACACAAAGAACTCAAGAAGGTAGACTCCATTGAGCCTAATAACCCTATTAAAAATTGGGGTACAGAGCTAAACAAAGAGTTCTCACCTGTAGAATATCTAATGGCTGAGAAGCACCTAAAGAAATGTTCAACATCCCTAGTCATTAGGGAACTGCAAATCAAAACAGCCCTGAGATTCCATCTCACACCAGTCAGAATGGCTAAGATCAAAAACACAGGAGACAGCAGTTGTTGGAGAGGATGTGGAGAAAGAGGAACAGTCCTCCACTGCTCGTGGGATTGCAAGCTGGTACAACCAACCTGGAAAGCAGTCTGGCAGTTCCTCAGAAAACTGGGCATGACACTCCCTGAGTTATACCACTCCTGGGCATATACCCAGAGTCTTCCCCTGCATGCAATAAGGACACATGCTAAAACTGAAGATCCACATGGAAAATACTTCTGACAAAATTGAAGAAAAATGCAGAGAAACGTTAAAATTGAAGAATATCATGGACATTATACTGACAAAATGGTAGGCACAAGAACATTCCTAAATTGATTGAAACTGGAACTACAAACACTCCTCCAACGAAATTAAAGTTCCACCTGAAAAACACCTCCAAAAAAATCAAAGAAATACACAGAACAAAAGTTAAAATTAAAGATTATCATGGAAAATAATGCAGTCAAAATGGTAGACACAAAAAGCATTACTGAATTGAAAGAGGAGTCACAAACATTTTCTGATAAAATTGAAGATCCACATGAAAAACATCTATCCTAGACTATGTTTTTTGTTGGGGAATTGAATCCATTGACATTATAAAATATTAAGGAATAGTGATTGTTGCTTCCTGTTATTTTTGATGTTCTTTTTATGTTTGTGTGGTTGCTTTCTTTTGGGTTTGTTGGAAAAAGATTACTTTCTTGCTTTTTCTAGGGTGTAGTTTCCCTCCTTATGTTGGCGTTTTCCATCGATTATCCTTTGTAGGGCTGGATTTGTGGAAAGATATTGTGCAAATTTTGTTTTATCGTGGAATATCTTGGTTACTTTCAATCAACTTAGGAACATTTTATACCTTCCATTTTATCTGTATAGTTTTCCATGTAATAATCTGTTTTAACATGTTTTCTATATATTTCTTGAAATTTTTCAGTAATATTTTCCTTGTAGATCTTCAATTTTATCAGAAAGTGTTTATAATTCCACTTTCAATAAACATAGGAATGTTTTTATGCCTGCCATTTTATCTGTATAATTTTTCCACAAAATACTCAATCTTAACGCAGTTTTTATATATTTCTTCAATTTTATCTGAGATGTTTTCCATGTAAATCTTCAATTTTGTTAGAAAATATGTGTAGTTTCACTTTCAATCAGCTTAGAAATATTTTTATGCCTACCATTTTTTCTGTATAATTTTCTATGAAATAGTCAGTTTTAACATGTTTTTCTATATATTTCTCAAGTTTTATCAGAAATATTTTCCTTGTAGATTTTCAATTTTATCAGAAAATGTTTATAATTCCACTTTCAATCAACTTAGGAATGTTTTTATACCTACCGTCTTATCTGTATAATTTTTCCATGAAAAAGTCAATCTTAATGTGTTTTTCTATATATTTCTTCAATTTTATCAGAGATATTTTCCATTTATATTTACACAATGGAATACTACTCAGCAATTAAAAACAATGAATTCATGAAATTCTTCGGCAAATGGGGAACAGGGGGAGGGAAGAGGGCTTATGGTACTTTCGGGGAGGTGGGAACTGTGAAAAGGGGAAATCATTTGGAATGTAAGTAAAGAACATAGAAAATAATAATAACAACAACAACAACAATAATAATAATAAAGGACATATGCTCCACTATGTTCATAGCAGTCTTATTTATAATAGCCAGAAGCTGGGAAGAACCCAGATGTCCCTCAATGGTTGAATGGATTCAGAAGATGTGGTATATTTACACAATGGAATACTACTCTGCAATTAAAAACAATGAATTCACGAAATTTCAAGGCAAATGGTCAGATCTTGAAAATATCATCCTTAGTGAGGTAACCCAATCACAAAAGAACACACATGGTATGTAGTCACTGATATGGGGATATTAACCCAGAGTCTCGGAATAGCCAAGACACAATTCACATATCAATAGATTTCCAAGATGATGGAAGGAGAGACCCCTGGTCCTGGAAAGACTGGATGTAGGGGAACGCCAGGACAGAGAAGCAAGAGGGGGTTGAATGGGGAACAGGGGGAGGGAAGAGGGCTTATGGGACTTTCGGAGAGGGAGGAAACGGGAAAGGGGAAATCATTTAGAATGTAAATAAAAAAATATAGAAAAAAAAGTTTCCAAAGGATACAAGAAATAGAAAAATATACCTAATATATACTTTATGTTTATTCTTCACAAATAAAATGCTTACTTTATAGCATGTGTTTGTGCCAGTTTAAGAGTGGTCTAGTTCTCTCCTTCCTCTACAATGTAAGCATTGTATGAACTGTACTATGTCATGATCACTGGTCAAACAACACCTGTAATCAAACTGGAATTCACTGAAATTAGTTGTTTCATTAAAATATACAATATGATTATCAGAAATGATATATTGCTACTTTTAACAAATTTTTTAAATAAATTGAGAGTACACAAAATTAAAAAGAAAAAAGAAAAGTACCATAATAATCATAAATAATGTAAATGACAGTGAGTGATTGAAATTTCCATGCAAAGAAAGACTGTCCCCCTTACTTTATTTTGGTATTTTGTTGGAGGCTAGAGACATAATAGACATTCAAGAAATATTGCAGTGGGAAATCAAAGAATTCTGACCAACTGTTAGTTAATCAATAGTTGCATTTAGACTGGTCAGAACATAGTACATAATATCCAGAATAATTATTTATATATTGTATTTTATTTGTATGGGTGCTTTGCCCACATGTATGTCTGTGCAACATTTGTATGTCTAGGTGGCCAAAGAGGCAAGAAGACAGAATCTGACTCCCTGGAATTAGATTTACAAACTCTGTGTATGTTCTTGGAACTGAATCTGGATCTTTCGGAAGAGTGGCTGGTTCTCTTAACTATGGAGCCATCTCTCCAGCGCCAAATCCAACTTTATGTTTATAATCAGTAATTAAAAATAAGACACATACCATTTAAATACTCTAAAAATGCAAAATACGTAATCTTTTCAATGATTTTCTTGTGAATCCAATTGGATCATTCCGTCCTGGAAGGGGGAGGGTTTATGAAACTCGAGGAGCAAACAACTACAGGACTATTGGAGAACTCAGACTGAGAATATTCACAGGGCCAGGCCTGGAACAGGAGAGGTAGCTAGCAATTACTGTGAAAAGGACAGACAGCCTGTCTGGAGGAGGTTCTCTCACGATGAAGCTGCCTACGAGTACTGAAGTGACCACCATGTTCCTAAGTTCTGCGAGATTCTATTCTGGTCGAGGTGGGCTTTTCAGTGATATGGCTGCCTTTGACTTACTCTGTCTTCTGTAAGTGGCCCCCTGTCCCAATACTCTCGTTCATTCATGAATTAGACTTGGTAGAATTGTTCCTCTGGTATATTCCAGGTCCGCTACCTAGGGCAAACAAGACATTTGTATCATGAGAGTCAGGCCGTCTCACAAAACAGATCATCACACAGAAACTGAAACGTGAACAATAAAACTTAAAAAGTCACAGAGGATCTTTTTTTTTTTAATTTTATTTTTTTAATTTACATTCCAAATCACTTCCCCTTTCCCGTTTACAGAGGATCTTTTAAGAGTAATGTTACATCTAAGGTTATCTACTGTATGAAGTAGAATTTGAGAAGGGGACTAATAGCTACATGGCACCAAGAGTGTCTGCTTCATTGGAGTTACAGGAGATTTTTTGTGGAAAATAACAAAAAGTCTGTGATGAAAACCTCATCTCCGTTTCTCACCCACATGTCATGTTAGGCAAACTGTTGTGTATGTGTGTATCTTCTCACACCACATGAACCTTATAGTCTTGTCGACTTCTGCAAAAATGAACCTTGCCTCTCATCTATAAGCTGCTAAGCTCAAATGAGCACATTTTTCCTCCCTACAGTTTAGCCCCTAGTTAGTTTGTGGTCTAGATATCTGATGAAATGTTCTGTATATATCTATGTTCTTAGTATCTATATTTCTAGACATAATGAGATAGTTTGGAACCATGGAGGTTTTGGAAATTTGACGTATAATTTCTAGATTTCAGCAAAAATCAAGGGTTCCTTGACTGAATGTGCTCATGTCAGTATAATCCAAGGACTCCGGGATTTCAGACCACCCAGAATGAGTACTGCCATGAGTTTGGGCCCTGATACACATGTGGTATCATATCCTCAGATGCTATCCTTTCACACTGTGCTAACTGAACTTGATTTCTTCTCTGCTTCCCACTTCTTACTTAATGATTTTTGAGGTTTGGGGTTTTGGAGCATTTGGAGAATATGTTTCCCAAATTTTCAAACAACTTTAGATTTCTTTTTTCTGGTTGTAGGCATATATCAAATGCCAAGATATTTACTTTTGTCATTTCTTAAGGGTTTTCCTCCACAGAGGTCTGTTTTAGGCTCTTTCATGTTACTGCAAAGGAACACTGTCCCAGTGAGGCACTGGCTCTGCACCAGCTGTTCCCTAAAACAAAAGGAAAGCCACCCTGTCTTTGCTAGTTCACCAAAACCTTAACACAGTATGTTACCTGCAGAGAGTACCTTCATTCAACACACACACACACACATACACACCCACACAGAAACCCTCATCTCTCATTATAATTTTATATTTGAGTTTCTAAATTGTCTCTTCCAACAGTAATTCCTGAAGTTTGACTATAGCGGAGTTTGAATAATTGCCAAATGCCGTAATTGAAATATTTGACTCCAAAAGAAATCGTCTTAGGTATTTGTCTAGACATTGGAATGTGCAAAGCAAATAGGCAAATGTCGAGTATGTAAGCTTAAATATAAATTATTCTTTTCTTTGCCATCTCTCAGTTTGTTAAACGAAGTGGATAAAAGCTGCATCCGTATAATAAGCAGGCAATTGTAATTTCCCTGTGATTCACATGCGACTTGTGACGATATTTTATTTTGGTTAAAAATGTTATTGAATATATGTTATTTTAAAATGTGGTATAAACTTTGATTGTCGCTATTAGAACTATTTAAATGAAAATAAAATTTCTCAACAAGTAAGCATGAGATCTCTCTAAGCTGATACTGATAGCAGGGAAGGGGGACTTCAATTCCATTTGTGCTTTCTATGCCTCCCTGCTATGCTCCTGTTATCACATCTTGATGTAAAAGAAGCACACATAGGCTTCTTCATCTCATGATTACTCTAGTAGGTAGTATTAGCATTACATAATCCATAGTTAATACTGAGTAACACGAATATATTCTTATATTATGACCACTATCTAAAGAAAGTACTCATTTCAGAATGTATTCTCATTCTCTCTCTCTCTCTCTCTCTCTCTCTCTCTCTCTCTCTCTCTCTCTCTCTCTCTCTCTCTCTCTCAAAATGTCTCCTTTGATCAAGGAAATGGGGACATCATAGAGAGACATAAAAGAATAACCCAGAACAAATGAAAGTAACATATATAGTTTAAGCAGCAATTAGTTAATTGGATTAATTTATTTAACTACTAACAGTTCATTCATGAAGATGTTTATTTCCAGAAAGTTCTACCACTATCATGAGATATAAACAAGGCTTTTTAGGTCAAACCTTTATGCAAATAATTGTGAAATATAAAATTCATGTCTTAAATTAGTGTTAATTAATTATCACATTTTGATGTGCTATTTTTATCTTTAAGAAACATATAATAATACCTTTTATGCTTATATAATATGACCAGTCAAAGATGCTATTTAACTCATTGTCTGATGGGTAGAACCACAGAAACACAGTGCATTCTTTTCAAAGCATTAAAAACATCAATCTTAGAGAAACAGGTTTTTTTTTATTTTGATTGTTTGCTATTTGTATATTTTGTTGTTCCCCCACCCCCACAAAGATGCAGAAAAAAATCACCTCATGCAGGTGAAATCATCTTAAATTTTGCAAATCTATATTATTTCTCATGCCCTCAGCTGTTTTCAGTTCACAAAGTTGGGGGATAATGCAGAGCCAATATAGGACAGATGCTCTAAAACTGAATAAACAGGGAGGTGGGCTTTTAGTCCCTGTAATGTTTCCACTGAAGACATTATGCACTTTACTGTGTATCATAAAGCCTTTCAAAACTTTATGAAAATATCTTTATTTACTAAATTTATATTTAATAAATCCATCAATGTGTAAAGTCTACCTTATAACTTGGACTTTTTTTTCCCCATAGACTTCACTCCTTCCTGGTTGTGGTGTTTGACCTCTGCACCCTGAGAAATATTTGGTGAAATGATTTGCATGCCAATGGAACTATATAAAAAAAGGGTTTCCTAGATACCCATCATTTGTTCTATGACTCTACATAACCACTTCTAAGGGTCTCCTACTTTTGAAAAAGAAACAAGGTTGCTATTGTTCTTTAAGTTTTCACAATATATCTTATTGTTTTGTAACCATTTCCTGCTGAAAATTATAAAGTAATATTCCCTTTAATGAATTCTACTTGTTTTAAGAATACAGGCCATCTTATTTATGCTACAGACTAAAGATACTGCAGTTCGTTTTTGGTAAATGCCTCAGCCAAATTACAGAATCAGTTCATTAAAGGAGCTTATATTATTAATGATTAAAGCCTGACTATAACATTTAGGAAACAGCTTTGCCATGGATCAACAGATTTCTTCAACAAAAACCAACTGAAAATTAATATGGTCATTGGCAAACTATCAAAGCAGTCTATCTAGAGTTCTAGGCAAATGCATCTGGACACACTTCATGATACAAAAAAATATGCATGATAAAAGAATATATCTTATGATCAGTTTGCAAGAGAGGAAAGGAGGAATGTTGGAGGTTGAAGACCAAATCCCCCCAAATAGAAAAATACCTGGAGAGATGGACTACATACAATGCTCCTGCAGAGGACCAGAGTTCATTCCCAGCATCAATGGGTGGCTCACAATTGCCTATAATTCCAGTTCCCTGAGATTCAAAGTCTCTGCCTCTAGAGGTAACTGTACTCGTGTGTGTGTGTGTGTGTGTGTGTGTGTAAAACATTTTTCAAAACATATGCTTCAATTATTATATTTTCACCTTGTTAAGTTCTTTCTGTACTTTTAACTTATGACAAAAATACTACACACACTTTACCACAAGTGTTTTAATGAATCACTAAGGTGGCACCTTTTATTATTAGAAAAATGAGTTTTATGCCCTCTAATGAGAATTAAACTTGTCAATTTGTGATAAATAAGAAAAAAATAGGCTGATGTTAGTGACAATGCACCATCAAGCTAATTAAATAGACTCATCATATTTTAGAAGGCTGATACAGAACCTACACATGATTCTTAAAATTATCAATGTTTTGCATAAATATCTACTGATCTGTTTTTAATATGAATATAGTAAAACTTGAAAAGAAACTATAAAAGTTATTTATGGGTATATTATCTAGAGTATGTAGAGTCAGTTCAACTTCCAAACAATATTTATGGTATGTTATTTCTAGTTATTACTACATGTTTAAAAATGAATTAGACATAGTAATATATGTTTATGTATGCATATATGTATATCAAAGCATGATAAGCCATTCTTTTAATATGTTTGTAAGTTTTAAGAAGATAGCACATAAAAACTGTAGGCTAATGAAATAAATTTAGTCAGGAATTCTAATTGGTTTGAAAGAGGACTGACTGGATCTCCATGCTCACCATTGTTTACATAATGATAGGCTGTGGAACACCAAGATAAAGGCTGAAACAGTTTAAGAATTAGAAGCTTAGTACTTTTAGTTTTGTTTTGGTTTGTTTTGTTTCTGTTTTTACCAATATTGGGGATTAAACCAAGGGCCCCATGGACTGAGATTCAGCCTCAGAGCTTGAAAGCTGAGAATTTATTCACCCTCAGCATCCTTTTCTGATACTCCTTCCATCAATCCATATGGTGACTCTGTGCTTACTTTAAGCAAAGTTTATTCTGAGGGATGAAATAACAACAGAACTCTTTCGTCTGGAGTGTCACTTGGGAGTTGTCAAAACACAGTTGTATTACATTTTAGAAGTGGCTGTGAAACTGGTGAACAATTACAACTTTACAGAAAATGAAACTATATTTCATAAAATTTAGAAGAAAAACTAATAACCCAAGTAAAGAATGGAGGTGATTTCCAGTAAACAATGGGGATAGAATGTCCATGAAGCATAAACATGTAAGAATAGATGCTGCATTAAATGCAATTACATTCAGCAACTATCACAAGTATGCAGTGATCTTGAATAAGCATTAAATTTCTATAAGCATTAGTGAAAACCAATGGTCAAGTCAACTGTTAAGAGCTTCCAGTTTCTCATCTGCAAGACTGTCATCCTGTGTTAAACCCAGACTGCTCCATCTCCCAATTCCCAGTTCTTTATCATCTTATTCAACGCTTTCCCATTCTACAACATCTATTCCCAATTTTAGAAAACATAGTCCTTTTGGTTGTTTAACATTAAGTATTTATATTTAGGTGCAAAACCATTTTCTACCTCAAGACCGAGCTATACCACTCCTGGGAATATGCCCGCAAGATGCTCCATCATCCCACAAAAACACTTGTTCAACTATGTTCATAGCAGCTTTATTCATAATATCCAGAAACACTGGAAAAAGCCTAGATATCCCTCAACAGAAGAATGGATAAAGAAAATGTGTTAATTTACATATGGAATATAATTCAACTATTAAAAACAAAGACATCATCACTTTTGCAGGCAAATGGATGGAACTTGAGAATATCATCCTGAGTAAGTTAACCCAGTCCCCAAAGGACATGAATGGCACGTACTCACTTGTAAGTGGATATTAGCCATACAAGACAGAATACCCATGCTATATTCCACACACCCAAAGAAGCTAAACAAGAAAGAAGGAAAGCATAAGTAAGGATGCTTGAATCTTACTTAGAAGGGGAAATAAAATAGTCAGATAGAGGGAGAGAACTAGATGGGAGAGGGTATGGGGAGAGGAATAGGACAGAGTAGGGGTGGGATTCAGGATCAGGTATAGGAAGGGACAAGAGAGATGGCCACATGGAATAAGTATGAATGGAAATTTGCAACTGATAGGGCTGGGGAGGTGGTGGTGGTGAGGAATCTCCAGGAAGAGACAGAGAACTGAGGTAAGGGAGGCACCCAAGAATCAATGGGAGGGGGTGATCTTAGCTGTGACTTATAACATTGGGGATATGGAACCTGAAAAGGTCACCTCCTGTAGCCAGGAAGAAACCCCAGTGGAATAATAGGAATGCCAAACTCCCCACAAAATCTACCTAAAATTTATCCTATCTACAAGAAATGCAGAGTTGGGGGATGGAGCAGAGACCAAGGAAATAGCCAAGCAATAACTGACCCAACTAGAGAACCATCCCATGAGCAAGCAAGCATCAGTTCTTACTTTTTATGATAATCTATGATGCTTACAAACAGTAGCTTAGCATAACTGTCCACTGAGAAGCTCCACACAGCAAATGACTCAGACAGATGCAGAGACCACAGTCAAACAGTCAATAGAGCTTGTGGACTCTTATGGAAGAGTTGTGGGAATTATTAAAGGCCCTGAAGGGGATAGGAATTCCACAGGAAAACCAACAGAGTCAACTAACTTGGGGCTCTCAGAGACTGAACCACTAACCAAAGAACATACATGGGGTAGATCACAGCCTTCCTGTACATATATAGCAGAAATGCAGCTTGGTTTCATGTGAGTTGTGAACAACTGGGGCAGGGGCTATCCCAAAAGCTGTTGCCTATCTGTGGGATATGCTCTTCTAACTTTGCTACCTTGTCTGGCTTCAGTGGGAAAGAATGTGCCTAGCCCCACAGAGACTAGATGTGCCAGGGTGTTCTCCTTCCTGCTTTGGGGGAAGGAGGTGATGATGGCACTCTGAGTGAGGGTTACTGGGAGGTGGGCAGTGAGCTGGATGTAAAGTGAATAAGTCAAAAAAATCTTCTTATGCATTTAAACACATTATTTTCCTACACTGTATCTTACCAAAGGCTGCCATTGCTATTTTTTTATTCTAGGAATGGGAATTCTCTTTGTCTATAGACCTGCAACTGAACGTATTTGAGCATTCTCTGTCAACTCATTCTAGTTCTTGTCTGATTTATGCTTTGCTGCTGTTAGTGAGAGCTGTTTTGCAAGGGTTTTTGGAATAATATGGTCAATACCAGACATAGAGCTGAAAACAGAGCCCTAAAAGCCAAGAAATACAGATTTAATTTTTCCCTATAAGCAGATGCACATTCTGCAGAAACTTCAGTGTTCCTGTGCAGTCTGAAAACATGAAACAGAACAGTCACTTGACAAAGCAGAGGGGGCTTTGTGTAATGGTGGATTGCTAGGCCATCCAGTGAGGGCAGCAATAGGCAACACAGCTGACAAGGAATAAAAATGTAGACAGGGTCAAGCAAAATGTCAACAAATTTGCTGGATATTTGTCCAGTAGGAGTAGGGTTTTCAACAAAAATAAATAAGACTTTGATTTTAAATGCACCATTATAGGGAGTGAAGTGCCCCCAGAGGTGCAATTTTCAGAACTAATGATATATTAATGTGTACTCTAAGAGTACTTTATTAAACAAATATGCCAATGAACATTTTGGTGAGTCACAGTTCTTCTATGTATCTACAGAGATGTGGGCTTGCGGGAGTAAGTAAAGGATATGTGTGGGTGCACATGTGGCATGGAGTGTATGCAGAAACCTCAGGACTTTGTCATAGTTCTCTCTGTAAGACTCTGGCAAACCTTTACTGGAGATGCCCTCCCCCCCCCCCCCCCCCCGCCACCCGAGTCAGCCAGCAATCAACGCAAAGTAAGAGGAATTTTATTGTTCCAGCATATGAATGAGAGAGAGAATGACCCCGCCCTGTTTGGCTTGGCGAGAGTTTTTAATACAGTTTTCAGAGCAGGAGCTTAGGTACAATGTGATTTGCAGAACAGTGTGACTTTTAAACTGATTGGTCTTTAGGAAATGAGGTGGCAAGGACTTCCCTTGTCTGTAGGTGGCCAACAGCCATGTAATTTATCTATGTGCTCTGGGCCTCCCCCACCACAGGGAGCCAATGGTCGCTCCCTCCCACCCTCCCCAATGGTCTGAGGAATGTAATTAGCCTCTGCCTTCCAGAAGGGAGAAGTTCCTATGTGCTCTATGACTTTTCTCTTCCAGGAGGGGAGGGATCTTGTGGAATTTTCCAGAGTTCCTGAGTTGACCTCTTAACTCTTCACCTATCAGGTTGGTTCCAGATGAACCTTAGAGTCCCAGGCTTGGAGACAAGTGTTCCAGTGTTCTGGTGATTTGGTCTTGTTATAAAAATTTGCATGATAGTGATGGCATTTGGAATAAGTGTATACCTGTATACTCCGCTCCCTCCCACACACATACATACTCATAAAATATTCTTTTTAGTTTTATGGCAATTTTTCAGATATACATATATACATGTATAGCTAAGTTGATAGCAGCTATATGACAACTACATGTAAATATATGAAATATATAAAAAACCAATATATGATAGAGATTGGTGACAGATGATAGGTACTTAGATAATCGATAGATAGATGATAGATAGATAGATGATAGATAGATAGATAGATAGATAGATAGATAGATAGATAGATAGATAGGTAGATAGATGGATAGATAATAAATAGGTAGATAGATGATAGATTGATAGGTAGATAATAGATGATAGGTAGATAGATGGTAGATATAGATAATAGATTATTTCATAGATGATAGATTATCGATAGATAATAGATTGATGACAAATGGTAGATAGGTAATAGATACATAGACAGATGCTAATGAAACTTCAGCTTGTATCCATTCCTATCTTCTATTTTATGTCATTTTTCAGTATTTTTATAACGATATTTTGTACACATCTGGACATCTCAAAAGCATCCTTTACTTAATATTGATACTTCAGTATTTGTATACCATATCAAAACATACCTTTTTACTACCAAATCAAATTCATGTTTCAGAGCAGGTACAAAATGTGCCAAACACAAAGTAATAACTATATGAAGTCACATATATGTAAGATGTACAGTTAAAATATCACATTCTATTTGGTAAACACATACAATCTTATGTCATTTTTTTTAAAAAATTTCAACAAAAAACTGAATAATTCTGTACAGTGAATTATCTTTAATCACATATAGTTCAAAGAATTGTCGAATTTTGATCACATACTCACAGCCATTTTTTTTACTGCTAGATTACAAGAGAGCAATGATTTAATGAAAAGTAGAACAAGGTGGGAAAATGCATGGTTTACTCAGTCACAAATTAAAAACTAAATTCTTATTCAAAACTATAAAAATCTATGTCAATTTATAGATGAGATCCTTTGAGTTTGTTTTGAAAGATGCCAGAAGTATAAACTTGATTAAAATGAACAAGATATCTTAGATGATTTCAAATACATGTGTGAGCAGGCATCTTAACTTACACAAGAATGCCAGTCTGTGTTACTGTGGTATGGAAGACAATCACATGGCAGTAAGCAGCCATATGGTGAAAAGATGGTACTCTAGAGAAAGAATAAGGAAGCCCAAAGTAGCAGTAAAAGCACACCTGCTTTCAGGTAAGTATTCAAAAGATGTAGAGACAGCAAAAAGAAGGCAAAGCTTCAGATAGTCTCACTGGAGCAATAAACTAGTCAGAGACCAAGCTCTTCTGAGGCATTCTTTTTTTATTCTAGCAAAGGAGACCAATAGTAACCATGAAAGCAGATAAAGTTTCATCAAAGGGATATGAACTGAAAGCAAGGAAAATAAAGGGAAGCCCTGTAAAATAATGATGTTGAGCCAAGACTAGAGGAAATCAGGGAGATGAATGAATGGTGTTTCTATTACCTTTGGCCTAAGTGTTTTCACATTCTGGGAGAAATGGTTGGCTCTAATTTGCATGTCTGCCTTCATGTCACTTCCTTATTATTTTTTCACAAGGCAACTGGGGAGCTACTTTTCACCACTCACTAAGCCAGGGTTTGAAAGCAGTGTTGCTGGCAGGAGGTCTTGTGTTTTCTGTTACAGTATTACCAGTAACTTCCTTTACAAACTCCTCATGCTGTTCTAGACATACCTCATCTGAGTTGTAATCCCTACGGGTGGCCCCTCTTCTATTCCAAGAGTATTGAGCTCCTGAGATACAGAAATAAGTCTTTCCTTTTCTAAGTACCGCCTTGAAGGCAAAATTTACATCAGTCTCACTTTATATCACATGTACAATGCCAATTTCTCTATGTAGAATATGTTCAGATTTTCAAAAATATTTCATCAGACTGCTAAAGTTTTAAGTGACTTCAGCTATGAATAATTTAAGAACACTTTTTTTTAAATCAATTTGTCTTTGCTGTATATTTAAGAACAAATTTGATTGTACACAAGTTTGTGATTATGGTGCTGTGGATTGGGCCAGATAGTTCTTCTTTTTCTGTTTATGAGAAATAGAATCAGATAAAGTCAAAAAGGTTGAGAACATTTCAAAGTCACTATGTGTACATGTAATGAGACCTTTGTTTCAACTTTATCAAAATTAATTAATGAGTTACTTAAAATGTTGGAAATTTTGCATTCTTTAGATGTGAATTCCTCCCCAAGCAAAATCTTTCTGTAGGGATTAGCACTGATAGTAGTAAAAGAAAAAAAATTTCAAAGGATATTAATGTAGAATTACATTAGCAGTTTTACCATAGTTTTGTTTCTCATCCTCTTGTTATTTTACAGAGTTCATCAGAACCAAAGTTAATAATACCTTTAAGACAAATATTTAGACATGCTGGGAGCATTTTTGTACTAGACATCAAAGCCACTTTCTGCATTATGTAATTAATATCGAAGCCCCACTGTGGATCCACAGATGACATCCACAATGGATAATAAGCCTACTGCTATGCACAATATAGCTAATTTGTCTTTGCTCTACCAATTCTAGGCAATAGATGCTTAATAAGCTAAGCAATCTGATTTCAATTTGCATAAAGAAGAAAAAAACATTTGCCAAAGATATTTTTTAGTTATCTTTACTACTCTACACTATGGGATATTAATTTTATAGAATAATAAAGACACAGAACTCATTCCCTTGCATAGAAATATCAAATTCATGAATTTTATTTTTTCTTAGGTACAATCAGATACATGTTTAAACGTATACATAAATAAATTTTAAATGGAGTAAAATTCTCATAATATAATTTGTAGTTAATACTCTCTGATGCAGCCGGGTGGTGGTGGTGCACGCCTTTAATCCCAGCACTTGGGAGGCAGAGGCAGGAGGATTTCTGAGTTCAAGGCCAGCCTGATCTACAAAGTGAGTTCCAGGACAGCCAGGGATACACAGAGAAACCCTGTCTCGAAAAACCAAAAAACCAAAAAAGCAAAAAAACAAAAAAAAACTCTCTTATGCTTTCTATTTAGTTCCATTCTTATTGATTGCTTGCAATCAATACTTGTGTATGTGTGTGTTTGTGACTGTGTGTCTGTGTATATGCATGATGTAAGGTAGGTACAGATGCCCTCACACACATATGGAGATTATAAGAGATCTTTGTGGAACCCTTTATTTGAGTTTCTTTAATTAGTTCTGGGAACTTTCCAGGTAAACACAGCAGTTGCCTAGACATGATAAGGAACCTTTCTGGCCCATTACATGTGTCTTAAACGTAGTATTGTAAGGGTAGTAATGGGCATTACATAGCTTTCACAAATTGCTAACAGCTTGTTTCATACAATTATAAAAATGCTGTTATTGTTTATAGTAACTTGCCTATGGATGCAAAGAATAAAATGTTGGAGAAAGAAGAGATCAGAGGAAGAAAGTAATGAAGAAGAAATAAAGAAAGAGAAGCCTTCTATCTGTACAAAGTTATCACCTGCAAAGCTACAAACATTGAAATGTTCTCATAAGGTATAGATCAATATAGGCATTTGGTATCTTGGTGAGGCTACAAATCAATGAAATTTTGAAGATAATGTACATCTCTTTTTTAGATAATAATATCTGTAGTTTTGTTCTAAGTGTCTCTGATATTTGAATTTTAAAGTCTAATGATGATATATGTATCTACACATATATTGTTTATACATGCATGTACATTTACATATGTGTGGGCAAACATGTACATGGGGCTACTTCATAGGACAATATATTGAAGAAAAAGACTCAGAGGCAAGACACAGACTTGAAGAAACTCTCATTATTAAAATTATATATTGCAGAATTTGAGAAAAAAATACTACAATGAAGTTCTTGACATACCCTCTGTTCAATAAACACACCATCAAAGCATGTGATAGATAGCAAATTACATACAAAAATTAAGATGGAAGAATGGGGATGGAGTTCATTTGGTAGATCCTTTGACCAGTATACATGAAGTCCTGTATTCAGTTCCCATAAAATCTGTTGTAGCAGTCTATGTCTATAATCCTTATAGTAGGTGAAGGCAAGAGGATCTGAAGAATTTCAAGATCATCTTAGGCAACAAGAGAGCTTGAATCATGACACATTTGTGCAAGATATGATGGGGAACTTCCCTAACATCTGAATAAGAAAGACCTTGCTAAAGCTTGATCTGACAGGCAGCAGATATATTATGAGGCCAGGTATATTATGGAGCAGCAACCTTGTGTATTCTGATAGGCTCTCTGGTTCCAGGTTGTGACTGAATCTATGGCACTTAAAAATTTTGCTTTTGCTCTTTTCTCTGCAATTTTATTGGCACCTCTGATATTTCTTGTGGTAGACACACTACATCCAAAATTAATGGATTTAAAACAAAGAAAAGAAAATTAAGTACTACCCTCCAAATCCAGCCCAACACTGGGCTTTCTTCGGTATGGGTTTTAAATTGAGAATGGGACTAACCATTTCGGTTGGTCAAAGGAAATAAAAAAATATATGAAACTCAACTTTTCATATTTACAACTAGCTATATTCTCCTGTTTTGACAGTTTTCTTCTATTTCTATGCTACAACAGCAACATATATTATTTATAAAAGAGAGTTTGCAAACCCTAAAATGTTTAAGTGCTTATGTAGGAAGATCTGCTAGCTGTTATTCTAAGAGAAAAGCAATTATTTATTATTTTCTATAATTTCTGTCAGTCTAGAATGCCAAAGTATCTCAATTGGTTACTTTGACTTGGGGATTCTTATGGAATTACAGCCAAATGCTGGATGAGAATTAATTTTACAGTAAAATGTGAATGATGTCAGACAACAAGGCAAGCCAACCTCTGCCTATAGACCTACTGGTACAAACTGTTGTCTTATTTCCTGACATTTGTTTTCCTCTCACATGAAAAGTGGACTCCCTCCAAATAAAGACCATCAAAGTTTCATCCCCATAAAACAGTCCAAACTCAAGAATCTAATGTTTTCTATTAGTGCCATGTATAAATGAGACCCCTTGAATCTGTTCCTTGCAACTAGGAGACCTGGGAACCAGGTCCTTACAAACTCGCCACCACAATCTATAACTGAAGAAGCCAAATTGTATGGTTTCACCCTGAACCAAACGAGAAGCTCTGGAGGTACACTTGGGCCATTAGGCCAAGAACAATTCTGAAATCCACATAAACAATTACTAGAATGCTGCCACATTCATCCAAGCAGCTAGGTCATGGAATAGAAAAGGCCATGCCTATCTGTGATGTCCAGGTGCATGGAATTTACGTGTTTGTTGAAAATCTACAGCAAACTAAACTTCCTAATGGATCTAGTAATAGCTGAGTTGTCTAAGATTCCACAGGTTTGTCAATAGAGACTGACAAAAAAGTTGTTCTCATGGATAGTATGCTACCCACCTTATTTAGAACCAACGATTGCATCATCTCAGTTAATCTGGCCCGCATAATGCAAACTCAGGTGTCACAAATATCACAAATAGCTCACTGCCATGTGAAAGGAGCATGCTTGTCTTGCTTTGTTGTATTAGAGACTTTAAAAGAAAAGGGCTAGTCACCTAGCCATAACTTTTAGAGTCATTTGGCGTCTGCCAGCACTTATAGTCTTGGTTGATTTAGAAATGACAGTGCAAAGTTGAAGAAAGGCAAGAATGTATCTAAGCCATTACTCTCCTTTACAAAATGTGTTTTAGAGTCAAGAAGCAGAGATATCAATCCTTTCTTTGTACAGTACCCCATATACAAAGATACAAATAGTTCAATATAATTTTATTTATTTTGTTTATTTATTTAATTTTATTAAAATTACTTCTTTTAATTTTAAGTGATGCATATCAGTTTTGAAATAATAAAGTATGATTACAGATAATTTAAAACCATTTGGAATATTCATTGTTTTGTAAATGAATAACAACAGAGCTCATAACAACATCCAAATCACTGCCCTTGTTCTGTACAGGAATACCCAGCTAGCTTCTTTTGTGTGAGCCAGTCTACGTTGTCTGGGCCGCATTGTACTATACAAGTTACACATTTTTCAACACTTATATTTCCCATCATGAGAGCATAAATGTCCTGTTTCTTGCATGTCTTCATATACTGTTATCCATTTCTGTAATAACTAAGTTGTCCTAATCATGACTATATCCACCACATCAACTAGTGGAAAGTAGATTTAAAGTATGTCATCTAGTGTCATAGTTTTCCTTTGTATTTTTCTTTATATCTCACAGCGTGGTATATATGTAGAAAGTGTTACATCATACTTATAATTTTATGCTGTATACCATTTAAAATAAAACAGATAAAGTCTAACGTATAGTTGTGAGCATTGGCTTTGACATCAGAAAAACTTGACTCTTGTCCCGACTGTGCCCTTTGCTAACTAAAGTATCTTGGTTCGGTACCCAACTAATGATGCCAACCATTTTTCATTGCTATAAGTGATTCTCAAATCTTCTCTCCTGCTTTACATTGTCCCTCATTGTCTTAACATCTCATATTTTAATGATACCAATTGTCCCTTTTGCCCAAGAGATGACCATGGAAGCTAAAGAACTGGCCCCATCTTTTCAATGTGCTTGAAATCAGTGTAAGGGAATGCACAGATGTACCTAGATGGTAGCTATGAGGAGGTCTGAGGACTCTCAGCTCCTTCAAACTAAGATGGAAGGCTCTCTGGGAAAACATTAACACTTTGCAGAAGTTACTGTCCTCTAATGATATATTTGACAAAGAAAGGAAAGAGAAGATGGAGCCTACAAATAAATTTCTTTCTCTTCTTTCACCAAAGACCTAAACTGATGACTAGTTTTCTTAAGAAGCTATGGATAGTTCAATAATAATCAACAATCACATTTGTTTTTAATTCTTTAATGTCCCATTTTATTTTTTAGCTCACATTTGTGGCTCTTGAACTGTACCTGCTAGCAATATTTGGTTCAGAATAGGTATTATAAGAAGTCTGGGGTAAGGCATGTTCAAATAGTGCTAATATTTAGAAAATTGTCTTCAGTATAGCAAATTCTATGCCTACAAAAACCCCTATTGCACTTTAAACTGCAAATTATTTCTAATAAAGGTAAATGATTGATATATAACATAGAAACATCTTTATTTGCACATAAAACAATTAAAAGATTAATATTTATGAATCATTTTTATTTAAAAGGTGTATTTATATTAAATCAATAAATTTTAGAACAACCAAGCATTGTAATGACTTTCATAATATAATTTTCATTGTCTTAATCTTAAGTATATTTGATGTCTTCATAATTTAATCCATTAGTAGGAATTGTATTAAAACACTGAGATTTTACTTTTTCTAAGACTTTCTGTGAATTTGCCCTACTATCCATCAACTTGTAGGTTAGGCAATTTTCGGTGAAACACATTCTCCTCTGGATATATGACCTATGACTTTGCTAAGTATCTTCAAGATACATTCTTTGCCACAATATTCACCAATTTTCAGAGTGACTTGTGAATGTGGAAACATTCCCCCATCCAAGACAAGGTATATATATGCATAGCTCCATTCCATTTCTCTGCCCTCTACTTCAGTTCATTCAACTGATTGTTTTTGTCCTTTCTTTTTTTTTTATTTTCTAAGTTTTTTTTATTTACATTCAAAATCATTTCCCCTTTCCCGTTTCCTCCCTCCCCGAAAGTCCCATAAGCCCCCTTCCCTCTCTCTTTTCTCCATTCAACCCCCTCTTGCTTCTCTGTCCTGGCATTCCCCTACATCCAGTCTTTCCAGGACCAGGAGTCTCTCCTTCCATCTTCTTAGAAATCTATTGATATGGGTATTCAGGAAAGCAGAAACTAAATACGGACACAGTGAATTTAATTGAAGCCTTGGACCAAATGGAACTAACTGATATATATAGAACATTTCAACCTAGAGCAAAAGAATACACCTTCTTCTCAGCACCTCATGGTACCTTCTCCAAAATCGACCATATAATTGGTCACAAATCAGACCTCAACAGATATAAGAAGGTCGAACTAATCCCACGCCTCCTATCAGATCACTATGGAATAAGGGTGGTCTTCAATGGCAACAAAAACAAAAGAAAACCCACATACACATGGAGGCTGAACAATGCTCTTCTCAATGATAACTTGATCAAGGAGGAAATAAAGAAAGAAATCAAAGACTTTTTAAAATTTAATGAAAATGAAGGCACAACATACCCTAATTTATGGGACACAATGAAAGCAGTGCTAAGAGGAAAATTCATAGCCTTGAGTGCCACCAAAAAGAAACGGGAGACAGCATACACTAGCAGCTTAATGGCACACCTGAAAGCCCTGGAACAAAAAGAAGCAAATACACCCAAGAGGAATAGAAGGCAGGAAATCATCAAACTCAGGCCTGAAATCAGTCAAGTAGAAACAATTAAAACCATACAAAGAATCAACAAAACTAGGAGTTGGTTCTTTGAGAAAATCAACAAGATAGATAAACCCTTAGCCAGACTAGCCAGCGGGCACAGAGACAGTATCCAAATTAATAAAATCAGAAACGAAAAGGGGAAGTTTTTGTCCTTTCTTTCAGTATAAAATTTGTCCTTTCTCTTTGCCATCAACTATCCAAGAAATAATCACCCTGGACATTATACTGAAGGAAGACATCATAAATTATCAAGCAGAGAATGGTTGCTGCTTTTAGGACCATTGCTGTTCCATTGTTCCTTGAACTCTCAGCCTTAGGTTTGCACATGGCTTTCTTGCTCAAAATTTCCAAAATTTTCCTTCAAGAAGAAAAGGGCTGCTGACATCTGAGAATGGTCTTTGAAGAGAATTTGGCTTTTCTGTACTTGTTAGAATAATAAATTGGATGGCTGATGCCCTTGGCTGGAACCTTGTCAAGGTCACTCTAATAAACATGGTCTGTGTTCTAATAAACATGGCTCAGTGGCTTTTCTCTGATGACCCATACACTCTTCACACTACTTTCAGAGCTTGTTGATTCATAAGATTTGAATAGTTTCTCATAATGCAACTGAGATACCATACAGTAAAATTGGTGCATCCCAAGAATAGTAGTGTTAATGATGCAGATTTTAATGGTCAGACTCCAAACAGATTGCCCCAAGCTTTGTCACTAATTAAGACAGTGAGATCTGAAGAAGACTTTTGGCTGATGCTTGCTTGATATAGATTGTTTCTCTGGTAAGTATGATAACGTCTGTTATCAGTGTACTAGGAAATCAATGTCTAAGTTAGACAGAGGGACAAGAAAGAGCATATCACTTTTAAAATAATTAAAAATAATTTACTAAGCCTAAATATATGGAATTGACTTGAGCTGAATTTTATTGTACTAGACTTGATGTATTTTTGAGCACTGTTTGAGAAATTCTTGCAGGAAAAAAATGCAGGAAAAAGTATCAGCTCAGCACCCCTAAAACCAAGTTCTCAGACCAAGTTCTCAGCACCAAGAGGTTTATTTGCTCCACAGGGATTGAGGGCAGAGATAAGAGACAGAGATAGAGGAAGATGGAATAGGGGACTGGAACAAAGGTGAGAAAAGGAAGGGGGCACATAGGAGGCATATGAAGGATTTGTCCCAGAATGGGACAAAG
This sequence comes from Tokudaia tokunoshimensis, assembly GCA_036184795.1. Taxonomy (NCBI): domain Eukaryota; kingdom Metazoa; phylum Chordata; class Mammalia; order Rodentia; family Muridae; genus Tokudaia; species Tokudaia tokunoshimensis. Next base: position 13,282,483 of record BTHU01000002.1, read on the forward strand.
GACAACCTCTGGATAAAGATTTGGCACATAGGCAATAATGCCTTATAATTATATAAGGAAAACCAAGTATTAGGATATGTTTAATTTTAATTGGGCATGCTAATTAAGTGAGCTAAAGGGAGCTTTTGATTGCCAGGATAACTGGATCTTAGTAGTCAGCCTCAGGAAGAGGAAGTTCCCAAATAAGAAACAAGCCTTTATGGATGACTTTAGGAAAGTGTTCAACAGATTTTAGCAAGGCAGAGGGAATCGGGGAGAAGAGCAAGGCCTGCCAGAGCCATATTCTCCATGCTCAAGCTGTCCAGAATCCCTTTAAAGAGTTAGTTTTTCCCATGGAAGTTAATTGCTAGAAACAAGTTTCCCATTTCAGCACAGTTATAACACAGAGGTGATTATATTCTAAGACAATGATAATAATAATATTTTATTTTCCAGGGTTCCTCATATATTTATGTGTACATGTCTGTTTATTGCACACATTTCAGTCCTTAATTCTGTCTTGGAAACTTCTGTGGTATTTACCAACATTCTTTGAAATCGTAATTACTTCAGTGCATTCCTACCTGTCTAATATTTCAAACTCAAAAAGGATAGGTAAGGTCTGTATTGGCTTGTGTGTATGTGTGTGTATAAAATTTAGAAAGTTTACATCTATATGCATACCCCATAAGTATACATGTATATCAATATATCTATAGAAAAATACTCCAAACTAGATACTGCTGGAAATATAATTTTAGTGTAGACAAAATTGATTTATATATTTGATTCCTAAAAATATACCGATAAAATTTTGAATGCGTGAATTTTGAGTACAGTCCCTGAAATATTTTTGTACATTCAATACAATTTCTCTGCTTTAATGATAGGCTTTGGCTAAATTTATTCTTCTGGTATTCATAATATCAAAAATTAGGTAAACTTAAGAAGACTTTTATTTGGAGTATTTTTATTTCTAACCATTTAACAAATCACTTCTTAGGAGACTTACTTATTCCAACCAAAATCACAAGATGTTATTTGACCTTTGATCCTGTACTTATAGAAAACTGAATTGTTTGCTAGCTTCTTAAAGGAAGTTTGAGATTAATGTTAGCCTGAATGTTTATACAGGGAGACTTTCTGTCCTGAACTCAGTCTCATGTAAGAACTCTGAGAAAGAAACATTCAAAGAAAAAGCTGAAACAAATAAAAACTCCTAAAATGTTTATTAATATTTCTCATTTTTTCCTATCTTTACAACATAATTAAGATTTAGTTTTTGGAGTCATTGATCAAGAGACACAGCAAGTTTCAAAGCATGCCCTGTGGAAAGGAAGGGTGAGAAAAAACTTTCTGTAGTTTGTATTCAGAATGTCCCACAAAGACAGTACTGCCTTGTATTCTGACTAATGGTGCCATGGAGATCTAGTGAACTTCTCAAGAGGTTCAATCCAATGGGAAGGTCACAGGGAACATGTTCCTAAAAGGATAGTGGGCATATTTACAAGATCCTTCTATCTTTTACTTCCTGGCTAAGAGTTGAGCAGTATGCTACATTCCATATTCCATTAATGATGAGCTACCACACTAAATGCACAGACCAAGAGAGGTCAATTGACCCAGGACCAAAATTCTATGAGACAGGTGTTAAAATCATTAATTGGAAGGCCATGTCTGTTTAGGAATTTTTTCCCTGTGCCCATGTACTCGAGGCTCTTCCCCACTTTCTGTTCTATGAGTTTCAATGTGTCATGTTTTATGTGGAGGTCCTCAATCTACTTGGACTTGAACTTTGTACAAGGAGATAAGAATGGGTCGATTTGCATTCTTCTGCATGCTAACTGCCAGTTGAACCAGCGTCATTTGCTGAAAAGGCTATCTTTTTTCTATTGGATGATTTTAGCTCCTTTATCAAAGATCAAGTGCCTATAGGTGTGTGTGTGTGTGTTCATTTCTGGATCTTCAATTCTGATACATTGATCTACCTGCCTGTCACTGTACCAATACCATGCAGTTTTTATCACTATCACTTTATAGTACAGCAGAACCCAAGCCACTTAAAATTTGTCATGCAGCACCCATAAATAACTGTCCATTCAAATTAACTCTTTCATATTTTAACATGATTTGTTTGTCTGTTAACACAGTTTAAGGTCAAAAATTTGTTAAAAGTATACCCAAGAGCAGAAGCAAAGAAACTGCCCAGAAAGGAGAATGGAGGGGAAAATACAAGTTCCAGATATGAAAATAATCGAATTCACTAAATCCCTATTATCTGAATATTGTCTACTGTCATAGTTTTGTTTTTGTTGCTATGAAAATACAACATGACAAAAAGCCACTGAGAGAGAAAAGGGTTTATTTGAATTACAGCTTATGAAGCTAGATCTGGGGAAACCAAGGCCAAACTCAAGGTAGAAAGCTGGAGGCTGGAATTGAAGCAGAAACTAGGAAAGAAACTTGATTACTGACTTGTTCCTAATGACTTCCCTAACCAGAATCATTATACATTCAAGGGCCACAAGCCCAAGGCTATCATAGCCCCAATGGGCTGGATTTACTCACATAAATCATTAATCAGTAAAATGGCCTACAGACTAGCCTACTCAGACAAATATAATAGAGGCATTTTCTCAACAGAAATTCCCTTTTCCTAGATGATTCTAGCAAGTTAAAAATTAACCAAGGAGCACAGCCATGAAAAGTCTATCTTAAGAGCTCTTCTAAGGAGCAAATGCACTATATAGATGTCTGTGACTGAACTATGATGCTGATCTAATTCATTTTAAATGAAGTATTTATTTGTATTCCCAAAGAGCAGGAAACTCAATGTTTAAGCCTCAATAGGATAGTTATATGGCCTAATGAGTAAGTTATGTCACACATTCATTGGATGATTTTTACATTTGTTTCATATTCTCTCATTGCTTCACTTAGTTTTTAGCAACTATTTGTTTGTGGTGAGTATTTGAGACCTGGAACATTTTGAAGGACCTCCAATGTCAAAACATCTCCCAACTAATTTGATTTGAGGCAGTAACGTTTCCAAGCACTGTAGAATGATGGAGATAAGTTTGACTATTTAAAAAAAAAAAAAGCCTGCTGAATTTTAGTGGTTCCTTTCCATGTAAAATGGCCTCCTAACACTTGTAAAATAAAAAGGCTTGGAGAGAAATGGAAGAATTAAAGCCAAGAAAGTGAGGAAACATGAGAAAGATGTTCTAAGAAGAGAGCAAGATTCAAACAGAGCTAGTTGTTTCAGGGTCTTCAAAATGCTGACCCTAGAAAGGGACACCAGACTCAGATTTTAAGCCTAGAGAGAGATTTAAGAAGATTGCTGTGTGGAGATGAACACAAGGCATAAACCACTTTCTCTGAAGTACAAGGAAGGAAACTTTAAAGAAACATAACTTCAGTTATCTTTTCCTTTTAAAAAGCTTTAGACACTTAGGTATTTGTTACATGTGCACATGTTATTCATGTGTTATATGTGCATGTGAAAGTGTCTGACTCTGTGTATGCACACCACACATGTGCAGTGATCGTATAGATACCCTGGAAGTGGAATTACAGGCAACTGAGAGCTTCCAGGTGTGGATGCTGAAAATTGAACCCAGGTCTTCGGCAAAAGAACTAACTGCTCATTCCTCTCTGAATTACATTTTCTGAGTGAATAGTATGAGATGATTTATACATGTTTTCAAAAAAGATTTAACTTTCCTTGTTTTACAATATTGGAAAAAAACAAGAAAATATTGTTAAAGCCTTTTATTCATCTTAAATTTCATCTTAAAAAAATTTCATCTTAAAAAGCCTTTATATTGTTAAAGCCTTTTATTCATCTTAAATTTAATTTAAAAGTTTTATTGCATATAATTAACCTTATTGTTTTGGGCATTGCTGAATAATAATGTTTTTTTAAACTACAAGCTCACTGTACAAACATATAATAGGTTTAACAGATACATTTTAAATATATAGCTAAAATGAATATCCTAACTGTTTCCTTTGGAAATCATTTGTTTTCTTTCCAAAAGCCTCCAATTTCAAAATTTCTTGTTAAATAAAAAGGGAATCATTTTTGTACTCACAAACATAAAAGTCTTATGAAAATGAAATGTTTGACATATTGAACATAAAATTTTACTATAAAATGATACTTGATTGGGACAAGAATAAACAGTTCTGCATGGTATAGATTAGATTCTTCTAGCTGAAAATATGACTTTAAAAATCAAGATCCAGTTCTTCAAGAAACAATAAAAGGGGAATGTGACCTTCTGCCAAGCAGGTTTGCTGTTTTGCATTTCCAGCTCTCAGCGGCTAATGAATACCTGTCTGTGTCTCCAAGTGGAAGCTAGCCAGGAAAGAGGTGAAAGGCTGTTTATGATTGTGCTTCCAATGGCTTCAGGAAACACAAAACACTGGGCTGCTGATGTGGGAGTTTCACATTACTTGCAATTATTGTAAAACATTTGTATAAGAAAATAACAATTCAAACTACTGTCCATAGGAAATTCTTTCTCCCTCTCCTTTTCTCTTCCTCTCCTTTCCTTTTGAGACTAAGAAAATATCTTTCGCATAGCCTTAGACGTTTGAATAACCTTCCTGTGTATGATTCTCTGGGAATATATATTTTACTAGTCTACTCAATGTCAATTGAATAGCCTAAAGTTTAAAATGCCATTATCTCATCTATAATATGCACTTATTAAAATAAAAGTAAGAAAATGAAAACTGAACCAAAGCAGATGTGTGCTCGCCTCTCGGGATTACCAGCACACATGCAATTATTTAAAAATGAAATTTGGAAAGGCTTACATAATTCACTTGATACTTGTTTACAAAATATATGTAATACACTTACAATCCCAGATAAATGATGCATGTTCTAGCTGCTCACTGCCCTGTGAGATAAGCTTTTTCCACTGTTCTAACATAGCACTAAGAATGAGAGGGTAGTGTATGTGTTGAGATAAGGTTTCACTTTGTATCCTAGGTATCACAGTCCTGCCTTATTCTCCTGACTCCTAGGCTTATAGACATGAACCACCATGCATATGTGCATGTGTGTGTGTGTGTGTGTGTGTCTGTGTGTGTGTGTGACTCTTTTGACAATAGTACAAACAAACAAACTTTGAAGTTATTATTTTATTGAAAAGCACAAAGCTAAAACTCTTATAATATACAACTGTATTCATTACACTTTGAAATGTAAGAAACTAGAACTTTAATAGGGGGTCAAAATAGTAAGCCTGTTTGCTAAATGAGAGGAGAGCTGGAAGCTGAATTACAAAAGGTTTCAGTCTTTCAACATACACTTTATTTTAAATGTAGCCATTGTTAAGCTTATCTGAGATATGAAAGTTGATAGCTGACATAATGTGTTGATATTACAGGTCCCTTTCCACTTCCTAAATCCCAATAACATGCTTGGTTACTCCATGGTGGCTTATAATAATATTTGCCTACTTTTGTGTAATAACTCCTAGTTATTATACAAGCATGAGTTTCAATATTTCTTTTTGTGGTCATGTTTACTCTATGAGAACTTTGTTAGTTGTAATTAAATTTCTCTCATTGTATAGGATTTTGATACAATATCTCGTGTTTGTCTAAATAGTTTACAATTGATTAGACCTTAACCAGGTCTGCAATTTTGTTCCTCCAATCTTAGCTCTTCGGAAGCTGAACAGGAGAATCGGGAGTTTAATGCAAGAGTTGGCTAACAGGGAGTTGGAAGCTAGCATGAGCATGAGATTGTAACTCAATCAATTAATCAATTAATCAATGCATGATAAATAAAGCCTTTGTGCAACAAGAGTTTCTTTGAATGTAGTAAAGTTAGCTTTTGAGTTTCTAGCTTGCATGTTTGAATATCACTCACAAATATTTAGTAAAAAAAGTGTGGAAGAGTCTCTAACACATGGACACAGGGGGAAATTTCCTGAACAGAATACCAATGGTTTATGCTCTAAGATCAAGAATTGACAGATGGGACCTCATAAAATTACAAAGCTTCTGTAAGACAAAGGACACTGTCAATAGGACAAATCAGCAACCAAAAGACTGGGAAAAGATCTTTACCAATCCTACATCTGATAGAGGATTAATATCAAATATATACAAAGAACTTAAGAAGTTAGACTCCAGAGAAACAAATATCCCTATTAAAAATGTGGTACAGAGCTAAACAAAGAATTCTCAACTGAGGAATACCAAATGGCTGAGAAGCACCTCAGAAAATTGGACATAGCATTACCTAGGGACCCAGTTATGCAACTCCTGGGCATCCTAATAGATGCTCCAAAATATAGCAAGGACACATGGTCTACTATATTCATAACAGCCTTACTTACAACAGCCAGAAGGTGGAAAGAACCCACATGTCCCTCAACTGAGGAACGGATAAAGAAAAATGTGGTACATTTATACAATGGAATAATACTCAGCTATTAAAAACAATGAATCCATGAAATTCATAGGCAAATGGATGGTATTAGAAAATATCCTGAGTGAGGTAATCTGATCACAAAGGAACACACATGTTATGCACACAGTGAGAAGTGAATATTAGCCCAGAAGCTTGGAATACCCAAGATACAATTCACAGACCAAATGAAGGTCAAGAAGAAGGAAGACCAAAGTATGGATACTTGGGTCCTTCTTAGAAGGTAGAACAAAATACCCATGGGAGAAGATACATGGACAAAATGTGGAGCAGAGACTGAAGGAAAGACCATCCAGAGACTGCTCCAACTGGGGTTCCATTCAATATACAATCACCAAACCATGGAACTATTGTGGATGCCAACTAGCACTTGTTATCAGGAGCCTAAAATAGCTGTCTCCTGAAAGGCTGTGCCAATATCAGACAAATACAGAGGTGGGTGCTCTCAGCCAACCATTGGACTGAGCACAAGGTCCCCAATGGAGGAGCTAGAGAAAAGACCCAAGAAGCTTAGCAACTTTTAATGATGTAATTTGAGTGTTTAAAATGGTACAGCTAACACAGAGAGTTAATCTCAACTCTGCCTTGACAAGACTGCTCACACTTGGGTACAACCTACTTTCTGCTGATCTCCCAAGAAGACAACATTCATAGTCTGCTTCCTTCTTAGCATGATCCTTACTCCTTTTTTTTAAATGATGCATCTTTTAGCAACGTGTTACCATTATACATAATGAGGCTGATACTATTCATAACTCAGGTGCATCTGTCCTATTTGAACATTATTTTCTATAGTCTAGATGACAATGGCAACCTTCTTATTGATTAATTTTCTTGCATAATCTGGTCTTGTTCACCTCTATTGATTATTTTCTTAAATTAATTAAATAATTTATTTTTACATCCTGATTGCAACTTCCCTTCCTTCCTCTTCTCTTAGTCCCTCCCTCTCATGCCCCCTTCCTTTCTTCTCAGAGAAGGGAAGACCTCTCATGAATATCAACCCACCTTGGCACACCAAGTTGCAGTAAGACTAGAAACATCTTCTCCTATTGAGCCTAGACAAGACAGTCCAGTTGAAGGAAAGGGGTCCAAAGACAGGCAACAGAGTCAGAGAGCCCCTGCTCCAGTTGTTAGGGGTCTCATATAAAGACCAAGCTGCACATCTGTTACATATGTGAAAAGGGCCTAGGCTCACAATATGCATGCTCTCTGCCCAGGGGTTCAGTGTTTCTTACTCTTAACCTTTTTGCTCAAGCCTCTGACTCTATTTCATCATACTGGCTAGAGGTGAAATTCTTTTCAGGATTAAAGCCATGAATCTCAGCTCTGGCTAACTCTAGGTCCCTAAAATATGAGGGGTATTTCTCAGGTTACTGGAAGTGACAATAGGGAACTGCCTATCTCTCTCTCCTTACCATTGACACCAGGATTGTATGACGGAGTTTTGTTCTGCATTTTATTTATCATTTGAAGCTGAAAACAAAGAACAAGTAGAAGATTTAGAAGACAAAACAGATTATAAAATTAAGAGAAAAGTTAATTTTCTTTTGTCTGAATGTTATCCTGAGGAAATATGCTTACTTGGGTTTTGACTTTAAGGGAACACTCATCAGGTTTAAATTAAGTAGAGCAAACACATAGAACACGAACTAGGCTACACAAGCTCAGGCCTGAAAGAGACCATATCCAATGGCACTTAGTCCTTTGCTGGCTTTAGGACATTTGCATACCCTCAGTCCCTCATTCAGCCCCTTAAGCTTTTCATGACTGCACTCCTAAAGGAAGGCTGTGCTTTGTTCCTGAAGCTCATCCAGTCTGACAACAGCACCAGCACCAGCACCAGCACCAGCACCACCACCACTCACATACTAACCACATTCTCCTTTTACAGTAGTTAGATTTGTGTAATTGCCCCATTTCCAAAGAGGAAACGATTTAATAAAAATGTTCTTTGATCTAATTTTTATTCAATGTCACCTTCTATCAGGATTCTAGTCCTTAATTCTGATGAGCTTGTTTTTACTGTAGTTGAGTTTCTCTAACTGAGTTACTGGGGAGACAGGCTGGATTTGATCTGTGAGTTTCAATGTTTGGGAAAAACATAATAAAGTATCCTTTGTGTTGGGTATGATGAGATATATTTGAGAGGTAATCTCTGTGAGCTCAAAGCCAGTCTGGTCTGCATAGTAAGTTTCAGGGTCTTGGAACAAGGAGAGAAAGAGAGAGAGAGAGAGAGAGAGAGAGAGAGAGAGAGAGAGAGAGAGAGAGAGAGAGAGAGAGAGAGAGAGAGAGAGAACTCTAGTGACTCATATTTAGCCCTGTACAATTTTAATGCCAGTTTGTTCTAGCTCTGATTTTTCTACTACTGTGATGCACACATACTAACAGAACTGTAATCAAACTTATACCTTGTATAAATTATTTCTTTGGAGAGAGAGGCCCTGTAGGAAATTAAGGCAACAAGTACAAGTTCCAAATCCAACTGTTATTATCTAAAGGGAAGCTCAGTAGGCTTTTGGAAAGGCACTGAGTGAAGTTATCCTCCAGATGAGCCTTCCTATAAGAGACCTAAAGCAGGACAGGAGCCTGTCAGATTCAAAAATAAGTGTCCTTAGGGAGATAGCTATCATATATGTATGTAGCATGACAGGGTCACTGAGAGGAGAGAAATACTCTTCATTTCCAAAATCTAGGAGAACACCATGGACTTAGACAACCATAAAGGGACCTTGGTGGGAGAGAAGACTTTCTCTTCCAACCTCAGGAACAAAAGTTGTTTCTGACCCACAGGTTTTCAGTGGAAATGTCATACTACATTATCTGGACCACAGACCTGCCATGTATCTGCAAAGGAAGGGACTTCAGGGCCATACAATAGGGCAGGTTGTCTTAATTCTCACAAAGATCCTTTACCTCTCTTTGTCTACTAGTAACTAGACTTGCTCTCCCCATTCTCTCTTCCCCATCTGCTTCCATTCCTGTCTCCATCACAGACACCCATGATTGCCCACACACTCATGCATGCTGCACAAATGTATGTGTGCACAAGATTGATACTATATTACGTCCGTCAATTGAGCCTGAAAAGTCTGTCTTCCCCCAGTATACCTACCATACTGTCCATGGCACCTAGCTCTGCCTAAAGCTTTTTATATACCTAAAATCTGAGGCTTCACCTACAAGTCCCCATCTCCTATTCAAGCTCTTCTGAAGGATAATCTTATGTCATTTCCTTTTTATGAACCAGCCTCTTTCTTCTTTTAAGCTATAGCAATGATCACTTTATTCCGTTCATTATTGCTTTCATTGACATAATTGCTCATAATCTATATGCAGGCCTAGCTTTTTGTTCAAAGTGTTCTCTCTTCTGCAAACTTAATTCTCATCTCGTATTGCACAGAGACTCAAGTCCCAGATTGCTCCAGATTTCATGCATCTTTATTTTTCCATACCTTCAATATTTCTTTGTCATGCTTTATTCTCAAATGGCAAGCACGTTGTATTTTAGGAGTGTTGTTTCCATCTCTGTTGATTTATTATTCTTTTTGAAGATAGTATTTTAAATGACTGCCCATTCCCCCCTATTGGTTTCATAATTTAAAATGTGACATGTAAATATGTTTTACTACACTTTAACTGTATCTGGGGAAACAGCAAAGTTTTCAAATAAGTGTGGTGGTTTGAATATGCATGGCCCATAGGGAGTGGTACTGTTAGAAGGTGTGGCTTTGTTGGAGGAAGTGTGCCACTGTGGGGGTGGGCTTTAAATCCCTACAGTGCAGAAAAGCCAGTCTTCTACTAGTGATCTTCAGCACAAGAGTTAGAACACTGAGCTCCTCCTATGTCATGCCTGCCTGGATGATGCCATACTCCTGCCTTGATAATAATGGACTGAACCTCTGAACCTGTAAGCCAGCCCCAATTAAATGTTGTCCTTCTAAGTGTTGCCTTGGTCATGGTGTCTGTGCACAGCTGTAAAACCCTAACTAAGACAAGAAGCACGCAGTGATATGTGCAATGCCCTGCAATGCTTATTTTCCTTTTTGATTTGTTAATGAATTACATATAGGTAACAAAATTTGCATTCTGTAGTAGTAGGTTACTGCCATCATATCATGATGCTAACTTGGACCAAAGAATAACTTGTCCTGGCATCCACGGCAACTAATGAGTAGAGCAGTGTAGTGATAACTGTGTCTGCGGAATGAAGAATCCCTTCATAGGTGGAGAAGAGGAAGTTATAATTTTCCTGTCCTATTAATACAATGCCTTCACTGTATACTTTGATCTACAGGGCTTTACTTTATTTTAGCACTTGAAATTTATTTTCTGGAAATAAAAATATTGGTGAAAACCTTTATTTCTGTAACTGTACCAGTATGATACTAAATTATTTCACTGATTATCATTGATACATAACATTTTTACAGTTAATTTAGTGCTTTTTTTATAACACTTTTATAATTTGATTAATTACTCTTATAACACATTTAGTGTTATGAAACTTAACTTTTGGAGCTAGAAATGTTGTGAAGCAGGCAAAATGATTGCTTCTCAAACCTGAGGATCTGAGTTTGGAATCCCAGAACTCACATACTGCCAGAGGTGGAAGGATGCATCTGCTATCTCAGGAACTGAAGATGGAATAGGCCAGAGACCAAGTATAAAATTAAACACTGCTAATCTTTAAAAAAAATCAATGAAATTATTTTTAATGATGTTCTTCTATACTTGTAGACTGGTGCCTTGTCTAGTCATCAGCAAAGAGGCTTCCTTCAGCAGCAGATAGGAGTAGGTACAGACACTCATACCCAGACATTATGAAAAGAAAGATTCTAAATTGGAGCTCTCCATGGTTTTATGCCTCTCAGAGATTGGGAAAGTTTTTAGAGGAGTGGGAGGAAAGACTGAATGAATTGGAAGAGAAAGGACACCAGGAGACTATGGCCTCCAAATCAACTAAACAGGACTCACATGGGTTTACAGAAAATGAAGCAGCAAGCACACACCTGCAAGGGTCTGCACCACGTCCTGGGTATGTTATTGCTGTTAGCTTGTTGTATGGGTGGGACTCTCAACAGTGGGATCAGATATATATCTGATTCTTTTGCCTGTTCTTGAGACTCTTTTCCTCCTATTGGCTTACCTTGTCCAGACTTGATATGAGGACTTTTGCCTTGTCTTATTGTATTTTGTTTTGTCCTGCTTGGGTGTCATCTTTTGAAGGCCTGCTCTTTTCTATAAAAGAAACAACGGAGGAGTAGATGCAGGGAAGAGCAAGCTGGGTTTGGAATGTACTGTATGAGGAGAATTCTCTTTTCAGTACAAAAGAAAATGTATGCTGTAGATATAATGAGACCATAAGCTTACATAAGTCACCAAAGATTTATATATTGACCTGCTCATGCTATCATCAAGAGATAAAGGATATAGTTTTTAAATATGTTTATTCTATATTTTTTAACCCCAAAAGAATATTGTACAGGTTGAGTCTTTGAGTAATGTCTAGCATTTATGATTGCATGCATGCCACTAAAAATTACACAATGTCTCATGATTTCTCATAGAAAATAAAGGTAACTACTTAGAATTCTAAGGTTTTAGTTGTCTCATTGCTCTAATATGTTGTCTGACAAAAGCGACTTCAGTAAGGTAGAGTTTATTTTGGATCACAGTTCAAGAGTATAGTTCATTATGACAAGAAAGCCATGTCTGCTAGAACTTAAGGTCACATTGCCTCTGCAATTAAAATACAGAGAAAGCCAGTTGTAGTGGTACACACCTATAACCCTCATGCTATGGGAGCAATAGCATGTGGATCCTGTGAGTTCAAGGCCACTATGGTTTGTATAGTGAGTTCCAAGCTAATTAGACCTATATAGTGAATTTAAAAAATAAAATGCTAAGAAAAATTAATTGTTAGTATTCAGCTCACTTTATGCTTTTTGTTCAGTCTAGGGCCTCATGAAATGGTGACACCTATATTTAAGGGGTATCTTCCAACTCAGTTTACGGAATCTAAATAATCCTCTCTAACCATGACAGAAGCTTGCCACCTAGGTCCTGTCAATCTGACAGGCAATATTAATAATCACACCAAACTTTGTCAATGTGACACCTGAACATACAACTTTTAAACCATAATCCCTCTTCCCTTCTCTTCATAGGCTTAGAGCAATTTCAGTCAAACCTCAAAATACTCCATAGTATTTGGTAGTTATGACACCATTTTAAAGTGTAAATTCTGAGTCTTTTTGAGGCAAAGGCAATCTCTTAACTGTGTGCTTCCATAAAAAAAAGAGAGAGATTGCATACTTCCAATAAAAAATGACACATAATAAACATTTCCCTTCCAAAAGGGAAGACAGAAGGCATAACAAAGAATGATTGACCTGAAGCAAGACCTCAAGTCAGTATGACCAACATCAAATCCTGCAGCTCCATGAGGCCTGTGATAAAATCCTCTAGGCTCTCAAGGGTTTGAAGAACCCCACCTTTTCAATTCTGTCATCCAAAATGTAAACAATATTTTTCTTGTGCAGAATCTATTCCACCTTGCCTTCGATCTACAGATGTCCTTTGGTCTGCACATTTCTAATATTCTGTGGTGTTTGGAGAAACTTTAGCTTCAATATCACAACTTCATAATGTAGCTTCTCATAATCCCTTCAAAGGACTCTGGTGCCGCAACAAATTGCCTAGCACTGGCAACTTTCTGGAATCATGGCTCAAGATTCGACCACCTCTCAATCTTGTATCTCTCATCCCCACCATCCAGTTCCGTGTAGATGGTACTGCCAAGTTTTTCTGCCTAAATAGGATGAACCCTTGGACCACAGTTGTAGCAAACTCTGTATGCTTACCTTAGAAAAATTCTTCCATAAGCAGATCCTTTTTCAGGAGCATGGAACTGCTTCAGTGACATTCTCAGTTTAGAATCAGTACCTCTATAATAGGTGCAACATCTTTTAGCATATGTCTTGCTTTAAAGGTAAATGTGCTAAAGCACTTATGCTCAAGCTGTACACTTTTTTGTATCTTTCTTCTGCACCGTTGCTCTTTTTTCACCATAAAGCTGGGAAAGAATAATGAACTGCAATCATGCCGCAGCATGGATTCTATTCTGCCACGAAATTTTTATATCCACCTGTATTACCCCATTGCTTTCAAATTCATCACTAGTCTAATTCTCGGGACATAGGAAATATGCAGTAAGATTCTTTAGTAGAATAGTACACAAGTTGAATATAGTCTAGCTCTCATTACAGTCCTTATCTCCATTGTTTACATTATACTCAACTCACCTATCTTCTAATGTCTTAACAGAAGGCTCAGTAGGTTCTGATTATAACATTTAATGGATTCTTTACTTCAAAGTTTCAAAGACATTCCAGAAAACTAGTTCTAAAACCTTAAGAATCACATGGGCTTATCAAAACAACGCCCCTAATCCTTGTACCATTTTTAATTAGTTACTTGCTTTATTGGTGTGCTAAAACGTCAAAGGAAGGGTGATTAGAGAAGAGAGGGTTTCATTCTGCTCAGAGTTTGAGAGTACAGACCATTGTGCAGGAGATTCATGGCAGCATGAGCCTCAGAGCTTGAGGCAACTTATCACATTTCATTCACCATGTAAAAATAGAGAGTGATGAATGTATTCAGCTTACTTTCCCCTTATTTTACTCAACAATGTCAGGTCATGGAATGATGTACTCACAGTTAAGATGGTCAATTTCCCTGTAACTGAAAAATATCATCCTGAGTGAGGTAACCTTATCACCAAAGAACACACATGATATGTACTCACTGATAAGTAGGTATTAGCCCCAAAGCTCTGAATACCTAAGATACAATTCACAGACCACATGAAGCTCAAGAAAAAGGAAGACCAAAGTGTGGGTGTTTTGGTCTTTCTTAGAAAGGGGAACAAAGTACTCACAGGAGCAAATACAGAGACAAAGTGTGGAGCAGAGAATGAAGGAAAGGCCATCCAGTGACTGCCACACCTGGAGATCCATCCCATAAACATGTTTCCAAATGCAGTGCATGCTGACAGGAGTTTGATATAGCTGTCTCCCTAGAGGTACTCCCAGAGCCTGACAAATACAGAGGCAGATGCCTGCAGCCAACCATTGGACAGAGTACAGAGTCGCCAATGGAGGAGTTAGAGAAAGGACTGAAGGAGCTGAAGGGGTTTGCAACCCCATAGGAAGAACGACAATATCAACCAACCAGATCCCCCAGAACTCCCAGGGACTAAACCACCAACTAAGGAGTACACATGGAGAGACCCATGGCTCCAGCTGCATATGTAGCAGAGGATGACCTTGTTGGACATCAATGGGAGTAGAGGCCTTGGTCCTGTGAAGGCTTAATACCCCAGTGTAGGGGAATGTAAGGGTGGGGAGGATGGAGTGGGTGAGTAGGGGAACACCCTCATAGAAACAGGGGGAGAGGCTATGGGATAGGGGGTTTCAGGGGGACCTGGAATGGGGATAACATTTGAAATGTAAATAAAGAAAATATTCAACAGACATGGAAGGTAAGAGACTCTCAGAAATCTTAGATGAAATTTCATTTTTAGATGAAATGCCCGACAGTAGGGAGGGGGAACTTATAGAGCCCACCTCCAGCAGGAAGACAGAGAATCAAATGAGGGAGAAGGGAGCCATCCTACAATCACTACTTTGACCCATAAGTGTTCCTGTCTGAAAGAATTACAGGAATGGAAATAGAGAGGAACCTGAGGGAAAAAAAAGATTCAGCGACAGGCCCAAAGTGGGATCCAGCTAAAGGGGAGGCCCCAAGACCTGACACTATTTCTGAGCCTATGGAGAACTCACAAAAAGGGACCTAGCATGACTGCACTCCAGAAGACCCAACAAGCAGCTGAAAGAGTCAGATGCAGATATTTGAACCCAACCAATAGAAAAAAGCAGCTGATCCCTTTTGTTGATTTAAGGAAGGCTAAAAGAAGCTGAGAACGGCGACCCTGTAGGTGGACCAGCAGTCTCAAATATTCTGGACCCCCGAGATCTCTCAAACACTGGACCACCAAACAGGAAGCATATACCAGCTGATATGAGGCCCCCAACACACATACAGTGGATGACTCCTGGGTTTGTGTTCATTAAGAGATCATGAGCCTAACCCTCAAGAGCCTGGAGGCTCCAGGGAGTTTAGAGGTCAAGTGGGGTGGGGGTGGGGACATCCACGTGGAGACAGATGGGGGTGGGGAGGAAGTATGAGATGTGAAACAATCGGGGAGATAAAATATGGAGTGTAAAAAAAGTAAATAAATTTGAAAAATAAAAAAGAAAGAAAATATATAGTCAAATTAGGACATTTATATATTGATAGAAATGGTACAGGAAGCACCATCAAGTTATAAGCTTTGTTGCAAAAGTTGACATCAAAGTTTGACTCATTAGATCAATGATATAAAAAAATAAAATAAACTCAAGTTGCTGACCTTAAAGTACCTGATTCTAAAGATACAAATTTCAAATCATTATGAATATATTCCATTATCAATTAAAATGTAAAAGATATACAAGTAGATACTGGTTCTTTACCACATACATAATATTTTGTCTTCAAATTTTACCTTAATTATGACCAATTAATTGGATAAGCTTCACTGTGATATAAGTATATAACTATCAATATTTAGATATATCTTTACTATTGGGAAGATATAATGACTTATTTTAAAATAATGAAACTCACCATTTTATATCTCCTTTTCTCTTGATGTTGATTTCATCTTTTTTCTAATAATTAAAATAATGTGAAAATATTGTGTATTAGGCTTTACAAGAAACTATTATATCCATTTAAAAATGTGATGTCAGCCTAGTGAAAGTATTGGAAGCATGTATTCTACTCTGTAAAAATATGTTCTATTTGCCAGATGTAATTGTCCTTTCAGAGCTTTCCTGCTGAATAAACTCACCGTTTTTTAGCTCTTTCTGGACTCTGGCTGACTGGTTCTATTCATCTGTTCTGGCTCAATCTCATTTCCATGCTGACTGATTCAAATAGGATTCTCTCACCTTCTCTCAAGTACTGACCTTTGTTCAGCTTAGCCTCAAACTAACTCACAGTCACTACTAGTAGGCTAGCTCCTTCTTATTCCCTGGCTTAATATGTTTTCACCTGTCTAGTTTGTTACTTCTTCAGCCTATCTATAGACCTGTCCCAGTTAAACTGCCTTCTCCCCTTCCCCTTTCCCTCTCTCTCTCACCCCCTGGTGTGTGTGTGTGTGTGTGTGTGTGTGTGTGTGTGTGTGTGTGTGTGCGCGCGCGCATGCGTGTATGTATCTGTCTGTCTGTCTGTCTCTCTGTCTGTCTGTCTGTCTGTCTGTCTGTGTGTATGTGAGCACATGTGCAAGTGAACTGCTCTTGCTGTCTTAAATATCCTCTTTTTCCTGTCTGTTCTTATGAGAGGAACACATCCTATCTCTGATACATTCTGTCAAATCTTTCTCTGATTCTTCACTTGTCTGCCCCTCCATTAGATGTCATTTTCCAACATGATTGCTTCTTTCTAGAAATTAACTTTACCTTCACTATTAGGGATTAAAAGTGTATACTAAGGGTGTCTGTACTCCAGTCATAGAGATTATAGATGTATGACATATCTGCATTCCAACCAGATTATATCTTTGCATATGATCCCTAGCCAGAACAGTCACCTTGGTGGATTTTAATTCCTTTACAATATTCAATGACAATTTTTTAGATGTCCAACATAGCATTTTACAGAAATAGTTGCCTAACTCTTGATGTAAAAATAACTTTTGCATAAAAAATAATTTCAAGCATCATTTGTAAAATAAGATGAAGGCATGATTTTTTTCCATGACAGATCAATATTGCAGCTCTCAAAGATTTGCTTCTTTTACACTTTTTATTTGAGGTAGCTGTTATACTTTTTTACTTTATTTTTTATTTTGCATTTGATACAAATTTATTGTGATTTTATATCTTCCATTCAAAAGAAGCTAACTTTAACAAAAAAATAAAATATTATCTCAGTGTAAATATTTTAGTGATCTTTCTTTTCCACAAAAATATAATTTATTTAAGGTTCAGCGGACCATTTCTTTTATTTTGATACTAATATCTAAATAATTACTCCCCCCAGGAAAACGATAACAACTGTGGAATACTATTCTTTAACATATTCTGATTGCAAACACAATTCACCTATAATATCAATAAAAGTATAACACTGTGCTGGTGATTATGTTTTTTATACAAACAGGGAAAATGCTTCAAAATTTCCATGAGATCTTTTTAGCCTAAGGATATGACCAGTATGTAAAATATTTTACAAATTAAAATATAAACTATTTGTAAGTACCCTGTTTTAATACTGTAATATATAAATCATATTTCATATTATATACTATATTCCTATTAGAATATATGCATTGCACATTAATTTTATATGGTTTCAAAACTTCACATAGTTTTTGAGTGTATACATGTGTGTCTGTGTGGAAAATATTTTTAAAATTTCTACAGACAATAATCACATCAATCATACAACAATATTTCTTTCCAACAGGATAGAAAGGAATCTAACATTTCAAAATATCATTTTCCTATTATACAGGTAAACAACAATTACCTTTAGAAATATAATCTCCAGAATAACAATAATGAAAAGATCTCTGTTATGAAGATGGTCATATTGCTAACTCAAAAGAAGTGTATTTAATTCATAAATGCTATGAAATAAGTAATTTCACAGTTAACATAAACAATGTTAACTGTTGCAGTATTTTCCATGTCCAATCATATTAGGGCAGTGGGAGGCCTGAGATTGGGCAGGAAAAGAGAGGCAAAGCAAGAAGTAGGAGAGAGGGCACAGGGACACACTAGAGGGAGAAGTCGCAGGTCGGAGAACCAGGATGGAATTTGAAGTTTTTCTGTGTGTTTTCATAAGGTTAGAAATATTGGGATAAGGCTTTTACTGTATTGGCATCTTGTAATTATGTTTACTATATATATATATAAATCTAATTGGCTAACTAAATAAGCATTAAGAGTCATGCTTTACCAGGTAATAGGGATGTGTAGGTGCTGGGTGGAAGCGAGATGAGCTCACAGGACCCTCTCCAGAGAGTTGGTTGAGTTGGAGCTGGAAAGTTGTCAGGCTAGCAGACCAAGGGAGCGTGGGCCTAACTCATGGAGAGTTCGTGGGTCCTTTGGTGGGCTAGCAGGAGCCCTTGTGGCCCAGTGACATGAGGTCTGTGGATTGCCATTGCCTTGCTGGCACTAGTGCGGCAATATGCTAGGTTCATTTTTTAATATTTCCTGCCACAGTTAACAATGAAAAATAAACCCTTAGTGACCCTTAATTATCAGTTTCAGCTAGACACCAAACATATCCAACAATTCCATAATGTATTTTATCAGATCTCTCTCCTTCCCACCCCCGACTCCCCCCCCCCAGTATATTTAACACATTACTTAAGACAGGGTGACTTATAACACAATACTTACTTCTCAGAATTCTAGAGACTTGGAAGGGGACTATCAGGGTGTAGGTACCTTTGAGTTTTGGAAAGGATATTCATACAGCACAATATCTTCCTAGTATAGTTTCAAATGGAGCAAGACAAAGAGAGAAGGAGGAAGTAAGGAAAGGAGAGAGGGATGGAGGGACAGAGAGAGAGAGAAAGAGAGAGAGAGAGAGAGAGAGAGAGAGAGAGAGAGAGAGAGAGGGAGAAGGAGAGAGAGAGAGAACAAAAAGGCAGGGAAGGATACTTCATACACCTCAAAGGAAAAATCCACCAAGATGAAGGCTCAGTGTTGAACATCTGTGCCCCAAATGCAAGGGCACCAATGTTTGTAACAGAAACTTTACTAGAGCTCAAAATATAGATGAACCGTCATACAATAATAGTGGTAGACTTCAATACACCACTCTCTCCAAGGGACAGGCCATTTAATCAGAAACTGAACTGTGATACAATGAAACTAACAGCATTTAACATATCTACAGAACCTTTCATCTCAAAAAAAAAAAAAAAGAAAGAAAGAAAAGAATATACCTTCTTCTCAATACCTTATGGAACCTTCTCCAAAATTGACCATATAATCAGATACAAAGCAAGCATCAAAGATACAATTAGATTGAAATAATTTTTCCAACCTATAAAATCACCATGAATTAAGGCTGGACTTAGAAAACAACAGACACAACAGAAAGCCTACATACTCATGAAACTGAACAATGATAACTTGGTCAGGAGAGAAATAAAGAAAGAAATTAAAGACTTTCATGAAAATGAAGGCAAAACATACCGATACTAATGGGGCACAAGCAGTTCTAACAAGAAAATTCATAGCACTACATGCCTTCATAAAGAAACTGGAGAGATGCCATACTAATAACACCACACCTGGATGCTCAAGATCAAAAAGAAGCAAACACAAATAAGAGGAATAGAAGGCAGGAAATACTCAAATAATGGTCTAAAATCAATCAAATAGAAACAAAGAGAACAATACATAGAATCAACAAAACCAAGAGCTCATCCTTTGAGAGAATCAACAAGATAGACAAACACTTAGCTAAACTAACTAAAAGGCACAGAGACAGTATCAAAATTAAGAAAATAAAAAAATGAAAAGAGACAGGAGTCTTCCCTTCCAGCTGCAGGAACCAGCAGGGAACCAGGCAGCTCCAAAGCCTTCTGTGCTTAGCCCGTCAGGAGAGAGTGATCTACCAGTAGGGATTTCACTTTTGAGTGCAGAGGTGAGATCTCCACCTTCTCTCTGGAGGGGTACAGCTAGGAGCACACTGGGCATAAAATCAGTGGAGCAGCTGGACAGGAGACTTCCCTTCCCGCTACCATCTGCAGCAGGGAATCAAGCAGCTCCAAAGTCTTCTGTGCACAATCAGCCAGGAGAGACTGATCTACCAGCAGCGATTTCTCTTCTGAGTGCAGAGGTGAGATCTCCACCTTTTCTCTGGAGGGGTACAGCTAGGAGGCACAGGGCATACAATCAGTGGAGCAGCTGGGACAGGAGTCATCCCTTCCGGCCTCCATTTGCTTCAGGGGACCAGAAAGCTCTACAGCCTTCTGTGCACAGACCCTGCCAGAAGAGAGTTGGTCTCCCAGGAGTACAGACACAGGCTTACAGGACCACAGGAGGGGCGAGCTCCAGCCAGAAACAACAAGACCAACTAACACCAGAGATAAACAGATGGTGAAAGGCAAGCACAAGAACCCTACCAACAGAAACCAAGGCTACTTGGTAACATCAGAGCCCAGTTCTCCCACCACAGCAAGTCCTGGATACCCCAACACAACGGAAAAGCAAGAGGTAGATTTAAAATCTCATCTCACGATGCTGTTAGAGGACATCAAGAAGGACATAAATAACTCCCTTTAGGAAATAGAGGAGAACATGGGTCAAATTGTAAAAGCCCTTAAAGAGGAAACACAAAAATCCCTGAAAGAATTACAGGAGAACACAAACAAGCAAGTGAAGGAACTGAACAAAACCATCCAGGATCTAAAATTGGAAGTAGAAGCAATAAAGAAATCACAAAGTGAGACATCTCTGGAGATAGAAAATCTTGGAAAGAATTCAAGAGTCATAGATGAAAGCATCAACAACAGAATATAAGAGATAGAAGAAAGAATCTCAGGTGCTGAAGATACCATAGAAAACATTGACACAACAGTTAAAGAAAATGCAAAATGCAAAATGCTCCTGAGCCAAAATATCCAGGAAATCCAGGATACAATGAGAAGACCAAACATAAGGATTATAGGTATAGAAGAGAACGAAGATTTCCAACTTAAAGGACCAGTAAATATCTTCAACAAAATTATAGAAGAAAACTTCCCTAACCTAATGAAAGAGATGTCCATGAACACACAAGAAGCCTACAGAACGCCAAACAGACTGAACCAAACAGAAAGTCCTCCTGGCATATAATAATCAAAACACCAAATGCACTAAACAAAGAAAGAATATTAAAAGCAGTAAGAGAAAAAGGTCAAGTAACTTATAAAGGCAGGCCTATCAGAATTACACCAGACTTCTCTGCTGAGACAATGAAAGCTAGAAGATACTGGGCAGAACTCATACAGACCCTAAGAGAACACAAATGTCAGCCCAAACTACTATACCCAGCAAAACTCTCAATTACCATAGACAGAGAAAACAAGATATTCCATGATAAAACCAAATTACACAATATCTATCCACAAATCCAGCCCTACAAAAGATAATAGATGGAAAACGCAAACACAAGGAGGGAAACTACACCCTAGAAAAAGCAAGAAAATAATCTTTTTCCAACAAACCCAAAAGAAAGTAACCACACAAACATAAAAAGAACATTAAAAAAAAAAAACAGGAAGCAATACTCACCAACCAAAAACACAGTTTAACAGAAATATTTTTCATGTAAATCTTCAATTTTATGAGAAAATGTTTATGATTCCTCTTTCAATTTAGTAATGTTTTTTATGTCTACCATTTTAACTGTATTATTCCATGTTAATCTTTAATTTTAACATTTTTTCTATATATTTCTTCAATTTTATCAGAAATATTTTCCATGCAAATCTTCAATTGTGTCAGAAAATTTTAAAATCCCACTTTCAATCAATTTAGGAATACTTAAATGCCTACCATTCTCTCGGTATATTTGTTGATGATAATCTTCAATTTTAATATTTTTCTATATTTTTCTTCAATTTTATCAGAAATGTTTTCCATGTAAATCTTCAATTTTATCAGATAATGTCTATAATTTTACTTTCAATCAACTTAGGAACATTTTTATACCTACCATTTTATCTGTATAATTTTCCATGAAATAGTCAGTTTTAACATGTTTTTCTATATATTTCTTGAATTTTATCAGAAGTATTTTCCTTGTAGATCTTCAATTTTATCAGAAAATGGTTATAATTCCACTTTCATAAAACTTATGAATATTTTTATGCCTATCATTTTATCTGTATAGTTTTGCCATGAAATACTCAATCTTAAAGTGTTTTTTATACGTTTCTTCAATTTTATCAGAGATATTTTCCATGTAAATCTTCAATTTTATCAGAAAATGGTTATAATTTCACTTTCAACCAACTTAGAAATATTTTTATGCCTACCATTTTATTCATACAATTTTCCATGATAATCTTCGATTTTAATGTTTTTCCATGTATTTTTTCAATTTTATCAGAAATATCTTCCATGTGTATCTTCAATTTTTTTCAGAAAATGGTTATAATTCTAATTTCAATCAATTTAGGAATATTTTTATTCCTACCATCTTATCTGTATAATTTTTCATGAAATAGTCAGTTTTAATGTGTTTTTCTATACATTTCTTGAGTTTTATCAGAAATATTTTCCTTGTAGATTTTCAATTTTATCAGAAATGTTTATAATTCCGCTTTCCATCAACTTAGGAATATTTTTATGCCTACCATTTTATCTGTATAATTTTTCCATGAAATAGTCAATCTTAACATGTTTTTCTATATATTTCTTCAATGCTATCAGAGATATTTTCCATGTATATTTACACAATGGAATACTACTCAGCAATTAAAAACTATGAATTCATGAAATTCTTTGGCAAATGGGGAACAGGGGGAGGGAACAGGGCTTATGGGACTTTCAGGGAGGGGGGGAAAAAGAAATGAAAAGAGAGACATAACAACAGAAATTTAGGAAATCCAAAAACATATTAAGTCTTACTTCAAAAGCCTGTACTCTACAAAACTGGGAAATCTAAATGAATTGGATGAATTTCTAGACAGATACAACATACCAAGTTTAAATGAAGATCAAGTTGACTATCTAAACAATCCCATAACACCTAAGTAAAGAGAAACAGTCATTAAAACTCTCACAACAAAAAATACAAGCCCATGACCAAATGGTTTTAGTTCAGAATTCTACCAGACATTCAAAGAAGAAATAATACCAACACTTCTCCAACTATTCACACAAAGGAACACTACTAATTCATTTTATGAGCCCATAGCTACACTGATACCTAAACCACACAAAGACTGAACAAAAAAAGAGAACTTCAGACCAAATTCACTTATGATTTTAAACACAAAAATACTCAATAAAATGCTTGCAAACCGAATCTAAGAACACATCAAAACCATCATACCACATGGCCAAGTAGGCTTCACCCCAGGGATTCAGTATATAAAAATCCATCATTGTAATCCACTCTTAAAAGCAACATAAAAGAAAAAAATCACATGAGCATCTCGTTAGATGCTGAAAAAGCCTTTGACAAAACACAATACTCTGTCATGTTAAAAGTCTTGCAGAGATTGAGGATTCAAAGCACATACCTAAACATAATACAAGTAATACATAGAAAGCTAATAGCCACCATTGAATTGAATGGAAAGAAACTTAAAGCAATTCCATTAAAATCAGGAACAAGTCAAGGCTTTCCACTCTCCCCCTATTTATTCAATATAGTTCTTGAAGTTCTAGCCAGAGCAATAAGACAATAAAATAGAAGATCAAAGGAATACAAATTGAAAAGGTATCATTATTCTCAGATGTTATGATAGTATACATAACCAATCCCACAAATTCTTCCAGAGAACTCCTAGAACAGAAAAACAACCTCAGCAAAGTGGCTGCATATAAAATTAACCCAAAGAAATCAGCTACTGCTCTCCTATATACAAATGATAAATGGGCAGAGAAAGAAGTTAGGAAAAGAACACCCTTCACAATAGCCAAAAATCACATAGAATAATTACATGTAACCAAGCAAGTAAAAGATATGAATGACTAGAACAAGACCCTGAAGAAAAAGTTGAAGAAGATATCTGAAGATGGAAAGATCTCCCATGCTAATGGCTTGGTAGGAATAACATAGTAAAAATGGCCATTTACTAAAACTAATCTACATATTTAATGATATCCCTATCAAAATTCCAACACTTTTTTTTTTTACAAAAATTGAAAGAACAATTCTCAACCTCACATTGAAAAATAAAAAACCCAGGATACTCAAAACAAACATGAACAATTAAAGAATGTCTGGAGGAATCACCATTCCACTTTAAGGTGTACTGTATGGCAATAGCTATAACAAAACAAAACAAAAAACAAAACAAACAAAAATATCTGCATGATATTGGTACAGAAACAGATAGCTTGATCAGTGCAATAGAATCAAAGACCCAGAAGTAAACCCACACAATATGGACACTCGATTTTTGACAAAGGAGTCAAAGCCATATATAATGGAAAAAAATAAAGCATTTCAACAAATGGTGGTGGTCTAACTGGATGTCTGCATGTAGAAGAATGCAAGAAATCCACCTTTATCACTTTGCATAAATCATAATCCAAGTGAATCAAGAACCTTAAAAACACTGCATACACTTAACCTAATAGAATAAAATTGAAAAAGAGCCTTGAACACATTTGTAACAGGAGACAATTTTCTGAATACGAAACCAATAGCTTGGGCCCTAAAATCAACAATTGGTAAATAAGACATCATGAAACTGAAAAGCTTCTATAAGGCAAAGGACATAGGGCTAATATCCAGAATAAATAAATAAATAAACAAACTCAAGAAGGTAGATTCAAATTTTAAAAATGGGATGCAGAACTAAACAGAATTCTCAACAGAGGAATCTTGAATGACAGAGAAGCATCTAAAGAAATGCTCAACATTCTTAGTCATCAGGGAAATGCAAATCAAAATGACTTGAATATCTACCTTACACTAATCAGAATAACAAAGATCAAAAACTCACATGGTGAGGATGTGGAGAAAAGGGAACCCTCATCCACTGCTGGTGGGAAGGCAAGTTTGTACAACCATTCTGGAAATCAATCTGTCAGTTCCTCAGAAAATTGGAAATAGTTCTACCTGAAGACCCAGCTATGTCACTCATGTCCATATCCCTCAAAGATGCTCCACCGTACCCTAGGGACACATGCATGATTATGTTCATAGCAACTTTATTCATAATACCAGAAGCTGGAAACAACCCAGCCGTTCCTTAACTTGAAAATAGATACAGAAAATGTGGTTATTTTACAGCATGGAACAGTGTAGAGCTATTCAAAACAGGGATATCATGAATTTTGTAGGCAACTGGAAGGAACTAAAAAATATTATCATGAGTGTGGGAACCCAGACCCAAAAGGAAAGGCATGGTATGTACTCACTGATAAGTGGATATTAGGCATAAAGTACAGAATATCCATGATACAGCCCACAGACACAAAGAAGTTAAATAAGAAGGAAGGCCCAAGCAAAGATGCTTGAATCACACTTAAAAGGGTAAACAAAATAGTCATAGGAGGTAAAGGGAGGGAGGGAACAGGTGTGGGGAGGAGCAAAGGTAGGCTAGATCAAGTGGAGAGAAACAGGAGAGATGTTCCACTAAGCCAGAAGAATGAGCAGAATATTGCATTGTCTGGGGTGTGTGGGCTGAGAGTCTCTAGGAAGTCCCAAATATCTGAAATAGGAGAAGCTCTCAGGATTCAATATGGATGATCTTAGCTGAGATTCCTAACAATAGGAGCATGGAACCTGAAGATTCTACCTCCTGTTGCCAGACAGAACTCTTAGAAGAAGATAGTTACACCATCCCACACACCAAC
Organism: Tokudaia tokunoshimensis; assembly: GCA_036184795.1. Classification (NCBI taxonomy): domain Eukaryota; kingdom Metazoa; phylum Chordata; class Mammalia; order Rodentia; family Muridae; genus Tokudaia; species Tokudaia tokunoshimensis. Next base: position 13,308,571 of record BTHU01000002.1, read on the forward strand.
GTTCTGACCTCAACTGTGTCTATCTAAAATAAATGTGGTGATGGAGCAGAGACTAAAGTAAAGGCCAACCAGTAACTGACCCAACTCAAAACCCATCCTTAGGCAAACACCAATCCTTGACATTATTAATGGTACTCTGTTATGTTTATAGACAGGAGCCTACCAAAACTGTTCTCTGAGAGGCTATACCCAGCAGGAGACAGAAACAGAAGCAGATACACACAGCCACACATTAGACAGAGGTCAGAAATGTTTATGAAAGAGTTACAGAAAGGATTGAAGGCCCAGAAGTAGATGGGAATTCCACAGGAAGACCAACAGAGTCAACAAATGTGGAACCCCTGGGAGTTCTCAGAATCTGAGCCACCAACGAAAGAACATACATGGGCTGGAATGAGGCTTGCTTGGCACATATGTAACAGACAGCTCAGCTTCATGGCTGCCCTTTCTGGCTTCAGTGGGAAAGGATGCACCTAATCTGTCAGATACTTAATGTGTCGGGGTGAAGTGATACTCAGGGACAGGGGCTAACCCTGTCAGAGTAGAAGAGGACAGGAGATGAGGGGAGAGACTCGGTGAGGGAGGGATCACGTGGGGGAGCAACATTTGGGATGTAAACAAATGAATTAAATAAAAAGAAAGAAATTGGGAATTGTTCATACAAAATAATTCTACATAAATAACAGTATAAAACAATACATATAATATACAACATTTTCCTCTCACCTCGTGTCTTTTATATACTATTCAAGAACACATACATGAGCTAAAGAAATGACTCAGTGATTAACAGCACTAATTGCTCTCCCAATGGTCCTGAGTTCAATTCCCAGAAACCACCTGGTGGTTCACAACCACCTGTAATGGGATCCATTACCCTTTTCTGCTGTTTTTGAAGACAGCTACAAAGTACTCAGATACATAAAATAAAATATAAATAAATAAATAAATATCTTTTTAAAACACATACATAATGCAAGCATCTTGACAAATGTGAGTTTATTCATTTTTCTTAGGATTCCACCTACATAACAATAAGTGAGCATGCCAACCACCCCACGAGAATACATACATGTTTAACTGAATTACCCATGCCTCCCTGTATCATGGTACCAAGGGCTTCTTCATTGTGAATGATCTTCCTTCTCAGTGCTTTCGGACACTGCTCTTCACTATTTTCCTCTGGCACTGTTCTCTTCTCTCTAGAGATACCAGCATCATTCCTTGCCTTTCTTTCTACTGTTGTCCCCTTTTCATGTATTGCCTCCTCTCAACAGTATTTAATATCAGAAATCTACTGGCTTCTATCTTAAACTTCCCACTCTTTCACTTTAAATTTCCATGGTGTTTTTAAATATCATTTATAGATTTAACTCTTTATAAATTTTGCCTAAACAAATCTTTCCATTTCTAGACATGGTGCAAGAGCATATTTTATGTAACAAAATCAATTAGAGATTAGGAAAATCTTGAATTTGGGATATTTTTACGGAACAAAAGGAGTTATATCTCAAGGTTGTTGTAAAGGAAACTCATGTGAATTTTAATTATAGAAAAAAAGCCCTACCTTCTTTTTTTTAAGAGTAATAGCAATAAACTGGAGGTGAAGGTCTAGGGGAATTGTGGTTTAGACACTAAGATGTCTAAACCACAGGAAAAGAAAAGCCAGGATATTGTTTAGTGTAAGATTTAAAAAATACTGACAATAGTTGCAATAATAAATGGAGAGGGGAAGAATATGATCAAAATATATTGTATAAAAATATTTAAATAAAAAGAGAATCATGACCACAGTGAGAAGGTTAGAAGGGGTTAGGTAGCCATAAGGGGATAATAGTGCAGAAAATGCTAAGAAAATTCTCTAGCTGGATAGATAAACACAGAAAAATTAATGACGTCATATGTGAAATAAAGAGAAATAGTGTTAGCATTAATAGGGATGCTAACACATCAGACAACTGAATTTTAAATTATTTGGTTCTATCCAGAAAAGATATGCTTGACATTATTTATTTCATAAGTGTCAAAATTTCTGTCACTGGTACTTGGTCAGTATATAATATCACAGAAAATAATCAATTTTTCAGATACAAACAGTACTTAAGTAAGTAGTTATTCAATAACAATTATTTAATACATAACATGCTAGTAACTTTTAAAATATATGAAGTTTACAATCAATTGATTTTATAGATTTATTTTAGTTTACACATGAGTGTTTTGCCTGTTAGTATGTCTGTGTAGCACTTGTGAAGACTCGGGTTTCTCAATTTTTCAAATATATCCCCCAAATTCAAACAATATGCCTCTTGCATAAAAACAGATACATAAATCTGTGGAACAGAAAAAGTAAACCAAATAAATAAATTCACATCCTGTTTCCACAGATCTTTGACCAAGGTTTTTTTTTTTTTTAATTTAATTTAATTTTATTTTTTTAATTTACATTCCAAATCACTTCCCCTTTCCCGTTTCCTCCCTCCCCGAAAGTCCCATAAGCCCCCTTCCCTCCCTCTTTTCTCCGTTCAACCCCCTCTCATTACTCTGTCCTGGCGTTCCCCTACATCCAGTCTTTCCAGGACCAGGGGTCTCTCCTTCCATCTTTTTAGAAATCTATTGATATGCTGATTGTGTCTAGGGTATTCTGAGATTCTGGGTCAATATCCCCTTATCAGTGACTGCATACCATGTGTGATCTTTTGTGATTGGGTTACCTCACTAAGGATGATATTTTCAAGTTCTGACCATTTGCCTAGGAATTTCGTGAATTCATTGTTTTTAATTGCAGAGTAGTATTCCATTGTGTAAATATACCACATCTTCTGAATCCATTCCTCCGTTGAGGGACATCTGGGTTCTTTCCAGCTTCTGGCTATTATAAATAAGGCTGCTATGAATATAGTGGAGCATGTGTCCTTATTGCATGCAGGTAAAGTCTCTGGGTATATGCCCAGGAGTGGTATAGCCGGATCCTCCGGAAGTGTCATGCCCAGTTTTCTGAGGAGCCGCCAGATCAAAATCCCAACTCAATTCTTCATAGAGTTAGAAAGAGCAATTCAAAAATTCATCTGGAATAACAGAAAACCCAGAATAGCTAAAACTATTCTCAAGAGTAAAAGAACCTCTGGGGGAATCAGTATCCCGGACCTCAAGCTGTACTACAGAGCAATAGTGTTAAAAACTGCATGGTATTGGTACAGTAACAGACATGTAGATCAATGGAACAGAATTGAAGACCCAGAAATGAATCCACACTCCTATGGTCACTTGATCTTTGACAAAGGAGCTAAAACCATCCAGTGGAAAAAAGATAGCCTTTTCAACAAATGGTGCTGGCTCAGCTGGAGGTCAACATGCAGAAGAATGCAAATTGACCCATCCTTATCTCCTTGCACTAAGCTCAATTCTAAGTGGATCAAAGATCTCCACATAAAACCAGACACACTGAAACTAATAGAAGGGAAACTAGGGAAGAACCTTGAACATATGGGCACAGGGGAGAATTTCCTGAACAGAACTCCAATAGCTTATACTCTAAGATCAAGAATAGACAAATGGGACCTCATTAAATTACAAAGTTTTTGCAAGGCAAAAGACACCGTCAAAAAGACCAAGGTTTTAAGAACACAGGATGAGGAGAAGTGAATGCCTCTGGGAAGAGACATCATTTCTATGCAGAAAAGGGAGGCTGATCCTATTCTCATTCACATACAAAAGCCAGTTCCATTCACTATAGTTCAGAGAAGCATGCTGTGCGTTTGAAACTAGATAAGGACAGGAGTGTATAAAGTGATGGCCGAGATTCATTTGACTTAACTACTGTAACATGCACAAGCATAGCCAAACAGCAAGGATACCATGAATGTAAACAATCTTCATATGCTCATTAATAAGTAATAAGTAAATGAAGTTCAAATATGTGTGTGTGTGTGTATTTAGATAATTCACTTTTTACATAAAAATGTAAATGTTCTGCTAATTAGACACCTCTGATAACAACTTTCATGCAAAATGAGAAAACCCACAGTGGCACCTAGAAATGTCTTGTGTTATTGTTATTCTCAATATACTCTGCCAGCTTTCTTCTTGCACCAGCTGCTATGCAACATTGTCAACCACATGCTCTTGGAGTGGCAATATTGTCTTTAGGCCAGAGAGTAGTAGAGAAGATATTATGTTTTAACACTTGAAATTTAGTAGTTATATCTGGTTACTGAGTCTGTGAAAAAAACTAATGTTTTATAATAATATGAGTTTTAGATCACTTTATATCTTACTGGAGTTAACAAGCTGCGATAGGACATTAAGGATGTCATGAGGTGCATCTCTTTCATTTCATTTATCATGAATCCAAAACTCATCACCCATGAAATAAAATGTGCAATTGATCTGCACCTATACACAGCAGTCAGGAGGGCAGGGCAGATAGTGTGACATGATTCAATTGGCTCAGTTTTGAAGTTTTACAAATAGAGACGTAAAATCAAAGTTTCTAGCTCCAAATTTGTGCAATATTTCCCTTCACTAATGCAGGTCTATGTAAAAATAATCTGTCAATATTTTAAACTCTCAAGCCAGAATTGGTCTAACTGCTGTGAAAATGTGCCAACTGATGAAGAAATGCTTTTAAAGAGTTTTAGAAATATATAAAAACTGTCGTATTCAAATGGAATCTTGAATCATCATTAGAATAAAATCAGTATTTGTAAATTTACAAGATGTGTATATTTCGACTCAAGTTTGTGAGGTTCTGGTCAATGGCCACTTGGCCCCAGTATTTCTGTTCCTATGGTGAGAAAGAATATAATGATGGAGAATGGATGGTTAAGCAGAGCTACTTAGCTTGTGTGAGCTGGGAAGCAGAGGGAGAGAAAGAAGCCAGGAAGCAAACATACTCTGTAAGAGCACACCTCCAGCAACTTCTAACTGGACTCTCTATCTCTTAAAGGTTTCTATCACTTACTAAGGCCACAAAGCGATAAATCCACAAATGGATTAGCCTATAGGTGGCTTCAGATTCCTTGTGATTCAAACACTTCCTAAAAGCACCAATTTTGAACACAGTTGTATTGAGGACGAAGCCTTGAATACAGTGCATGCATTTGGGGGGACATTTAAAATCCAAACCATAGGAGTTGGTGTCAATTGCAATTTCAACACAGAAACTTAATAAGAATCTAAATGAGTTTTTCAGAATCTATAAACTAAAAATATACTATAGTAGAGGGTTCAGATGACATTAATAAATGTATTTTCCATGTAAATAATGACAACTTGGACTAAATTCTAACATCAAAAAGGTGTTTATTTGCACAATAATAGATATATTAATATCATGGAAGCAAAAGAAAGAAAGAGTAACAGCAGCTGGCCTGTTTTTCCGATTAGAGACTGCTTCTCTTCTGGTTTCTTATACAAGGGAACAAAATTTTATTTATGTTGCCACATCAACAGAAATCAAACCAAGTGAATAAGACAGCTAAGTAAGCTCATTCAAGTATGATCCAGTAAAAATAAGACTGGGGGAAATGTTTCATGTTGAGCTTGAAAAAGATTACCACCAAGTTGGATGGTTTCCTGAGACTCAGGGCATTTTTTTCATCTGGAACTGTATTCAGAGTACTAGTCCAAGTGCAGCACTTCACCTACCAGGTTTGCAACAGAAAACACATTTTCTTATGGATGGGAAGGACCAGATAGGTATCTTTTGTCATTGTTGTTGACATGGTAACTTTCCATTCCTCCTTTGTGCTAAACCTTCATTAATCCCTGCCAGCTTTTCTATGTGTATATCAACCCCTCAGCAAAATGCTTTAAATAATTCATGAGGGAAAAGTCCTGCCTTAATCGTCATGCTTTGAATGCTGCCTTTAAGAAAATATACCTGGAGAATCTAGTTTCACTACTTAGCACATGCGAGATAGTTTGTACAAATCATTGGTTATGAAGTTTGCATTTACTTGGAAATATGGTGCTGCCTTAGTCCAAGGATTGCTACTCAGAATTTCATCATGTTAATAAAATGGCACCCGAAATGTGTTCAATGAAAATAGTTTTGATAGTAAGAAAAAGTCTGAAGATCAATTTTCATCATTAACATACAACCCCAAAAGTGTCATTCTTTACTGCTAAATGCATTAATTGAGGTTTCAGCAACATCCCAAATAAAAATTGATGACTGTTCTAAACAGTAAATCATCTTATGATTTGGGAAAGAGGCTAGAGGAAATGATAGAAACATTTTATCACTTACAGGTTCTCCCATATCAAGGGATTTCCTCACAAATGTGGCTCTCTTTCCATTCAAAATCTACTGCAATATTCTGTGCATGCAAACACATTACATGGCCAGTTAAATATTAGCTTTTGAGACTGGAAGAAAAAGCCACTTAGAATAACTTTTTCAATTCTATTTCGTCTTTTGTTAGAACTTTTCTTGTAGTCAAAGACCAACTTCTAAACCCACAAACATCATTTCCACTTTCTTCTACTTAACCTCCAGCAATCAGTAGTTCTCTATTTTATTTACGTTCTTTTCCCTCAGTACATTCTTTCTACAGGTTTGTTTCATAAGCACTGTTCTCCTTGCTTTGGCAGGGAAGCCAGTTTAAGTTTTCCAGTACCACATGGCAGCTCATAACATTCTGCAACTCCAGAGGCAGTACCAGTCCTCTCTGGAGTCCACAAGGACACTGCTGTCAAGGTGCCCAGCTCAAGCAGAGCCGACAAACATGAAGATAACAATAGCGACAGCAGTTCCTCTTCTTTAACTCTTCACAGACCTCTTGCAGGGGTCTGATTTTGTTTTGTTCCACAGTCTCATTAGGTTGATGAGTCTGACCTTGAACGTAGTACATAGTCCAGTCAAGCTTCATGTTGGTTTCTTTGACTCAGATTCCCACCTTGGAATGACATTATAGGTCTGTGTCACCACAATGTACTTGAGTGTACATCTGAGCAACCTTTCCATATAGATGATTCCCTGTCACTGGAGCTAAATATTACTGTGAGAGGCCATGTGGGTGCTGGGAATTCAAACTGGCTTTCTTTCCAGAGCAACAAATGCTCTTTATCACTGAGCCATCTATCCAGCCCTTTAAGTTTATTTTAAAGCAAAAATTGGATGTATAATTCCTCTAAAATAAAGCTGTCAATGATTCTTTAGACAAGACAGTTCATAGTACTGCCTGTTAACCATCAATTTCCATGCCTTGAAGACATGTTAAACCCTACCATCCACATATTTATAGAGTCCTATAAACAAGTTACGATTCTTTCTTCTGTTGAATGTCAGTGTAAAAATTGTCAGTTTCATTGTTGTCAACCGCCCAAATACTCAACGTTATTTCAGGATTATGAAATTTCTTATACTCTCATGTATTTTGAGACCAAATCAAAATTTGTCTTAGTTCACTATCATTTTCAAAAAAAATACTTCAACTGGGTATTTTTACAGTGTGTAATTTTTGTTTTACCGTTCTGAGAGCCAAGATCAAGAGTTTGTTGAAGAGCTATGAGACAGAGCCTGTCCCCTGCCTTCCCTAACTTCTGTTGGCTTCCTGGACATCTGGGGTGTCTCTTGGCTTAGAAAGGCACCATCCTAATCTCTGACTTCATCTTCTCTTGATTCTCCCTGTGTATATATGTCTCTATATTTAGAAACACCACTGTTATTCAGTATGAGAACCCATGCAAATTTTTCATTTTAATTGAATTACTACTGATGAAATCTTATCTCCAAGTAAGGTTATGTGCTGGAGAAAATCAACACATGAGTTTTAAGGGTACATTCAATCCAGAATGATCTGGAGAGACCCATTTTAACACATAAGTCTCCGTGCCATAAAATAAAAATTGGTGGGTTAGACTAACCTCCTATATGTTGTTCTGCTTTCTGTTTAGAGTCATAAATGGCTGAGACAGTCTATGTTGTAAAGTAAAAATGCTTTTTCGGCTAATAGTTATGGAGCCACAAGCTCAATGAAATTTAACAGATGCTTTTAATGTCCTTGCACCTCATCATATGATAACAGAAGTATGTCTATATTTACCCATGGTCTCTCCTTTTCTTTATGAAGCAAAGAGAATTTAACAACATGTGTTACATCCTAATGACCTAATGAAATCTGATCTATAACTTGTCAAAAGCCAAATTTGCTAGCAGCACAGTTAGATCATGAATCCATCTTCTTATCACCATCACGATTGTATTAGTGTTTTTATTGCTATGATGAAACACTGTGACCAGAATGAGCCTGGGGAAGAAAGATCTTATTTCACTTACACTTTCACATTCTAATTCATCATGGAAGAAATTCAAGGCAAGGAGACAAAACAGGAACCTGGAGGCAGGAATTAAAGCAGTGACCATCAATGAACAATACTTACAGACTTACTAGCCTGCTTTCTCATGCCATGCTGTACCACATGTCCAGGGATTGTACCACACCCCAGTAAATTTGATCCTTCTGCATCAATGCTTAGTCAAGGAAATGTTCTATAAGCCAGTCTGGTAGAAGTATTTTCTCAATTGAGGTTCCTTTTTCCCAAATGACAAATAAATTAATAAATGCATGATAAATAAATAAATAAATAAATCAGAACAACATAGTATGTTAAAAATCAAATTACATGAGTTTGAGAGCCAAACTATCTATACAGAGCAATGAATTTAAGACTGCAATATATTTCAATGCTTTCTTTGCTAGGGGTGAAAATTCATGTCTACCTCCCCTCTCTGTTCCATGTGATGATTGCATCTGGCTTGAGTTTGCATGGGCTTTGTGTCTGCTGTCATAACTTCTGCGAGTTTATTTGTGCAGCTGGCCTATCATATCCAGAGGAGACGGTTTTTTTGTATTCATTCAGCTACTGGGAAAGTGTGTGTCAGTTTTCTTTAAATGTGTTGCTACTACTGGGTTTACAACAACCCAGTAGAAGGATATAGATCAGTAAATACAGGAGTAGCATACATGGAACTTGATGAGCAAGACAAAATAAGAGAGCACTTTGTAGACTGAGGCTAAAGAATGGCAGATCTGAGATGAGTTGGGGAGTAGATAAATATGTTGAAAACAAATGGTTTGAAACTATCAAAGAACTAAAAATAAATACAATCTATGATTACAAGAAAATGGTATAAATATTTATCACAGGAAAATTGTGTAAGACTCAACTATATGCCCAACAGTACAAAACTGAAAGAATTAATTTCTTCCAGAATAATGCAAAAATATCAGAAATGATGCAGCTTCTTTAGAGACTTCCCCACGCGGAAGTTTTTAAAGCTGTGTATAAGTTAAACATGAGAAATAGCAATAAAAAAAGAAGATGGAATAACATGAATATAGATAAAAGACATGGAAGCACACTGGCTGACTAAAATGTTACATATCTAAGGCTTTTAGCAATGTACTCAGAGGCTCACATTGATGCATATTTGACTGATATATCTACTTATAGGCACATTCTAATCATATTTCTATTGTCTATTAATTGAAAATTGAAACTTAAAGTATTTGGTTAAATAAAATACATAACTTAATTTCCTCTTTTTTCTCTATTCTTTTCCTACCACATTTCAAAGCACATTATTTGTCTGTCTGTCTGTGTAATATACAATGTAATCATATAATATTAGATATATAATAGCATGGTTACATGATAAAGGGGAAACAAAATATAGTTTCTTATTTCTGAGAAAATATTACATATAACTTGATGACCAGTGCAAGTGTCCTTTAAAGAAAGATGAAAAAATATTAATTTTAACATATTCAAAGAATACAATAATTTCATAGAGTAGAGAGAAGAGAGAAGTCTCAGTAGTTAAGAAGTCTTGCTTCTCTTCTGCAGGACTAAAGTTTAATTTGCTACTCTAATGCTCAAAATCATACGTCCAATTCCAGGCTATCTGATTCGCTCTTATGTCTTCTATAGCCCACATGCATGCACACACACACACACACACACAAGCACACACACACACATATGCACACACATACACTACGTATACAGATGCCTAGCCATGCTTACCTAAAATAAAAAGTTTACTCTATAAAAAAATAAGTATTTCATGTCAATATATTACTCATTGTTCTAATGATTACAAAAGGAAGCTTTATGAATTTGTTAGGGAGACTGCATATTACCATCCTTCACTTAATCATTTCATTAATAAGTAGGATCAAGCACTCTGTGAGGCTATGTGAAATATGCTTCCTCCCTTTAATGTCTTGGCATGCTTTAAGAGACACAATTAATTTTTTTAGGATATAAATTCTGAGGATTGTAGTCTATACCTACAAAATCCATTTGTTGACAAGATCAAATTCAATTAAAATGCTAAATTGAAGTTAGACTCTTGCATTGTAAATTCTACTCTTAAGTATAGTAAGATTTAAAAGGTTAAAAGATACTTTCAATGCCAAGACAAGCCAGACCAGAGCCTGAGGCTAAGGGGAAAATCAAGAATATTGATCTAATCTTCATTTAATTTGCTCAGATTTTATCATGCCAATAATTTTGATTTTTTAAATATAATTTAGTAGTTTTTTCCAGTCTTTCCAATTTGCATCCAAGCTAAGTAACTAGTTCTTCAGTCTCAGATATTAGAATTTATATTAAATATGCTTTTCTTTGTATACATTGTGCAACATTAAAGATTTTCTAACCCTGTCTCAAAACCAAAAAAAAAAAAGAGTAAGCCGGGCGGTGGTGGCGCACGCCTTTAATCCCAGCACTTGGGAGGCAGAGGCAGGCGGATTTCTGAGTTCGAGGCCAGCCTGGTCTACAAAGTGAGTTCCAGGATAGCCAAGGCTACACAGAGAAACCCTGTCTCGAAAAAAAAAAACCAAAAAAAAAAATTTTCTAATTAAAAAGCTAAAAATGTACATATATTTTCATCTTGAGTATGGCCCCAAGAACTTTAATTATTCCTCTTTTGTTAAGTAAGCACTATGTCCTACCAAGCCACAATAGATATTTATTGACATGGTGGGTTTGGTTAACATTGATGATGTCATCATGTTGATTATGGAGCTCACTGAGTCATATGAACTTTTAATAAACCCACTAAGACATCTTAATATTTTCATCAGATTTTTTATTAGATATATTCTTTATTTACATTTTGAATGTTGTCCCCTAACCCGGTTTTCCCCTCAAAAAACCCCTAACCCTTCTCCCCTCCCCCTGCTCACCAATTCACCCACTTCTGCTTCCCTGTCCTTGCATTCCCCTACACTGGGGCATTGAGCTTTCTCAGGACCAAGGGCCTTTCCTCTCTTTGATATCCAACAAGGCCATCCTCTGCTGCATGTGCTTCTGGAGTCATGTGTCCCTCCATGTATATTCTTTGGTTGGTGGTTTAGAAGGGGGAACAAAATACCCACAGGAGGAAATACAGATACAATGTGTGAAGCAGAGTTGAGTGAAAGACCATCCAGAGACCTGACCTAACTAGGGATCCATCCCAGATACAGTTACCAAACCGAGACACTATTGTGGATGCCAACAAGTGCTTGGTTACAGGAACCTGATATAGCTCTCACCTGGGAGACTCTGCCAGTGCGCAACAAATACAGAGGGGGACACTCTCAGCCAACCATTGAACTGAGCACAGGGTCCCCACTGGAGGAGCTAGAGAAAGAACCAAAGAAGCTGAAGGGCTTTGCAGAGCCATAGGAAGAACAACAATATGAACCATCCAGTACCCCCGAGTTCCCAGGAACTAAACCACCAATCTTCATCAGTTTTGATGAGAAAGGTCTGTGTAGTGTGCTTTTAAAGGCACAACTAGAGTACCTTAGGAAGGAAAGGTTAAGCCTGTAAGCAGAAGGTGTATAAATTTGTTGATAAGTTGAGAAGTTCATATGTTATATTATTATATATTAACATATGCAACATACAGTGCAACATATGGAATATTAAATATATTAAATTATATATGTAAATTTTATATATATTATAAATATATGTAATTTTGATGCACAGCCTAATTTGGCATGAGTACTTTTTAGATGACTGGATCCACTTGCCTGTTATGTGTGTCTGAATTACTCGTTATGAGTTATATTAATATTTAGAGCATTTTTATCCTTTGGCTGGAAGTCATTTGTGGAAAAGAAAAACTCAAGGGATCATATGTCTCTGTCTGAGAGGAAATTCATCCTCATCAAATCGCCTGTGCTATTTTTTCTACTTGGCATTCCTGACGAAGACTGCACTGGTGTTAAACGGCAATTATTTCTCAGTGTTAGAATCCTATAAGATTTCTGAACCACATCACAAAGAGGCTTCCAAGCCTCCTACTGGAACTGTGCTGACTGGGGTTTTCGCAGCACAGAATGGCTAATGGAGCAGCCTGCAGGAGCTCTGGCTCTTTAGCAAGAGGAAATTTCCAATATTTTACAGAGCAATAAGTAGAAACGGGAAATCTTCATCACACATCTACATTTTAAGGTTAATTTCCTCCTTAAAATTTCCATAAGAATCCTGCCTTAGAAATGGTGTTGCTTTCAGACCACTTACTGGAACACTATTCCGTGACTTTTTCATATAAAGCAGTTTCACAGACAATTTGGCCAGCCATTTGGAATTATACTCTACATGTTTTATTTATATAATCAAAGCTTTAAGCATGTAGAGTTTCTTAGGAATCTGCCATGTAGCAATCCTCAGTTTATAAAAGAAGACTGGAAGGCATCAAGACTAGAAATGACTTGTTAGGTGGCTCTAACCAGAAGGCAACAGAAGCTACATTGGTTCAATCTAAGGATTCCCTTTCTGTCACTGAAAAGTGCATTGATTGCATTTTCAAATCAAAGCAGAGAAATAAGATAAGGCACCTACAGGGGTTCTTCTAATCAAGAAAGTTTTCTTGTGTTGTCTACAGCACAATAATTTAGATGGTATATGCTGAAGACTCTTGGAACCCTGCTTCCAAATCTATGTGCTAAATCTTTAAGCTCCAGGTATTGACACTTTGGAGAGAGATGGGATACATGGTGAAGATAATATTAGATTAGAAGCATGGACTCTGTGATGAGATTAGGATATTAGGAAAAAATAAATGGCTGACTGTTTTTTTTAGTTATGTAGGCACTTTCCAATTTTATGAAGTATGACATGTTAACTGTGGGTCTTTGTTTCTGAGCACAAGGGTCCTAACTAGAAAGTCCTTTGCAACACCTTTGTCATGAATGGCACTGATATTGCTTTCATCTAGCAGTTTCAGTGTTTCAAGATGTACATTTTGGTCATCAGTCCACTTGGAGTTAATATTTGTGCATAATGGTGCCAAAAGTCTAATTTTAGCCTACTATGTTTAAAAAAAATACTATAGTTCTTCCTCAATAAGTAGAGTATTGTGAGACTTTCCCCCACTGGACTTGGCATGCCCAGGATATTGTTATATAGGTCATATTTAGCTTATCACAGTTTTAGATTTCATGAGTTCAACTTTCCTATTATATATAAAAGATACTATCTCATAGAAGATGTCCTTATAGTCCTGTTCTTTATATGTCATTGTCTGTTCTGTGATACTCCCTAAACCTTAGATATAAAAGCTGTATTCTAGATGTATCAGTTGGGGGTTAGCAACCCATATATGTTATTCTTTGCATTTTGGAACAGTTGCAGACATCTGCAATATTCCCTATCTAGTACAAAAGTAAATTCCTTTATAAGTGAGGAGAGCTCCATTTATCTGTGGCTATAAGGGTAAGTATTTTGAATGCAGTAAGAAATTGTAACTAGTTTAGAAAAATACCAGTGGCATGTTCTTCTATAGGTGTTATGACCTCACCATTCATTTGAAGATGGCTAGGTTTATGGTATACCGAGGGAATTTTCTTCTTTCACCCATTCTTGGTTATCACCAAGATGTAAGTTCCATTGTACTTTTGGCAATAGCTTACTATGTTGATTATTTCTATTGTTCAAAGGATTTATAACAGGGTAAGATTTATAGGTTGCTTTTCTCCTTAGGCAGCTTGCATACTACTTTCAGAAACCATGAAAGGTAGTTTCTTTTTGTTTGTTTGTTTGTTTGTTTTTTTTAAGGAGGCTTCAAATTAGTTCTAACTAAATTCTTCCAAATCCTGTTTCTAAAGTGTATCATGTCTTACCTTCAAGTTTTAGAATGGGCAACCATAATGGCATTTATTGTTTGAGGAGCCTCTTAGACTCACCTGAACAATAATTTGATGGTCCCATGGGTTGGATTTCGATACCCAGTATTTATTTTTTGTTCAGTTGTCTATAGTTCTTATATGAGCAATATCACCCCAAATGATTTAACTTCATTATCGTGTGTGTGTGTGTGTGTGTGTCTGTTTCTGTGTGTGTGTCTGTGTGTGTGAATGTGTAAAGGAATTTTAATCCAGTAACATGACTGCTTTGGCAAGGGATCACATCAAGAGATTATCTAAGTCTATGTGATCTGGCTGGAATACAGATAAGCCATTAATCTCAGGAAACAGAAGCATTTAGGACTCTGAATTCTACTCAGTCACTTCAGAGGCAGTGAACTGGAGTTGAGTTTGTGACAGTTCAGTTTGTAGAATGCAGAGACAGTTTTGACAAGGACAGTTTCACAGACAGGTTGCGAAGAGAACAAGGGGAGACAGAATGAGCCATGGAATGAGACAGAGCCAAGAGATGAGAATTGATTGCTAGGTTTAGTTGGAGGCCAAGCAGAGAAATATAATCAGAAGTTGAGAGAAGTCAGTTTGAGTCAGTTTATTTGGCGAGGAGTTTGAGCCAGAAGAACTGAGTTGAACCAACCAGCCAGAATTCAGAAAGACCTATGAAGCATGTGCTTATTCAGAAGCAAGCCTAGGAGATGACACTAACATCAGGCAAACAAGTTGTTTTTATATGAATGTAACCACAATAATTAATAAGAGGTTAGGAATTTGAGAGCATGAAGAGAATAGGATGGGTAGCAGTTGGAGTGGGAGAGAAAGGGGTGAGAATAATGGAAAGTGAAAAGATAGGAAATTTTATAAAATTTTTAGATTAAAAATATATACTTTGTTTTACAGAAAAGACTTGCTTCAACCATTGAAATACATACTGTAAGAATGACTATAAATGATTAATCTATCCATTAATATCTCTTAAATGATACAAATTTTTTTCAGTTACCTTTTTTTCATTTTTTATTGTATATATTCTTTATTTACATTTCGAATGTTATCACCTTTCCTAGATTCCCCCTCCCAGAAAGCCCCTAACTCATCCTCTCTTCCCTTGCTTCTATGAGGATGTTCCTCCACCCATCCCACTCCCACCTCCAGGCCCTCAATTCCCCTACACTGGAGCATTTATTGAGCCTTCATAGGACCAAGGGCTATTCCTCCCATTGATGCCTGACCAGGCAATCCTCTGCTACATATGCAGCTGGAGCCATGGGTATCCCTTGGTTGAAGTCTTAGACCCTGGGAGCTCTGGGGAGGGGGGAGGGTCTGGTTGGTTGATACTGTTGTTCTTCCTATAAGTTTGCAAACCCCTTCAGTCCCATTAGTCCTTTCTCTAACTCCTCCACTGGGGACCCTGTGCTCAGTCCAATGGTTGGTCGTGAGCATCTGCCTCTGTATTTGTAAGGCTCTGGCAAAGCCTCTCAGGAGACAGTCATATCAGGCTCCTTTCAGCAAGCATTTCCTGGCATCCACAATAGTGTCAGGGTTTGGTGACTGTATGTGGGATGAATCCCTAGGTGGAACAGTCTCTGGATGCCCTTTCCTTCAGTCTCTGAACTTTAAAGTCTTCTACACTTTATCTCCTTATTTGTTCCTGTGAGTATTTCATTCCTCTTCTCAGAAGAACTGAAGCACATTCACTTTGGTCTTCTTCCTTCTTGAGCTTCATGTGGTCTGGGAATTGTATCTTGGGTATTCAGAGTTTTGGGGCTAATATACACTTATCAGTGAGTGCATACCATTCTTGTTCTTTTGTGATAGGATTACCTCACTCAGGATGATATTTTCTAGTTCCATCCATTTCCCTAAGTATTTCATGAATTCATCATTTTTAATAGCTGAGTAGTTCTCCATTGTGTAAATGTACCACATTTTCTGCATCCATTCCTCTGTTGAGGGACATCTGGGTTGATGCCAGCTTCTGGCTATTATGAATTAAACTACTATGAACATAATGGATCATGTGTCCTTATTACATGTTGTAGCATCTTATGGGTATATGTCCAGGAGTGGTATAGTTGGGTCCTCAGGTAGTACTATGTCCAATATTCTGAGGAGCTGCCAAATTGATTTCCAGAGTGGTTGCACCAGCTTGCAAAACCACCAACAATGGAGGAGTTTTCTTTTTTCTCCACATCTTTGCCATCATCTGCTTTCACCTGAGTTTTTGATTTTAGCCATTCTGACTGGTGTGAGGTGGAATCTCAGAGTTGTTTTGATTTGCATTTCCCTAATAACTAAGGATTTTGAACATATCTTTAGGTGCTTCATAACCATTCAATATTCCTCAGTTGAAAATTCTTTTTTTAAAACTCTATATCTCATTTTAATAGGGTTATTTGATTCTCTGGAGTTCAACTTATTAAGTTCATTGTATATATTGGACATGAGCCCTCTATCAGATGTAAGATTGATAAAGATCTTTTCCCAATCTGCTGGTTGCTGTTTTGTCCTATTGACAGTGTCCTTTGCCTTACAGCAGCTTTGCAATTTTATGAGGTCCCATTTGTCACTTGTTGATCTTAGAGCATAAGCCATTGGTATTCTGTTTAGGAAATTTTCCCCTGTACCCATGTGTTTGATGCTCTTCCCCACTTTCTCCTCTATAAGATTCAGCGTATCTGGTTTTATGTGGAAGTCCTTGATCCATGTAGCCTTGAGATTTGTACAAGGATATAAGAATGGGTCCATTTGCATTTCTCTACATGCTGACCACGTGTTTAACCTGCCCCATTTGTTAAAATTGCTACCTTTTTTCCACTGGATGGTTTTAGTTGCATTGTCAAATATCAAGTGACCTTAGGTATGTGGGTTCATTTCTGGGTCTTCAATTCTATTCCACTAATCTTCCTGCCTGTCTCTGTACCATTAACATATAAGTTTTTTCACTATTGCTCTGTAATATAGCTTGAAGTCAGGGATTCCACCATAAGTTCTTTTATTGTTGATAATAGTTTTTGCTATCCTGGGTTTTTTATTATTACAAATGAATTTGCAAATTGCTCTTTCTAACTCTATGAAGAATTGAGATTGACTTTTGATGGGGATTGCATTGAATCTTTAGTTTGCTTTAGGCAAGATGGCCATTTTTACTATATTAATCTTGCAAATCCATGAGAATGGGAGATCTTTCCATTTTTTTGAGAGTTTTGACTTCTTTCTTCAGAGACTTGAAGTTCTTGTCATACAGATCTTTCACTTTCTTGGTTAGAGACACATCAAAGAATGTAATATTATTTGTGACTATAGTGAAGGGTGTCAATTCACTAATTTCTTTCTCAGCCTGCTTATCCTTTTAGTACAGGAAGACTACTGATTTGTTTGAGTCAATTTTATAACCAGTCACTTTGCTAAAGTTGTATTTCAGGTTTAGGAGTTCTGTGGTGGAATTTTTGGGGTCACTTAAGTATACAATCATATCGTCTGCAAATAATGATATTTTGACTTCGTCCTTTCCAATTTGTATACATTTGACCTCCTTTTTATGTCTAATTGTGCTATCTAGAACTTCAAGTACTATATTTAATACATAGAGAGAGAGTGGGTAACCTTGTCTAGTCCCTGATTTTAGTGGGATTGCTTCAAGTTTCTCTCCATTTAGTTTGATGTTGGCTACTGGTTTTCCAGCCATTTACTTTCATTTAGTGTGTTTCTTTGTCAGTGAGGTGCATTTCTTGTAATCAGCAAAATGTTGGGTCCTGTTTATATATCCAGTCTGTTAGTCTGTCTTTTCATTGAGGAATTGAGTCCATCGATGTTAAGAGATATTAATGAAGAGTAATTGCTACTTCCTGTTATTTTTGTTGTTAGAGGTGGAATTACGTTTGTGGGGCTATCTTCTTTTGGGATTATTGAAATAGTGCCCTCTTGCTTTTTCTAGAGTGTATTTTCTCTCCTTGTGTTTGTATTTTCCATCTAATATCCTTTGTAGAGCTGGTTTTGTTGAAAGATATTGTGTAAATTTAGTTTTGCCATGGAATATCTTATTTTCTCATTCTATGGTAATTGAGAGTTTTGCTTGGTATAGTAGCCTGGGCTGGCATTCATGTTTTTTTAGGGTCTGTATGACATCTGCTCAAGATCTTCTAGCTTTCATAGTCTCTGGTGACAAGTCTGGTGTAATTCCAATAGGTTTGTCTTTATATGATACTTGACATATTTCCATTACTGCTTTTAATATTCTTCCTTTGTTTAGTGCACTTGGTGTTTTGACTATTATGTGATGGGAGGAATTTCTTTATTGATCCTGTCTGTTTGGAGTTCTGTAGTCTTCTTGTATGTTCATGAGCATCTCTTTCTTTAGATTAGGGCAGTTTTCTTCTGTAATTTTGTTTAAGATATTTGCAGGCCCTTTAATTTGGAAATTTTCACTGTCTTCTGTACATATTATCCTTAGGTTTGGACTTCTCATTCTGTCCTGGATTTCCTGGATGTTTTGGGTTAGGAGATTTTGCAATTACATTTTCTTTGACTGTTGTATAAGTGTTTCCTATAGTATCTTCTGCATCTGAGAGTCTCTCTTTTATCTCTTGTATTCTGTTTGTGATGCTTGCATCTATGTCTCACGATATCTTTCCTAGGTTTTCTAACTCCAGGGTTGTCTCCCTTTGTGATTTCTATGTTTCTATGTTTCTATTTCCATTTTTACATCTTGGATTTTTTTTTTCATTTCCTTCTGTTTGATTGTGTTTTCCTGTAATTCTTTAAGGGACTTTCATGTTTCCTTTCTAAGGGCGTCTTTTTACCTGTGTTTTCCTGTATTTCTTTAAGGGAGTTATGTAAAGACCTCTATCATCATCATGAGAAATGATTTTAGATCCAAATCTTGCTTTTCTGGTGTGATGGTGTATCCAGGACTTGCTATGGTGGGAGAATTTGTTATGATGATGCCAAGTTACCTTGGTTTGTGTTGCTTATGTTCTTAGGCTTGCCTCCTGCCATCAGATTATCTCAAGTGCTGCCTGCCCTTGCTATATGTGACTGTAGCCTATCCTTCCTATGATTCAGTTTGTGTCAGAATGCCTCAGAGTTCAGCTGTCTCTGTGGTACTGTGATTGCATGATCCTGAGTACCTGAGATTCTGGGTATGTCAGAGCTCCTTGGAGTCAAGCTGCCTCTGGGGCTCTGAAATCCTGGTGTTATCAAGCTCCTGGGATCCTGGGATTATGTGGGTTTTAGAGCGCCTGGGAGTGAAGCTTCCTCTGGGTGTTGCAGAGCTGGCTGCAGAGTTTGTGCCCAAGGTAAATCAGCCCATACTGGAAGGTACCCATGCCCCTGGTTGGGCAGGATTCCTGAGACCCTGGGTCCTGCTGGTCCCAGTATTCCCAGTGGTGTTGGAACAGATGTTAAATCCTCCTCACCTCTGATCCTGTGATACCGGGCATGTTAGAACACCTGGGAGTGGAGGTTCCTCTGGGTGTTGCTGAAATACAAATATTTACATGGATAAAAAAGGAAAATTAACTACCCATTGTCTTTCAAATCTGGCATAATTGACACAGTTAGGCCTGTACTGTTATCTAGAATGATAGTCCCACAATGACTGTAACTGTAATGATGTCTGACCTTTAATGCTAAATTTCAAGAAATGGAAGAAATTAACATCTGCAGCTTATGCCACTGGCTATGTCGTATTTTGTTTAAGCAGAAAAATCTGCCTCCAAAAGTAGAGATAAAAGAGTGAGGGACCTCTGAAGGGTCTTCATCTTGACTCCTTGTGAGATGAGTCCTGAGGAGTAGACATGAAGGAGAGGATACATCTCTCAAAATACAAGTGTATTCCTTTAATGTGTGTGTGTGTGGGAGGGGAAGCTATTTCTTCATTGCTGCTGTTACATCTCTGTTTATACTTTTAGTCACCTAAGAACAATGCATGTGCCCACATGCACTCATATACAATAATTTAGCAATCACTTGTGTGTGGATACATGCATAAACACACACACACACACACACACACACACACACACACAGAGAGAGAGAGAGAGAGAGAGAGAGAGAGAGAAAGAGAGAGAGAGAGATCTATTCTACATCTTTTATGAATAATACTTTCACTGGATGAAATCAACAAAATAACCATTTCAAAGTACCAAGGAGAAAAAATAATTGCATTCTAAAGCAATAATTGTTTCTTTTAGTCTTCAAGGAATTAATTGTGCTAAGTAAACATTGGATATTGGCAACTAATTTACTGATTCAATTTGGCTTAAATTGTAGTCACTAATTTAATTTAAGATTAATTGGGACTTCACAGTTTTCTCAATGGGTAAAGAATAAAAAGTTGCTTTCCATTCATGTAGTATAAAATTAGTCTAGAGTTTTCCCAAGTAAAACTCCAGAATTTTGATTCTTATATCCATTTCTAGAACCCAGATAAATTTCAAGTAAACTTTAAATTACAACTGGGAAATTAAAAATATTTAAGTTAGGTTCTGAGTTACATAGAAATGCAGATTCTTTTAAATTCTTATTTTTATTTGTTTTATGAAATAATTAAATGCTTTTTAATGAGTGAAAATGTCATACACGTATATCATGTGTCTTTATTATATACATACTGCCTACATTCTATCTAACACCCTGTGCAAACTCAAAAGGATTTCCCTCTCAACATTTTGTTCTGTTATTTATGACAACGTACTACATGTAATTAGTGCTACTCATATGCACATGGGTATTTAGGCATCTGCTGAAACAAGGACAATTTTTCATTCCCAAAGAATTATCCCTCACTCATTCCCACCAGCTGTCAAAACTTAATAGCTACTCAACTAGGGATGAGATTTTCTCATTCTCCTTTGCATCTGGGCTGGAATGTTTCACTCTATCGATTTTGTGCAGGTCTCATGGAGGGAAATACAAATGCTGTAAGTTCTTATGTGCATCAACCATGTCATTCCCAGCAGACAGAATTTCAAATCACTATCCTTATCTTCCAGCTCTTAATTATTTTTCACTCCCATTCTGTGATGTTTCTTTACCCTTGGCTGAAAGAGGGGTTGATACATTAAGCTCCATCTCACAGTCACTTATTCTCAGCATTTTGATTAATTATTAGTCTTTTCATTAAACACTGCTCATCCCCAGGAGAAGCTTCTCTGAGAAATGCTGAGGGCAATATAAGTCTATATGTATAATAAGTATAACTGTTTAGAATGGAGTTGGAAATATGAACATTTAAGAAAATAACAAAGTAGTTTCCATCCTAGCATCAATGTCTCCCCTGGACATGAATTCTTGACTAGATTTACAGCAACAAGTCTGAATTTTCTCTGCTGGAACCGACCTCAAATCTAATCAGAAAGGACCAATAAAAATGAAGTATATATAAAAAACTATATGAAAAACTATGATTTTTGTATTCAAGTGAAAAAAATAAGAAATGAGGATAGAAGAGTATGCATGACATGAAAGAAGACAGGAAAGTTCTAATGTCTACAAGTTTATATGTGGGTGGGAGCAAAGGAAAGGAGGTGTTATGTGTGGGTTCAGTGCACACTATCAAGTGCACAATTTTCATCATCTATAATTTATTTTCAATCAAAATTCATCATTTACTTCAAGTACTACCCACTTAACTCTATCCCCTCTGACTGTTTTTAATAGTGATTTAGTTCTCCTTTCTTTATTTCTTTTTATTATGATTTTCATTACTTTCTCATGTTGAGTCTATTTGCCTTGCATGCCCCCTAGACCCAAGAAGTTGCCAGTCTCACTGACTTTTCTTATGTATTGTTTCTTTCCTCTATACCATACTGGCACTATGACTGTATCCAATAAAACTCCAGTTCAGTTGGAAATCCTTTACATTTGGTCATATCAAACATCCACCCTTTCCTATCATGCCTTTCATTGTTGGCAGCTTTCCCAATACTGCATCAGCTTGTCATACCATCTTTTATCATTTTGAACATGCTGACAGAATAAATCCTTCCTCTTATGTTAATACAAAGCTGTTATTATTGGTCTCAAGCTACTTGTAACAATTATGTCCAACTAATACCAAACAGATCAGAGGCGTCAACAACAACTAACAATTCTATCCTTTCTTTCTTAGTGACGTTTGCATTTATCCTTTGCTATTTTGCTATATTCAGGTCTGATAAATTATATAAGAAGATGACCCTTAAATAACATAATCAGAGTCTATCTGTATTGTCTTCAATCTCTCTCCACTGACTAAATTATAATTTTTGCTAATTGCTTTTGATTTGGCAAATGCTACAAGTCCTTTTATTGTCTGTTCTGTGTTGTGTGCTTTTTGTTTAAGAGAGACCCTGCAGCCATTTTATTTTTCAAATATAAAGCTCCAGTTAGTTGTGTTTTAAGTTGGTAACTTTGGTAAATTCTAACCCCTTCATGCCTGATTGCACCATCTGTAATGTGATTGTAGAAATAAATATGCAACATGCATAGCAGATCCATACTAACTATCTCCCAGGATACATATGTACAATGTGTTAGAATTGCTTGCTAGTTTCAAAATTGATGTTACTATTTAACTTTTAAACTTTGTTCTCAAATGAATTTTGGTAATTTTCTGTAGATTAACATAGTGTAAAATCTAGCCAAAACCAAAATCAGTGGTTTTAAAGTAGTCGCCAAGGCATACAGGTATCATGAAGCTTCTTGTATATAGCTACCTCAACCAGCCTCACCAAAGCCCTTAGCGTTCCACAAATTTGTCTTTTGTAGATTCTTCTGGTTACTTGCAACAGCAACCTACTTACCATTTGTATCAGTAGGATTTGATTTCTGTACCTGGACTTGGAGTAAAAAAATATTAAAAATCTGGGTCTGGGGCTTCTTCCCTGCCTTAGACCATTTAAGTGCCCGGATGAAAGACATACACATCCTTTATTTTTAATATGCCTGAAGCAACACAATAGCTGGGCAACTGTCTACCTTCCATGCTGTTAGAGTCTACCTTCCTGTCGATAACCTAAGTTATTACTTACTATGATTTATCTAGGATGCCCACATGGCCATGGTTTACACGGCTCAGCTAATCCATAGTGGCTCTCCCTTTTCATCTCCTTCACGTTCTTCTTCTAGTCCATAGCAGTTTCTTCCTGATCCTGCCCTCCTTTTCATCCTCTCTCCAAGACCATGAAACCTCAACCCCACCTCTGTCTCTGTCAATGCCCAACTATTAGCTATTGGCATTTTTTTTTTACCAAATTAAAGAATTAATTTAGGGGCAGGGTCCAGGGTCTATGTGCATACTCCAGGTCTTGGGAACCCATACTTAGCATTAAAATAGACAGTAAAAAGCAAAACCTCAGCATAGACTGACCTCCATGCAAAAGTTAGCACAAGACAGAATAACAAACACCTATGAGAGATATTGTGACACCACTCAGTGCAACTTCAGCCTAGTAGGAACAGCTGACTCTTCACAGCCCCGAGTTTACACCAGCACCAGGGAGTTCAACACACACAGTAGCAATAAGAGCAGCTTTGGTTCAACAGCTCTAACAGAAGATCTTCAATACCCCGCTAATATCCTACGGTCGCAATTTAGAAGCCACTAATCCAGAAGGAAGGTTTGTTGTTTGTTTGTTTGTTTGTTTTTTCTTCTGTAGATACAGCCACAGCCTTTCCTCTTCATTCCCACTCTACTTCTTGGCTATGGCCAATGATTGCGACTTTCCTTTAGCTCTATTTACAATGAGATTTTAGAATTTCTGTTGATATGAAATGTTAAGTGTTTTGTATATTATTTTAATTACAACTCAGAAAGATTGCATGCAATATACGAAAACTCTCTTTCAAAAAATAAGGACAGAAAACCAACAAAACTGATAAACAAGTGTTTAGAAAAAGCTCATGACATCATATATTATAAAAATTATGATATTTATTAAATAAATTCAGGAGTGTTTATTGGATAGCTATTAGAAAAAATAGAATATTTAAGACTGAAAACAAGTTTCCTCTTTACATAACAAATAAACATATAATAACATGCATAATATATATATATATATATATATATATATATATACGTTCTCATACAATATTACTAAAAGTAAAATTGTATCTCCATTCATAAACCTAGTTTTCCATGATTTTGCCAACTTCCTTCCAAATAATGGAAATATGAAAACAATGTTAATAAATATTTAATATCCTCCTTTCAATTCCCTATTTCCTTACACCCTCTACCACCTACATAATCATTCAAGTAACTGGCAAGTTGGATTCCCTATGTAGCTCTAGGATATGAGAGAGTCTAGTCCTCTTCTTCATACTTATTGTTGCTGTCTTCTATTTCCCTTAGACTCTAATGCCAACCATTTATTTCCTATGTTCCATGTACTCTGGCTTTCATAGAATTTATTTATTGTCAGAGTCATAATAGATACTCAATGCATTATTATATAAAGATGAATGAGGATGAGTAAAGGATTATGTTACAAAACATATTTCATCTATATTGTAACTGTAAAACATACCTAAAGCTTTATTCTTCAGATATAACCATTTATTGATTGTATTTTTAAAAACACAGCGAATAAAGTGTTAATATTATTGTGTAATACAATAGTTTGCTGCTGAAGATAACTCCAGAAGTCTAAGCTCCCTATCTATCACCACGAGTCTCCTCACAGTTCATTGCACTGTTTATAGAGGAGCAAAATCAATGACAGTAGCTATCACACTCTGCATCTGCCCCCACCTCTGTGACAATATTTTTTTTCAACAAGAATGAACTGGCACGGGATACTCACAGAATGAGAATAAAGGAAGGAGCTAAGTTTGCATGATTATACCAAGAGTTTGTGGATCCCCACTCTTTTTAGACCATCATGAACTTTTATAGAGTATGGAGGTTTACTGATCAGAGTTCATCTTCAGTGACTCACTTTTGAGGCTGGAGCAGTTTGTTAAACTCTTACATAGGTCTAGGGTACGAATACTTACCTTGGTCGAACACATCCACAGATCTGTGGATTGTGCACAGTGTAATCTGAAGATACACAGGCAAGGGCTTCATTTATCTTGATTTTAAATTTAGAAAACAAAGGATGTTTCAATATGGCATCTTTATATATTAGCATGATATTCCGCTCTTCTTCGGTTCTTTGCTGTATAGACAAGGTTTGTAAATTAGCCTTCTATTTATCCCTATCCAACATCAGCATAATAAACAACTTATGAGTACCTGAAAGTAAATAGATCCAATATAAGAAATAATAAAGAATTGTGAGACAGTTTCCCATAAAATGAAATGGCTGTTTAAAGACCCAGAGGTGATCAGTGAAAATACTCTGAGTAGATTAAACAACTTTCAAGTTGGAGAAAATACAGTGAAATGAGAAAGAATAGATTTGTGGAATAAAAAAGTTTTTTTCTTGAATCATAAGCTATAAGCAGGCAAAAGTAGAAAAGGTAAAAAGTGTGTTTAACCACCAACCAAAGAGTACACATGGAGGGACCCATGGCTCCAGATGCATAAGAAGCAGAGGATGGCCAAGTTGGACATCAAAGGGAGGAGAGGTCCTTGGTCCTGAGAAGACTAGATGCCACAGTATAGGGGAATGCCAGGACAGAGAAGCAGGAGTGGGTGGATTGGTTAGCAGGGGGGAGAGGGGATGGGTTAGGGGATTTTTTTTGGGGGGGGGGAAGCCAGGAAGCAGGATAACATTTGAAACGTAAATAAAGAATATATCTAACAAAAAAAAGAAAGTGTGCTTAAATCTGAAGTTGGATGTTCTCATTTAAGGAAACTGGTCACTCTCTGGTGCTAATGATTCTTTATAGTTTCCTCACAGGGAAATAGGACCAGAGCTCTACTCAGTGCATATGTACATGGTAGGGATGCAAAAGATGAATGGATTGTTCAGAAAATGGGAGAGATCTTTTGTTGCATAACAAAAAATTTTCATAACAATCTGTTAATTACATAATAATACCACTACCATCCTCCCCACAAAGAACTAATTAGTTATCAATTCTTGGCAATTTTTCTTATTAGCAAGCTCCCTAAGGCAATACTTCACTTAAACTAATTACGGTATTAAATAAATATATGATGATTCTGACAAGTCTTGTCAAGTTGAAATTGCTTGCAATATTTTCTGTTACTGTGTACATTCCCTGGTTCTGTCTTCATTGTTCTGTACCCAAGGTAAAGCTAAGATCAGACCTAGTCTGTTTTTGCTGCAACAACCATAGCCCCGAGACACTGTCCTTCTTCAGAGGAACAGGTACTCCAGACACCCTATACTTCCAGTCAGCATGGCTTTGACCTTTCTGTTCACAATCCATGCCAAAGTCCAAGGCCAAAATATGTTTGGAATTAAGTTATCTCTCAATGGTAGAGTCATAACTGCCACGACCTTGACTGCTGTCTTCTCCCTCTAAGATTGTCTTTATCGACATTAGCCATGGCTTTAGAGACTGCTTTCTAAATGATACCTCAATGGAATCTTTAAATCTTAACTGTAGTAATATCTTTACTTAGCACAGTGCAGAAGGTTTCCTTTCCATTCACAGGGCAGTCTAAGGTTGTTGCATTGGCTGATGCTGTGTTTAGAGCCGTATTTTCCTATTATTACTAAGCACAGTTTTTGAGCATCATCTTTTTTTTTCTCTTTCTTTTTTTTTTTAGATATTTTCTTTATTTACATTTCAAATGTTATCCCCTTTCCTCGTTTCCCTTACTAAAACAACTTATCCCACTCCCACCCCCCTGCTCGCCAATGCACCCACTCCAGCTTCCCTGTCCTGGTATTCCCCTATACTGGAGCATCGAGCATCAATTTCATCAGGGAAACTGTGACTACACACAAAAGCCACCTGAGAGTGAACTTATTGCTGTACTGACATTCCCTCACTGGAAGAAATAGTGGGATCCTCATTTGAGAATTTAGTTACTCTTAACTACACCTACTAACAAGAGCATGTGGCTCTTCTCTAGTTATATATAGTCCTGTGGTCCTGGAAGATGTGCGTGCATAGAGGAGGAAAGGTTAAAGGAAAGGCAAATCATTCAATGTAACTATATAGAAGTCATCATCCATGCAGAGATGATAATGTTTTGTGGTATACCTGCATGCCTAAAAGTCATCCACAGTCCTGCAAGTAATCATTTCCTTAATTTCTATATATAAGTTCAATAAACTCATTGATTCTCTAGACTGCATTTGGGTTGCAATGATACTTTGATTTGTTATAGTTCCTTCTAGGCATAGAGTAGATGTTTATTTATGTTGCCCTAGGAAAGCACACACAAGTGTGTGCAAGTGTGTGCAACACACACACACACATACACACATACACACACACAAACACACAGAGACATGTCTCTTGCCCCCTACTTTTCTCCCCAAATGTTCAGTTTTCTATAGGTGTGATAATAGAGTCATTTATAATGAGAATTCTCCATAACTGGTGGCTCCATATTTATCCTATTTGCCCCCTTCATCATTTGAAGTCTACATTGAACTCTTTCTATGTCACATTCTAATGTGCTTTGACAACCACAAACTTACTGTGCTTTGCACATTCCCTCTAGAATACCAGCCCATGATAACAAAGTTTCTATGCTGTCCTTGCTCTATTCTTTGATATTCCCCACAAAACATTCTCAAGAAAGAAGTCTAAGATTAATAGGCATTTGTTGAATTAATAAAGCAATTGATATTTACACTGTGGAATAATTTTGCAATAATATTGAAAATCATGTCTTTGGGAAATATTGTATTTCTCACATATAAAATTCAGCTATACTACTTGTTTCATTGGACACAAAGTTGTGGCAAGCATAACATAAAATGTATAAATGGACTACATACTATAAAAATCTTTCCATTTATAAAATGTTGTGATTCTAATGCTCAATCCCGAGACTCAATATACTGAAGATCATAGACTATCAATAAAACAAAATCATATTAAAATATGGCTTCACTAGCTACTGTGCGCTATTCAGATTTGCTGTATTAAACTATGGAAAAGACACAGAGACATGGGAATTCTGTTTATCTGAAGTTGAATCCACAGACAAGGCAGGCAATAGGCAAATAAAAGACCATAATCATGGAAGAGAGAGGAGAGAATCTCTATCGAAAGAGTAAAGGCTTAAGAGGATGGAAACATGCCAACATCCACATATCTAGCTAGATGCTGTGTTCAAAAAATGAAACTTGATGAATTCTAAGAAGGAGGAGCTATTTCCAGTACTTAGAAAGTGTTAGGAGGAAGGTGTGTGGGGGGGAAGTACTCAGAGGACCTGAGGACAGCTTGGCCTTGATGAGGTACAGGAATTAGTCCTGTGGTTAGACTGAGGAACACGGAGGGGAGTCAAGCAGATTTCTTCAACTTTCTTTGAGGTTTTTGCTTTGCATGAAGGAAAACAAAACAATGCACAATACTTTATTTGTGTGACTGTGCATTTTAAAAATATGTTTGTAGTCATTATGAAGCTAAGACATAATCAATGCTTTCTAGTGATGAGCTTTATGTTTGACATATGTTTTTGTTCATTGCAGAAATAAAATAGACTCTTTCAACTGTTTTTTCTAAGCTAGATTTACTTTCCTGAGGCTAAATGTTCTCTTTATTTGATATTTTTTAGTCAAACGTAGTGAGAAAGCCAATCCTCTGTTGCATGTAAGTATTTTTTCTGAGCTTTCCAAAGAAGACATTATTCTCATAGACCCTGAATATTTATTTGTAAAGGTTCTACAAGGAAGGAAGGAAAACCACAGAAAATTGTGAATCAAGAGACGAAAGTTAAACACAGTAGCTTGTTGAAACATGGGTAAAAAATGACGAGGCTGACTGCAGCAAAAGCCCTGAGAATTCTCGCTGGACATGGAAATTTGTTGAAGTTGAGACCCACGAACTGATAAATCAGGGAGAGAATGTTTAAGTTAAAGTAAAATAAATAGCTTTCAAGAGAGAAGAGAAATTGTGAAGCTATTCCATCTTTGAATATCAGAAACAGACGGAACTTTTTTGCTCTTTTAAAGTATAGCTCAAATTAAACATTTAGAAATAAGTTTACAAATGCTCTTTATTCCTCAATATTATTAAATTATACAAGATAATCAAATGTTTAAAATATTTTCTTGATGTTCATTTATTTTCTGGCAATAGTATTTTGGGTTATAAGATAGTTCTTTCAAATGAATAAAATGAATGGGAATTATAATAAGAAAGACAATATACTAGCATCAATATGTTTCAAATAAACAATTTAAATGGCATAATTAAATTTTTGCTAAAAACAGTATACATATAAAAGCTTCTAGTGCTAAAATTCTCATAAAGTTGGCATTTTTTCTAAGACAGGACTTTGAAATTGAGAGTAGACTAGATAATTATATCAAGACAATATATCTCAGAAATCCACACATGTGTCTAAATACGTATCAATATAAATTAAAACATGCCATTTTTATTTCATTTGATTCTATGAATTTTTAAGTTTCCCTTTTGATTTCTTCCTTCACTCATGTTTGGTGAAGTAATGAGATGTTCAACATGTATGAGCTTGTATACTTTCTGCAATTTCTCTTGTTTTTGATATCCAGATGGAATCCATAGTAGTCACATAAAATTCAGAACATGATTTCAATTTTCCACTTTGTTGAAAGTTTCTTTATTTCCTAATATGTGGTCTATTTTTGATAAAAGCTGATGGGTGTTTGAGAATTTGTATTCTTTAGTGTTTGAATAGACTGTCTGTAGAAGCTTGCTAAGGGCATTAGGTTTATGATATCATTTAATTACAAACTTTAATAATTAGTTTATTTTTTCCCAGATGACCTGTTTACTGGTAAGAGTGTAGCATTGAAATCACACAATCTTCCTCTCTTAGAGTTGATCTGTGGCCTTTTATCTATGAGTGATTTTGTTGTTATTTTTTTTAATTAAATTATCTTGTGGTTCCTCCGAAAACTGGACATGACACTCCCGGAGGATCCGGCTATACCACTCCTGGGCATATACCCAGAGGCTTTACCTGCATGCAATAAGGACACATGCTCCACTATGTTCATAGCAGCCTTATTTATAATAGCCAGAAGCTGGAAAGAACCCAGATGTCCCTCGACAGAGGAATGGATTCAGAAGATGTGGTATATCTACACAATGGAATACTACTCTGCAATTAAAAACAATGAATTCATGAAATTCCTAGGCAAATGGTCAGAACTTGAAAATATCATCCTTAGTGAGGTAACCCAATCACAAAAGAACACACATGGTATGCAGTCACTGATAAGGGGATATTAACCCAGACTCTCGGAATACCCTAGACACAATTCGCATATCAATAGATTTCTAAGAAGATGGAAGGAGAGACCCCTGGTCCTGGAAAGACTGAATGTAAGGGAATGCCAGGACAGAGAAACGAGAGGGGGTTGAATGGAGAAAAGAGGGAGGGAAGGGGGCTTATGGGACTTTCAGGGAGGGAGGAAATGGGAAAGGGGAAATGATTTGGAATGTAAATTAAAAAAAATAAAATAAAAAAATGAGTATGAAGTTTTCCTCTTTAGCTCCTCTAAACACACTAATTATGAATGAACTTTATGTCTTTAAAAAATACAAAAATATTACAAATAAAGAAAATGTCAATGAACAGAATCTTACCATAGATGCTTGGTGTACCTTTACATTAGTTCTCAAAAGTTGAAAGTAAACAAGGTATCCTTCAGAAAGTTAATGTCTAAATAAAGTATAATAAATTCAGACAACAGAATGCCATTTGATCTAAACAATTATTATTAACAAAATCATGGAAAGACATAAAATATGTGTGTGTTGAATAGAACATATATAGTTCTACCATATTACCATCAGTAGGGTTTATAAAGAAAGCTAGGATGAAAGAAAGAGGAATTTTAGTAAATGAAATTGCTCTATATATGATATTCTAATTATATATGCAATTTTACATTTTTTAAACTTACAAAATTTGTAAGAGTGAAGGACTGCTATGGAATTTGTATGAAAATGAATTGTCAAAGCAGGTTCATCAGTTGTATCAAGAATATCACTTGAGTGGAAATGGTGATAATGGGCAAAGCCATGCACCTTCTCAAGTTTGTTAAGGAAAAATATAGATAAACAATACTGTCCTATCCACATGTAAGTGTTACTCTCAACCCTCATCAAAGATGCTTATTTTTGAAGCAAATTGAGACTTGCAGAGATCCATAGCTAATCTAAATGCTTAGACTGACTATGGGTAATCTGACCCAATTGTTAGAACTACCATAACATCTCTTCACTCAGACTCAGGGAAAGTTGCATAATTGAAAGCAAAAAGAAGTGAAAGCCAGAGGACCAGTCTTCCTGCTGCTAGTTAGTATCTTCCAGATGTGTCTGGGAAGTTGCATCCATGAAATCTCAACAATATGGTTGCTTGAACAAGACCTACAAAATGACATAAGTTGACATGCCAATTCAGACAGAAAATATTACACAAGGTCCAATCCATAGATGAGGAGTTTGTTTATAAATGTTTGCTTGAAGCAAGAGAAACAGTTTTCTCTAGAGATGAACCCCTCTAATGGTACTCACGTCAGTCTTGTACACACACATATAAGCAATGTTGAGGAATATTGATAAGCTGTCCAGCACACACATACCCTACACACACAACAATGCTAATTAAATAAGAGATCATGAAATTGCAAGGGGGAGGGGGTATTGGAGGTGTCAAGAGGAAAGGCCATGTGTAATGTCAATAGAGGAAGAAATTCTCAAAAAAAAATTTTAAATCCTCCTTTAATTAAAGTGACATAAAATAACTTTTAATATTTTACTTAACATAATAAAAGCTTTACCCAACAGTTTATTTAATGTTATTTTTAAAGAACAATCTAACTTGATAGGAACCATGGAATGGAGAAGTTTATGGAACAATGACAATATTTTTTTTCTCATCCTACTCAAGTGTTGTGGATTTGGTCTAATGCTGCTTGTATTATGTTAATTTGAGTCCCCAAAATTGCACAAAAATTCACACATTCAAAGTAAGACATTGAGGGAACGTTGCTCCCCAGTTGGGTTTGATTGGTAAAGTTGCTGGTAGTCAATCGTTGAGCAGGGAGACAGGAGGGACTTTTAGGATTCTTAGGCAAGGGAATAGAGGAGAGAGAGAGAGAGAGAGAGAGAGAGAGAGAGAGAGAGAGAGAGAGAGAGAGAGAGACAGACAGACAGACAGAGACAGACAGAAAGACAGAGACAGAGACAGAGAGACAGAGAGAGAGACAGAGAGAGAGAGTAAGAGGAGAGAAGAGAAGGGAAGGGAAGGGAAGAGAAGAGAGTTTCCATGCTAGAAGAAAGTGGAGGAGAAGAGACACCACACCTGAAATGTTGTGGGTCAGAGAGCTTAGTGCCATGTAGGAGCCAAGGTATCCACAGGAGGGCTGCCTGACTGAGTGGGGACAACAACAATGAAATATAGATTTTAGTAAGTAATGACCTGGGAGTAACAGAGGGAGGTAGATTACCCATATGGAGATTAGGAAGTGGCCCAGCTGTTGAACTGTTTAAGGCATATAAAAATATAAAGGTGGTGTATATGTGTCTTTTGTTTGGGAACCCAGAACACTGGAGTGGGTAGCAAGTGGTGAGGGTATCCATTTGAATAGCATTAATTGGGTACTACTACAACTCAGTGACTTGTTCCCAAAGAACACAACTTTCCTTACCAAGATTAACTCTTTTTAGAATGTGCAAAAGTGCATTGTGAAGACTTCATGGAGATTTTATTACATTAATGATGGCAAAGTCAAATGAAACTCAAGATTATTCCAATAGGAAGTACAGTAGGTCTGGTCTGGCTTTTTTACAAAAATTAAGTGTCTCAGCCATTTACAACTCCAAAGCCATATATATACACAGAATTAGACCTTTACATATAAGCATGGCTGATAAGATAAACTGTAAATATCATTCAGTTTCATGGTCATTGAAAATACTTGTGAATTCCTGAAACTCATAACTAATCCAGAATTATACTTATACATTTATGTAGTAAATTTAAAATGGCTTATTATTTTTCTATGCTTAAACTCTCTTAAATTAAACTGTCAATTTGGAGTAATCAATCTGAAGAGACAGGCATTGCAATTCAGCTTTCTACTTGGTTTTACAAATTTTAAGGAGGACTAAAACTTCTTTACTGACATTATCACCTATTCTCACTTCTTTAAGTACATGTAGGTAAACTGTAAATAATAATCAGTACTGTAATTAATATTCATCCTTCTTCATTGTATACAGTTCTTCTTGTTTTTATGGAATGGAAGATAGTATGAGTAAAGCATGCAGTAGTTCAGAAAATAAAGATAGCTTTTCTAGGAGCACAAGGACCATCCTCTTCTTCTCATCAGATTCTTACTCGATCACTTTGGGGAATGTTAGGAAACCTGAAAATAGGAACCTATTGGTTGAAAACACTATGTGTTTACTTTGTCTAACATAGCCCATCTTAGGAAAAAACAAGATAGATCTGCAATCTTTAAGCCCTTAGATTTATGTCTTGAGATTTAGGAAGCCTGTGTTTATACTTGGAACTCTTTGCTTTTCTTGAGACATAAATTTCCTGAAATGTCCTATGAGCATCATATTCTCTGTTCAAAAATGTGGGACATATCTATATACACATAAAGCTCAGATTATCTGGCTGCAATAACAGAAGCAATGGGCATCAGATTCCCTAATGCTAGGTGATATACATCTAATGATCATATGACAGGCAATAATACTCCACAGCAGTAGAGTTATCATCTGTTCCCATATCAGTGAAGAAATGCAACACTTGAAAGGACTTTCGTGTTCCCAGTTGGATCAACTACTGAGGAAAGCAACTTAGAATTGAGGAAAATGACTTTTGAGTGAGCAAAGCAGCCTTGGAAATTTACTTTGCATAAATGGTTTGAAATTCAGGCTCATACAGATGTTCTCTGTATGCCAAAACAGCAGAGACCTTACAACTAACATGGGTTATGCTTTATCACTATGTTTGAGATTTCTTAGTCTTCAGATTGATGCACATTCTGTAACTATTCACTAATGGTTTAAGAAGATAACTTTCTTAAGAGTACAGATGTTGATAACTAGTCTATGATTGAAATAGTAACTGGTCGAACAGAAACACATCTCTAGGTTATTGTGCACACCTATCATTACTAAAGTGTTTTCAAAGTATGGCTTATACACATTGGCTGCCTTAAAAGTCTAATAATTTTTAAGGGATTAGACATTTAGTATCTATTAACTGGACTGTAAGAAAGAATCTATTTGGTTTATTAAGATACCCAGTACTATGGAAATTATTTTATATACAATTAAATACAAGCATGTACACTTGAAAATATGTCATGTAGGCACACCACCATCTTTGCTCCAGCATCAGGGCAGTTGGGACCTCCAGGCTCTGGGACAGACAGGCATAATATCGCTTGGGTCTCAGGCAGCTTGTGTGTACCCTGTTCCCAAGAGCTAGACAGGTCTGCAGTAACCGACATGCCAGCTTTGCTGTGGGACTTCTGCCTTGCAGAGGGTCCCCCACTCTGGGAGAGAACACAACCCCACAAAGGGCGGGAGCATACCAGCTTCCCTTTGGCAACCTCTGTTCCGGGATCAACTGCACTGAGGAGACAGGTACCCAGGTTCTCCGCAATATAACATTGCTTGGGACACAGCCTGTTGGGCTTCCATCTGCGACCAAGAGCGGGACAGCATTGTGGTCTTCTGGGCGCCAGCTCTGCTGTGGGCCATCTCCCCTGCAGAGTGACCTGTGCTGCCGAGAGAGTGCAGAGTGCACTCTGTCATCTTTGCTCCAGCATCAGGGCAGTTAGGACCTCCAGGCTCAGAGACAGACAGGCATAATATCGCTTGGGTCTCAGGCAGCTTGTATGTAACCTGCTTCCAAGAGCTGGGCAGGCCTGCAATAACTGACGCGCCAGCTCTGCTGTGGGACTTCTGCCCTGCAGAAAGACCTCCCTTCCCCCCCCCGGAAGAGATCACACACACCTGCACAGGACGGGAGCCTACCAGCCTCCCTTTGGTGACCTCTGCTTCAGGAATCCACCACGCTGAGCCTTTGGATGTGCAGGGATTCCCCAATATAACATCACTTGGGGCAAGGCACATCAGGGCTCCAAAGTCACTCAGGATCAGGGCAGGCCCCAAAAATCGGTGCCAGGGGAATCCCAGTACTCCAGGGGGGTAAGTAATAGCTTTGCAGGCTTATAGGAGGTCCAACCAACAGCCAGTGACAGCAGGACCAACTAACACCAGAGGTAACCAGATGGCAAAAGGCAAACGTAGGACCGTTACTAACAGAAATCAAAGTAATATGGCACCATCCGTATCCAACTCTCCAACAGCAAGTCCTGGATACCCCACCACACCCGAAAGACAAGATCTGGATTTAAAATCACTTTTCATGATGCTATTAGAGGATTTCAAGAAGGACACAAATAAATCTAATAAAGAATTACAGGAGATCATGAATCAACAGTTAGACCATCTTGCCAAAAGCAATATACGGATTCAATGCAATCCCCATAAAAATCCCAACTCTATTCTTCATAGAGTTAGAAAGAGCAATTCAAAAATTCATCTGGAATAACAGAAAACCCAGGATAGCTAAAACTATTCTCAAGAGTAAAAGAACTTCTGGGGGAATCAATATCCTGGACCTCAAGCTGTACTACAGAGCAATAGTGTTAAAAACTGCATGGTATTCGTACAGTGACAGGCATGTAGATCAATGGAACCTAACTGAAGACCCAGAAGTGAATCCACACTCCTATGGTCACTTGATCTTTGACAAAGGAGCTAAAACCATGCAGTGGAAAAAAGATAGCCTTTTCAACAAATGGTGCTGGTTCAACTGGAGGTCAACATGCAGAAGAATGCAAATTAACCCATTCTTATCTCCTTACACTAAGCTCAATTCCAAGTGGATCAAGGACCTTTTGATCCACCTGGACTTTAAAACCAGACACACTGAAACTAATAGAAAGGAAACTAGGGAAGAACCTTGAACGTATGGGCACAGGGGAGAATTTCCTGAATAGAACTCCAATAGCTTATGCTCTAAGATCAAGAATTGACACATGGGACCTCATTAAATTACAAAGTTTTTGCAAGGCAAAAGACACTGTCAAAAAGACTAAGAGGCATCCAAATAACTGGGAAATGATCTTCACCAACCCTACATCCAACAGAGGGCTAAAATCCAATATATACAAGGAACTCAAGAAGTTAAACTCCAGAGAGGCAAGTAACCCTATTAAAATATGGAGTACAGAGCTAAACAAAGAGTTCTCACCTGAAGAATATCTAATGGCTGAGAAACACCTAAAGAGATGTTCATCATCCTTAGTCATTAGGGAAATGCAAATCAAAACAACCCTGAGATTCCATCTCACACCAGTCAGAATGGCTAAGATCAAAAACACAGGTGACAGCAGTTGTTGGCGAGGATGTGGAGAAAGAGGAACACTCCTCCACTGCTGGTGGAATTGCAAGCTGGTACAACCACTCTGGAAAGCAGTCTGGCAGTTCCTCAGAAAACTGGGCATGACACTCCCGGAGGATTCAGCTATACCACTCCTGGGCATATACCCAGAGGCTTTCCCTGCATGCAATAAGGACACATGCTCTACTATGTTCATAGCAGCCTTATTTATAATAGCCAGACGCTGGAAAGAACCCAGATGTCCCTCAGTGGAGGAATGGATTCAGAAGATGTGGTATATTTACACAACGGAATACTACTCTTTAATTAAAAACAACGAATTCACGAAATTCCTAGGCAAATGGTCAGAACTTGAAAATATCATCCTTAGTGAGGTAATCCAATCACAAAAGAACACCCATGGTATGCAGTCACTGATAAGGATATATTAACTCAGAATCTCAGAATACCCTAGACACAATTCGCATATCAATAGATTTCCAAAAAGATGGAAGGAGAGTCCCCTGGTCCTGGAAAGACTGGATGTAGGGGAATGCCAGGACAGAGAAGCGAGAGGGTGTTGAATGGGGAAAAAAGGGAGGGAATGGGGCTTATGGGACTTTCAGGGAGGGAGGAAACGGGAAAGGGAAAATGATTTTGAATGTAAATAAAAAAAAACTTAGAAAATAAAATAAAATTAAAAAAAAAGAAAATATGTCATGTAAACAATTTTACACAAGACAAATATTAATATAAATATTGACATGGATTATGTTATTTTCTCTTATCATTTTTTATGTTAAATCCTTATTATGTTGGTAATTTTTACTAATTATTTTTCTAGTAAAGAAATGCCTTTCTTGGGGTGAAGAAAAACAAATAAAGCAAACACCCACTGAACAAGGCCTTCTTTCTACAAAGCAGAGAAGAAGGAGAAGCCTCAGGAAGATCTTGCCAGGCCTCTCCCTGATGCCTGAGGGTTTTAGAGTCTCTGAAATGTTGACCTCTCATGATTTAGTGTTGTTCCTTCTTAGAGGCAAAAAAGTCCTCATATGCTCTTGCTTTAAGCTCTCAAAATTATGTCTTGGGTTAGGAGGCTGAAAAAGAAGCTAAGCCATCTTGGAAATTCTCCATCTCTATTACCTACTCAGGCAAAGCTACCTGTCTGCCTATGAGGGAATCTAACACCTAGTGGTGTGTTTGCCCACTCAGAGGTCACCCTAACTATTATTAGGGGATTTGAGACACTGTCTTGAGGACTCTAGCTTCTCTTATCTGTCAAGGGGTTCGATTTGGGTACAGAAGCAGTAAGAGTCACTCAGAAGATAGCCATTATTTTGAGGGTTAAAAGAAAACAGGGCAAACGTCCAGAACACAAGTCAGCCGCTTGGTAATAGTGTGTATCCTTGCTTGATGTCAGTGAGACCGAGTCTGTATACAAAACGTGATTGAAGTAGTATAGTTATAATTCCAACTGAGAGTTAGTTAAGGAGATTCCTAACCTTTTAACAAAGGCAGCTTGATGATCAAAAGGAGGGCAGGCTCACCAATAAGAAAGCTTAATGTGCCCCCTAGTGGCCTGTACATGTTTGGAGTTCCAGTGAAAATATCTTCCACCTAATCTTTGGTGGGGTCTGAGAAAGGAGGCTAGCTGCAAAATACTGGGGTCAAACGACCCTACATAGAATTTCAATTTAAAAATACACATTACTTGTATTATTCTTGGGTGGAATTTTAATGCCATGTTAAATGTCTGTTTTTATATGGATAGTCAGCCTCATTTTAAAATTGTCTTAAAATCTGTTTATTTGCCTGTTTGTCATTAAGGTTAATAATTAAATAGTTAAATCATGCTGTTACCCCAGCTTCATGGCACATTTCTGCAGTCCAAACCACTTGCTAAACTGAAGAAGGAGGTTTAACTGAATCCAAGAATTCTAGAGCAAACTGGGAAACTCAGACAGCACCACAGGGAAATCAAAACAGATTATTATTTGTGGTCGTGTCTAAGGGGAACTTCTGTGCAATGAGTCTTAGGATGATCAAGGGGGATGTGTAGATGTGATTAAAGAAGTATCTTTATAAAACAAAGATGTATATTTATTAAGCAAATGATACATAGAAACTAACAAAGTAAAACTTAAGTGTGATGTTTTTAAATGTATAGTTTAAAACAAATTAGAAGGCAGGTGAAATGAGAAGACAGAAAAAGTTCCATGGTACTCAAATATTGTGTAGCTGAAGTTACTGTAAATGTATATCATAGTTCATATGTGTGGATAAGCATGAAGTACTAATTCCTATGTAACCCCTTTCCCAGTTATTCCTAGAACTTGCTGCAACTTCTCCATTGTGGTCATAATTGCTCCTGTTAAGTCAAGGAGAAGCAAACTCACCTTTAGGGTGCTTCTAATGCACACACATAATTTGTTTAAACTATAATGGGGATTAGTGTTTGAAACTAATCTCCAACTCATCACTGTATGATTTATTGATTTGGCTTCCCTCACAGAATTAGGAGATTTGGAATATGGAATCAACATTTCTGGATGGCATTAGCTCTAGGAAGTGCATAGATGCCATTTCCTGTAGCCTGGCCACAATCTCAGCATGCTGTCCTCCTTCAGGACTGCTCTGCCTACCTAAGTTGGTGCCTTGACTGTTGATATTGAATGCATCTCTTTAAAACTCTATAGTGACCTCTAAAATGGTCTAGTGTCACTCTACTCTGACAATCCTATTCATATGAACCAAATGTAATCAAGTCACTCCTGGTATCAGAGAGCAAGCAACCTTGCCTCTATTCCTCTCTAACCATTTATCTCCTGGACAGTCTGTGCTTTTTCTAAAATTCTTCTTTCTTTCATTGGTCTTTTCTAGATTCCAAGTCATATAGACTCTAACCCTCCTATCATACAGATCTATGACAGCATATGTACCAGAATCTGTGCATCACTGCTCTAGGCATCTTAGTCGGTGTTATTGTTGGGGATATGATATTGTTGGGCATCAAGAACTGGTGAAGTTTATTCACTAACACTGATTTTGGTCTTGATGTCTCCTCTTAGCAATTACCATGCACCCATCATCCCTCCCCTTGGCTGTGAATTCCCACTGGCCATGATATATTTATGCTTGTGCCTAATCTCTATCCCCCATCTCAAATACTACTGTTATAGTATTCATATCTATTAGAATAGTCCTGAATAAAACTGTACCTTCTCTGTTTAAATAATTGTCATTTAATATTTTCCAATAAAATATAACTACAAAATCTGCATTCCTATACACAGTATTTGAAATACTGGATATGTATCTATTCATTTTGAAAATTCCAGAATCCCATAATGAGTACATAAGAGAATTATATAAACAGAGAATACTAGAAGCAGCTGCTCTGGAATCCAGTCAGTCACCTAAAAGCAGTAGAAATCAACTAGTGAAGAGCACCGCCACCTGCTGCTTGATTTTATTATTGCATACTACTTTTAGTAAGTACTGAATTTAATAAAATGATATTTCAATGCTAAACAGTTCATGCTAAGTTTAATAGCATTACAGTCAAAGTAGCATTGTCAAAAGCATATAAAGAGCATATCTTTATTTTAAAAACATGTTTTAATCTCAAGAAAAGGTAAGTCATTCTCCACATAACAGCTCAAAGAATGAAAAGCCTCATATTTAATTTTTAGTATTCCTTTATAAGAACAAATTGTTCTAGGAAAAAATAAATAAAGCATAATTAAATCAGAATTGATTAAGAAAAAAATTAAGCATAAAATTTCTGATTGTTAAGCTTTCATTGCCTGACTAGTTTTGAGATTTATTGAGTGTATCATTTCTAGTAATTACCACATTGAAAGAATCTTTCAATTCAACAAATATCCAAAAGAAACTAAGTGGGACAAATATTCTTATTTTTAAAATTATCTCACACATTTGAGGAGATCTGTGGTTGGCTTCTACGTGAATCCCCTCTCTGCTGTAGATGCCTGAAGTTGTGAGATACAGTTTTTCATTGTCTTTATATCTGGAAAAGAAAACTGCCTTACATGATTGGACCAGACAACCTCTGAAAGCTTTTCATATTAAAGAATGTCTTGCTAATACAGCATATCCATGTCTTCTCTTTGGGAACTGGAATGCCCCTTCTTCTTTCTCCTTTTCCTGGTCAGAGCCACATACCTAACATGCCAAAAAAAAAATTGTCTCTTTCTGTGGTGGCTGCTGTCCTACTTGTATCCAATCCTCAGGGTAATAAAAAAGGAAGACCTGGGTCCAATTTGTGCATTATGATGTTTCTTTTCATAGCAAAGAAAGGAAAGGAGATGAACTGATCTTTGGGTCAGGATGATAAGGCAAGATCCCACTACCCGTTTTGGTTTGGGGAGTTACAAAACTCTATGAGTTCCAAGGCCCCTGTTTAGTCACCACCTATGAGTCTCCTGAGGTTGTTGACCACTGGTCCACAAAGTAGAAAAGAGCAGAGTAGATGATAACCATGATTTTGGAAGGCCCATGAATACAAATTATAATAATGACATACCAGAACCAGCTTGAGGAAGACAGGTCAACTTCATTCAGGGTGAATCAAGGGTTATACAGTTTTGTGAAAGGGGCTGGAGGATAGGAATTTCCAGGGTAGGCATAGGCCATTGGCTAAAAGCTAAGGTACTGAGATACCTCATTATCATGGGGAGACATTCCAGATATCTCAGGTGCTAGCTGAATGGGTTTTATCAGAAGAAAGGAAGCTGAACTTGTAATCTGACCAAAGCTACATGACTTTCCACAGGTAGACTTGTGTTTGTAAGTATGTGTATTGGGGGTAGGGTGGGTTTGTCTCCAGACAAAGTCAGAGAAGAAGCCCTGATGGTATGCCATTTGTGCTGACCCCAGAAGGCTTTCCAGACACTCATTAAACTTCGACCTTACTTTTCAGGGCAACAGTATACTAAAGCACTAGACAGTGAATTTAGACAATAACAGGGCTGAACTCAGCTGGTTCCATTTTCTTAGGCATCACTGTCCTGTGCTGCATTTAAACCAACATGTCAGGCAGTAGTTGTTTCATATTTTATCTCATTGTTTTAGTTTAATTTTTTGAAATGTAAATTAAAATTTTATTTTTTGAAGGATAATTAGATATGTTCTTTATTTACATTTCAATTGTTGACCCCTTTCCTGTTCTCCCCCCTCCCCGAAAATCCCATAAGCCATCTCCCCTCCCCCTGTTCCCCAATCAACTCTCTCCTACTTCCCTGTCCTGGTATGCCCCTACACTGCAACATCGAGCCTTTCCAGGACCAAGGGCCTCTCCTCCCTTTCATGTCCTACAAGGCCATCCTCTGCTGCCTATGCATCTGGAGCCATGGGTAACTCCATGTGTACTCTTAGTTTAATTTTTAAGGTGGTAATGAGAAACAGTAATCCATACTATTCTCTTGTGGACAGAACAATAAGGGGAGATTCTGATGTTAAAGTCCTGTTCACCAATTGGCTCTTGATTTGTCAGTAACGAAGGCCAGAGCCAATTGCTAGACTAAAGGTCAGGCGGGACATTCATGTCCCAGGTGGAAAAGATGCAAAGAAGGAGAGATGAACTTTCTGCCCCATGCTTTGGTGGAAGAAGAAAACAGGAACCATGTGAAGTCTTGGGGAGAGCTGGAGCCTGTAGGATGTTTGGCAGTGGGTAGAAAGGACTAGTCACTGAAGTTTAGGGCAAATGGAGAGATGGAGATAATAAATTGGTAAAGGCACACTTTTCCAGGTGGGAGGTAGTAAGACCCAACAATTGTGCCTAGAACACAAGTTGTAAAGTAACAAACTGTATGTACATGTCATTTATCCACAGATTCAAGGGTCTTGGGAAGGAGCTCTTAGTGAGGTCAACTCCTGGAGCAAAGGCTGGTAGAACAAAAGGGAAGCCAGGAGGGGCTAGTGCCTTGGCTGATCCCAGGCAAAGGTGGTAGCATTTAAAACTAAACATAACAGATGGGAAGAAGGAGGTGTTGGAAGGGAAACTAAGGTAAGGATCATATATGAGGAGGAGGCATTGACAAGCTATGAAAAAGAAGGGAAATCTGTTGAAGGGTATCTCTAGGATGAGCTGGAGACATGAGATGGAGGATGTTCTGGTGAGTCTATGGGGGTGACTCAAACTGAAACTCCCAGCAGCAAGGAATATAGAGATTAATGTGGTTACCTCATGTAGTCAGGCAGTACTTGCAGTGGAGGGAGGAAGACATCAACCCAGTCCCAAAACTTTCCACCCAAAATTTGTCCTGCCTACAAGATGTGAAGGAATAAAGATTGAGCAGAGGGTGGGCCAACCAATGACTGGCCCAACTTGAGACTCATCTCATTCGAGAGAGCCAACCTATAACACTATTAATTATACTCTACTAGACTTGTATACAAGAGCTTGGCATAACTATCCTCTGAAAGGTTTCATCTAATAACTTGTGTAAACAGATGTAGAGACCCACAGACTAACATTAGCCAAAGCCCAAGGAGTCTTGTGGAAGAATAAGAAAAATGACTTGAGAGGACTGAGACAGTCTGATTCCATTACAGGCTTCAAACTGGCAGTTCAGGAAACTAGGCCTAGATCTCTGTTTCCCAGAGCTGAGCAAGTCTAGACAAGTCAGTTACTGGAAAAAAACTCCAGGCCTCAGGTACTGCCCTGCCAATAGAAGCTGTCCAGCCACATGGCCTGAGGCAAGGACCACGAGTCAGCAAAAGTTCCCAGGCTTCCCTAACAACAGTTTCTAGTTCCCCCACACAGCAATGGTTCTAGAATGCCCCTAGAGATAGAGCAAACCAAGTAAGATAAAGGTCACCTACCACTCCCTAGAATTCCCCTAATGTACTTTAAATTGGCTCTTTGAACTTACCTGGGTGTCTGCATCTAAATGGTAGACTCCAGTATATCAATAGATTTCCAAGAAGATGGAAGGAGAGACCCCTGGTCCTGGAAAGACTGGATGTAGGGGAATGCCAGGACAGAGAAGGGAGGGGGGGTTGAATGGGGAAAAGAGGGAGGGAAGGGGGCTTATGGGACTTTCGGGGAGGGAGGAAACGGGAAAGGAGAAATGATTTTGTATGTAAATAAAAAAAACTTAGAAAATAAAAAAAAATTAAAAAAAAAGAATTCTGCAGAATAAAATGCTTTTAACTTTTTGCATACTATTTGAGTCTGGGGTATGGTTCTTTGGTAAATTGTGGACCCTTGCAAACTGAGTTAGCCTAAGGGATCAAGGAAAACAAAAGATCTAAAGAGTCCTGAACCCGTGTGGACTCACAGAGATTGAACCAGCAACCAAAGAGTATATATGAGTTAAACCTAAGACCCCTGTACATACTGTAAAGCCTAGTCTTTATGTGGGTATACTAACAAGTGGAGCAGGAGCTGAATCTGTTGTCTCCATTTGGATCCATTTCCTCTAGCTAGGCTGCCTTGTCTGGCCTCAGGGGGAGAGGATGTAACTAGTCCTATTCAACTTGATATGCCACAATGGTTAGGGATCCTTAGGGGGACAACCTTCTCAGAGGAGAAGGGAGAAGGAGAATGGCGACTGGAGTGTGAGGATGGGACTGGAAGGAGAAAAGCAAGGGTACAAGGACCAGTCTTGACTTAGAGAGGGGTTCTGAGAAAATGGGTGTCTAGGACCAGTTTTTCCAGTTTTCTCTCCGTTCTGCTTCCACACAGGATATTTCTCTGTCTATATTCTGCTTGCTTTCTATTCTAAGAGATTTCTTTGTCCATGTCCTACTTGTTTGTGTGTCTGTTCATCAAGCAATTCTCTTTTTATCCTAAAACATTCTCTGGATAGCTCATTTCCTGCAGAACACAGGTACAGTCTTTTATTTTCCATATTAATCCAGTCATTTATTCCAGGTTTTCCTTTTGTTTATCTTATGAGTCAGTATCCTGTAACCCC
Source organism: Tokudaia tokunoshimensis (assembly GCA_036184795.1). Classification (NCBI taxonomy): domain Eukaryota; kingdom Metazoa; phylum Chordata; class Mammalia; order Rodentia; family Muridae; genus Tokudaia; species Tokudaia tokunoshimensis. The sequence goes on from BTHU01000002.1 coordinate 13,353,159, forward strand.
CATTATTACACAAACAAACCTTATGCCCAAAGCAGTCATCGATGCTTGTGGAGGCTGAAACTGGGGTCCTGTTCCAGAAGAAGGAACCATGTAACTCTGTCCACAGTAAAGCCATGTTGGGCTGAATCAACAGGTGCCTGCCATCAATTGGAATGTGTCTTATTTTGAGTTTTGTTGCTGTGAAAGACATGAATAAGTAAATAAATTAAGGGAGAAATTCTTGACAGTTCAAAGCATGTAAGTCACTGTAATCTTTAGAGAAGTAACTTCACAATAGCTTGCAGCCACGAAAGCACTAAAATGAGCATATGCATCTTTCAATTTGTGAAATACACAGGAGTTATATACTCAAAGACTGCAAAAAGAATCAAAAGAGAATAAAGTATATAAAATATGATGCCAGATTCCAACCTAGATACACTCAGTACATGTATAAGTACTGATTACAACCATGAATCAAAGACTGAGTTTGGTGGCACATACTTGTAACCCCAGCTGTAAAGAGACTAAGAGATCTATGCCAGCCTGGAATAAACTGTAACATCCCTCCCAGGATTAATTAATTAAATAGAAGAAAACAATAATAGCTTGTTAGATTACAAATTGTATAATCATATAGTGGAAGGAAATTTGTGCAATGTCTTGGAATGTCTACGAGGCATGTCTTTAATCCAAGGACTCTATTGTGTCTCGATAATGGATCCTCTGAGTCATTCAATACCTGCCACCTGGAGTCATTGGTCAGAGCAGCCAATTGGACTGCGGCTTAGGCATGTGGGTGCTCCATCATGGATTTCAGAGGCTAGAGGCCCTCAATGTAATAAAAAATCTGTGAGCTGGTGAAACATTTATTTAGAGACTGGGATAAAAGCAGCAGTGATTATTTTCTTAAATATATTTCACAATTGTCTGTGTGCTATACTATTTTCAATCTATACAAACCATTTTTTTTCTATTTTTCTCCCTAAATTTGTATTTACCTTAAATAAATACTCATCTTAGACAGACTTGGAGACTTGCATAATAGCAGGTTTTGATATTCAGTTTTTTTAAAGAGAAAGGCACAAGATTTAAATATTTTACAGAATTCTTGCAATTAATCATCACTTTACTATTCACTAGTATTACATAAAGGGAAAAGTTGGGGAAAAAAGTCATTTTAATCTTAATTTTTTTTAAGCACAACAAAGCTATACTATAAAAATCCTTAGGAAATATATGTATCATTCTTTCTCAAAACATCAAAATGTATTACACAGGCAATCAAGTAATCAACTGCTATTTTCTTTCTTTCTTAAAATTTATTTATTTATTTATTTACACTTTTGCTATTTTCTTTCATGTAGAAAAAATTAGAAGTTTTGCTCCAAATGGCATATAGAAAAAAATTAACTCTGAAACAGAAATTCTACTATTATAGACTTGTCTAGAGACATAATATATATCCTGGGAGTAATGTACTATAATTCAAATATAGTATACAGAGAGAGAGAGAGAGAGACAACCAGACAGACAGACAGACAGACAGACAGAGAGTCAGCTGCAACCCCATAAAAAAAGAGAAAAGACAGTCTGATGACATTTAATTATCTGCCACTTTCTTCCCTTGATAATACTTAGCAATCAAGAGAAAAATCATTGTTAATATGTACTTAAAATGATGCTATGGCAAACTTAGTGACTTTCACCTTCGAATGTGATAGATGGTTTTGTTATTAAAAATATATTCATAATAAAACTGTTGTTAATAAAATGGTATATGTAGAGGGTAGAGGTACGGCCCCAAACTTAACTGCATTTTCTGCTCTTGCATATGATAAAAGTATATATACCTCACAAGCAGCTAACAGCCATCCTCAATTCCATCTCCAGAAGAAAAAAAAGCTCTTCTTTTGACCTCCTCATGCATCAGGCACACATATGCTGCACATATAATGCATGCAGGCAAGCACTCACATATGTAATATAAAAATAAATAAACACTTAAAATTACATAAAAATTTAAAAATGGGTAAATATGACATCACATAATATACAAGCCTGCCCCATCCTCTAAAAATGGAGACCAGAGTAATAAAAAAGTGCCTGAGTTAGGAAGCAGAAACTCTTGGGTTTGCAGGCTGCTTTTCATTTAGAGGAGAATGAAAAGAAAACTGGGTTGAATATGCCAAAGATAATCATCTTGCTGAGAGAATGGCTGCAGCCCTTGCAGGGACAAAGGCTAGAAGAGAAGCTAACCACAAACTTGGTCTTTTAGGAGTCTGATGTCATTGCTGCCCCTTCATGGTGGGACAATGGCCCAAGTTTGCTGAGGATATACCACTGTGGGAAAATGGAACCAGTTTCACACCGTATCACAGTTGCTACATACATGTCATAGTCTGGCCTGATATTTCTAGCCTTCTTATTCAAAGGATTGAAATAATATCTTCCATGTATTTGCCAAAGGGTACAACAATTTTGTTTCAAAAAGAAAAATAGTATAATTTGGAAATATGTTTCCAGAATGTACAGAAGGTCATATGAGTGGGAATACTCTGGAGTCCTGAGTACTATTGGTTGCTTTGTTTTATGAACTGCTGAGGGGGCCTGAAACACTCTATCACTTGATATATTTTAAGTTCCATGCAATTTGTTGTAGTGAAAAATGAAGTTATAAAATTGTATGAAATTGAATGAGTATGATTTTCTAGTGTATATATACTCTGTCTTAAATATTCCTGTCTTCTTCATCAGCTTTAAGGTAAAAGGATATTCTGGTGAATTTGTAGTCTTTCAACTGTATACACCATGCTTGCTGTTTGGGAGTGTAAACTAAAGGACCCCAATGAAAGGATAAGTTTTACATTTCAAAGATTATTAAATTTATCAATTTTGTAAGAATTAGCAAAATAGCTAATAAAAATTGTTTTGTTATGGAGTTTTTCAAACAAAATTGGGCTTTCTTGTTTCTCACCCCTGCTCCTTCTTCATTGCTTCTCCCTCCCCCTCCACTCCCCACCCCAGGACCCTTTTTTCATAGTTCATGCCCCATGTGCCTATTCCTTCAACCTCCTCTCTCCACACTTCTGTTCTCCACATGGCCTCCTTTTTAGTTCCAAATCTTCTTCCATTGTGTATTTGCATGCAAACAGTAAAAGTGAGGGTCTATACTTGAGAGAACATACCATTTTTTTCTTCCTAAGATATCTTTCCCTTAGTTGAAATAATACTTCAAATTCCATCCAATTTCCTACAACTTTATAACTTCACTTTTCTCTACACCAGAGTATGATTCTCCTGTGTACGTATATATTGTCTTCTCCATCAACTTTTCAGGACAACATTGCTGGCTACAACACCTTTAGTTTATTGTCATTTACTTTGGGAACCAAAATATGTAATTCCTTTTCTATTTTGGGGGTTGCAATTCCTGACTTTGTATGTAAGCTAGCATTTATCCTACAGAATTTAACATGTTCATTTAGTTTGTATGGTTGACACTTTGACTATGGTGAGGTTTGTGATGTTCATCTACGATTTTGTGTAGTTGGTGTTCAAAATATACCTTGTGTTTTAATGTCAATCTATTTCTTTTAGTTTAGAAACTAATTATCAAAAGATTATTAAATTGTCTATTCTTTTAATTCAACAATTTTCTTAGCTTCTTTTACTACATGGATTCTAAGGTTTCTTAAATATTAAATATTTCTTGAAAATATTGGTCATCTTCTTGAATTTGTTTTGTGATACATTTCTGAGTATTTTTCATATAGACTTTGTTCTCCATCCCTCAAATTCATTTTTAGTATGGCACTGCAAAAAGTAAAATTTTCTGACAATTACAATACACTCCTCTCTTTTCTTTGTATGTATGTATGTATGTATGTATATATGCATGCATGTATGTACGTATGTATAAATTTGCCAATATATATCAATGCAAATAAAGAGCAGTATATATACAAATATATATATATGCAAAGATAGATATTATCTAATGACCCGTCCAGCAGGTCTAGTTATTCAGGGTCCCGAAGAGGCACTACCTGAGGGTCATGGGGGGAGAGAAGAACGAGACCAAGCAAGATTCCATTGTCAAGGCCTCGTTTATTGTCACACAGGCAGCACGTTTTAAGCAGTAGGGATGAGGAAGTTGGGAGGGGGAACTATGGGGAAGTGACCAACGGGCCAAGCCCTGAATGAGGAAGTTGGGAGGGAGAGCTAGGGGGAAGTGAGCTATGGGCCAAGCCCTGGGCCGGGTGCCTGGGACATTCTGCGGTTTTTTCCCGCGAAGGTCAGATTTTTATCTTGGTCTTGATGTTCCATCAGGAAGGTCAGGAGTTTCACTTGAGGGGAGAGGCGGCCTGTCTATGTAGCCGGCAGTTGGCCTGTCGGCCCCCAACATGTCCCACTTCTTTGTATAATTGATGGAGAGTCTTTCTTAGGCTACATGATGTGCACCCACAGCCAGCACTTAGAAGAGAGGAGTAGAGCCTCTGTCTTAGGCTACGTGAGGTGCCTCCATGCCCAGAACCTCCAATAGGAGTTTGCTCCCTGGGCAATGGCCTCACGCTACTCCCATCATGGAGTTACTCTACAGCCCTGGGATCATGCTCTACTGACTGAGTTAGCTGGGCTCTCAGGTGTGCATCTGGCATGTGGCATCATGATACTCCCGTCATGGACGTCTCCACAGCTTTTTATACCAAGGGTTTCGGTAGTCTGTGGCCAGGATCGAGAAATCGAGGCCAGCAGAGGGGGTGCCCAAGGGCTCCTCGTAGGCACCTGGGTCATTATCTCTGACCTCTAGACGATGGTAATGCCTTGAAACCGGCTTGTTGGTGAAAGCGGCATCCACCTGTGACTTGACAAATAGAGTTAATTTTTGGAAGGCCCACAGCCCAAAAGAAATGAGCATGAGAAGGCCCACCAAAGGTCCCAAAAGACTAGGTAACAGAGTAGAGAGCCAAGGGGATGTAGAGAACCAGTTTTGATACCATGATTCTTTTTTCTCTCTTTCTTTCTTGCGGTTTTCTAGACTTTCCCTGACCTTTTTTAGGCTATCTTCAACCAATTCTGTCTTGTCTGCATAAAAGCAGCATTCTTCTTTAAGGGCAGTGCATAACCCACCTTGTTGTAAAAAGAGCAAATCTAAAACTCTTCTGTTTTGTAACACTACCTCAGAGAGGGATGTAACAGAATCTTTAAGATTCTTTAGTCCTAACTGTAGCTCTTGTAGGCCTCTATCGACCACCGAGCTGAGCTGCGCATACTGCTGACTGGAAGTGACCAAGGAGGCAATTCTTCCAGCCCCTGTGGCTCCCAAACCAAGGAGTATAGCCAGGGTGACTGCTGTTATAAGTTCTCTCTTTTGTCTGGACAAATGAGTTCCCCTTTCCCAAAAATTAAGGAGCTCATCAGAATCATGAATGGTCAATCGAGGGAGGAGCTTGATAAACACACAATATTCTCTATTCTCTAAAAAGGCAGCTGAAACTATAAAAGTGGTCAATCCCGAGAAACAAGCAAGATAGAGATCATTAGAAACAGCAACAGGAAGCATTAATTACAATAGTTTGATTGCTAACCTCAATCAGAACCTTGGGGAGCAGCATATCAGGTCCCAGAAGGCAAATACCTAGGCCAGAAATTTGGCCAAGGGTGAGTCCTTGCTTCTCTGGAGGACTCCGCCGCAGAAGCGAGGTATCATTAGTGGGTAATAATTCTCCAAAGCTTGCAATCCCTTCGTAAAAGGGCGGGGAGGGTGAATAACAGACCCAACATTCCTCTAAAATAGCTTCATGTATGGCTTGTATCGAAGCATTAACTAATGATAGCACAAGCTCAGTAGATGAGGGAGGACCCATAGATAGAGTAGGCTGAAACAAAGGATTGGGTGTTCGGGTATCTGGGATAGTGGGTGTTGCAGGGACCTGGTTTCCAGATACTCACATGCTTGGGCAATGGAGCAGTCGTGATGATCTCCAGGGCAGACATAAAGTTCCCAGGGAAGGAATCTTAAGTGTTTTCGCCTGCCTTCAGTGGAGCACCCGGAGGACCAGTTAGAATCCAAAAGCTCGGGCGCGCTTTTTTGAGGGACAAAGGTATCAGGGGTACCCCAATCTGCACTAGCTCCCCGAGCGAGCTGATGAGCAACCACCTCATTGGGGCTACACATCATCGTCCCCATTTGAGAGAGAATGTCTCTCCCCCAAAGATTGACAGGGAGGCCCTCAACAATAAAAGGCAGCACAGTGCCCGAATTCCCCTCTGAATCTTTCCATTGTCAACAACTTTGAACATTGTAAGGTATTTTTAGACTGGCCAATGCCCTGTAAATGAGTCATCGAGGGCTGGAGAGGCCAGGCAGAAGGCCGGGAGCTCAAACTAAGAACTGTGGTGTCAGCTCCTGTATCTATAATGCTGTCAGACTTTCGCCCGTCCAACGTAATGCACAAGGAGGGGCGCTCCTTAGAGAGTTGCTGTACCCAGTAGACATCAGAGGAACCAGGTTGGCTATCTCCTCTGAGCCCTCCCATGTGAGCACCAGAGGAATCAAGCAGGAGAGGGAGCGCCTGGGCTACTCTCTGACCAGGGAGAATGGTGACCGGGCCCTTTTCTGCCTTAAAACTTTTATCTCTCTAGTACAGTCTGCATCCACAAGCGACGGGTGGACACTGAGACCCTGCATGGTAGCTGAGACATGCCCTATAATGAGAAAAAATGTGCCAGATGGCGGGGGTCCAAAAATTCCTGCGGAGAGAACCTAAACACCATCTTGAGGGTTCAAAATTGTGTGGGAGGAGGCACACAGGTTCAGTCCTGCGCTCCCTGCTGTTGCCCTAGATAAGCTGGTGCTGCAGGAGCTTGGTGCTGTACTTGGGGTTGTGTGGTCATCTGTGGGTAGGGTCCTCAGTGTGGGGCCCCTTGGCCTTTTTCCTGGACCGCAGGGAGGGCATGCCCATTAGCATCAGTTCTAGACCGACATTCTTTAGCCCAATGGCGGCCTTTCCTACAGCGAGGACAAACTCCCGGCACAGTAAGCTTAGGGGCCCCTTGGCCAATGGTGGGATTAAATGGCTGGCTGGGGTTGAGAGTGCTACATTCTCTAGCAAAGTGACCAGGCTGCCCACATCTAAAGCATGTTTTGCCTCTAGGGCGGCCAGAATCTCCAGTTTTTTGGAACACAGCCCCGATAGCTAAACTGATAGACTTGGACACTTGATGTGAGGAGTCAACATCATTGCAAAATTTAATCATTCCGTGAGGTCAAGATCTTTGGTCTTACCTTGTAACGGGGCTCTGCATGCTGAGTTAGCATTTTTCAAGAGCAAGCTGCTTAACGAGGAGCCCCTCACTTTCACTTTGACATAGGACTCTTTCCGCTGCTTCCTGTAACCTCCCCACAAATTGAGCGTAGGGTTCCTGGGCCCCCTGGACTATTTTAGTTAAGGGGGTGGTGAGGGCTCCTGTAGCAGGAACCTCTCTCCAGGCAGATAAGGCGGCCTGTGCTGTTTGAGCGAGTACGCCCGCACCACCTTAGTCCATTCACTAGGAGTCAGATATCCGGACCCCGCGAGTCCTTCTAAAACGGACAAGGTAAAGGGTGCAGTTAAACCATAATTTTTAACAGCTGAGTGTAATTCTTTGATGTGTTTAAGTTTGAGTTTCTTGTATACGGGACGCGAGGTCTCGTATTTGGGTCACCAGCTTTTAAGAGCTTATTAATATCTTTACCAACCTTATTCCACGTAAGTGGGTGTATATCAGGGCCGCTTAAACCAGCCAATGACATTTTTCATCAACAAAACAAAAGAACTTAATTAAATCTTTTTTCTTAACTCTTATTCCTCTCTCCCTGAGCAAACGCTTGATTTCTCCTATAAAACAAGCTTCCCTAGACAATTGTTTCCCCATGACAATCGGACGAAAATTATTTGGCCAAACTCACCTCCCTTTCCAGCGACGCACGAGTGATGCGGCATGAAAGGTCCTCGATTCCTTTTCCTGGGGTTCCTCTGTCGTCCAGTAGTTGGCCGTGCTTCGGGTCCCTGTTCAGGCGCCATTTGACCCGTCCAGCAGGTCTAGTTATTCAGGGTCCTGAAGAGGCACTACCTGAGGGTCATGGGGGGGAGAGAAGAACGAGACCAAGCAAGATTCCATTGTCAAGGCCTCGTTTATTGTCACACAGGCAACACGTTTTAAGCAGTAGGGATGAGGAAGTTGGGAGGGGGAACTATGGGGAAGTGACCAACGGGCCAGGCCCTGAATGAGGAAGTTGGGAGGGAGAGCTAGGGGGAAGTGAGCTATGGGCCAAACCCTGGGCCGGGTGCCTGGGACATTCTGCGGTTTTTCCCGCGAAGGTCAGATTTTTATCTTGGTCTTGATGTTCCATCAGGAAGGTCAGGAGTTTCACTCGAGGGGAGAGGCGGCCTGTCTATGTAGCCGGCAGTTGGCCTGTCGGCCCCCAACATTCTAAGATATATGTATATATGTTTAAAATACATGTATGTATCTTAAATAAATATCTAAGATCTATCAGCATTCATCTTCTATCATAAATCTATTTATAATCATCATATCTATCAGCATCTATTAATATATACCTATCTTGTCTCTATAATCAAGAATCTATCATCATCTATATATCATCTATCAAAATCTGTCTATCTATATACCTATAATATATAACTACCTATTTATGAAAATATTGTTTTTGTAAGTGGTTTCTAACAATATATTCTCTCAATCTGCAGTAAAATTCTACTTTCTAAAACTGAAAAGAATGAGTTCTGGTTTGTTTCTTTACTTCATTTTAATGTTATTAATAAATGAACATGATCCCCATCTTCATCAAACCTCTGGATCCTGAACCATACAGGTAAGTTTCCCTTCCACCATTCATCATCTCTACTTGCTGAGTCCCCTGGAGCAGACCAAGCTGCCCTGAGCTACCTACGTTTCTCAACCAGGTAGACCTCCATTCTCCTGCTACTTCTCTGCCCACCTTCATTGAACATGTGGATCCTTAGCCATACAAACCTACAGATCTGGAACCATACAGCCCAATCATACCCATCATTGCCATGTCACACCAGGCAATTGAGGTTAATCCCCCTTCCCAATACCTATAACAAAAGTATCATCTAGGAACCAAAGTCATCCAGATGACTAAAGAACATCAAAAGAACACAATCTACAAAAGCCAGGGCAAAATGACCACTTTGGAGCACAGCTAACTACCACAAGAAACACTGGATATTCTAACATAACCAAAGCACAAGAAAATGGCCTTAAACCCAGTCTTATAAAGATGATAGCAGCTTTTAGAAAGGAAATGAACACATCCCTTAAAGAAATACAGGGAAATGCAATCAAACATGTAGAGGTCTTGAAATAGGAAACAAATAAATCCCTTAAAGATATACAGGAAAGTACAATTAAACAGGTAAAGGAAATAATTTAAACTGTACAAGACCCGGAAATGTGAATAGAAACAATAAAACAAAAACAAACAAACAAAAAACAAAAGCAAAAAAAAAAAAACCAAAAACAAAAAACGTGAACTGCAGGAATCTTGGAGATAGAAAATCTGGGGAAGAGAACAGGAACAACAGATGCAAGCATCACCAGCAGATGAAAAGAGAGAATCTCAGGTAAAGAAGATACAATAGACAAAATTGATACAGCAGCCAAAGGAAATGTCAAATCTAAAAAATTCCTGACACAAAACATCCAGGGCATTTTGTTTTGTGCCTGAGAAGACCTAACTTAAGAATAATAGGAACAGAAGAAGGTTAAGAGTCCCAGTTGCAAGGACCAGAAAATATTTTCTTCAAAACTGTAGAAGAAATCTTTCTCAACCTAAAAAAAAGCGATACCTATAAACATACAAGAAGCTTATAGAACACCAATTAGACTGGACCAGAAAATCCTCCTGCAACATAATAATCAAAACACAAAATCCATAGAATAAAAAAAGAATATTAAAAGCAGCAAGGGAAAAAACAAGAGTTTAGAATGACTGTCCTCTGAGAGACTCTACCCAGCAGCTGTCTCAGAGAGATACAGACAATCACAAACAGTAGATGGAGCTTGAGGACTCTGATGAAAGAACAGGAGGAAAGATTTTGGTCTCTAAGGTGATCGAAACTTCAAAGGAAGACCAACAGCTTCAACTAACCTGAACCTATGGTGAAGGGACTGAGGTAGCAGAATAAACTCTGTTTTCAAGATTCTATTCTAAGTTAACTTGCCCTTAAAGAAACAGGGCCCCCACCCTTGAGGTCTGAGATTCTCCTGCCAATTGCAAAATAGACACAGCAGCTGTAGCTAGCTGATAACAACAGAATGGGCTAAGAAAACATAAATCGTTCTCAGATCAAGATGCTATTTTTTGCTGCATGCTCCCTCTTTGTGGTTTAATATTCCTTACCCTCTCATGCAATGCCAAGGCTTGGAAACACCCACTTGCCATTTTTTTTTATAAACTGGCTTCCCCTAGACTGTGGTGCCTCTCTTCTATCCTGTTGCATAAGAAAGGTTTGTGACCCAAGCTTGAGCTTGAATAAAGATTTGCATGTGCTTGCATTGGTGTTGTGGTTCCTGGTGGTCTCTTTGATGTTTTTGTGATCTGGGCACAACATTGGACACTCAGAGACTGAACTTCCAACTAAAGAGCTTACTCAGGCTGGACCTATGCTTCTCAGCACATATGTAGCAGATGAGCAGCTTGGTCTTAATGTCGGTACTGAACAACTGGAATAGGAGGCTATCCCAAAAGCTGTTGCCTATATGTGGGATGTGTTCTTCTAGCTAGGCTGCATTGTCTGGCCTCAATGGGAAAGGATGTGCCTAGCCTCACAGAGACTTGATGCACCAGGGTGCCAGGAGATACCTAGGGAGGCCCCACCTACTCAGAGGAGAAGGGGAGTGGGAATGAAGGGAAGGATTGTTGAATGGGTAACTGAAATGGGGGAGTAAACAGTGCGTAAAGTGAATAAGTGAATAAGAGAGAGAGAGTGAGAGAGAGAGAGAGAGACAGAGAGAGAGAGAGAGAGAGAGAGAGACAGACAGACAGACAGAGAGAGAGAGAGAGGGAGAGAGAGAGACAGACAGACAGACAGAGAGAGACAGAGAGGGAGAGAGAGAGAAACAAAAAAAATCAAAGGAAGGAAGGAAGGAAGGGAAAAGGACTGGTTGAAACCAGTTTGTTTCAACTGGTTTAAATCAGGTTGAAACTTTGTATTCATATCCTCCAATGGCCTGCTTCCTCAAGCTAGACTCCATCTCCAAAAGGTCCTCCATGATCCCCACCCTGTCATAGCACCACAAACTAGAAACTAATTGATGGCACATGTGGCTTTGGGAGACTTTTTCAAATCCACTCCATGAAACACCTAAGACTGTCTCCATGAGGCACAGGGTACTTAAACGTATATTTTTTCCAAATAGGAAGACGTATTTTGGTTGCCTTTAGAGTGGGCTTAAGGTTCGTATCACCACATAATTCACCTGTTGAAATCTTTCCTCTTATGGTATTTGTTTCATATGGGTCTCTGTGTGGGGCTGTGTTTCTTAGATCATGCAGACAGAGCTATCATGTTATGGTGTTAGTGCCCTGACAAGGAAAAGAGATCACAGTTGTCTTTCTTTCAAACATGTAGACATGGTTTTCAGACTGTTCTCTCCTGAGAAGTTGATCAACCCAGCACTGATTTCATAATTCTGGTCTTCAGAAATGCCAGGTGTGAATGTCTGATAATTCAAACACCCAGTCTGTGGCATTCTGTTATAGCTGCTAATACTGGAAAACAAACTGTATTATAGAGTTCTAGCTTGTTTCTACTGTGTCTGGAAAAAAATACTTTGGATATAGGAGGGTATTTTTAAGCATATTAAGAACTTTATCTTGGCTAAGAGTATATATTCTATCTTTGTAGGAGGAAGGGTGGTGGCCACCTCTATGCAAATGCTGTGGACCATGTAACTGCAAAGGCATCTCCTTCAGGAGAACCTAGTTGAGGACTTCCTGAGAGACCAAGGATGTCTGCCTCAGACGATGCCAGCCAATCAGAAACTGCTGTTTAGAAGAGATGCTTTTGGAACCAATCACAGAATATTAAAGGAGCTTGCAGAACTGTTCAGATGAGCTTGCTGTGGCATTTCTCACCTGCTTCTAGAGTCTGTATCCCTGATTCTGCACCACCTCGCCTCCAACCCCCAAGGACAGGTAGGGTCTGGCAGTGAGTAGTCCAAGACACAGGTATCACATCTTACCATGTATTTTGTGGATACCAAAACATCTATGAACATGATAACAATGTTGATCCAAAGTCATATTTGAATCATTTATAGGGCCGGGCGGTGGTGGCACACGCCTTTAATCCTAGCTCTTGGGAGGCAGAGGCAGGCGGATTTCTGAGTTTGAGGCCAGCCTGGTCTACAGAGTGAGTTCCAGGACAACCAGGACTATGCAGAGAAAACCCTGTCTTGAAAAAAACAACAACAAAAAAAATCATTTATAGAAAGCAAACACTTTGAAAGTGCAGTCTTTCATTTTTTGTTAAATTGTTGTTGTGACACAATTTCAAACCAAGAAATGTCTACTAAAAAATTGCAAGAAAACTCTAAAGAACATATGTTTATCAGTTGTTATTATTTTCCCACTAGCTATTTCTTTCTTACTATGTTTTACTCCAATTCCCTGTATTTGCCTCTCTCCATAGAAGTGAATTTCAGATACTAGGAAGTCAATAATCGGACAATATTCCTAATATTTCTGCACTATGCTTGTAGTCTGCTTTACCTCTCTGTCTCTTCTCTTTTGGTGAGTTTTTCCTCCTGCACTCCTCTGCTGTAAACATTACTTCCACATATTTCTTCTTGTTCCAGTCCCTGTAAACCACCATCTTTTCTATGTTTACTATTTTAGATTCTACATGTTAGAGAGAAAGACAGTATCAAACTTTGTGTCACTATAAATAATTTCATCAAGGTATACCCAATTCATGATGGACTGACTGTATGGCAGAAAATTTTTCAATTGTATAGTTGAATAATATTCCATTGTATGTGCACAGTACAATTTTTATTTAACTTTCTCAATCACTGATAGACATTTGTTTCATCTCAGTTATTATGGGTACTTCCATAATGAATAGGATGCTGAGTTAGAGTATGCATAATTAAGGTATTGAAAAAAAATTAAGGCATGACTAACATACAAGGGTCTATATTGAAGGCATACAACCCCCCATTTAGTTTTGTCGTAAGCACACACCAATGACCCATCACCATCATAAAGCCACAAGTGTTTTCAAGGGAATTGAAACATCAATTCAAATAACTGACAGTCTGTCAGTAAAGGAGTAATCAGACATAGCAAAATCTTACCAGGTGCCTCTGACTTACGTGAGAACAAGTGAGATCAGTCTACAGTTTGCATGTAATATATAGTTTAGGCATTTTCTTTCTTTTTCTTTTTCTTTTTTTATTGAATATAATCTTAATTTACATTTTAAATGCTAAAACCTTTCCCGGTTTCCACCCTCCCCGAAAACACCCAACCCCTCTTCTCACCCCCTGCCTCCAAGTATATGCCCCTCCACCTGAACCACACCTACCTCTCTCCGCATTTCCCTTTGTTGGGGCATCTATTGAGCCATCACAGGACTAAGGACCACTCCTCCCAAAGATGCCCGACAAGGCATTCCTCTGCCACATTTTTGGCTTGAACCATGTGTACCCCTTGGTTGATGGTTTAGACCCTGGGAGTCCTGGGGCATTTGGGTGGCTGACATCGTTTTTCTTCCCATGGGGCTGTAAACCCCTTCAGCTCCTCTGGACCACCCTCCAACTCCTATGATGGGGACCCCATGCCCAGTACAATGGTTGGCTGCTATCATCTTCCTCTTTATGTGTAAGACTCTGACAGGCCCAGTCCAGAGACAACCATGACATGATCCTTTTGGTATGCACTTCTTGTCATTCATAATAGTGTTGAGGTTTGGTGACTGTTTATAGGATGAATTCCCAGGGAGGGCAATCCCTACGTAGCCTTTCCCTCAGTCTCTGCTCCACACTTTGTCTCCTTTATTGCTCCTGTGGGTATTTTGTTCCCTTTCTCAGAGGAACCAAGGCACCCCCACTTTAGGCATTTTCAGGCCAAAGTCTTTAAGATTTCTTAACTTCTCTCACTCCATGTGGCGAAATCACATTGAAAGAAAAGATTTTGACCGATTTTGTCTTATTGAGAAAGGCTTTTTATATAAAATGGTCTATAAGTACATATTCAGTAAATATTAACTGGAAAAAAACTTCAATAAGCATTCTCACATAAACTGTAATAGTATACAACATCAAAGTTATATTATCCAAATTTGAATTTATTTTAGCAACTTATTAAATTGATCCAATGTTCAACATTATAATATTTACTATATGATTTAGATATTACTTTATGGATATCTTAACATTATTAAAAGGATATTATTAGAATTTTTTAACCTTTAGAAAATCTCATGGAAATAGACTGATGGGACTATAACCCAATCTTGAGCTTAATAGAGATTCTTTATGTCTATATTTCCAATTACTTTTATGCTAATGTGATAATTAGCTTCATTCACAGAACTTACAGTAATTAAATTCTATTGTTGGAAGAAGATAACAGTGAATATCCCATGAGTCAGATAGAAGTCAAGATAAATCAAATTCATGGTTAAAGGTTTGTTCACATGAAAAGGGAATCCTGGGAGCTTCATATAGCAATAGTGAGTTTGGGAATTATAGTGGAGTCCCTGTAAAGGGAAATATATAATATATCCTTTGGGTTTTAAACAGTTCCACTGTTCCAGATAAAAGATTTTTTATTTGTTAGTTTCTTGTTTCTGATTTTTAAAATTTGCTTCTATGCTTGCATATCAAAAGAAAGAATCCTATAAGGGTTATTGTTTTTGCTAGTATTAGAGTCTGTATCTGTAAGGGTCTGGCAGGGCCCCTCCAAAAGACAACCATAACAGGCTCCTTTCCGTACGCACTTCTTGTCATCCATAATTGTTTGGTGACTGTTTATAGGATGAATCCCCAGGTAGGACAATCTCTGGGTGGCCTTTCCTTCAGTCTCTGTTCCACACTTTGTCTCCATAGTTGGTCCTGTGATTATTTTATTCCCTTTCTCAGAGGAACCAAATCACCCCCACTTTGGTACCTTCTTCTTGAGCTTCCTGTGGTCTGCGAATTGTAACATGTTTATTTTGAGCTCTTGCGCTAATATCCACTTTAAGAGATATTATATGCAGAGAGTGCATACCATGTGGGTTCATTTGTAATTGGGTTACTTCACTCAGGATGACACTATCTAGTTCCATTTATTTGTCTAAGAATTTCATGAATTCATTGTTTTTAATAGCTGAATAATATGCCATTGTGGATCACTTGGGACACGGCCTGTTGGGGCTTCCGTCTGTGCCCGAGGGCGGGTTGGCGCTGTGGTCGTCTGGGTGCCAGATCGGCGGGCCATCGTGACCACAGGGTGAGCGGCGCCACGGAGACTGCCCTCCGCCATCGTTGCTCCAGTGACCAGGTAGTTGGGACCGCCAGGCTCAGAGACAGACAGGCATAATATCGCTTCGGTTTCAGGCAGCTTGTGTGTAACCTGCTCCCAGGTGCTGGGCTGATCTGCAGTAACCAGCGCGCCAGTTCCGCGGCGGGACCTTCTGCCTGGTGGAGGGACCCCGCGCAGGGAGGGAGCCTGCCAGCTTCCCTTCCGCGACCTCTGTTCCCGCGGACTGCGCTGGAGAGACCGGTACCCAGGCTCTCCCCCCGATATAACATCACTTGGGACACGGCCTGTTGGGGCTTCCGTCTGTGCCCGAGGGCGGGTTGGCGCTGTGGTCGTCTGGGTGCCAGATCGGCGGGCCATCGTGACCACAGGGTGAGCGGCGCCACGGAGACTGCCCTCCGCCATCTTTGCTCCAGTGACCAGGTAGTTGGGACCGCCAGGCTCAGAGACAGACAGGCATAATATCGCTTCGGGTTCAGGCAGCTTGTGTGTAACCTGCTCCCAGGTGCTGGGCTGATCTGCAGTGACCAGCGCGCCAGATCTGCTGTGGGACTTCTGCCTGGCAGAGGGACGCCCCCTCCCCCCCCCCAGGAGAGATCACACACCCCTGCACAGGGCAGGAGCCTGCCAGCCTCCCTTTGGCGACCTCTGCTCCAGGAATCCACTAGGCTGAGCCTTTAGATGTGCAAGGCCTCCCCAATATAAGATCACTTGGGGCAAAGCACATTAGGGCTCCAAAGTCACTCAGGAGCAGGCAGGCCCCAGAAATCGGTGCCAGGGGAATCCTGGTAATCCAGGGGGGGCAGAAATAGCTTTGCAGGCTCACAGGAGGTCCAACCAACAGCCAGTGGCAGCAGGACCAACTAACACCAGAGGTATCCAGATGGCAAAAGGCAAACGTAGGAATGTTACTAACAGTAATCAAAGTAATGTGGGACCATCCGAACCCAACTCTCCAACAGCAGCAAGTCCTGGATACCCCACCACACCCGAAAGACAAGATCTGGATTTAAAATCACTTCTCATGATGCTATTAGAGGATCACAAGAAGGACACAAATAAATCTCATAAAGAGTTACAGGAGACCATGAATCAACGGTTAGAAGCCCTTACAAAGGAAACACAAAAATCGCTTAGAGAAATGCGGGAGAACATGGATCAAAAGATGGAGGCGCACAAGGAGACAACACAAAAATCGCTTAACGAGATGAATCAACGGGTAGATGCACTCACAAAGGAATCACAAAATTTGCATAAAGAAATACAGAAGAATATGGGTCAACAGACGGATGCCCATAAGGAGGCAACACAAAAATTGCTTAAAGAAATGAATCAACGGTTAGATGCCCTTACAAAGGAAACACGAGAACTGCTTAAAGAAATGCAGGAGACGATGGATCAACAGATGGAATCCCATGAGGAGGAAACACAAAAATCGCTCAGAGAAATGCAGGAGAACGTGGGTCATCAGGAAGAAATCCTGAAAGAGGTAATGCAAAAATACCTTAAAGAAATACAGGAAAATACAAACAAACAAGTGAAGGATCTCAGCAAATCCATCCAGGAACTAAAAAAGGAAGTAGAAACAACTAAGAAATCACAAAGGGAGACAACTTTGGAGATAGAAAACCTTGGGAAGAAATCAGGAGTCATAGATGCAAACATCAACAATAGAATACAAGAGATGGAAGAAAGAATCTCAGGTGCTGAAGATTCCATAGAAAGCATCGACTCAACAGTCAAAGAAAATGCAAAATGCAAAAAACGCGTAACCCAAAACATCCAGGAAATCCAGGACACAATGAGAAGACCAAACCTAAGGATTATTGGTATAGATGAGAGTGAAGATTTGCAACTTAAAGGGCCAGTAAACATCTTCAACAAAATTATGGAGGAAAACTTCCCTAACTTAAAGAGAGAGATGCCGATGAACATACAAGAAGCCTACAGAACTCCAAACAGACTGGACCAGAACAGAAATACCTCCCGTCACATAATAATCAAAACACCGAATGTTCTAAACAAAGAAAGAATACTAAATGCAGTAAGAGAAAAGGGCCAAGTAACATACAAAGGAAGACCTATCCGAATCACATCAGACTTCTCACCAGAGACTATGAAAGCCAGAAGATCCTGGGCAGATCTCATGCAGACACTAAGACAGCACAAATGCCAGCCTAGACTACTATACCCAGCAAAACTCTCAATCACCATAGATGGAGAGACCAAGATATTCCATGATAAAACCAAATTTTCACAATATCTTTCCACAAATCCAGCCCTGCAACGGATAATAGGTGGAAACCTCCAATACAGGGAGAGAAACAACACCCTGGAAAAAATGAGATAATAACCTTCTTGAATCAAACCCAAAAGTAGATAACCACTCAAACATAAAGATAGCGTCAAGAATGGCAGATGGCAATAATCACTATGCCTTAATCTCTCTTAATATCAATGGTCTCAATTCCCCAATTAAAAGACATAGACTAGCAGACTGGATACGTAAACAGGACCCAGCATTTTGCTGCATGCAGGAAACGCACCTCAGTGTCAAAGACAAACACTACCTCAGAGTAAAAGGCTGGAAAACAATTTTACAAGCAAATGGCCCCAAGAAACGAGGTGGAGTAGCCATCCTAATATCGGATAAAATTGATTTTCAACCCAAAGTCATCAAAAAAGACACAGAAGGACACTACATACTGATCAAGGGAAAAATCCACCATCAAGAACTCTCAATCCTGAATATCTATGCTCCAAATGCAAGGGCACCCTCATTCGTAAAAGAAACTTTACTAAAACTCAAAGCACACATCGCACCGCACACAATAATAGTGGGTGACTTCAACACCCCGCTCTCTGAAATGGATCGTTCAGGAAAGCAGAAACTAAACAGGGACACAGTGAATCTAATTGAAGCCTTGGACCAAATGGAACTAACTGATATATATAGAACATTTCATCCTAGAGCTAAAGAATACACCTTCTTCTCAGCTCCTCATGGTACCTTCTCCAAAATTGACCATATAATTGGTCACAAATCAGACCTCAACAGATACAAGAAGATAGAAATAATCCCATGCCTCCTATCAGATCACTATGGAATAAGGGTGGTCTTCAATGGCAACAAAAACAAAAGAAAACCCACGTACACATGGAGGCTGAACAATGCTCTACTCAATGATAACTTGGTCAAGGTGGAAATAAAGAAAGAAATCAAAGACTTTTTGAAAGTTAATGAAAATGAAGGCACAACATACCCTAACTTATGGGACACAATGAAAGCAGTGCTAAGAGGAAAATTCATAGCCCTGAGTGCCGCCAAAAAGAAACGGGAGACAGCATACACTAACAGCTTAATGGCACACCTGAAAGCCCTGGAACAAAAAGAAGCAAATACACCAAAGAGGAGTAGAAGGCAGGAAATCATCAAACTCAGGGCTGAAATCAATCAAGTAGAAACAAATAAAACCATACAAAGAATCAACAAAACGAGGAGTTGGTTCTTTGAGAAAATCAACAAGATAGATAAGCCCTTAGCCAGACTAACCAGAGGGCACAGAGATAGTATCCAAATTAATAAAATCAGAAACGAAAAGGGAGAGATAACAACAGAAACTGAGGAAATTCAAAAAATCATCAGATCCTACTACAAAAACCTGTATTCAACACAACTAGAAAATCTTGAGGAAATGGACAATTTCCTTGACAGATACCAAGTACCAAAATTAAATCAGGATCAAATAGACCATCTAAACCGTCCTATAACCCCTGAAGAAATAGAAGTTGTCATTGGAAGTCTTCCAACCAAAAAAAGCACAGGTCCAGATGGTTTTAGTGCAGAATTCTATCAGACCTTCAAAGAAGACCTAACACCAATACTCTTCAAACTGTTCCACAAAATAGAAACAGAAGGAACACTACCCAACTCGTTCTATGAAGCCACAATTACACTAATACCAAAAGCACACAAAGATCCGACAAAGAAAGAGAATCTCAGGCCAATCTCTCTTATGAATATCGATGCAAAAATACTCAATAAAATTCTTGCCAACCGAATCCAAGAACACATCAAAACGATCATTCACCACGATCAAGTAGGCTTCATCCCAGGGATGCAGGGATGGTTCAATATAAGGAAATCCATCAATGTAATCCACTACATAAACAATCTCAAAGAAAAAAACCACATGGTCATCTCATTAGATGCTGAGAAAGCATTTGACAAAATTCAGCATCCTTTCATGCTAAAGGTCTTGGAAAGATCAGGAATTCAAGGCCCATATCTAAACATAGTAAAAGCAATTTACAGCAAACCAGTAGCCAGCATCAATCTAAACGGAGAGAAACTTGAAGCAATCCCACTAAAATCAGGGACTAGACAAGGCTGCCCTCTCTCTCCATATCTTTTCAATATAGTACTTGAAGTTCTAGCTAGAGCAATTAGACAAGAAAAAGAGGTCAAAGGGATACAAATTGGAAAGGAAGAAGTCAAACTATCACTATTTGCAGACGATATGATAGTATACATAAGCGACCCAAAGAACTCCACCAGAGAACTCCTACAGCTGATAAACGACTTCAGCAAAGTGGCCGGATATAAAATCAACTCAAGCAAGTCAGAAGCCTTCCTATACTCAAAGGATAAGCAGGCTGAGAAAGAAGTAAGAGAAATAATACCCTTTACGATAGCCACAAACCATATTAAGTATCTTGGCGTGACGCTAACCAAACAAGTGAAAGATCTGTATGACAAGAACTTCAAGTCTCTGAAGAAAGAAATTGAAGAAGACCTCGGAAGATGGAAAAATCTGCCATGCTCATGGATTGGCAGGATTAATATAGTAAAAATGAGCATCTTACCAAAAGTAATACACAGATTCAATGCAATCCCCATCAAAATCCCAACTCATTTCTTCATAGAGTTAGAAAGAGCAATTCAAAAATTCATCTGGAATAACAGAAAACCCAGAATAGCTAAAACTATTCTCAAGAGTAAAAGAACCTCTGGGGGAATCAGTATCCCGGACCTCAAGCTGTACTACAGAGCAATAGTGTTAAAAACTGCATGGTATTGGTACAGTAACAGACATGTAGATCAATGGAACAGAATTGAAGACCCAGAAATGAATCCACACTCCTATGGTCACTTGATCTTTGACAAAGGAGCTAAAACCATCCAGTGGAAAAAAGATAGCCTTTTCAACAAATGGTGCTGGCTCAGCTGGAGGTCAACATGCAGAAGAATGCAAATTGACCCAGCCTTATCTCCTTGCACTAAGCTCAATTCTAAGTGGATCAAAGATCTCCACATAAAACCATACACACTGAAACTAATAGAAGGGAAACTAGGGAAGAACCTTGAACATATGGGCACAGGGGAGAATTTCCTGAACAGAACTCCAATAGCTTATACTCTAAGATCAAGAATAGACAAATGGGACCTCATTAAATTACAAAGTTTTTGCAAGGCAAAAGACACCGTCAAAAAGACAAAGCGGCAACCAACTAACTGGGAAATGATCTTTACCAACCTTACATCCGACAGAGGGCTAATATCCAAGATATACAAAGAACTCAAGAAGTTAAACTCCAGAGAGGCAAGTAACCCTATTAAAAAATGGGGTACAGAACTCCACAAAGAGTTCTCACCTGAAGAATATCTAATGGCTGAGAAGCACCTAAAGAGATGTTCATCATCCTTAGTCATTAGGGAAATGCAAATCAAAACAACCCTGAGATTCCATCTCACACCAGTCAGGATGGCTAAGATCAAAAACACAGGAGACAGCAGTTGTTGGCGAGGATGTGGAGAAAGAGGAACA
This sequence comes from Tokudaia tokunoshimensis, assembly GCA_036184795.1. Taxonomy (NCBI): domain Eukaryota; kingdom Metazoa; phylum Chordata; class Mammalia; order Rodentia; family Muridae; genus Tokudaia; species Tokudaia tokunoshimensis. The sequence goes on from BTHU01000002.1 coordinate 13,374,534, forward strand.
CTCCTCCACTGCTGGTGGAATTGCAGGCTGGTACAACCACTCTGGAAAGCAGTCTGGCGGCTCCTCAGAAAACTGGGCATGACACTTCCGGAGGATCCGGCTATACCACTCCTGGGCATATACCCAGAGACTTTACCTGCATGCAATAAGGACACATGCTCCACTATATTCATAGCAGCCTTATTTATAATAGCCAGAAGCTGGAAAGAACCCAGATGTCCCTCAACGGAGGAATGGATTCAGAAGATGTGGTATATTTACACAATGGAATACTACTCTGCAATTAAAAACAATGAATTCACGAAATTCCTAGGCAAATGGTCAGAACTTGAAAATATCATCCTTAGTGAGGTAACCCAATCACAAAAGATCACACATGGTATGAAGTCACTGATAAGGGGATATTGACCCAGAATCTCAGAATACCCTAGACACAATCAGCATATCAATAGATTTCTAAAAAGATGGAAGGAGAGACCCCTGGTCCTGGAAAGACTGGATGTAGGGGAACGCCAGGACAGAGTAATGAGAGGGGGTTGAACGGAGAAAAGAGGGAGGGAAGGGTGCTTATGAGACCTTCGGGGAGGGAGGAAACGGGAAAGGGGAAGTGATTTGGAATGTAAATTAAAAAAATAAAATAAAATTAAATTAAAAAAAAAAATATGCCATTGTGTATATATACCAAAATTTCTGTATCCATTCCTCTCTTGAAGGACATCTGGGTTCTGTCCAGCTTCTTGTTATTACAAATAAGGCTGCTATAAACATAGTGGAACATATGTCCTTATTACATGTTGGAGCATCTTCTGGGTATATACCCAGGAGAGGTATAATTGGAACCTCAGATAATATTATGTCAAATTTTCTGAGGAACCAAAACACTGATTTCCAGAGCGGTTTTACTAGCTGAAATCCCACCAGCAATGTAGAAGTGTTTCTCTTTCTCCACACCCTCTCCAGCATCTGCTGTCTCCTGAGTTTTTCATCTTAGCCATTCTGACTGGTGTGAAGTGAAGCCTCAGGGGTGTTTTGATTTTCATTTCCCTAATAACTAAGGATGCTGAACATTTCTTTAGGTGCTTCAGAGCCATTCAAGTTTTCTCAGTTGAATATTCCCTGTTTAGCTCAGTACACCATTTTTAATAGGGTTATTTGACACTCTGGAGTCATAACTTCTCGAGTTCTTTGTATATATTGGATATTAGCCCTTTATTGGATATAGAATTGGTAAAGATCTTTTCCCAATCTGTTGGTTGCTGTTTTGTACTATTGACAGTGTCCTTTGCCTTACAGAAGCTTTGCAGTTTTAAGAGGTCTGATTTGTCAATTCTTGTTCTTAGAGCATAAGCCATTGGTATTCTATTCAGTAAATTTTCCTCTGTGCCCATATATTGAAGGTTCTTCCCCAGTTTCTCACCTATAAGTTTCAGTGTATCTGGTTTTATGTGAAAGTCCTTGATCCACTTGGACTTGAGCTTTGTACAAGGAGATAAGAATGGGTCAATTTGCATTTTTCTGCAAGCTGACCTCCAGTTTATCCAGCACAATTTGTTAAAAATGCTGTCTTTTTTCCGCTGGATATTTGTAGCTCCTTTGTCAAATATCAAGTGATCATAGGTGTGTGGGTTCATATCTGGGTCTTCAATTCTATTCCATTGATCTTCCTGCCTGTCTCTGTACCAATACCATAAAGTTTTTATCACTATTGCTTTGTAGTAGAGCTTTAGGTCAGGGATGGTGATTCCCCCAGTAGATCTTTGGTTTTGGAGAATAGTTTTCACTACCCTAGGATTTTTGTTATTCCAAATGAATTTGCAGATTGCTCTTTCTAGCTCTATGAAGAATTGATTTGGAATTTTGTTGGGGATGGCATTGAATCTGTAGATTGCTTTTGGCAAGATGGCCATTTTTACTATATTAATCCTTCCAATCCATGAGCATGAGATATCCTTCCATCTTCTGAGATCTTCTACAGTTTCTTTCTTCAGAGGCTTGAAGTTCTTGTGATACAGATCTTTCACTTGCTTGGTTAGAGTCACACCAAGGTATATAATATTATTTGTAACTATTGTGAAGGGTGTCATTTCCCTAATTTCTTTCTCAGCTTGTTTATCCTTTGAGTAGAGGAAGGCTACTAATGTACTTGAATTAGTTTTATATCCAGCCACTTTGCTGAAGTTGTTTATCAGCTTTAGGAGTTCTCTGATGGAGTTTTTTGGGTCACTTAAGTATGCGATCATATCATCTACAAATAGTAATACTTTGACTTCTCCTCTTCCAATTTGTATACTTTTGACATCCTTTTGTTGTCTAATTGCTTTGGCTAGGACTTAGAGTACTATATTGGGCAGATAGATAGGGAGAGACTGGGCAGCCTTTACTGGTCCCTGATTTTAGTGGGATTTCTTCAAGTTTCTCCCCAATTAGTTTGATGTTGGCTACCGGTTTTGCTTTCACTGTGTTTAGGTATGGGCCTTCAATTCCCGATCTCTCCAAGACTTTTATCATGCAGGGATGCTGGATTTTGTCAAAAGCCTTTTCAGCATCTAATGAAATGACCATGTGGCTTTTTTTCCTTTGAGTTTGTTAATGTAGTGAATTACATTGATAGATTTCCATATATTGAACCATCCCTGCATCCCTGGGTTGAAAACTACTTGATCGTGATGAATTATTGTTTGATGCATTCTTGGATTCGGTTGGCCAAAATTTTGTTGAGAATTTTTGCATCAATATTCTTAAGGGAAATTGGTCTGAATTTCTCTTTCCTTGTTTGGTCTTTGTTTGGTTTAGGTATAAGCGTTATTGTGGCTTCATAGAATGAATTGGGTAGTAGTCCTTGAGTTTCTATTTTGTGGAATAGTTTGAAGAGTATCTGTATTAGCTCTTCTTTGAAGATCTGATAGAATTCCCCACTAAACTTATCTATCTGGTCCTGGGCTTTTTTTTTTTTGTTGGGAGACTATTAACAACTACTTCTATTTCCTCAGAACTTATGGAACTATTTAGATGGTTTATCTGATACTATTTTAACATTGGCACCTGGTATTTATCTAGAAAATTGTTTATTTCATTCAGATTTTCCAATTTTGTTGAGTATAAGCTCTTGTAGTAGGATCTGATGATTTTTTGAATTTCCACAGTTTCTGTTATGTCTCCCTTTTCATTTCTGATTTTATTAATTTGGGTAGTGTCTTTGTGCCCTCTGGTTAGTCTGGCTAAGGGTTTATTTATCTTGTTGATTTTCTCAAAGAACCAGCTCCTGGTTTTGTTGATTCTTTGCATGGTTCATTTTGTATCTATTTGGTTGATTTCAGTCCTGAGTTTAATTATTTCCTGTTGTCTACTCCTCTTGGGTGCATTTGCTTCTTTTTGTTCTAGAGCGTTCAGGTGTGTTGTCAAGCTGCCAGTGTAAACTCTCTCCAATTTCTTTTTGGAGGCACTTAGAGCTATGAGTTTTCCTCTTAGCACTGCTTTCATTGTGTCCCATAAGTTTCGGTATGATGTGTCCTCATTTTCATTAAATTCTAGAAGGTCTTTAATTTCTTTCTTTATTACTTCCTTGACCAAGCTGTCATTGAGTAGAGCATTGTTCAACGTCCATGTGTATGTGTGTTTTCTGTTGTTTTTGTTTGAACTCAAGACCAGCCTTAGGCCATGGTGATCTGATAGGGTGCATGGAATTACTTCAATATTCCTGTATCTGTTGAGGTCTCTTTTGTGACCAATTATATGGTCAGTTTTGGAGAAAGTACTATGAAGTGCTGAGAAGAAGGTATATTCTTTTGCTTGAGGATGGAATGTTCTATAAATATCCATTAGATCCTTTTTATCCACAACTTCAGTTAGTTTCACTGTGTCTCTGCTTAGTTTCTGTTTCCATGATTTGTTCATTGTTGAGAGTGGGGTTTTGAAGTATCCCACTATAATTGTGCGGGGTGCAATGTGTGCTTTGAGCTTTAGTAAAGTTTCTTTTATGAATGTGGGTGCCCCTGCATTTGGAGTATAGATGTCCAGAATTGAGAGTTCATCTTGGTAGATTTTTCCTTTGATAAGTATGAAGTTCCCACCTTATCTTTTTTGACAAGTTTTGGTTGAAAGTCGATTTTATCCAATATAAGTATGGCCACTCCAGCTTGTTTCTTGGGACCATTTGCTTGGAAATTTTTTTTCCAAACTTTGACTCTGAGGTAATGTGTGTCTTTGTCACTGAGGTGGGTTTCTTGTATGCAGCACAAAGTTGGGTCCTGTTTACATATCCTGTCTGTTAGTCTATGTCTTTTTATTGGGGAACTGAGACCATTGATGTTAAGAGATATTAACGAAAGGTGATTGTTGCTTCCTGCTATTTTCATTGTTAAAGGTGGAGTTCTGTTTTTGTGGCTATCTTCTTTTGGGTTTGTTGAAAGAAGATTAGTTTATTGCTTTTTCTAGGGTGTAGTTTCCCAACTTGTGTTGGTATTTTCCACCCATTATCCTTTGAAGCACTGAGTTTGTGGAAAGATATTGTGTAAGTTTGGTTCTGTCGTGGTATATCTTGCTTTCTCCATCTATGGTAGTTGCGAATTATGCTGGGTATAGTAGCCTGGGCTGACATTTATGTTCTTAGGGTCTGTATGACATCTGTTCAGGATCTTCTAGCCTTTATAGTTTCTGGTGAGTAGTCTAGTGTAATTCTGATAGGTCTGCCTTTATATGTTACTTGACCTTTTTCCCTTACTGCTTTTAATATTCTTTCTTTGCTTAGTGCATTTGGTGTTTTGATTATTAGGTGTTGGGAGGAGTTTCTGTTCTGGTTCAATCTGTTTGGAGTTCTGTAGGCTTCTTGTATGTTCATGGGCATCTCTTTCTTCAGGTTAGGGAATTTTTCTTTTATAATTTTGTTGAAGATATTTACTGGCCATTTAAGTTGTAAATCCTTGCTCTCTTTTATACCTGTGATCCTTAGGTTTGGTCTTCTCATTGTGTCCTGAATTTCCTGGATGTTTTGGGTTACAAATTTTTTGCATTTTGCATTTTCTTTGACTGTTGAATCAATGCTTTCTAAGGTATCTTCAGCATCTGAGATTCTTTCTTCTATCTCTTGTATTCTGTAGTTGATACTTGCATCTCTGACCCCTGAATTATTTCCAAGGTTTTCTATCTCCAGAGATGTCTCACTTTGTGATTTCTTTATTGTTTCTACTTCCATTTTCAGATCCTGGATAGTTTTGTTCAGTTCCTTCACTTGTTTGTTTGTGTTTTCCTGAAATTCTTTAAGGGATTTTTGTGTTTCCTCTTTAGGGGTTTCTACCTGTTGACCCATGTTCTCCTGTGTTTCTTTAAGGGATTTTTGTGTTTCCTCTTTAAGGGCTTCTACCTGCTGACCCATGTTGTCCTGTATTTCTTTAAGGGATTTTTGTGATTCCTCTTTAAGGGCTTCTACCTTTTGACCCATGTTCTCTTGTATTTCTTTAAGGGAGTTATTTATCCTTCTTCCTCTATTAGCATCATGAGATGTGATTTTAAATCCAGCTTTTGCGTTTCTGGTGTTTTAGGGTATCTAGGATTTGCTCTTTTGGGAGAACTGGGTTCTGGTGGTGCCATGTTGCCTTAGTTTCTGTTGGTAATGATCTTATGTTTGCCTTTTACCATCTAGTTTTCTTTCTAGTGTTAGCTCATCTTGCAGTCTCTGATTTTGGCTTATCTGTCTTGTAAGCCTATGTATATATATATATATATATATATATATATATATATATATATATATATATGTATATGTATATGTATATGTATATGTATATCTCCACAGCAGAAAGGGCAAATGCCCTGAGTGGCTGGTTCTCTAGAAAGTATCAGGAGATGGATGGAATCTTCACTGCAGCATAGCTGGCAAGGTTCTGCCACAGATGAAAGGGCAGGCGGCAGTGGGAGGGACAGTTTATTGTTTTTGAAATAATAGAAACAACTATACAAAACATCAGTTTGAAATTTTCAACTTTCTTACGTTGACAAATTTTCACCTACAAAATAATCAACTTTAGAGGTATCAAACAAATAATATATATCTACTCACAAATTGAGAAAATGAAGACATATAGGCAAGTCATTTTAATTATCTTATTTTAATTATGATCTAAACATATTTAAAATTTCCCTCAATCTTTTCATTTTATAGATATTAAATTGTGTTGTATGTGATATAACCCCATATACTATGTTCCATAAAATATTGGGGATTCTCGCTGCCTTTAGATAGCTTGGAAACATTCTGCAGACAGGTGTTATGCCTCATGCTTAGGTTGTTGCATTATTTATAAATAATAATGTCCAAAGTTGTTGGCATTATTTATCAGTGACACTTTCATAATTCACTTTGTAAGCACTGAAAAACTCTACTGAATAGTCACCCAGATTCTTTACCAACTGGATTTTCAGAAATATTATTTCATTAAAACATGGAATATTGATTATATTTTTTGGCATAATTTTTAATAAAATGAACTAAAATAGTCTTATGTTTACTGAAATCATAGAACATTTACAGTTTGGGTTATAGTTTTTACACATCAAAATGGGAAAACGGGACATGTGTCTGTTTCTTGTGTTCTTTTAATTTATAGCGGTAATGATAAATAATTTATGTCATCCAAATTAGAAGAGGGTTTTGTTGAGGGGTACTCATCAAAGAAGACTGTTTAGACATATGTTTAAACTAGTAGAAAAATCTTTATCAGTCAGTTGGTGACTACACTAATGTGTTTAGGATCTCAGTGTTGCCCTGAGTCTTTTAAAGTGAACTTTTAAGTACAAAACTCATGTTCAGGGTTGACATACTTAAATTAACAAGAACAGTTTGACATAGTGGAAATACTGAAGCTAAAATGCAAGGTTAGTACATTTGAGGCTTTCCCAGAGCTATAAGGTCTTTGATAGATAAGACCTTTGTTTTAGTTTTGGCAGATGGTACTGTCTGAGTTTTACAGACTGAATGATACTTCCATCACGGAATCAGTTGTGCTAAGGGCCCTGTTGCTGTTTCCTGTGGTGTTTCACTGATGCTATTGTATGTAGTAGTCATGATTACACTATTATGATTACAGAGAATGTATTCTAATTTGCTTCATATGTAGAGTTCTCTCGTGTTGTGGGTTCAGTCTGGTTCTGTAAGCAAGCATTGCTTAAGTTTGTGCTTCTTGCACACAGAGCTAGTCCATGACCAGCCCCTGAGACAGGAACTATAAAAGGAATCATAGCTGCAACTGGTTAAAGTGAGTATTAAAAATTATGCTTTTACAAAATGGAATAATATGTTTATTAATACTTATTCAAAAGTATTTCATAATTTTTAGTAAGTTTTTACTACTGGCTGGGAAAATTAAGATCCAATTAGAAATGTCAGTTTTATGAGCTTTACTCTTGATGTACAGCTATTTTTTTAATTTTAGTTATATCTCTGCATAGATACTTTTTATATCCTAGCTTCTCTTACAGCAGAGTAAAGACTAACATCAATATTGCTCTGGCATTGGGCACTAATGTTGGAATGAAGTAGATTACATTGTAATCTGATGACAAAAATATTTAATCGTCTTACATTTCTTACAAAAAACAAAGTAAAGAAAACAAAGCAAATAAACAAAAAAGTGGTTGTGGGATTTCTAAAGAAAACAAACCATAGGACTTCATTTAGAGGGAATATCCTACATCCCAGGAATGAGCTATATAAAACCTCTCAAGAATAAAGTGGTAAGTAGCGTTTTAGAGTCAGAAGTTTATGCATTTGCATGTCTATTGGTATTGTCCTTGTTCAGCTCATGTTTCTGTAGTCACGTTGGTGAAACATTATGGGTGTAGCTACCGACATTCCTAAAAGACTCAGTCTCACAGCACACTCCCTGATTCTCTGGCTCTTATATCTTTCAGTTACCTCTTCTTCAATGATCACAGAGCCTTAGGTGCAACCTTAGGTATATTATAGATGTATCTATTAGGACTGGCATAACTATGCATATCAATTAGTTATGGTGTTCTGTAATGGTATCTGTTGAAAAGAGAGGTTTCCTTGATTTGGGGTGAGGACTATACTTATCTGGAGATATAATGACAAATATTTAGACTGCAGTAAGGGATCACCCTTTGTAAAAGCAGCGTAGAGGGAGCCCAAGAGGCCTTAACGCTATATAACTACATACTCTAAGGAATGCTAAGAGCAGTACAAATATTCTCTCTGTTTTATATATCACAACAATTAATGATAAAATAGGAAATTAATATCAAAAAAGAGAAAAGGGTCTATATAAGAGGTTTTGTGTGAAAGAAAGGGAAGGAAAAAGTTATGTAATTATAATCTCAAAAATAGTATATGCTATTACATATACCAGTAGGCATGCAAATGCGTAAAGTGCTGACTGTAATATCCTACTTATTAGTTTATTCTTGAGAGCTTTTATATTTCTGATATATAGTTTATACATGAAACATCACCCATTGCCACTAGGTGGCAAACATGAGCTGAAAATCTCATAATCAGCAATGTCCTTGATTAAATTTTTCTGTCTCAAATATCTCAAAATAGCTTGAATAATAATTAATCATACACATATCTATAGATTGAAAATGAATATTTTAAATTGACAAATAAACATTTAATACCGTGACCCGATCCTGTCTACAATAGTGTTTTGTGTATATTCAGCGCCTTCCCAGCATGGTGCTCAATAAACACACAGTAATATAAATAAAGGAGTAAAAGATATACTCTTTCTCCTATGGAGCAAATAGATTTTTTTCTCTAGCTTACTTTTCTTCATAATTGTGTCATTGTTTTAAATATTAACGGAATTTAAATAGTTTCTTCAAGATGGTAGATTAGACTACAACTATTCTTAAATTTAATAAAATCGTTTAGTAAAAATGTAAATTATTTCTATAATGACTTAAATAAGGAGGGTTCATTTTATTTATAAAAAAAAAGATAATTTTCCACCCTATCTTCTAATTTGTGGGCATTTTATATGATTTTTCTTATCTGATTTCTCTAAATTGTATTTCTAGCACTACCCTCAGTAGAAGTTGGAAGGGACATCTTTGTTTTGCTCCAAATCTTAGCTGAAATGCTTTTGAATTTGAACCTTCAAATGCTAGGCTACGTACACTCTATTTACTATGTTGAGGTCAATTCCTTCTACATTTAGTTTGTAAAGAGCAGTTTTGGTTTTTTTTTTTTCTCTAAAATAGATTACCATCTTTTTCTGCATCTCTTCAGATGAACCTCCAGTTTCTATCCCTTGTTTTGTTAGTGTGGTTCATTCTGCTAATTCATTTGCATATTAAACATTACTTGCATTACGATACATTCCATTTGTTTTTAATGTAAAGACTTTTTGTTCTGTTGTTTATGTCTCTCTCTCTCTCTCTCTCTGTGTGTGTGTGTGTGTGTGTGTGTGTGTGACATGTATATGTACAGATGTCCAGATTCAAGAGCCTGAAGAGGGCATTTGGTGTATACTATGGTCAATTTCCTTCTATTCCTTTGAGGTAAGGTCTCTCCCTCACTCTGGGGCTCAAATTTTCTAGGCTAAGCAGGAAATCAATAAGCCCAAGCTGTATTCCTGTATCTCTCTCCCTTAAAATTGGGGAAGCATATATACAGGGATACCAGGTTTGTTATATGGGTGCTGGAATTTAAACTTCAGTCCTTGTAAATACACATTCAGTAGTCTTAATCATTGAAATGGCATTGTGCCAAATTAGGATTCTTGCATAGCACTTTCCATGGATTAGTCTGTGGTTTTCCTATCTTACAGTGTATCTGGGCAGCTTCAGAGTCAGTGCAATGTCATCTTCAGAACTCTGAGAAGTATTGTTTCCTCATCAATCTTTTAGGAAGAGTTTGAAATGTTTTGGTATTAATTCTCTAAATGTTTGGAAGATTGCAGTAGTAAGCCATTTTATCTTTGGCTGTTCTTTGATTTTTTTTTTCTTCTGATCTAATCTTCTACTTGCTGCTGTACAGCATATGTTTTCTCTTTAAGATTACAAATTTTTTTATGTTTCTTGGAACTTACGCATTCCTTCTAAGTTGCATAATTTGTGTCAATTGCTCATAAAGTCTTATGATTTTTTTTTATTTTTATCTGTTATAATGTCTTCCCAATCATTTTTGAGTTTATATCAACTTTCTCTCCAATTTTCTTTATCAGACAAAAGATTTTTCAATTTTGTTTATTCTTCAGAATAATAATTTTAATATTGTATACTAATTTTAAATGATATGGTCATTAATAACACATCTGAAAGCAATGCTGCACAAAACTGTTGTTAAAGGCAAATCAGTTTAATAAAATTGAGGTATGGAAAATTTACACACACACACAAAATTATATTTCTCTATAAAAACAACTATTGAATAAAGAAATAAAGATACATGGGCACTAATAACAATAATAGGAAGAATGAATTTAGCATCTTTTCTTCATTTAACATCTCTTCTTTTGATCTGATTACTGGTAACATTTCTATATCTCAGTATAGAATTTTAGCACTGATACAGTAAAGAATGGACTCTACTTCTATATTGAGGCATGTTCTTGCATCAGCCCCTGTGGTAAGCCAGTCAGTCTTATCCAGGACCATGTTAAGGTACTATTCTATAAGAGGGTAGGAAGGCAAGTTTATTTTTGAGAGAATGTACTTTTTCTTCCTAGAATTTCTGTCCCTCCTGCTCAGTGCTCCTGAGAGCCACTCTGAAGGTCAACTGTATTTAAGTGTGTTTTTTGTCTTGTCTCACAAAAGTATACCTATTCATTATTTTCACTTCTGTCTTCTTTCAGATGGTAGCCTAAGACTGACTATGCCTTCCCTGGTCTTTGAACTTTCTTGCTATTTCTCTAAATCTCCATGCACTATTAAATGACTTTTGGGCTGCTATGTGACTAATTCTATGCTGACTTAAACAACATATTGTTTTTCCTTTCTCTTATCTACTCTCCTCCAGGTAGCTGCTAATATTTAAAGTTTATCTGTCCTAAGGTTTTTCTTTTGAACATGAATAAAATTGACTTTGAGTTTCTGAGTCCATCTTTAAATTCTTTTACAGTTTTTTAGGTGTATATTTTTTAATTTTAAGTATGTGGGTATTTTATCTGGGATGCATCATTTCACACGGAAATTTGCTACCTAACCAGCAGAAGTATCTCTACAACCAAATCTCTCAATCTGAAGTTTAAGGCAGATGCTCCAATAAGAAGTCATGTTCTCATACCCAGGACCCAGGACTCAGGTAACTTGCAAAAATTATTAACTAGAAGTGCACAAGGGTCATATGAAAATCAGTTCACTGAGTCTGTGTTATCACCCTGACCTCAAAAATCATATCCCATAAACAGTTTTTTAATATGTATTTTATGTATATGAGTGTTCTATCTGCATGTATATCTACATGCCAGAAGAGAGCCTCAGACATTATTTAAATGGTTGTGAGCCACCATGGCAGAGGTGCTAGGATTGAACACAGGACATTTGGAAGAGCACAGTGCTCTTAATCTCTGAGCCATCTTTTCAAAAGAAAAAAAAAAGAAAAAAAAAACATTATAAGGAATGGCTCAGCTCACTGTGGGCAGTGCAATCCCAGAACAGGTCATACTGTGGTTTTCTTACACATAGGAAAACAGGTTGAGCAAGTCACAAAGAACAAGACAGTAAGTAGCACTCCTATTTGATTTCTGCCTCCAGGTTCATCATTAAGTTGCTGCCCTGGCTTTCCTGGACTTTAAGCTAAATAAGCCTTTTCATCTGCCCCGGGGAGTGGAGGGGGTGGTGGTGGTGGGGAACTTAGATCCTGGACATCAGGTAAAATAAAGTTAACCCAGAATCTCAGAATACCCTAGACACATTTCGCATAACAATAGATTTCCAAGAAGATGGAAGGAGAGACCCCTGGTCCTGGAAAGACTGGATATAGGGGAATACCAGGACAGAGAAGCAAAAGGGGGTTGAATGGGGAAAAGAGGGAGGGAAGGGGGCTTATGGGACTTTCGGGGAGGGAGGAAATGGAAAATCATTTGGAATGTAAATAAAAAAAAACCTTAGGAAAAAAAAAAAGAATCTCAGGCCAAGTCCAGTTTAGTCAAAGTCCAACGTGATGACAAGTTTCTCAATTCTTGCTCCATTTGCTGACCAGTATTAGTTCTCAGACACATAATCCCATATAACATGTGGTGGGCACAGTTCTTACAGTTTTAGTGTTTTATCCTGTAAAAGAAAAAAAAAGGTCAAATGCATGGCTTTAAATCTGTTCCCTCTATAGTAAAGACAGTGTGTTAAAAACATCACTATTTGGGAATCGAGAAGTATGACCTTGATTAGTGGTATCCAATATACTTAGAGGGCAGTGTTGGTTCCCATCATAAGACTTTCCATTGCAAAAATCAGAATAAGAAGAAACAACCTCAAACTCTTCCCAGAAGTAAACTCTTCCTGCATTTGGGAAGACTACAGCAGCAGTGCTAGAGAGATCAGCTCTGTCTCAAGTGCATATTATGAGAATGAGGATTTGAGAGTGTTCTTTATATGCAACTGAGAAAAGAATCAAAAATAGACCATGATAAATGCCTGTGGTCTTGTTTGGATTAAACGGGTCCTCATACTTCTGTTATAGTAAGTCCAAAGGAACCATGACTGTTGGGACATGGCATCACACTGATACATTGATACCTCAGTGTCACACTGATCACACAGGCGTGCAAGGCAAGGAAGTTATAGGGCTTGCTAAGATGCACGCATAAATGTTTGGGAAGAATAAAATCCACACACTTCAAAGAATAATTATCTCCACTTGGCTGATTTGTTTGTTTGTTTTGTTCCCACGCATCTTGGTGTATTGTGATGTTACCTTAAAATAGTCAAAAAAATTATTTCTTTTGGTATTCCCTATTCACTAAGAAGAACAAGAAAACCCAACATTTTTACATAGTAAACTGATCTACTTTCTAGATGCATGTATAGGTCTAAATTGCAAATCCAAACTATCTTCAGGAGAGAGTCCTACAACATTAAAAAACAAAACAAAACAAAAAAAACCGAAAACAAAACAAAAATGCTATTTCTGAAGTGCTAATAATAAAGTGTCTGAAAATGGAATTTACTAAATGCCTGTGTGGCCACATCATGTTAGTTCTAAGAAACCAATTGAGGCAAAAAATAGGCAAAGCCTACGCCAATACAGGGTAAAATAAAAGTATCAATATATCAAGATCAGCCATGCTAGTGTCCGAGGAGCCAAGTTAGCTATGTGTTTTGATGATCCTAGTCTTTACACCATGCACTAGTAGTCTATGTTCAGTCACATGAGGTGACCCAGGTCTGAGAAGAAAGAAAAGCCTACATCTGATTATCGACTGATCTTGGTATCCGGATGACAGCAGAAAATTGACTGCTGTTGGCACTGCTAGTTAGAGAGCTGCAACTACTATTTGCTATTTCTTTCCTACTATTTATTTTACATTATTTTTCATCCAGAATAGAAGCCCCATTGCACCCTTTTGAAAATTCTATTTCCAGGCAACCATTCTATCACTGTCTTCAATACGTATCCCCAAAGCACCAAACAGTAACAGATGAATGTATGCTAAAGAATTATAATTTCACACAATTTCACATCTACTGTAAGAGGAAACTTCCTTGATAACAGACTAAGAAAGGTACTGATCTTATACTGTGAGTATACCAGAATGTCATTAGGAGTCATTTTATTGCTATGATTCTTTAGCAGAAGAGTGGTATTTTGTTCTATCCTAGGCCCATGACCTATGCAGTCAAAAGTTCATGGCAATCTGAGCAATGTCTAGCATGGGTTCCTGTTTGTGGAGCACGTGTGTGTGTGTGTGTGTGTGTGTGTGTGTGTGTGTGTGTGTGTGTGTCAGTGTCTGGTGTCTGTGTGTGTTTGTGTGTGTTTCTTGTGTTTTTCATGTATTCTGTTTTGTCAATTTTTGATTGTTTAATTGTCTATTAGTTGATCATATATATGAATGGGAGAGAGAGAATAAAGCTGTCTGTTTGGGAGGTGGAATCTGTAAAGAGTTGGGTGTGGGGAAACCACTGTTTCACTTTTTTTTCACTTTTTTATTTTTAAATAAAAAAGATTTAAAAATTCACTTTCAGAGAATCTCACTTAAGATGTACCTATTTACACAAAACCCAGGTAAGTGAAATTAGCTGTCTTTCTTTGGATTGCAACTGATAAGATACTACTCATTATCAGAGTAGTTTTGAGGTTTGTTAGTACAAAAGGTTAAATAAGGCTCATAAAAGGTTCTAAAATAGAGGTGGGAAAGAAGCTTAGTGATCTTGCAGAAAATCTGGATTTTCTTTCCAGCACCCAAATAAGATGGCTCACAACAGCCTGTAACTCCATTTCCAGGGGAGGTAACAGTCTCCTCTGTCCCTTGAAGGCACTTGAACACACATGGTACACATTCACCCTCCATACACATAATTAAACACAATTTAATCAGAAAATGTCATTGTTTAGAATATATGAACTAATCATACATGTTCAACCTTGTTTTTCAAAACTAAAAACAAGTATCTTGGTAACCTAATGAAGAATTTAGTCTTCTTGTGTATGCTTTATGTTTTGAATTAATCTATATAATGGCCTACAAAATTAAATACATTAAAACTAGTTATTGAGATATCATCATAATTTGAGCATAGTTTAGATCAGTGTATTTTCAACTGGTGATAAATACTAACACTTCACAGTAGATTCTTAACTCTTCACGAACATATCTTTATGGCATATAAACCTTAGCCCAAGTGCAGCTGTAGAAATGATGCACATCAAAGCATGTGGCAGGTTATAGAAAAGTACCAGGCCATGTTGGAAAATGTGATGGTCTTTTATTGTTAAAAAGCTGTGTTTTCAAAGACCTTTTCAAATAAAGCAACTGACATGGAGATATAGTAACCTTTCTTCTGGTTAAAGTCAAAATGTCTACAGCTGAAATAATTTTCTTTTCATCCCCTTTTCTGGCTGCGTTTCTGTCACTGATGAAAGAAAGAAATACTGAATTAAAATTGTAGCAAAAATTTGAATATCAAGTTAAGTATCTTGACATCTTGAAAACTTCTTGACATATCCTGTCTGGCTGTTAAAGAGATATTGCAGTTCTGTCACTGAAGAAGAAAATATGAGATTGAAATTTAAGAAAAATTTGAATATTAAGTTATGTATTTAAATATAATTCTTAATAAACATGATATCAATGGAAATATTATATAGTGTTAAGATTAATTATTACTGCTTCTATTTCCACATGTTTCCAAACTTATTGATCTTATTGAAAACAATAATGCACCCCATGATACCAGCTTCTCCAATAATTACCCAAATGATGTCAAGTATATGTTCATCGCCTTATGAATAACACATAGGAGAAGAATGAAGATGAGATTTAGATTAAATTTAATTGCCTTACAAATTTATAATAAGCATTTATTAGTTTCTTATTATTATTGCATTCTGCCAATGAAATGCCTTCACTCTCTCTTAGGAAACTTCATGAGTCACCTTCTGTTGTTGAGGAACTCTTCTCCCCATTGTTAATAACATCTGCTCACTCAATTTTTCTAGGTTCTAAAGAGCAGTCTCATTGAGAGATTAACAAGGAGAATTGTACGATGCACTATTCTGAAAAATTCTGTTTTGTTCTAAGAGACAAGAATTTTTTCTAGGGCTTACAATCAGAGTTAATAATACACCTTAAAGTCACTTAAGTCTACTGTGTACTAAAACTCTTTGCTTGGCATGTCTTTAAAAACATAACAACCAACCTTACTTTGGACATACATGTGTAATCAACTTTTACAACCTACACTAATGTATAGCTCAAATCTTACTTATATAATCTTCCCTAGCCCTGAACCAGCATAATGCATGTGAGCCATTTGCTAAAAGCAACAAATGCATAAATTTAAAGCAACTTCCCAAAATCTACCATAAAATTTGAAAAATTTATTTACTGCTGTTGGTTAATAAACAATGATATTTGTTATATGTGTTAATTGAGATCATTTGGAGTGAGTGATTTAATCCCTTGTAAGACTCTGTTAAAGATTTCCATAAAGTATTTCATTCCTTACTCCATATGATGCTTTCTATGAGGTTTAATAAATGCAGAGTGAAGCCCTTTGTTAGGGACAGATAATAACATCAGTCATAGATAGCCAGAGAGAGAGAGAGAGAACTCTTACAAGTGACAGACACACATAGGGAAATGGCCTCACAAGCTCACAAGACAGCATTCAGGCAGCCATGGATTCAGAATTGAGAAGCAGACAGGGAGCATGAAGTAGGGACTCAAATATGGACTCACTTTGCTGAAATGACTCCAAGGGAAAGCTCTTTTATTTCTTTCCATAATGTGACACAGATAAATTGTTGGGGACTTAGAGTTAATTACAAATGTGCTATAACCCATGCAGGAAGGAAATCTTCAAGATGATGCACACTCTATATATGGTGGGTACACACAAATGCAAACCAAATGGTACTATAAATATTTTCAAGTAGTCTAACTCAAAGTCAATCATTAAACCAAAATAAAATTATTGAATATGGTTTGCAGGAAATTTGAGGGTGGAAATGCAGGTTCTGTAGCCAGACTACTCGTAAATCCTGTTTCCATATCTGCCATCTATGACTCTTGTACAAGATACTTGACTATTCACTGTATCTATTTTCAGAGTAAAACAGTGCTTAGCTCCTAGGTTGGCTGTGAACCTCATATGAGTGTATATGTTTATTCTTTTTATAAAAATTACTGGAAAAATCTAAGGATTTTTGTCATTCATGATATGAGGGAAGTTCTCTCATCCTCTCTAATGATGAATTTAGGATATAATATAGGCGATGCAATCCTAGCATCAAAGACATTTACATATTTACCCAATGAGGAATGAGCATTATGTGAGGTTGGTGTTTAGGTGACTCAGTTCCCACGTGAATTGTTCTTTGGAATTCATTATCAGTATTCCCTTTTATTCTATTTCTTGAAATAAGAGCTGAAAGATGCATAGTTTTCATAGTAAACTCAGTTGCCTAATATGTTTTTGCTTTATCTCATTTTATTTTCAAGATAAAGATCATAAGCATTAATAAAATGATGAAAAAATGGAAGACCATGGTAAATAAATACATGTGAGTTGTTTTCTAACTATGGGAGGTAGGAAATGTGTGTGGAGTTGACGCTGACTGACTGAGAACAGTAGTGGTTATAAAACAAACCAAAACTCAATGTAAACTTTGTTATCAGGGTTTCATGTATAAACTCATGCATGTATTCAGAAACACACATAAAAAAAATCACTAATCTTTAATGGGGCAATAGCTCTCCATGTGGAATATATGGTGAAGAAGGCATTGTTGTATTACTTGATTCAAGTTGCACAGAGTGATGGAGAAAAGCTTAAGAAGGGAAAGTTTTAATGAAAAAATAAAGGGAATGACATGGAACTTGGATTTTATATAAGAGAAATAATTTGAAATAAAATCAGTTTGAGAAATTGGAAAAGTATATTAGGCTTTAGTCAATTAAGAAAATTAAGTAGCCAGGCGGTGGTGGCACACGCCTTTAATCCCAGCACTTGGGAGGCAGAGGCAGGAGGATTTCTGAGTTCGAGGCCAGCCTGGTCTACAAAGTGAGTTCCAGGACGGCCAGGGCTACACAGAGAAACCCTGTCTCGAAAAAACCAAAAAAAAAAAAAAAAAAAAGAAAATTAAGTAAATTAACACTCTCTTTCAAATATGAAGCAAATAAAGTCATTCCATAAATATAAAAGAATTAAAAAGCATGAAACAAATAATTTGATGTTAATAATAACTATTTTCTCCTTTGTTGGGGTCTATCATCTAGTATCTGTAGAACAGTGGCTTCCAAGGCTGAACATGTGAAAGTTCAGTTGTCATGGGAAGTTTGTTAGAAAATTTTTTCTGCAATTTTAAAGTTCATATCTTATCTTATCTTATACTTTGATGTATAAGTTAAAATAGCATAGTAGTTTACACATAAACACTCATCTGTAATGCAAAGGGGCATTAAATTTGTTCCTGGAAATGTATACATTTCAAGATAGGATGACAAATGTGTAGAATATAACAAGATAGCAAACAAAATGCCATGCTTGAGTCTCATTCAGCCCTTCTCCAAGGTGTAGTCATGCATATGCTTCATGGCTTGGTCTTGGAAACCTGACTAGAGTGTCATGAGAATGACAGGCACACAGGCATGAATACTGAAAAACTGAAATCAGGAGGGCTTGTGAGCCTGATGGATCAACACCCATGCATGGATCAACACCTGATACTCCAGCACATTTCTTAAGTGTAACACAGAGATAGTTAGCTAATCTCCATAGGAGCACAGTGTCACATTTCAGTCACCAGGAATGAAGAAGCTGTGCTGCTAGATTTTGTACATACTGGTCAATCTTTGGTAAATCCTTGTATTTTGACCAGAGAATGGCTTTGCCAAGTCCTGGAACTTGACCCCATAAAGGCTTTACAAAGTGTCTGTGGTGTGACTCATGGGATCCTTATCAATACTACACATTCACTCAGAACTTCATCTGCTTCTTATCCATGTCCTCAGAGCTTCCTTCACTCACCACATGTTTATGTCATCATAGTGATATATTTGCATGGCAATTTATTAAATTGTAGGAGAACATCATGGTTGCCTTTGGAGACAGAGAATAAGATTTACAGTGCACATTTGAGTCACTTGAGGCAGAGACTGATTGTATCTATATTACATACTTAGTCAACCAAAACATTTGTTTGGATACAGGTTTCTCCAACTACTGACAATAATGTCAACTATAGATTACAGGAGAAAGAACAGACTAGGAGTGTATGGAAAACAAGCAATGATGTTATGACTCCAAAATATCCCAAACTCCAGTTTCTCTTTATATATTTTCCATATCTGAATCAAACAATACATATTGTTCACCTCACTTACTCTCTCAGTAAAATGTCTCCATATCTTATCATTACACATACAAGACAGAGAAATGGAGACAGAAAAAGATAACGTCCAGATACAGAGCTTTATACTATCTTTGGACAAAGATAAGGTATCACATGAAGTCTTCTATGTTGAGCTACTATCCTCTTTCTTCAATTCTGATTTAAAAAAAAAAAACTATTGGAAAAATAGATTGTACCTGATTGCGCACATAATTTTGTTATTAATCCTTGAACCTTGTTATTTACATTCGTAAAGATTAACTGTGATAACTCAAATAGAAAATCCCCTTTAATCAAACATAATTTGAATGCATAGTATTTACTTAGCACAAGGCATAACAATTTAGTTGGCATTTCATATTGTCTTCAAATAAGTATATAATAAGAATAACAGAAACCAGTATTATTATATATACTGGGTAATTATTTTCTAAGCACAATAGAGATATGCACATTCAACAGAGTTTTCCAGAGGATAGGAATTCTATTCTCTTTTTCAAATACAGGTTGGTTAGTTGAGAAAGAGTTAAGTAGGTCACAAATGGCCTAAAACTTGTAAACTATATAAACACTCTCTATATAAAGATTTTCTTTACAAAAGAACAAAAGTGTGGCACACTGTGACAAAATTAAAAACTACAAATGACACTATGATATCAGAAGTAATGGAATATATTTGGGGTTCTGTATATTGACAGACATTGAAAACATGATCTTTGTCAGCCAGTTGTGCTCTCTCCCCAGCCCTTGAGCAGGAAATTAGACCTCAGTGTTTTGCTACAGTCACCCACCTAGTGTGGAGTTTTCAGACCTAGGTGATGTCTATTGTTCTCCAAGAATCTGCAGTTTCCTGAGAGGAGCCAGCCACCTGCTGAGCAGCCTAACTGGATTTTTGGCTGAGTTCCTAGCCTTCGGGGGGGGGGGGGGGGGAAGGGTTTTTCTCCCCTCCTTTAAATCAGGCCTTGATCAGAAAAACCTTGTCTTGGTTTACTATTTCTCCTGCCCACTTGTCCTTTCATCCCCAGCTCTTTTTCCAGGTGAACTTGGTTCCTGTGGCCACAGGTGGCTACAGCTACTGATTTGAAAAACTTGCAATATGATCTTTGCAAGAAACTTTTATTTCCAGTATGTTCCTACAATATTGTTCATAAGTAGTTTGTGCTCTATACAATAGCAATGGATACAGAATCCAGTATACTTAGAGCTCCCAGGGACTAAACCACCAACCAAGGAGGTGGAGGGCCCCATGGCTCCAGATACATATGTAGCAGAAGATGACCATTTTAGACCTCAATGAGAGGAGAGGCCATTGGTCTTGTGAAGGCTGGATTCCCTAGAATAGTGGAGTGCAAGTCAGGAAATTGAGGGGGAGGGTAAGTAGGGGAGGGGGGATGGGATAGGGAATTTTCTGTGGGATAACATGGAAGGGGGTTAACATTTGAAATGTAAACAAAGCAAATATATAATAAAAAAAAGAAAATTTTCAAAAAAAAAAAGAAAAGAAAGGAAGAAATACAGGAAACAAAGAGTAAGGCAAAATAGGGGGCAATTTCCTTGCATGAAAAAAAAGATTAATTAAGACTGCTCAGGTGACAATGGAGGTTAATGAGAGATAATAGAAGTACTTGCAATTAGTTAAATAATTATGTCTGAACTTTTGTAATATATATTTTTAAAACATACTTACAAAGCTTATAAATCATTGTAATCACAAAAAGAAACAATAGTTATTTTTAAGTCAATAATAATTTTTAATATATATGTATCTTTAAGCATAAATGAACATTCTTAGTTTCCTTAATTAACATCTTTAAAATAGTGAAAATTTGATAGTATAATATAAATCACACAATAATGTTTCTCTTCAGTTTTATGCAATCTTTCCGTGATTTAGAAACAGGAGTATTGATTGATACAATATGCTTCTTATCAGGATCTACTGTATGTCCATCATAAACTACTGATGGATAGAAAAAAACACTTATAATTATTATTTTATTCCAAGTTTTTATCACTATATGTAGATGCTTAAATTATTAGTTACCTCACAAATACTATGAAAATAATGCTTTACAATTATGCCCTATTGTCCTAGAGTCCTTTATACACAAGAAATCTGAGAACAGAGTAATTGTCTTGTTTAATGATATTACCTATAAAGGAGCATTTAATGTTATCTTCCTAGTAGATTTACAACAATAGGTTTAGAGAAATCACAATTAGGGACAATTCTCTCCTAAATTTTATGGATAAGGGATATATAAATAAAATATTGATTATATGAGGACACTTTTCAAGTTGAATATATATATATATATATATATATATATATATATATACATATGGGGGGGGGCTAGCAGTTATATATAACTACTCTGCTTCTTACTAAGAAGAGTTAGGATGGGTTCCTATAAGGGTGAATGGTGTCACTAGAATTACCTTAAAGTAGAATTGTGAATTGTGAGAATTGAGAAAAGCAAAAACAGTAACTTGCCATCTTGGGGCATACAGATTAGATACCAGAAAGAGAGCAGAAAAATAATTTCTATGAAATTATCAGAGAAGGGTACTTAATACATAACAAGAGTTGAACACTGAGATAGGAATGAAGACATCATGGTACCTGGCAGATAGACTAGGTTTCTGCTGTGGCCTTTTAAGAGACCAAGAGAGCTTTTAAAAGATTTGTTCATTTATTTGAAATTGTGTGTGTGTGTGTGTGTGTGTATGCGTGTGCGTGTGTGTGTGTGTGTGTGTGTGTGTGTGTGAACACATGCATGTGCATATGTAGGAGTTTGCATGCATATGTGGGCAATGAGGGCATCCATAAATACCAAAGACATCTGATTCCCTAGAGGTGCAGTTATAGGCAGTACTAAGCCAACAGTTGTAGGTATTGGAAACCGGATTTGGTTCCTCTGTAAGAGAAGCATATGCTGTGAACTACTGTGGCATCTCTCCAAGCACATCTGAGTGAGTTTTAAATCTAATCTTGTCTTTTTGTTTGTGAAATGTTCAGTGATATCACAGTTCAAAGTGAGAAGACAGAGATGTGCTGGAAATTAGGGAAAAATAGAAGAGCTGTCAGGGATCCTCATTCAAAGTGGGAAAGCTAATTGATTATGAATCTATAGTTATCCTGGTTTTGTTGATCTGCCCTTTGAAAGCATTGTTATAAACTGTCATGAATTAAAAAGACAACACTATGGCATTTTACTAGGAACACACTGTAGATTCATGTTGTCATACACTGGATATGTGGATTTCATTGGGATTGGAGAGTTCCCCTAGATGAGTTTAAAGGAGATACTGGGAGAAAGATGTGAAATGCTTGTGAGTGGAACCATGATCTGAGAAAGATAGATACAAAGTGAAACATGTGATAATGGAGAAAGAAGATGCACAGAGTTCTGGAGATGATTCCATTTGTAAAGGCCTGTTTTGCAAGCATGAGGACCCAAGCTTGCATCTCTAGCACCCAATCAAACACTGGACATGGTCAAGTATATCTATAACACTAACCATGAGGAAGAGAACATGTAGATCAATAGAATCCCAGAGCTTAGTAGCCAACAATCCAAACTAGTGAGTGAGTATTGGTCTATAAAAATAATATGTAAATTGATTTAGAAAGATATCTAACATTTACCTCTGTCTTTCATTTGCCTACATATATATATTCACATAAATACACATATGTATGCATACACAAGTACATACAGAAACACACACATACACATAGAGAGTACGAAGAGAGAGAGAGAAATATGTATTGAACACAACAAAGAAAAAAGAAAAAGAAGCATGAAAATATAAAAGAGTTGGGGTAAGTTGATAATATCTGAATATTTATAAACAAATTGAGAAACAACCAGAAAGGGATTTATTTGTAATCTAGAGCTTTAAAAATGTTAAAACATTCATGACAAAGTCTTGAGAGCTATCATGGGAAAGCATGTCTAGAATGAGCAGATCAGTAAGTTCTTAGAAGGAGTTAAAGGAGTGACTGGTCATGATTTATGTTGACCATGTTTAAGATAGTTCAGTATTCCATGAAAGATGCCTGAAAACACACTAGGAAAGACTCCTTGGAGCCAGGGAGTAACTTGTTCAATTAGTTCAGTAGAAAGACTTACATGATAGTGTTTGTAAACATACGATGGTACCTGTGTGAAAATGTAGTAATTTGAAGGAGGAAAGAAATATAGACAGGAAGAGGAAAGGAGGTTAAAAAGTAAGTTACATATTGCCTCCACAATCTTTGAGATATCTACCAGGATTTGTGTGCAAACATAACTTTAGAGATAATTTGTTTCATGTGAAGCACATTAATAATTGCTTCAATGAGGAAGATTGAAGAAGTCATGTTTTGTATGCCCATTCACACTACATGACAGAACAAGGATGCAATGTGTGCAGGATTCTGTGGGTACACTTACCCTAGATTAGTAGGGAGAGTTAGAGAAGATGGCACCATGGAACTGTGAATTAGCATGCACAATTCCAGAGTATGAGAAAGAAAACAGAGAGAGAAATGCTGGTCCAACTGCAAGGAAAAGTTGTGAAAGGTTGAGGAATTTTAAGGCCATATTTAGTGCTGAAATAAACACTCCATTTCCCATCTATAAAGCAATGAAACTTCTTCGTGTGACGTTCCAGACTCATTCTTCTGCAGTTGCCCTGCATGTTCCACTGCACAGGGACTGTGCAGGTCTCTGAAATCCTACGGTGCTTACTACATGCACTACATATTTGTCAATTATCAGCATTAGTCCTTCCAATATTATACTCGTATTTCTCTAAGATGAAATATGGGCTGATGGTTAGTGAAATCCATGAAATACCTCCTAAATACTATACAACATCACTTTTATAGTTAGCTATTGAATAAATAATCATTGAAATAATGCCATTGATTAATATTATATAAGTTGTCTCGAAATATTTTACTTGTCAAAGACACTCAGTCACATCAAATTTTAAACAAAATTTATTGCTGTAGTTCAAAAGCATCCAGATTTTAAGTCATTGTTTTAATCACAATCCATATCATAGCTCCTTCTTCCAAGGCTTAGAGATCATTGCAGAAAAGGGGTAGAAAGTTTGTGAGAGACAGTGGGTGACTAGAACAAGATAGTGTTTATGGGATAAAAGCTTCACATGTAAAATCACAGCAGCTTGGAAAGCACCTACAAGACCTGCACAAGATGAAGTTCCAGCATGAAGAGCAAAGGCAGTCATACAGTCTCATCCTAGCCAAGGAGCTATTCCCAATCAACAGTTTCTGGCAGAAAAATTATGTTCTTTTAAAAATGTTCATGTTATCACTGAAATGCAGGGTATGTGCTATGGATTAAAATAAATTTTTCAAATATGCTCTAATAGGTATGAAAGCTCTCTGCATTTTGGTACTAAAACAAACAAAAAAAATTAAGAAAAAAAAAACCCCTCAGTTTTCTTGAAGGATCCAGCTCTTGTGGCAGTTAATCAGGCTGCAGTAGAAGACTCTACACCCACACACATGCTGGCGTCACTTAGTGAATTCAGTAAGGGGACAAATCATTTTAGGTTGAGAGGAAATGCTCAAGTTCAGGAGGGAAGGAACTAAAGGGGGATTTGAGCAGAGAGGGTATAGGAGGGGTGAACTTGATAAAACCACATTGTGTGTGTGTATAAAACTCTTACTCAAACAATGACAAACGCATTTAAAAGAACATATCCTCAATGAATACACCAACAGAAACTCTCCCATGAGACAGGTTGACATGCGGCAACTATTTACTGAATAATTGTTTTGATAAAGATGAACAGACAATAAAGTTACCCTTAGCAGTGACCCCACTACATTATCTATGTAATTTGATTTCACCCAAAGAATGAACAAAGGAGACATGAAAGCTATCTCAGCAATACCCACCGTCAGTTTAACCTCTACATATATATCAGCACTGTCTTGCCTCCCAACTGACATTATCAGCATTAAATCATTGAAAAGTGGGTAGGAACTCTACCTTCTTCAACTTTTGCTTCCACTCTGAACTGAATTCAACGAATTCTCTCATTTCTATTCATGAGTTACTATTAACCATCAATTATTCATAAGTGCTTTTCATTGTCTAAATTCTGTAAAATGCCAAAAACAGGCATTCTAGGCTCTGTAGCATGATTTTGCTCATTGTCCTTACTTTGACATTTCCAGTGAGTGCATACCATTTCCAGGCAGCAGGTTTAGTCTTGTGGTTTCTCTGGTGCCAACACTCAGTGAATTTTCATACCTATTAGAGAATATATTTGAAACAGTTATTTTAATTTTTAACACAAAATATGCCTTTTGGTGCTAATATGTGTAAATAATAAATTACATAGCAGTTTGCTTTTATTTTTATACTTACCTTACATAATGCTAGAGTTAGGCAGTGATTAAAGTAGCTTGAATAACCTTGGCATGTTATAACATATAACGTGTTATATTTTAAAGTTTATTATTAATAGGCCCATTATTAGTATATCATATTAAATCTTCTAGAAATAAGTAATGTGTTTTGATGCTATATTAAGTAAAATTTCTGCAAAGTATTGTATTTGTTCTTGTTCTTTTGGCCTATTTGTCCTTCATCATTAAATAAACAATCTGAGTTTAAAAGTATGATAATATTATCAGTAGCACTAGCCTATAACTCTCATTTCAAGTCCAACTTTGCTTTCTGCTATGATCTCAGGCCTAGAAGTATATTGTATAGTCAGTAAACATTGATGAATAAGGCTAGTTTTAAAAATTGATATAGAATTTAAAAGTTTAACCTTTCAAAGCACTGACTATATATATTTCAAATGCACTGAATCACTTAGGACTCAACTTGTGGTGCCTCAAACATTTTTTTTAAAGCATCAAATCTACTTTACCTTAGTTCCTGTGCAGCATCCTTTTCATCCTGTACAGTCAGATTTGGTTGATTTTTCTGTCTGTGACAGGGAGGAAATAGTCTTGAGCAGGCAGGAACACTGAAAAGAATGGAATATAGGGTGTGTATGTGAGCGTGCAAAAAGAAATGGGAGCTCAACACTCCTTCCCTATCCCCTACTCCTTTACTTCCTAACTCCAAATGTTCGTTTCTCTTAAACCCATTCAGTCCACGTAGTGTTATTTGTATGAATAAGAGTGAAGGAAAATCTACTGGAACATGGTAGCCTACCAAAGGCTCCATCCCTGAACACATCGATTCCCTGCCCCAACCCCAGCAGCCGTCAATTGTCAATAGCTCCTCAGCTAGATAAGAAATCTTGAGTCACCTAATCCCCAGTTCCTGATGGAATTTTGGCTGGCTTGATCTTGAACAGGTTATGTGCATCCAGACTCATGCTGTGAGCTCATGTGTGCAAATGACTCTTAATAGCCTTTCAGCTGTCTTCTTTTTTTTTTTTTAACCATCTTGCAAATCCTTTATCTTTGTATCATGTCATTTTACCTTTTAGAATCTCCAGTTCATCTTTGAGGATAAAAGTCAATGTTAGAAGGATAATAGATCCATATGAATTCACTTCTGTCTTTCTATGCTTATAAAAAGGAGAATGAATCACCCTTGATATGAATAAGTATTTCCAGTATCTTTCTGTTAATTTTACTTCCATTTACTCTTCGAAAACCCACTGTAGTGGCACTTTCTCAGTAAAACTTTCTCATGTCAAGGTTTCTGGACAAGAGTTCTATATGCCATAGAAAGATGTTTACATTTCAGTCACCCCTTATCACTCCGCTCTGTGATCTAATTCCTTTTCTACTAAAGGATGTGTTCCGGTCTGGTTCGGTTGTAGCACTCAGCCTGTTCCCATCCTTGTGTTCCTATCACCTGTCAAAATAGCCCAACCATGAGGATCACAAGATAACTGTGGGATTATTTCATTCCCCCCACCCCCACTCCCACCCAGTCACTGAATTACCACTAAGGCTCTTTGGTCTCTTACTTTATGACTTTTGTCTATCCTTTTATAAGCTAATATAATCAGAGATCCCAATCTTGGTTATGTATGAACAGTTTGACATATCATTTATGGTTATTTTAAACAAACCCAATGATTATAAGCTAGAATCATTCAATCAAACATTTTGGTAATGAGTCTTGATTTTTCAGGATAGATTTTGTTAATACTCCAAGTCCACATATAAAACAGTAAACATGACAACGAATGATAAGTAGTGGAGAAATTTTCCCAAAGTCTATGTCTCCATTTTCTACATGTTTTTGAGGGCATCCCTGATTGATTTTCATTACAAATAAATTCAAAAGAAATCAGCAGATGAAATCTTACTCTTTGAAGAGGCACCATGCAACTGCGTAAAGACACATCATAAAGAGAACTCCTGCTAGCGTGAGCACTGCTGGAAACCAGCTGTCAGGCCTCCAGTAGTATGAGATCTTCCTTAAGACAGAGGTAGTAATCTGAGGAAATTGAACAAATACTTACTAAGCATTAACAATTGTGCAATTGACAAAAATATGAGATTCAGTATATACTGAGAGGATTGCTTCATATGTATTTTCTTTATGATTAGTCCTGCTGGGAAATAAACTATTATTGAACAAGAATTATTTCTTACATATCTTTGTGGATTCTGTTAAAGTCTTTCTGTGGACAAGTTAATGAACAGTGACGAAATGGCATAAAGGGTGAGTCAGCCTGTTCTTTATAGGACAAACTATTATTTCAAAATGAACCACACTATTATTGGATTATCCTGTTTTCTACCAAGAATCACAACGTTCCCTCCCCCACCCACTCCCACCCACACACATAAATCTCCATTATTATCTTGACTGACCATTAAAAAATGACTAAGTAACACAAGGTTTTCAAATTGTGACTAATGTCTTTTCCTTAGGACCAGTGGAGTCCAGCAGATGGCAGTGTAAGATAGGGTAAGTTTGTGAATACACTGAGACATTTAAGGTAGTGTAAGCAATACTGCTAGTTTCACAGGGATGGCTTGGGAATAGAAAGCACTGAAAATGGGAGCAAAAGGAGACATAAAGGATCCATCCGCAGGGGGGGTGGGTGAAATCTCATTGTTTGTGTCATTCAGTGAAAGGAATCTTAGCTGTGTTGAATTTGGGTAGTTGTTAAGATTAAGCATTGTATGACTAGCATAATATGAAAACAAGTGTGGGCATGTCTGAACAGAGACAGATGGGGAAATCAGATTAAGCCTAAGTAATGCCCCTTTAAATACTGTGATCTACTTTTTATAAATAAATACTGTTGTGATGGATTTCTAAATAATAAACAGATCAAAATGTTGACAATGTAGTACTTAGACACATAGCTTTATTTTCAGATCATTAAGAAATAGCTATGTGGGATGGCACACCCCTAGAGTTCTAGCCACTTTGGAGGCTGAGGCTGGAGGATTAGTAGAGCTATGGAGTTAGGGGGCAAAGTGGGCATCATAGTAAGACTCCCTCTCAAAGACAAAACTACTTCTAATAATAATGATAAAATATATCTCAAGTACATTTGCAGACAGATTCTAACCTGCATTTGTATAATCTTTCTGCCTACTTCCATCTCTTTTTCTTCCTTCTAATGAGTATTCATTAAATATTCATTGTGCTCTCAGAATCAACATACAAAGGTCATACAATATTTTGAATCCCAGGCACAGCATTTATTTACTAACGACTTTGGACCATAACTGATCAAAGTAATTTAGTAGCAATGGCTCCTAATTTAAATCTCAGAAGAGGGGATCACCATGGTGAATCTGTAAGGGAGATGCAGAGAGGAGTGGAGTCCCCTTGTCAAGTCCAAAATGGAAGAAATGGAGTTCACAATTATACTATTGTGCCTCCAAAAAGCACATTCCTTTCAGAACCTTTTGCTTAAAAACTCTGAGAGTGTGTGACAAATTTAAGTTTAAAAAGTCCAGTGTGTAGCAAGACACCAAGGCACAGTCTTGCAAATAGCCATTGCAGCTCTACATACTGGTAGCCAGCTGTAGGAACCTGACAGTGCTTGAGACTCACCTGCTATTTTTGCCTCTCCTACCTGAAAATAAGCAAAGATTTTTAAGGCTTTTTCCCCCCTTCATTTTCTCCTGTGCTCACCTAAAATTTATATAATGTTTTTTTTATTTTTAAAAAGCCACACATAATTGTGAAATATGTCAGTCTTCTAAGACAAGTCAAGATAGTATGTTGAGAAGTGACGTAAAATGAGCAAAATCTTTCTGCAGGTATTAATGCAATATAAATGGCTTCTATTTACATAGCATGTTTATTACAAGAACTTTTGTGTCTCTTGTTTCATTTGATCCTAATAAAAACTTTTGTACAGCACATTGAGCTATTCTAATACATCTAGTAATCCCTGTACAATGAGTAAATATTTAAATGTGTATTTTGTGTAGCCTGGACTCTCACGCAGCACGCTTTCCACTGGTGATTCAAAAGAACTTGAAAGAAAGGTGCTGGGCGTGGGATTATATATTTTCATTGCTCAAAAGGTTTATTAAGCTATCACTTTATGTTTTAACTCTTTGTAAGTCTGGTGGCGACCCCCGTGCACAATAATCTCAACAGAGGTCAGCACATGCCTGACCTTTTGTTGCAGTATTTGCCTGTCTAACTTCCTTGCCTGTGGTCTTGTCCCCTCTCCCCCCCCCCTCCTCGCTTTGTCAATCTACCTAATTTCTTAAGTCCCTGCCTCAGGCCAACTTCACTTTCTGTCTCAGGCCACACTTGATCATTTTCTCCTTTTATGAATAAACCATGTGCTCACGAATCTTCATTTCCTCAACTGTGGCTGTTGCTTAATGTCTCTGCTTCTCCTTCTGTCCATCAAAACCTACCTAAAATTCCACTATCTCTTCTGGGACTTTCTGAGATCCTTCAAGTCAGAATTTGATATGACATCTGCCCTACATTTGTTTATCCTTCGCAGCATGTGTCAAAATGATGTGTAACTTAATTTACTGGAAACCAACCTCTGTTCTTACTGGAACTTCTCAGACTGTGTGCTATGACCCCTTCCTTTTGTTTTATACCTTATTTACTACACCAGTCACACAATCCCTCCAACTTCATGCCTTGCTGTTTCTTACATGATCTTCCTGGTTATGCCATTTTGTAAATCTGTGACCTGGAGAAAATAATTTAACCTCTAGAAAAGAATTTGGACTATTCAGTGACAGTCAAATCTTTGAATTTGATTAAATCAAATCACATTTTTAATGTGAAAACTCAAATTAGATACATAAATTTCACTACTAGGTAAGAAATCTTATTCACACATTAGTTGCACAATGTTCTCTGGAAAACTGACTTCAGTTATTAAATCCTGCACTTCATAGAATTTATTTTAAATCATGCCTTCATTGTTGTACAAAGTTTGTGCATTTTGTATTTGCTTTGAAATGTTGGGTGATACATGTTTCAAATGCTGCCATGTTTGTCTAAATAAACAATCCAAAGGCACTCATGAACTCAGACACAGGCCTGGCATTTTCTACAGGGAAAGATATGAATATGAAGAGTGAGAAAACACACAGCTCTGGATGGTGGACTCTGGATGTCATCAGACATTTATCTCACTATTAGGTGAAGCATAGTGAAAACAGAGGAATGTCCCATTTGTCATTTGGTCATGCACTAAACCTCTTTCTGCTGCATGTAGTTAATTTACTTTGATTCATAACTTAATTACTTAACTCATTATCCTTTACAGGAAAGACAATAAGAATAATCTTCTCTGTCATGGAATCTTTCACCAGTGTTTGGAATCAGTCACAACAGATGCTCAAGGCTATAACATAGTAGGGCTCAACTATATAAAAATAATCTGTTTCTGATGCCTTTCATGCCCTTCCATTTACCTCTCACTAAAGGAGACTTTTTCCAAAGGATTTTCAATAAACTTTACACTTAAATTTTATTCTCAAATACTTTATTAAATGCAGAAAAAAAGATGTCTTATGAAAATGTCACATAACTTTTAATAGTAAGCTGATTCCTGCAGATAGTCAAAGTTACAAAATTAATATCAGAATATTTTAATATTATAAAGAAAACAGAAACATTTTTCCTTAGTGGCAATTGTAATTGAGAACTAAGTGATTTGTGCTGAATTCTTCGAAATAAGAAACAACCTATTTCTGTATGATTTTAGTCAATTAAAAAACATTGATGAAGCATGCTATGTATTAATTACAGCTTATGTTCTGGCCAGTGCACCAGGAAGTGTTGATACAACCTCTGTTAGTAATCCTTATTGACAGACCGAAACTGAGGCTCAATACAGTGACTCAGCAAAGGTTTACCTAGTGATGGAGAGGAAGAACTAAAAGTCAAGCAAGGACCTGCCACATTACTAAGGCTACCCTCTGCTACTGCATTTGGATGCAAGATTGTTTACTATCAGTATGAAAACTGTTTTAGCAGGCTCTACAAGATTTGACATCACTACAAATTCTTTCATTTCAAACTTTATTTTCGTTCAGCCTAGGGCCCTGATAATATTATGAATGAATGGCTATGAAGAATATTTTTAAGTTTAAAGTGAAAGACGTTTGCCAAGAATTCTTGTAATTAAAAAAGAATGGCCAGTTGGATTTAATTTTTTTTAAGTGATGATAATGATCTTCAAACTTCTTATCTATGTACTAATTCAATTAATTTATTCCACTAAAAAATGGCACAAAAGAAACAGAGAACTTTAAAATATAAAGACAGACATTTCTGTATATGTTAATGCACTGCAGCCATCCTAGCACTTATGATGCAATGATAAACTCGGGGCACCGCACCCCACATCCAGAGTTATAGTGATTTAGAACACTGTTTCTTGCACCATTATTTACATATATCCCAACCATCCTAAGTCCAGTTCTGTGATATCCAATGTCCTTTTCTAATTTCCATGGATACCAGAGATGAGTGTGGTGCACATACAAACATGCAGTCAACACACCCATCCACAAACAAAGAAATGTAAAAAAAAAAAAAAAATTTGAAGCCAGACTAAATTACATAGAAGACTATCTATAGAAAACTGTCTAAAATAAAACACAGAACAAGAGTTTAATACAATTAATTACCTGTCTCCTTTTTCTAAAATGAAAAGGCAAGACCATATCTAGAAGATATTGCTTAAAAGGGAAAAACAAAATTAAAATGATGTAAAATGAATTAATTTCTTATGTTTTCCTGATCACCAATTTGTCTTACTTTGGTTACTCTCTTAGTCTATTGTTGTGAAGAGACATGGCCAAGGCAAATATTATAAAACAAAACATTTAATTGAGATTTGCTTACAATTTCAGAGGCTTAGTCCATTACCATCATGGTGGGGTCCACAGGGGAGGACATGACAGGCATCCTGCTGGAGAAGTAGATGAGAGCTACGTCCCGATTTACAGAGAGAGAGAGAGAGAGAGAGAGAGAGAGAGAGAGAGAGAGAGAGAGAGAGAGAGAGAGAGAGAGAGACGTGGGCCTGGCATGGGCTGTTGAAACCTCAAAGCCCACCTCCAGATGCACATTTCCCCCAACAAAACCACACCTCCTAATTCTCCTAAATAGAATAATTTTGTTACTTTTAGATGAGTAACCATTCCAATACATGGGTCATTCTTATTCAAACCACCATAACTACTCATAGCATGAGCACAGAAAACCACTGGACTTTGCCCTATGTATTTTGTACAATATTAATTACTGTAACTTCAGTGGAAGTATCCAGATACAATCTTACTGGATGAGGAGACTCTTGCTTCCTTTATGTTCTTCTGTAAACATTTTTTTATTTTAATATTCTTATTATTCTTTTGAGATTTAATATAATTATATCATTGTCTCCCTTCCCTTTCTCCTTTCCTACAACCCTTCCCATGTATCCAAACCCCACTTTCGTTGAGGCTTCCATTGAGCTTAATTTGTACTTTTAGGTGCAGGAGTAATCAAGCACAATGATTAAAAAAAGAATTTATATATACTTACATACTTCATCTAGAATATAGTTTACATATAAAACAACTGGCGCACGCATGCACACACACACACACACACACACACACACACACACACACACACACACACCTGGTTGTTTTTCTTCAGTGTTGCCAGTGCCTTTCCAAACAGTATCTTTTATGCATCTCTTCAGTTATTCTGTACTTATTTCTTGTTAGAGTTGGATGAGTACTGAAACCCACGCACTAGTTATGCATGCAGCTTAGTTTTTAAGGAGTTGTTATTGTGTCAGAATAAACATAGAAATAAATGCTCAAACACTTGTCTAACATATAACTTCCCAACACAGCAATAGTCTTTGTTTACTGGGCATACTTAAGAAAGGTGACTAAATCACAGTCTCCATGTCTGCAGCTTAGGAACAATACCAAGTCTCGCAAATAGACCTTGAACACTGGAAGGTTCCAGCTACATAGTAGTTCCATCCCCCATATGCTCAAGTGAACAGTTATTATTATTTCATGCAGAGAAGATACTATCATCATGTCCTTTATGTACAGTTGGTAAAACAGACATAATTCTCTTCCCCTTAATTTCTACCTTACAATGAAGGCTCTATATTTATTGTTATCAATTCAATATTTCAACATTTGTTTGTTTTATAAGTAATTTGATATCATAGATTGATTGCATTTTTTTTACTTTACTAAGAAATTATACTTTCAAATGTATCTTAGTGCAGAACTATAATCCCAGTTACTCAAAAGACTAGGCAAGAAGACCACAAGTTTAAGACCAGACTTAACACATTAGGAAGACTCGGCTGCAGAACATTTTGTAAAAATAAATGTAAGGGTTTTGCTTATTGGCAGGGGGTTTCTCTGGCACACATGAGACCCAAAGTTTAATTTCCCATGCCACAAAAATAAATTAGAATTTAATATATTTTCCTTTATCCTTTAATAATGATACATATGTAGTAGGATTTTAATGGAGAATAGGAGAACTTAACATGAGTTTGTAAGCATTCTCGGAGAAATTAAGTAGTGTATGATCATTTTCTACTCTAGCTCTTATGTTCACAGTTAAGCCTTTCTATCAGAAAAATAGAAATAACAAGGGAAGTTTAGTTCAAGACATAGAGATAGACAGTTATCAGGTGAATGCCACAGAAAGAACTCTACTTTCTAAGTCAATTCAGAGTGCATTTAAGGTACATCTCACTGCAATTCATACATTTCTCTTATCTCTACTTCTGCTTTATAAAAGTAAAGAGTAGATTATTCTTTATCATACATTCCTAATCGCCATACTTCATCTTCTGAAGAACAGACATCATCCATTTGAGTCTATCCTGTGCCATCTAGTAAGACCCTGCTTCAAAATGAAGACAAAAGGCCACATACAATAACACAATGTCTCTAATGAATATATAAAGTAGAGGCAGGAAGATTATCAGTGTCACACAAGATTTAGCTACATATGGAGGTCAAGGTCACATAAGTTAGAAGAACCTGTAGTAAAAATCAAACTTGACCAAACCAAAAACAATAAAAGGAAAATTATTAAACTCATCTATTGCTTCTATAAATACACTGGCCTTCAAAAATGGCCTTAGTGATGCATTACACTTTAAAAGAAGTAAAATTATAAGATAATACATGTCCCTTATTCATTTTGGTGGTTTAATAGTATTTTGTTAATTATATATAAGCATGAATCTCACTTGCTTTGAAATATTTTCTATGCTTTAAATTCCCTAAAGAATAAGATGGCTGGTCTGAGAGCAGGATAATAAACAACTCAAAAAGGACAAAACAAAGTAAAATCCTGGGATGCTCCATTGGACCACTTCTGTGATATAAGCATCTCTATTGTGATCAACTTCGATCTACCTGAGACTTTATCAAAAGAAAGACTTTTCTAAAAATTTATACTGGGCTTTGATTACTAAAATTAATTAACTGCACATTATTTTACGAGGTACATAGTAATAAGTATTGCTCTTTTGGTGTGAGAAAATTGCTTTGTAAAGTCAGTTTGCCAGTGAGAACAGCAAGAGAACAAGCACAGAAAGCTAGAACCTACCAGGAGAGCTTTTAATTTGTTTTTAATGTTCAGACTCAGTAAGAGAAATAAAGAGGTATAGATTTTGCTACTCTGCACACTAATGTCTTGTTTCAGTTCTTCACTGATAGGATAAAAGCCTTTTCACTGTACTGATATGCATCAAGAAATGTGGATGTACTACTATCCAGAAGAACTGATGAAAAGCTTGGACAGAGTTATTTAAGACTTTCTCCCTTCTTTGCTGTATGTTGAAATAGGAATTAAAACCATAGTTACAAGTTAGGGTGATTTAAAGCTTCTACCATCTTCCCTTCTGTCAAAATAGATATTAGTCCTGGAATTTTTATTATGAGCTCAATTTGCTGCACAAAGTCTCTGGAATTTTGATTCATGATTCCTCTGGGGAATTGCATTTGCAGGAAACAGTGTCTAGCCAGTTACCTCACTGTCTCTTTAGACAACATACATTAATTCAGTTCATGAAAGATGACTTAGTGTCTCTCTTCTTTTCTACCTGAGGAAGAAGCTCTGAATGAGAAGTCATGGGGCGATCAGAGGCACTTTACACTGCTTCTGCTTCTTCTCAGCCTTCCATGGTTGGGCTCACTTGTTATTAGCCATTTCACGAAGTTGTTCTGCTTTGAAAATGAGCTCATCTTGCTTCTGTTCCTTCAGGAATTGTGTTACTTCTTCTAACGTCTATCTTGCCAACTGTCACCATATTTAAGGAGTGTTTTATAGTGTTCTCAGTGGCTCTGTAGCTTGTCTTCTTTGGTTCCATTGTACGAAGGGAAACATATTTGTTCATGGAAACCTTTTCATACAAATTCAGAGGTAGTTATATAATGCTGTTTTTAGTCAGGGTTTTGTAATCTGGGTTCCATGGTGGGTTTTTTTTTTTTTACAAGTCTCTGAGGTGAAATATAGAATTTTACATGTACATGTATTGTTCTGCATAGAAGGAACATAGACTTCATCAGATTCTGTAACAGTTCCCAACCCCCAACTATTCCCAATTAGAAAGTGTCACATGTCTGTCTTATAACATATGGCATTTGTCCTTTGAATGTACTTGTGCATACTTGGCACTGTGAAATATGCAGAAGTCGGCAGATTGTTTTCTAGAGATTTTAATTTTGAGATGCCCTGGGTATATTCTGAAAAACTAAAAGAAACTTTTGTTAATCTCTTTCTGCATTTAAAATGAATTTTAGGATGAAGATGTATTCTATACTATTTATAATACAATTGAATAAAATTTAATTGCTTTAAGCTTTTATCATTATAAATTCTAAAACTCACAGGCAGACATGGTTAGCAATATGGTTTTTAAGAATATTCTATTTTTATAATGGGTGTATAATTGTGTTTTTAAAAGCAATCAAAATTCTGGCAGTGTATTTTGACCACTTAAAATGTTTTTAAGTTTCATATCTAGTTTAACATTCTTAGATGAAAACTTGTCTTATAATAATAATAAAAGAGAGTTTATAATAATATGGCTAACTCTTAAATTTTTTCTCTCCAATGATGTATTATGTTCATATATTTGACCTGTTTTGAGCAAAATTCAAGAAAAATTATATATATTTGATGTAACAAAGGTCTTATTTTCAGGTCTCCTTTATCCCTATCATTACTATAAAAGACTAATGGCAATTGTGGGTGTTTTTTCCACAATCTGCCAATATTCACTGTGCTCTTCAAACCACTATCAAACATAGAATCATAGTGTCTGGCACAAATATCAAATCACCTGGCTGTAGAGCCTTCATAAAGGAAAATAAAGTCTATTATCCTTAACTTGGCACACCAACCATTCACAGTGTCGTTATATGAGTCTGCAACAATTCTGAAACCAACTTTCTGTTATCAAAGCCATTTCTAGTCAAATTTTTATTATCTATTTTTCTTTAACTTATTTAATGCTGTTTTCCAACAGTTATCCCAAATTTGCTTACAAAGTTACTAGCCAATTAAAGATACAGGTAAATTATCTGATAATTGTCTGATAATTTTATAATATCCTTAAATTAAACAGTAGCTGTGCAATTCATTTTTAACAAACCTTTTCTATATATGTATACTAACACTCAAGCAAGTACATTAAAATTAGAACTGTTTGAGTAGCATTTTTTCTTCCTTTATAAACAAGTTGAACTACAGATTTGTAAGGTTATTTCTGGTATGGTAACACTTTTTTCATAATAAGAAGTACACGTATCTCTCTGTGTAGATCTCTGTGTAGATCTCTGTGTAGATCTCTGTATTACACAAGTTTAGACACAAACATTAGCACTGATAGAGCTTTTTAAGGGAAAGACATTTATTTCATGGAAATAACTTCATAAGTCACAAGTTGGTAATCATTTCCAGATATTTTTAATTGCCCTGATTCTTTTAGATAGCCCAATGTGGGTGATCAAGCAAATTGTATACTACTTAGCTCTACTACAAATTAAAAAAAAAAAAACAAAAAAACCTCTGTATGTTTTGCTACAGTACTTGTTTATTTTGCCTTTTATAGTATAATGGCTTCTGCTTTTCTCAACTTTGCCTTTTCAATTATCCTTTTGGATGACAGAAATTTGGGTGTAAACATAAGTTGTGAGGGATGTATTTATCCCCTAATAACAATGTAGGCTAAAATAATCTCCCACACAGGAGCAGAAACCAGCAGAGTAGAATGATTCAGAAAAAAGAGGTGAGGTTCACATTGACACAGGAAGGAGAAACAATATATTCTAACTCTTTGGAATTTACCAGTAGACCTTTCGCAGTGTTTCCTGCCTTATAAAATAACTCAATAAATGTTCACTGAATGTAAAAGTTTGATGAGTATATATCCTGGGGTGAGTAGAGAAGATAAAAACTAATTGCTGCTCACCAGAAGAATTTTTCTATTTAAAATCATAACTGATGAAGATTGACCGAAGAAAATGTATGACTGGAATCCCTGACATAGAAAACAAAGCTTCAATCAATGGGTGAAACTATCTCATTTATGAAGGCTGTGTTGGAAAAAGAATTCAAGCCATTAAATATGAATCTTTTAATAAGAAGCATAGCTCCATTAAGCATTTGGGAGAGTGGTCATGCTGTATCATTATAATTCATTTTATTTTCTTTAGATTTAGAATATTAAAATTTGTATTATTATGTTTTTCTGTAGATAAAACTAAACTTAGCTATAAAGTCAATAAATGGAATTTTTCCATAACTTATTTAACAAAGGACTAATGTCATTTCCAGTGTGTCCCTTTGATTAGCATTGTTACATGGGGAACATCAAAGACATGTTAATGAGGTCATGGATATATTCACAGGTACTTGGCTGATTAAACCTGACTTGTCTGAAGTCATGCACAATCAATTCTACCAAAACATTTGCTATTTATTTGAGTATTGGAAAGCTCTACCAAAACCTGTTTTTATCTCCTTTGTTGTGAAATGGTTATAATTTAAGGTCTTTCCTAATACACAATCATTCAGCTTCAAGACATCCCCTGATCCAATAGTTTACACATCTCACTAATTACATTGTTCTTCATCAGTAAGATCCATGCTCAAACATCTTTGTCCCAAAAGGAAAAGTAGCTTATTATATTACTTCCTTGGGATTCATTATATTCTTCCTGGGATAACTGATGTCTAACCCTTGAAAAGTTTTCATCTTTTTGCATGAAAATATTAATATTAATATCTTTTTTTAAAAAACTACATTTTATTTTCCTCTACAATGGAAAATAAAGAGTTCCCATGGAAACTTACCTTATTTTCAACCCCAAATATTGAAACAAGTATACCATAATTTGACACTGTGTAGTATTAGTAAACTACAATAAATTTATTAAGTTATGTATTAAAGACCAAATGTGTTGCTTGTGTTTCTTCGAAATGCATAAGTTTCGATCCTAAGCAACAATTTAAGAGAGGTAGGAGGCAGGGGTCTTCTTTGTGGTATGATTAGGTCTTAGATGTAGAGCCTCCATGAATAGGATCAGTGCTCTCACTAAAGATCTGGAAAAGCTCTCTTGGCCTCTTTCTACTACATGAGGAGATGGTGTTGAGGAGAAAAACTTTTTCATAATGTTCTGCTTTATAACAGAGCTTCACTGTGAAGCCCTGGCTGGCCTTGAACTTCCTATGTAGCTCACTCTGGCCTATAACTCACAGAGGCATGTGCCGCAAAGGCTTGCCTACATGGAAATCTTAGACCTGGAAATAAGAGTGTATTCATTGGATTCATCTTTCCCATCAACCTGTACATGCCAACTCCAACCTGTCCAGCTTAAGTGTCTGTTGTGTTAGTGGAATTGTTGTTCGAATCAAGTCAACACATGTATCTTATTTTCCCATGAGTCTAAATGTTTCTAATAAGAGAAAGCTGCTAGGTATCTTTTAAGCATAAAATGCTTTTACCATACTAAATTATTCTTGGATATTAATTTTAACAGAAAAAAATACTATGATGGGAATCACCAGAACTACTAAGAATTCTAAGAAGTAAAACCCACAAAATTGTTTGATGTATTTTTCTCACTTCAATACTGACAGCTAGCAGCTCCAATAGTTTCTCCTTATTGTGAAGATGAGAATTTGACTCTATTAAAAGCAATCATTTCCTGTAATGTTTTTCCACCCACAAACAATAGGGAACGTCCTATGAGAGTTCCCAAGAACTTCCTAATTCACACTACTTCAAAATCCCAGGTCACCACTTTCACTTACAGTAGTTGTAACTCGTTTTGTAGAAGAACTTGGCTGTATTGTAGTCCAGGGAAGCACATGAATTATGACCGTAGTAGTGGCTGTCAGCTGACTAGCTGCATTCCCACCCAATTCATCAGTGACTTCAATAAGTAACTGGAAGGTCACTATATCTTGAGCTCCTTCTAATAGATCATACTGGAAATCTTGCCTGGTGGCCAGAAATGGAGACTCAGCACCTTCTCTCCGAAGTGTGAACTGATTGTTTGTGTTTCCTAAGGATAATGAGGTAATAAAATAATGGAAACCATATTGCAAATAGTTATTTCCATTTCCTTTCTTAAATTTCTAAGTAAAATATAATTTATGATATGTTCCCAACAATTTTAAGATATCTGACATGAGAATTTTATAGAACAGCATAGAAGTGACCAAGTTCAAGTCATATGCTTTATGTACCTTTTATGATTGAATAGCTTAGGTGATCCTGTGGAGAATCCTTGTCTGAACACCTGAGGGGAATGATAGGCCCCCTAAAGTTGGCATAAATCTGAGTCTCTACATGTGGTGGTGTGCAGACTGGAGGCTCGTCATTCACATTCTATAACAAAAGGATATTTTCTTAGGTTACATCATGTTTTCAAAAAAAAAATCTCACCATAGACTACTTTTCAACTTTTTATTGTGTAGATTGTTGCCCCTGGTGATTTCAACTAAATGATAGAAATACATCACACACAG
Organism: Tokudaia tokunoshimensis; assembly: GCA_036184795.1. NCBI lineage: Eukaryota > Metazoa > Chordata > Mammalia > Rodentia > Muridae > Tokudaia > Tokudaia tokunoshimensis. Next base: position 13,415,022 of record BTHU01000002.1, read on the forward strand.
ACACATACACAAACATGCTCACGAGCACATGCACACACACACAAATGCACACAAGCAAGACAGAGAGAGAGAGAGAGAGAGAGAGAGAGAGAGAGAGAGGGGGGGGGGGAGGGAGGAGATTCTGAACCTCTGTAATTTTCCCCAATGTGCCTCTTCACAGACAATTTAGTTCTCCACATATTCTTCAACTTATTCACTCACCTCTATCTTTTCCTTGAGTTTCTAACTTGTGAAATCTAACAGGTATAATAGACAGCTGATTGTACTAATTTGAACCTATAATAGCTCCTCCATGAAGAGCACATAGGAAACATTACTATTTAATTTGTAAACACCCCATACTATGAAGCCCTAGAATTGTGCAGAAGAGTAATACTGTCATTTTCCCCTTTTTTATTGAATATATTCTTTATTTACATTTCAAATGTCCCCTTTTCCAGTATTCCCCCTTCCCGGATATCCCCTATCCCATCCTCCGTACCCCTACTTCTCCGAGGGTATTCCTCCACTCACCCCACTCCCACCTCCCTGCCCTCGATTTCCCTACAATGAAGCATCGATCAAGGCTTTATAGGACCAAGAACCTCTCCTCCCCTAGATGTCTGACAAGGCAATCCTCTGCTCATATGCAGCTAGAGCTATGTACACCCTTTGGTTGATGTCTTAGTCCCTGGGAGCTCTGTGGAGTCTGGTTGGTTGATGTTGATATTCCACCTCACACCAGTCAGAATGGCTAAAATCAAAAACTCAGCTGACAGCAGATGCTGGTGAGGATGTGGAGAAAGAGGAATTCTCCTCCATTGCTGGTGGGATTGCAAGCTGGTACAACCACTCTGGCACTTTGGCAGCTCCTCAGAAAATTGGACATAGTACTACCTGAGGACCCAGCCATACCACTCCTGGGCATATACCCAGAAGATGCTCCAACATGTAATAAGGACACATGATCCACTATGTTCATAGCAGTTTTATTTATAATAGCCAGAAGCTGGAAAGAACCCAGATGTCCTTCCATAGAAGAAGGTATACAGAAAATGTGGTATATTTACACTATGGAATACTATTCAGCTATTAAGAACTAGGAATTCACGAAATTCTTAGGTAAATGGGTGGAACTAGAAAATATCACCCTGAGTGAGGCAACTCAATCACAAAAGAACACACATGGTATGCACTCAGTGATAAGTACATATTAGCCCAAAAGCTCTGAATACCCAAGATATAATTCACAGACCACATGAAACTCAAGAAGCAGGAAGACCAAAGTGTGGGTAAGTCGGTTCTTCTAAGAAGGAGAACAAAATACTCACAGGAGCAAATGTGTAGATAAAATGTAGAGAAGAGACTGAAGGAAAGGCCATCCAGAGACTGTACCACCTGGGGATTCAACCCATATAGAGTCACCAAACCCCAACACTATCGTGGATGCCAAGAAATGCTTGCTGAAAGGAGTCTGATATGGCTCTCTCCTGAGAGGCCCTGATAGAGCATTATAAATACAGAGGCAGATGCTTACAGCCAACCATTAGACTGAGTGTGGGATCCACAATGGAGGAGTAAGGAAAAGAATTAAAGGAGCTGAAGGGGTTTACAACCTCATAGGAAGAACACTACTGTCATTTTAAAAGAGGTATATAATTTCAAGTTATGAATTGATAATCATGACTGTCAAATTTTTAAGGGGAAAAAGTGAAGTGGTAGAGACAGAAATCAATTAATTTGTTTGAACTCACAAATTTGGAAGGATTCAATTAATCTATGTTCTTAATACATATTAATACATATACAAAAGTAACCATATTTTAAAAAGTAAAGAAAGAGCTATCAAATATTTTTCAGACAGAAATTATCTAAGCACTTTTATCATTGCTCTTATTATTATTTTTTTTTGCTCTTATTATTATATGGGGCTCACTTTCTTAGAGGACTCAGAGCAAACCTCTTAAATAAACTCCCAGGACTGTAATTCTTCATAATCATTTTGATATTCCTATTCCATCTTGGAGCTCTGGGAACATTTTGGAAGAAGAAATTATTAGTTCACCAACGGTTATTATAGCCAGCTTTTAAGCCTGTTCTTAAATTAAGCAAAGGGGACACTGCCAACCTTGAATCATCAGTTTCTTATTTTGAGGTGCTGTTTCTATGGTTTGGAATTTAATATATCATTCCAATCTTGCTTGCCAGAATTAATTTTGGCAAATGACCATCATTTTCTTAAATAACTGGATCTCCAATTACATTAGGACACAGCATATTTGTGTTACTAAATTATTATTCTTTATGGAAATTTAAGCAATACAAGGTATACAAGAAAGTAAAAACTATGTTAGTTTTTCATACACCTTAAAAATTAGAATCACTACAATTCTGGAACAAACATACTCTGTAATGTTATTCACATATTTATTAACTAAATTTCAATATATAAAAACACATTTAGCCAATGTATTTGGTAATTTCTTTAAAACCTGTTCCCAATTAAGGAGAAATAAATTGAGTTGCAATTATCTTTAAGCAATCTGGAAAGGCATTTTCAATCCCTGTGTTGTTATGCAATTACCTAAGGTGGTTATTAAATAAAACATACTATTTAAATTTTCTTAATTCCTAATAAATAAAATGTACTCTCGATACATAAAATATAAGTTAGCAATATTTATCTTTTTATTTCATTTGGAATAGCATATAAATTTTCTTTACATACAGAAGTCCATCATGCTTTTTAAATGTAGGAGTTGGAGACATGGTTCAGCAGTTAAAAGCATTCACTATTTATAAAGGAGGACCCAGGTTCAGTTCCTAGCACCTATATGGCAAATCACAACCATCCATAAATTAAGTTCCAGGAAATCAAACCCATTCTTCTGATCTTCTGGGACATAAGACATGCACATAGTGAGCGCACATACAGACAAAAATGGATAAACATAAGCTAGAACACATAAATAAAGTTTTATAAGTTTTCAAACATAAATATGGTAAACTTTGACAGATTAGGATGCCATGGATCATGTGCTTAATATGATTTAGACTTTAAACTTTAGAGTAAGAAAAATCTTAAATGGATCATTTATAAAATTGGGTGCCTTTGTGTATTTACATTTCAAATGTTATCCCCTTTCCTGATTCCCTCCCCCAAAACACACCCTATTCCATCCCTTCTTCCCCCTGCTCACCAACCCACCTACTCCTGCTTCCCTGACCTGGCTTTCACCTACACTGGGGCATCAAGCCTTCTCAGGATCAAAGACTCTCCTCCCTTTGAAGTCCAACAAGGCCATCCTCTGCTGCATATGCATCTGGAGCCATGGGTCCCTCCATGTGTACTCTTTGGTTGGTGGTTTAGTCCCTGGGAGCTCTGGGGTACTGGTTGGTACATATTGTTGTTCCTCCTATGGGGCTGCAAGCTCCTTCAGCTCCTTGGGTCCTTTCTCTAACTCCTCCATTGGGGACCTTGTGTTTTTGTTTTTTTTTTCCTGAATGAAGTTACAATATCCTTCCCTGCCTCTTCTGATTAGTGTTTGTTGGAAGTCTATTTTGACAGCCTAGCTGAAAGGGGATTTGGACACAAGGTCTCATCTCTCTCCAAGAGGCTATTTGTAACTGATAGCTGCTGGAAAAAGGAAAATCAATTTTCTCCAATGGAGGAAACTGGGTATATCAGCACACTCCAAGACAGAGCCCAGTCCAGGATTATTGTCAACACAAAATGCACTCCATGGTTTTGCTGTGCCTGTGTGTGTGTGTGTGTGTGTACTTTTTGTTTTGATCTTGTCTTATTCGATTTTTTTGTCTGATATTACTTTTAGTGTTATTGAATTTGTTTTGAGAGAAAAAGAGATAAGAGAGAAAGAGAGACAGAGAGACAGAGAGAGAAAGGACACACCCAAAGAAGCTGGGTGGGTAAGGAAGTAGGGAGGACCTGTCAGGAGTTGGGATAGGGGCAAAATGGGATAATAGTACATTATATGAAAAGCTAAACATAAAACAATTTTAAAATGAAGAAGAGGGGTATGATACATGGTAAAATGGTCAAGTTGGTACAGATTTGGTCCAAAAAGTATTTATATTTTTTTTTATTAGACATTTTCTTTATTTACATTTCAAATGTTATCCCCTTTCCCGATTTCACCTCTGAAAACCCTCTATCCCATCCCCCCTTCCCCCTGCTTCTATGATGGTGTTCCCCCAACTACCCACCCAATTCTCCCTCCATGCCCTGGCATTCCCCTACACTGGGGCATAAAGTGTTCACAGGACCAAGGGCCTCTCTTCCAATTGATGCCCGACAAGGCCATCTTCTGCTTTATATGTGGCTGGAGACATGGGACCCTCTATGTGTACTCTTTGGTTGGTGGTTTAGTCCCTGGGAGTTCTGAGGACTTTATTCTCTTTGTACAAATATGGCATTCAACAACTAAAACCTGAAAAGTTCTCTAACAAAGAAGGTTCACTATTGCTCCCCAGAACTTTAAAATAAATATATAGATAATATTTATATATTTACTTATTATTATATAATCATATATAATATATGATAATACAATAAAATAGATGTTAAATACATACACACACACACACACACACACACACACACACACATATATTTCAAGAGAGGAGAAACTAGCACTTGTAAATTCTGAAATAAGAAATAATGGAATGCAAACAACCTGCCACTGAAACCATATTTTGTCTGCTTGCCTTGATGGTGATTGTTAACTACCAACTTGCTAGGGTCTTAGTGTTACCCTTCTTGACATTGGGTACAGTGTGGCCAGCTCCTGACTTTTTAACACCCTGCCATCATAGACTCTATGTAGATCTGGAGCCCAAAGGAAGCTTTTTATTTTCAGTTGCTTTTGTCAGAGTATCTTATCACAGCATAAAATAAAAGTGACTAAGACACTTTCTTAAAACATTATTCTAACATAAAATAATCCAGGGCTGACAAGATGAGACCATGGGTAAAGGTTATAGAGTTCTACCTGAGTAACAACCTGAGTTCTATTCCTGGGACAGACACATGGAGGCTGAGAAACCCAACTCCCCCAAATTGTCCTCACAACTGTTCAGGTACTCACAAAAATATGTCAAATAAATTTTAACTAAATCAAGAATAAAAAAGAAAGCAAAGAAAGTATGTGAAACTGAGAACTCAATGTCCATTTTTATTTAAAGCTTTAATAGTAAAAAAAATTTAACTACATTGTAATTAAAACACTAAATGTTAGAGTATGTACACATATCAAAGAGATAAATAAAATGAGCTTAAGTTCCATAGACTTGAAAAGTTCTTAATATTGACACTAATAATAATATATATTAAGCTTTGCTCTCTTTACCTGTGAATGTTTTTTATAGTTTATGAAGCAAGAGCTGGGATCCTCTTTCACTGATTTCTCATTACTCACTGAAATTCTTGTAGGATATTACATAGAAAAGTCTTAGCACTGCACTTCTCAGCAACAATCCCAGAACAAGGAATTTCTTTCCTCAAATTTAGTCCTGCATTTACTATTGTATGGGGTGTGTGTGTGTGTGTGTGTATTTTAGTTTATTCTACCTTTTAACACTTTTATTTTTTTGGCATAGATTTCAGTAACCTCCCATAGGACCGTCTCCTCACTCCCAGGTAAGATGCTGTAGCAAGTGGCTCCCAGTACACTACAAACCCCAGGTGCTACCTGTGTTCTGAGCAGTCTCCATGAACTATGTATGAATAAGCCAGATGTCCCACAAAGGTCTGTCTCCAATTCTGTAGACCAGTTCAGGCTCCTGTCTTGTCCTGAATTTCCCTTTTATCCTTTTTTTTTCCAATTATACATAGTATAATTTATTTTTTTATTAGATATATTCTTTATTTGCATTTCAAATGTTGTTCCCTTTCCTAGTACTCCCCTCCCGGAAAATCCCATAAGCCATCTCCCCTTCCCCAATCAATCTTCCCCCGCTTCCCTGTCCTGGTATTCCTCTACACTATGGCATCAAGTCATTCCCGGACCAAGGGCCTCTCCTCCCTTTGGTGTCTAATAAGGCCATCCTCTGCTCTCTATGTGTCTGGACCCATGAGTAACTCCATCTGTATGCTTTGGTTGATGGTTTGGTCCCTGGGAGCTCTGGGAGTACTGGGTGACTCATATTGTTGTTTCTACTGTGGTGTTGCAAACCTCTTCAGCTTCTTGGGTCCTTTCTCTTGCTCCCGCACTGGGGACCCTGTGCTCAGTTCAATGGCTGGCTGAGAGTGTCCCCTTCTGTATTTTTCATGCACTAGGAGTGCCTCCCATGTGATATCTATATCCAGCTCTGGTCAGCCAGGACTTGTGGGCACCTACAATAGTGTCTGGGTTTTGTAACTGTATATATGATGGATTCCTGGGTGGGGTAGTTTCTGGATGGTCTTTCCCTCAGACTCTCCTCCACCTTTTGTCTCTGTATCTCCTTCTGTGGGTATTTTTCCCCTTTCTACAAAGCACAAAATTCTTGCCAACCAAATCCAAGAACACATCAAAAAGATCATTCACCACAATCAAGTAGGCTTCAACCCAGGGATGCAGGGATGGTTCAATATACAGAAATCCAATGTAATCCACTACAAAAACAAACTCAAAGGAAAAAAACACATGGTCATTTCATTAGATGCTGAAAAAACATTTGACAAAATTCAACTTCCTTTCATGCTAAAAGTCTTGGAAAGATCAGGAATTCGAGACCCATACCTAAACATAGTAAAAGCAATATACAGCAAATCAGTAGCCAACATCAAACTAAATGGAGAGAAACTTGAAACTATCCCACTAAAATCAGGGACTAGACAAGGCTTCTCCTTCTCTCCATATCTATTCAATATAGTACTTGAAGTTCTAGCTAGAACGATTAGACAACAAAAGGAGGTCAAAGGGATGCAAATTGGAAAGGAAGAAGTCAAATTATCACTATTTGCAGATGATATAATAGTATACATAAGCGACCCAAAAAACTCCACCAGAGAACTCTTACAGCTGATAAACAACTTCAGCAAAGTGACTGGATATAAAATTAACTCAAACAAATCAGTAGCCTTCCTATACTCAAAAAGTAAACAGGCTGAGAAAGAAATTAGGGAAACGACACCCTTCACAGTAGGTGCAAACAATATAAAATATCTTGCTGTGACTCTAACCCTTTTATCCTTTTTTTCTCTTTTCTTATGTTTGATCACATGTTCTACCTGCCTCTCTGCCCATCTCACTGTCCTGAGTGCTAGAATAACAGGTGCACTCCAGGCTCTGTACTCATGTTTACTGTGGCAGCCTGTAGGCCAGATGACAGGTATGTATTCCTCTCTCTGAGATGTTCTCTCACCAAGAAGGCCACCCTGTCATCATCCATAGTGCTGGTGTTGCTCTCTCTTCCTGTGCCATGAAGTGGTGAGTTCTTTTACCTCTGATACTTTGGAAATGCCTGACATTTCCTTTCGGCACCATTGAAGTTAACCATGATCGCTCCTTTTTACTTTGTAACTCAATACTGAATGCCTTACGTCTAATAGTGTGATCCCTATTTTAGTTGACAATGTGATTAATGATATAATATTTTTGGATGGACTTTTATAAACTAGAAATATATAGTCCTTTATATTACATTTTTTTTATGAATGGGGCATCCATTTGCTTCATTATTTCTTAATTGATTCCTGGGAAATTTTTAGCTACTGGAAAAAACTGCAACATACAACTCAAACACGTAGAAAATAATAGTTGACAGAAAGGAGAAAAATGTAGAAAAGCAAATATAAATATATCTGTTAGTATGTAAACAAGATAATACATAAATGTTAATATATTAACAAGCACAGTGACTGTAAAGGCATTTGCTTTGCCTTAAAATACAACTATAACACTGAATCATAAACCATAAAATTATACAGAAACATGTTCAAAGGCAAAAATATAAGGACATGGCTTAAAATGTAAAACTAAAAAATGAAATAAATGCAAATGACAGGTCAATATTGAACATAAAAGAATTTTGGTGTATTTATGACTAGCAGCAATTTGTCATTTAAGTAAATATCCCTACAAAATGTCAGTCATCATACAAAGCAAAGGTGAGTGCAAGCTAACATAGTGGTTAGAATCAAATGATAACAACATCAAATGATGAAGAGGAAGAGGAATTGTATATCTTGCACTTCGTGGATGGATACACAGTGATCAAGTCAACTTGGAAAAATTAAGAGTTTCCAGATACCAAAGAACGCACTTCAGAGTGTGTCTGTGAAGGTCTGTGGAGAGGTTAATACCTGGCTCATAAAACTACATAATAAAAAATACCCCAATGATGAAGGGGGACATTGTTCAATCCTCTGAGGAATCAGATTAGAAAGACAAGGGTCTCATCTACTTATTTGGCCATGGGCGCTCCTGGTTACTTTGCTTTGATACTTCAATGTCCCCATCTCCAAATTTCGCTCTCAGGACTTTTAGACTAAATGGGGCAGTGGGTTTAAGCAACAAATTAAATATGAAGCACAATTTCTGCAAGGTTTTATTAAGTTATGCTCAAGATAGCATAGTTATTTTCCTCTCTGAGTTCAAATTTGTCCTATCCATATATTGTGGGAATCACAAACAGAAGCATAATATAAATTTTGACCCATAACACATGATATTCACAAAGTAAAGAGCCAAAAGAAAACCAGATATACAGATATAACTTTATGATTCAAATAGTTGTTTTTCCATTATAATGAGGAAAACCTGAAAACAGTAAGTATACAAAATAGTAAAACACATACAGTCCTCTAAGAAATGATAGAATTATCAGAAAAGGAGAAGAAAAATAATATACTTAAATTGTATGATATTATCTTTTAAATATTAAGACATGGTTAATTCAATATTTCATTAAAATGTAGCATAACTAAAGATTTGAAAATTAGTATAAGAAACATAAGCTGCCATTTTCCATGTATTCATGCTGCTTGTAGTTTTTTATCAAGTCACTGATATCTAATCTTCATTAATAATTACAAACTAGGGGGCCAGGGAGATGGTTCACTGGAAATAAATACTTGCCTCCTAGTTTGAAATCTGAGTCCAACCTCAGAGACACATGGTAAGAGAAAACCAACTTCCACAAGTTGTCATCTGACCTTTACCCAGAAATGATGGTTATATGTTGGTCTCAGGCAAGCAATCACATCTACTAGCCTCTGTGGACACTACCATAAATGTCACACACACACACACACACACACACACACACACACACACACACACACACACCAAATAAATTAATTTAATTAATTAATTAAAGATGTCACTGTAGATTATTTCTCAAATAGAAGCAATGTTCTTTTTGGTGTTCCTATTGAGGCTATCTATAATTTAAAATCACTACCATCCAGCAGCATTAGAGTTACCCCACTTTCCCTTTCCCCCCAAGGCTGCATATTTCCATTCATTCTCCTGGCCTTCTAAATTTTTCTTCTGCACCATCATATCTGGTCCTGTTTCCCTTTTCTCCTCCCCCTTCCATCTCCCACCCAAGTCCCACCCTCACTCTGCCTGCCTCCTATGATTATTTTCTTCCCCCTTCTAAGAGATATTGAAGCATCCTCACTTAGGCCTTCCTGCTTGTTAAACTTCTTACAGTCTGTGAGCTGTACTTTTGGCTAATATCTACTATCAAAATGTTCTGTATTCTGTTCTTTTTAGCTAATATCCACTTATCAGGGAGTACATACAATGCATACATGTCCTTTTTTGTCTGGGTTACCTCACTCAGGATGATATTTTCTAGTTTCATCCATTTGCCAGCAAAATTCATGATGTTCTCATTTTTAATAGTTGAACACTATTCCATTATATAAATGAACCACATTACCTGGGAGCTAAGAGACAATCAGGACTTAATGGGGGTAACCTTTGCCAAAATGCCCAACCTTGGGAAGAAGGAACTTGAAGAATCCACTTCCAGTAGATAGACAAGGCCCCATGTAGAGGGACTTGATTACTAAACCACAGTGAACATTTCTGACTGAGAATTGTTCCTGTCTAAAAGAACTGCAGGGACCAAAATGGAGAAGAAACTGAAGGAAAGGCAGTTCAATGATCAGCCTAACTTGGAATCCATCTCATGGCCAGTGACAGGGGGAGGGGCACTAAGGCCTGACACTATTACTAATGCTATGATGTACTTACAGATGGGAGCCTGGAATGGCTGTCCTCTGAGAGGCCATACCAGCAGCTGCTTGAGACAAACTCAGATGCTTACACTCAACCATTGGATTGATGTCAAGGACCCCTAAGGTTGAATTAGGGAAAAGAATGAACAAGCTGAAGGGGAGAATGACCCCATAGGAAGACCAGAAAACCCAACTAACTCAGACCCCAAGGAGCTTCCAGAGACTGAGCCACCAACCAGGTATCATGCATGGGCTGGTTTGAAGCCTTGGGCACACATATAGCAGAGAACTGCCTGGTCTGGCCTCAGTGAGAGAAAATAAGCCTAATCCTTGAGAGACTTAAGGCCCTAGGGAAGTGAGATGCCTGGTGGTGTTGGGGGGCCATCCTCTTATAGGCAAGGGGGAGGAGGATTGAGATGATGAACTGTGGGAGGCGGGACCTGGAGGTGAGCAATGGTTGGAATAAATAATTTTAAAGAGAAAAAAATAAAACACAAACCTAAACTTTTACCTAATACAAAAAACCAATTAAATCTGTATTATCTTTCTTCCTTTTCTCTGGTCTTCTCCCTTCTCTTTCTTTCCTCAAACTGTTTTATGTTTGTTTGGTTTGTTGGTTGGTTGGTTCGCTATGGTTTTTCAAGTAAAGAAAAATGCATGTAGACAGTTGAGTAAGATTTGCAAAGAAAATCAGAGTATGTTCTTGAAATATTTGTCAGATCTCCCACTTCAATTCAGTCATATTTTCTGGAAGTTAGGATAAAAGACTGGAATATATCCCTTAACTGGCATAGTGGGACTCAAAATTCATTATTTTATTATGTTTTTCTTCTTAGTTTATGAGATCAGTTTTCCGTATATTATTTGTAGTGCTTACAGGAAGGTTTATATGTTGGCTTTCTCCCTTGTGAAACATATGTTCTTGAGTTCTTGGACTCTGAGTGAACATCCTCAGCCTCAGAGGACTTAAGAGGCTGTTTTCAAGTGATCTCTGAATTTTATACACATAGCCCCGCTAGCCTCAGGCTGGGCTTTAATTTATAACTTAGAGAGGACTTTCACTTCTGGGTGGGCACAGAATCAGTTTCCCCTGGCTTTTTTTATACTCGCACTAACCATCTTTATCCATATATATACGTGTGTGTGTGTGTGTGTGTGTGTGTATTTGTGTCTTCCTGTTCTTCCTTTCATTGTTGTGGATTTTGCTGTGTTAGAAAAAATGTATTAAACAACAGCAACATTGAAAATAAAATCAAACTCACATAACAAGTAACAAAAAAAAATAACAAATATCAAAAGCAACCCCCTTATGAGTTTGTTTCTGCATTTTCCTATTTTGGCCACAGAAGAAATAGAAGACTCAGAACTATCCAACAATGTTGTCCCAATGTTCAGAATCTCATGAGCAATCTTGGCTTCCATGGCAAGTGCAGTTGTACGTCTGACACACTGCTCTAATGCAAGATGGTATGGATGTTGACAGACAGCAACATGGCAGTGCAGCCAACACCAGAGGATCTGCTAATCATAATCTGGAACATGCTTCGTTATGGTCTGGCAAACATCCAGCGATCAAACTAGACTAAAAATAGTCACACTACTGGGGATTCTTCAGCAGTCATCTCTCCCAGTCTTTTCCAGGTCCCTTTAGCTTCCAATAGATTTTTTCCCTCATTTTACTAAGTGGTCTCATCTACTTTAATGAAGTTATTTGGGGCTTTAAAAAATAAATTTTTTGGATTTTAGCTCTAAAAATTTCAATCGTATGTGTCTATTACATCTTTTCTTATCTAAAACATGATTTCTCAAATAAGTCTTATCCATTCGCCTACTAAAGTACGCCCCACTTGTTTCTAAATTTGAGCAGTTACAAACAAAGATACTATAGGCATCCAAATACTAGCTCTGAGATAGACATACATTCTCAGTTAACTCAACTGAAGAATATGGAGCATAACTTCCAGATGGTGTGGCTGAATATTTTTACTTTTGGTAGAAAATGTTGAACTTGTCTGAAGTAGATATTATTTTTAATACTACTGGTAAGGAACAGGAATAGTGTCTTTTGTCCTACAGCCTTGCCAGCATTTGATGGTAATTTTTTTTAATTTAAGAGTAAGTTCTTATATTTCTTTTCTGAAAAAAAAGCAATTTTTAATTTTGATAAATATTACATTGATCCATAGTATTTTTGGTAAGTATTAACAAGGTTAAGGTTTTTTTTCTTTTTTTTTTTTAAAAATAAAAGTTTATTTGACTATGTGAGAAAAAATTTATTTACAGATCTGGAGATATGTGCAGAAAATTTTTATTATCACCATTTAATTGAATGCCTGCTATATTTAATATACTTAATTACATTTCTATTAGTCTTTCATTATAGTTTTAACATTTAAATCTGTAAGACAATGCTGCTAAGCAGATTTTCTTAGACTTCTTTACATCTATAAATCTTTAGTAAATTATCAATTTAGGATTTTGGTTGATGTTATTGGTCATGCCTTAATAAAGTTTCTTTTCTTATTGCTTTTATATTTTTTGCACTCTTAAAATGCTTTCAGCAATAGTCTTAAAGCAGGCAGATATTTTGCAAATACTTTTTCTCTCTCACTGAAGTTCCTCTTTAAATGTTTAGTCATTGCTTTTCAGAAAGAAGCTGCAATGATTTTTGCTAAAATGTAGCTTGTCAGAACCATCATGTGTCCTCTGTCCTGTATCTATGTAAGTTTGGGTACTAAAAGCACTCCAGAATACTTCTATGTTTTTTAGATTGTTTACAGTTTGTATTTTGCATTTAGATCTAAAATCACACTGAGTGAAGTCTGTCAAGATTGTGAGTTCTTTCCCTGATGTCACTACTATTTACCGGAGACACTCGTCTTTACAGAATGCTTTGGTTTCTTCTCCTATGTCTGTTCTATCAATTTATTTCACTGTTCTTTCAGTAATATGAAGCAGTCTTAATTACAGTGGACTTATATTTTTTGAGTCCACATTTCACACTGTAGCTATGAAGACCATACTATGCCCAAATTCATGGAAATCCCTCTACCTGGGCATTTCAGGTGATGGAAGTAGAGAAATGTGACACCACACCCTGCTATATTGTCTAACAGACTTTATTCCTGTCCTTCAGTATTTCATTATTAGCCTTTGGTTCTTCCAAATTGCTTGTCAATATCCCTAAAGAGAATATGTGGAATTTCATTGGATTACATTGCATCTATATAGCAAGTTGTAAACAACTGAAATGTTAACAATAACGAGTCTTCTGTCTGAGTATATGAAAAAGCTCTCCATGCTGTTCTCTTTATTTTTTCATTTAAATTTTATAGTTTTCTTCATCTATGCATTAGAACTTGTATTTTAGCTTTATACCTAATGTTTCACTTTCTGGACTTTTTATGTGAATAATATTATATTTATGATTTCAAGTTCCACTTGCTTATTGTGGATTATTAGAAAAATAATAAACTTCAGAATATTTTACTATTATCTGGTAAGCTTGTTATGATAGTTCATTAATTTTGGGATTAATTTATTCCCTTGTATTTTATAAATACAAAAAAATATATCATACAAAGAACAATAATTTCTTTCTTTCAAATAAATAAATATCTCCTTGAATTAACTAGGACCTCTATTACAACATCAAAAGAAAGATGAAAAGGCACATACTCATGCCATTAAGTAGAATATTAGTTTGAGGATTTTTGCTTTTTAGATGTAGTAAGTCAAAGAATTTTTCTATTCCTCCTTTGTTTAGAGTATTTATGATGAAGTAGTGTTTGATTTTATCAAATATTTTTCTTCATCAAATAGTATAATTGTGCCATTTTTCTCTTTAATTGGTAGAATGATGGAATATATTAATAAGTTACAAAAATATTCTACCATCTTCACACAATAGAAATGACATATAATATCTCTGTATATTTTAGATATAGCTTGCCATAGTCTATTAGAGATGTTGCATATACATTTAAGAGAAACATTGGTCTATAATTCTTGTGCAATTTTCATCTGACTCTAATATGTAATTTTGTTACCTTGTTCATAAAATCTTACTTGTTCCTTTTCACAAAGAGAACAATTTATTCCTATGTAGTGCTTCTGACACTATTTCCCAAAAGCAAGAAAAATATGGTGAAAATATTTTCGGTTACAAATAAGACAGTGGCCAGGCAGTGGTGGCGCATGCCTTTAATCCCAGCACTTGGGAGGCAGAGACAGGGGGATTTCTGAGTTCAAGCTCAACCAAAAACTTGCAAACAAACAAACAAACAAAACAAGACAGTGACTTCTACAAGCCCTAGATGCAAGGAAAGCAGTGGTTTCATGCATCGACAGCACCTTTTTCTATCTTTAGCCCTTTAAGTTACAAGAAAGTTCAGAAACCTCTTCTCTTTAGAAAAAGACCTTTGGTTGAGATTATAATACTCTGAACACATGCTATCAAGATTGGAAGATGTTGACTTTTCACTTATAAGTCTGAAATATTTATCTTATCACTAGGAAAATTCTGAGTATCAAACTATCATTTGCTGATGAAAACAAAAAAAAAATGAAAAATGGTCATGTGGTCAGACTGCTTTGCAATATTTATTTTTGTATCTACAAAATAGTGTTTTCCTTAGTCTTGATCAAAGAAACTTTCCTTTGCAGAGAATGCCATTAACACAAAGTCTTCTGGTTACCCAATTACTAAGAACCAGTGACTGTTGTGTACATTACAGGACTCTCAAATAGCTCCCCTTAAAGGATCAGGGAGCATCATGGAAAAGGGCACAGAAAGAGAGGACAGCAAAATGATAGGGAGGATTGCTGCCAACTGCTGTTCTATCAGTAAGATATGGCTGAACACTCAAAATGTATAACAGTTGCAGTTGTTTACATACAGCTTTCACAAGGCTGAGACAACAAAGATTCAGTCCTAGATAGGAGAGATGATCATAGGGCCCTGCTCCACCCAGACTTGTGAATAACAATGGAGGGTTTCTAGAGGAAAGAAAATCATTTTCTTCAGGGACATAGCTATTGTGTTACTCATGTTGCAGTAGATACATTTGTAGTCATGCCCACATGAGTGACCCTGGTCAAACCGAATGAATCACCAAGCAGGAAAAGAATACAGAAGGAGGAAGAAGAGGAAGAAAAGGAGGAAGAGAAAAGGAAGAAGGAGAAGAAGAGGAGGAAGAGGGAATGGAGGAGGAGGAATAAAAAGAGGAAAAGTAAAAACACCTAAAGATAGAAATAGGCTATCAGAGAGTGAGTATGAAAGACAGTGAGTGAAGAGTGAGATTAAAATGTATGTCATGGGTTAAATCATTAAATAACAAAGACTCTTCATTTCATGTTATTATAACAATGGTGAATTAGGTTTGTGATGAATTTAACTCTCATTTGCTGATGGAATAACTTAGGAGGAATGTTGTTTATCTTTGTATCTTAATTTTATTTTAAGTAATCATCAGATTCTGTTTTATGTTATTGACACACAGGGATAAAAATGTACATGCACTTATCTCTCCATACATGTGTATGTATTTGACTATATATGTAATCCAAGACACAGATTGGCTTATATATGATCAACTTCAGTTATTATAACTTGAACAATAGTCTTTCAATAAAAATAAAAGGTGCAAATTAGGAAGAGTACAAATTGGGAAATTCATCTGAGGCAGTTGTTTCCACATACCACAGTACCCTCCAAATCATTTCAAGGGTGTAAAAATTTTTCCTGGAAATATTTTAGAACTACACAAATATTTCAGCATCATTTTTTGTGGCTTTCTAAGAATATCACTTTCTATTATTGTTGTTCTTTTTCTGATAAATCATATTACATTTTATCACAATTAGTCTGGATTACTCTGTGTTGCAATTATTCAGTAATACTGGAAAATTACCATCTAGTTAGAAAAATTATATTCTCTCATCTCAAAAAGTTAGGTGGTGAAAAGTGGAATCAATAGTTTTCTTTGTGAACAAATTTCTTAAATGAATGATTGCTCTTTTATATAAGCTATCTAATTAAAGAATGATAATTTACTCTCAAAGCATGAGAATAGAAAGACAGGAATAAGTTTGTGAGAATGTAATCATTTGGAGGGATAGTATCAGAAATCAGAAAAAGTCTGCAGTCTGTTAAATGCACTAGACCATGTAGTGTCACAAATAAGCATAAAATATGGCTCACTATACTTGTAACAAGGTTTATTTTGCCTGTGTGAAAATCAGATACGTTAGGTATTTTTGAAGGCTGCTTTTTATGCATTGACTTAGAGCTTCATATTCATTCTTTATATACTTTTTTTCTACTTTCAATGTTTTGTTTCAGGAGTTCTGAAGGTCATTTAGTTGATAAAGTGCTTGTCATGTAAATACAAAGAACAAGTTTTCTCTCCAGAAAGCCAGGCTTAAGGGGTTGTATTGGTTATCCCAGCACTGGGGAAGTAGAGACAGCCAGAAATCTGAGGAAGACTGGCCAGGAACTTTACGAATTTATGCTTATAAAGACAATTCCAGACTGCCTTAAAA
Organism: Tokudaia tokunoshimensis; assembly: GCA_036184795.1. Taxonomy (NCBI): domain Eukaryota; kingdom Metazoa; phylum Chordata; class Mammalia; order Rodentia; family Muridae; genus Tokudaia; species Tokudaia tokunoshimensis. The sequence continues at coordinate 13,431,736 of BTHU01000002.1, forward strand.
CACAGGATAGTAAAAACCCAGGTTAGTGAAAACTATTCTCAATGATAGAAGAACTTCTGGGGGAAATTACCATCCCTGACCTTAAGCTGTACTACAGAACAGTATTGATAAAAAAAATTGCATGTTGTTGGTACAGAGACAGGGAGGTAGATCAGTGGAATAGAATTGAAGACACAGAAATGAACCCTAACAACTATGGTCACTTGATCTTTGACAAAGGAGCGAAAACCATCCAGTGGAAAAAAAGACACCATTTTCAACAAGTGGTGTTGGTTCTACTGGGGGTTAGCATGTAGAAGAATACAAATTGATCCATTTTTATCTCCCTATATAAAACACAAGTCCAAGTGGATCCTCCACATAAATCCAGATACACTGAAACTAATAGAAAAGAAAGTTTAGAAGAGTTTCAAGCACATGATCACAGGGGGAAATTTCCTGAACAGAACACCAATAGTTTATACTCTAAGATCAAGAATTGAAAAATGGGACCTCATAAAATTGCAAAGCTTCTGCCAGGCAAAGGACACTGTCAATAGGACAAAATGGCAACCAACAGATTGGGAGAAGATCTTTAACAATCCTGCATCCAATAGAGAGTTAATATCCAAAATATACAAAGAACTCAAGAAGTTAGACTCCAGAGAACCAAATAACCCTATTAAAATGGGATACCGAGATAAACAAATAATTCTCAACTGAAGAATACCAAATGGCTGAGAAGCACCTAAAGAAATGTTCAACCTCCTTAATCATCAGGGAAATGCAAATCAAAACAATCCTGAGATTCCACATCACACCAATCAGAATGGCTAAGATCAAAAGCTCAGATGACAGCAGATTCTGGTGAGGATGTGGAGAAAGAGGAACACTCCTCCATTATTGATGGTTTTGCAAGCTGGTAAACTCACGCTGGAAATCAGTCTGGTGGTTCCTCAGAAAATTGGACATAGTATCACCTGAGGTCCCAGCTATACCACTCAAGGGAATATACCCAATAAATGCTCAAAAATCTAGCAAGGACACGTGCTCCACTATGTTCATAGCAGTCTTATTTATAATACTCAGAAGTTGGAATGAACCCAGATGTCCATCAACAGAGGAATGAATACAAAAATTGTGGTACATTTACACAGCTATTAAAAACAATGAATTCATGAAATTCTTAGGCAAATAGATGGAAGAAGAACATATCATCCTGAGTGAGGTAAACCAATCACACAAGGACACACATGATATGCATTCACTGATAAATGGATATTAGTCCAAAAGCTCGGAAGAACCACGGTACAATTCATAGACCACATGAGGCTCAAGAAGAAGAAAGACCAAAGTGTGGATACTTTGGTCCTTCTTAGAAAGGGGACCAAAATGACCATGGGAGGAGATAAAAATGTCGAGCAGAGACTGAAAGAAAGATCATCCAGAAACTGCCCCTCCTGCGGATTCATCCCATATTCTGTTACCAAACAAAGACACTATTGTGGACGCTAACACATGCTGACTGACAGGAGCCTGATATAGTTGTCTCCTAAGAGATTCTGCCAGTGCCTGACAAATACAGAGAGGGATGCTCTCAGCCAACCATTGAACTTAGCACAGGGTCTCCAATAGAGGAGCTAGAGAAAGGACCTAAGGAGCTGAAAGTATTTGCAGCTCCATAGGTGGAACAACAATATGAACCAACCACACTCTCCAGAGCTCCCAGGGACTAAACCACCAACCAAAGAGTACACATGGAGGGACCCAGGCTCCAGCTTCATATGTAACAGAGAATGGCCTTGTCGGGCATCAATGGGAGGAGAGGCCCTTGGTCCTATGAAGACTCAATGCCCCAATGTAGAGGAATGCCTGGATGGGAAGGCTGGAGTGGGTGAATGAGTGGGGAAACACCCTCTCAGAAGCAGTGGGGAGAGGGATGGGATGGGGTTTTTGGAGAGTATACCACAAAAGGGGATAACACTTGAAATGTAAATAAAGAAAATATCTAATGAAAATATTCAAACAAATACAAAAACAAAAACACAAAAAAACAGGAGATAGACAGTACCTGAGGAATTACAGCCAATGCTGACCTATGATCTTTTTTTTTAATTAAACTAATAAAATTTATTTTAAAATATACAACTCAGAATTAACATTTTTAAGTCATCAAAATGATTTCTAATAGTTAAATGCCTCTTAAATATACATGATATCTTCTGAAGCTAAAAGTTATGTGCACTCACCAGTTTTTAATATCAATTTGGAACATTAAAAATGATAGAAGTAGAAAAAAATGTCCTATGAAATACTCTTGGAAAGGAAATTGTGCCAGGTTCCTGATTAGACAGAAACAGTTCCATCTCCAAGGGAGAATACACAGTGTTAGCAACTTTGGCTTCATAGAATGAATTGGGTAGTATTCCTTCTGTTTCTATTTTGTGGAATAGTTTGAAGAGTATTGGTATTAGGGTTATTTTGAAGGTCTGATAGAATTCCGCACTAAACCCATCTGGTCCTGGGCTTTTTTTGTTTGGGAGACTTTTAATGATTGCTTGTATTTCTTTAGGGTTATGGCTCTGTTTAGATGGTTTATCTGATCTGGATAAAATCCAAGTACACACATAAGTAAGTAGACCAGCACATACAAAGCACACACACACACACACACACACACACACACACACACACACACACACAAGCATGTACTGTAGATAGACCTCCAAAACAGGTGTTCAAAGGCAAACTGGGTAGTTTTTTGTGCTAGGTTTATCAGAGATCATCATTCTATAAACTTTGCAAATGGCCACAATCTTGCTGAAAAATTGCCAGGAAATGTTAAAAGCTTAGTTATGCAGAAAAGAATATGTTTTTTTGAATATAAAAAAGCCATGTCTACTACATTATAATAAACATTCAGAAAAACAACAAAAAGCACACTGCTTTTGATTAGTGGTGAGGTTATGTCTTTGTCTCCATTGTGTAAATGGGAGAACAAATATGATTTTGTTAAATTTTCTCTAGCTCTAAAATTTTTGATCTTTAGGATAGAATTTAGGGATCAGTACCTTTTTTCTACTCAAACTTTCTAGCCACACTTCCAATATATTCTATGCTAAATGAGTACTTAAGGAAATTCTTTGATTATTAGAAAAAGAGAAAAGATACATGAGAAAGAATTCTGCCTTCAAGGGCTTAATGAAATAAACTAAAAGTACAATTTTATGAATTTTTCAGAAAGATTTAAATGACAAAATATAGATACGAAGAATCCTGGGGTTAATGGAAATAATGATTAATATCTAGTTCTCAGCATCCACCAAAAAAAGAAGTTTGGTATTTCGTTTGTCTCCTTCAGCTTGCATTTTCCCCCTCCAAATGTGATCTTACACAACTTATAAATAAAATCTGTAGTAGGTTAGCTTTTTATGCTATATTTTAAAATTCCCTAAACTCTGCCATATTTAGTGCATGAAAGAAATTGATTTACAGTTTTTACCATTGCAGTTTCATATTAACATAAACAATTCAAGGAACATTGTGCTTTAAAAAATTTCCAAGATGAGGAATATTTTATGCTTTAGCTTAATCTACAAAAGCAAGAACATTTCAAATGTGTTTATCAGTCATGGTTAAGTAAGTGCTTAGCTGTTGTTTTGTGGAAGAAATGGTGAAAAGCCCATTCTAATAAAATACGTTAAGCCATCGGAACAACAATGTCAATGAGTTTTTTTTCTCCCTCTGTGGAGTGGTCTTAACTTTACTTGTTTATGAAAGATGAGTACAGTATTCATGATGAGCCTCTGAGTGCTTTACAGAGTCATATTTAAATTTCAGTTATACTACAGGACTAAATAAAATCAGCATTTTGTGAAGAGACAAATTGCAATGTCTCAATAAACTGTTCTACAGCCATAATAGAAAGTGGAGAAGCTGGGATTCTAATCCAAGTTAACCCTTTGAACTCTATACTTCCTGCAGGGACAAAAAGTATATGTGAAATTAAGTAATGTATTGATACTGAACATGTGCACAAAGTTCCATATCATTCAGCTTAAGTTTCTGTTACTAACAGATCAAAGTTGGATATCTGTGTATGTGTTTCATTGGCAAAAAAGTAAAACATATGCAAACTCTCACACTTCACAAGGTCATTTCTGTTAAAAAGAAAAATCACTAAAATTCTCTTTCTAAACAGGTAGTTTCCTCTAAAACCTGACCAATTTTGTGCGGACCCTTCATGCTTTCAGAGTAATGGCTTTCTACACGAATGAATTTTTAAAACTATGAGTACTCTGAAAGGCACTTTCAAGGAAGGACTGACATTCATTTTTTAGCCATTATTCAATTATTATTTGCGATGTAAAGAGAATGGCAAATCTTTACATGTTCCAGAAATGGAGCATTCATCTGGCACAGGAGAGCCGCTGTGCTTCGGTCTGGAAACAAAGGGCACATATTTGGTAACAATTCCTTCAAAAAAGACTCACAAAAGAGACAGTGATGATTTAGAAACTGTCCTCTGAGAAAATTGATCATTCTCTTTGCAGGAGACAAAACAGTCTTCAGTTTTGTATGCAAATTCTTGTCAGCAAGTACATTATGGTGAAATACACACTATATGATCATGCTATGAAATGATTTTTGCTTGGGTTTTTTTTTTCATTTTGTTTTGTTTTTATTTGAGTAAAAGCATCTGACTTTGCTTTTCCTCAGACCCTGGCAGCCAGACTATTGGAATAAAGATTGATTTGCTTACCTTGAGTGCTATGGTCTCTGGCTGGACAGGAGCACAGCCCTATTTAACTATTTCATTGTTCACAGAACAGGTTTATTCTATGCCTATTGTTTGCCAAATTGAGACATTGAGTTTTTCTACCCATTTATGCACTAATTTATCATTTATTCTTGACCTATTTATCTATTCACATGTTTGCCAAGGATATAGATTGAATATTATATATTCCAAATATTTTCTTCAAGCTTTTATGTGCTACCATTACAAAATACAAAAGGTTGCTTGGCTTAAATAACAGCAATATACTTTCTCACAGTTTTAGAAGCTGACTAGTCCGAGGCTAGCTCATGGTCTGTTGGGTCTTTTGTTCTTGTGAGTTATTTTTTACAGCCAGTTTCTCTCATAGTATCTAGAAGAGAGAGAGAATACTCCCTAGAGGGTTTTGTTTGCTTGTTCATTATTCTTTAAGTATACTAATAACATCAGACTAAGGCCACACCTACCTCTCATTCTTTATCAAATTATCCTCTAATACAAATGCAAATAACTCCAAAAAATTACACTGGAAATGAAGAGTCAATAATTTTGGGAGTGTATGACCATTCAGCCCAAAAGAACATTAACTTTCCAGTTTATTAAAAGCATAGTTTGTTAGTTTATTCTGACAGATGTCATATAGATACATTTTTGTGCAGCTGATTTAAATTATAGAACTCTACTATGTTTATCTTCATTATGGATTTTAGTCCCTGTTAAAAACAAGGTACTATTTTAGAAACCTGCAGCTTTATAAATCTGAGCCTTGAATTACTTTCCAAATAAAAATAGTATTGGTAACTTTTACCCTAAATTATTTTCTAGAATGTTTTCAGAATAAAGGGTATACAGTTCTAAGAAATGTACAGGCTTTGCCTGATCTTTGCATATACATATACATTATATCTACTATAAAAGTATTTTTACCAACTGTATCTTTCTGTTTCCAAAAACAAAGAGATGAGTGCTTCCTCAATGAAGAATACAGGTAATTCTTCTCATCCTACCTAGTTGATATTAGTCATTCACACACAGAACAGAATGGCAATAATAGGTTTAGAAATCCTAGCTTTCAGGCCCTCTCCCAATAGAGATTCTGTAAATATGAGTGTGTATAGGTAGATTGTTGGAAGCTTGCATAGAAAAGAAGTTTCATTAGCTCACGACATCCTTGAGTCATAGTTGAAACCAGTCAAGTCACTTCATTAAATTTCTCTCTAAAAAGATTTTGGCCGGTTTATTACATTTTCCAGACATAACGAGGCTGTAGTAGGGATTACAACACTGAGCCATGGACACCGCTGAGAGGTTCAGCTCACCACAGCACATGTGAAAATGTTCACCTCAAAGCATTATGCGAAGGCTCTACTCAATGTCTGCAGCTTTAAATCATCATTTGTTTGGAAATTATTGCCTTTTCTCTGGGATCCAGAGTTAAAAATCTTACAGATCTCAAGCAGCAAAAATGAGTGCAATCATTTGATAAAGGAAATTTGGCTCTCTATATAAAAGATAATTTTTCATTTTTTATCAGTTCCACCAATAAAAGTGATGCATTTGATTATATTGATGTAAAGTTCAAACAAGCCTTGTCACAAATATTCTCACACTGGATCTTTTACAATCTTCTTTAGAAGAATATTTTAATAAATTAAGTGCAACTTATGATATCAGACTCTCTCTTCATGCAAATTCTTACAGTGTCATTTAGAAATCACAGCATATTCGGCATGTGCTAACCATTCTATCATTGCCCATTACAATTAACAAGTAGTTTTAGACCACATATCACACTCAGATGATGAAAGACTGTATTAACCACTGACAACTATCGTTTACTCTGACTTTTTTGAGAATATGTCTGTTAAGTAATAACAACATATCGAACATCAATGTATTCTTACCAGAACATGGATGGTCACCTGAGTAGTAGCACTTCTCTGTCTGAGAGGATCAGGGAGCACATCATTTCCCATGTCTATGACTCTCACAGATATCATATACTGAGAAGCCACTTCCCTGTCCAGTGAATTTAACAGCTTTATCACGCCTAGCACAAATACAATGGGAAAGTTAGCTCAGCACTACTTATTAATTTTAATCAGTGCTAGATTACAATCTATATAGATGAAGTCTTTGTGACAGTACCAAGGTAGAAATTGAATGATATAATAACTTTGGTCCCAAATTCATATCACTACTTCCACAGTTAAGTAATGACAGATATGAACTCATTCATTAGTCACCTACTGTACATTCTGAGACATTTGGAAGAACACATGTGTGCAAAGGTTTTCTGAGTTTCAAAATATCCAAGATCAAAGTTTCAGGGTTTTCTCTATGTTTGCTAAGAATTATGAATACAGCTAACAAACCATGGTGAACACTATGTAGCTCAAAGTGGAGTGCTCTGATAAAAAGTGTTTTTTTCCCATGAATACTAAATAAAATATATTCAAAATTAGGTACTTTCAATTTTAATTATTTAGATTTTCATACATGAATACACTATTTTAATATAACTTAAGCCCTTCATTCTTCCCCCTCTAACTCCTGTTATAGCCCTCTGAATTCATGACTTCATCTTTTATAACTTATTGTTGCACATATACAAACATGCATCATCTACCAAATCCCATTAGTGTTATCTGGACATACATGTGCTTAAAGTTGACCACTTAAGATTGAGGAAACTATCAGGGAACTTAGCTTGCCCCTGGAGAAAACTGTTTCTTCATCTTATTATTAACTGATATTAGTATGCCTACATTACCTGTATCTGATTCGATGTAAAATTTTGGAGGTATTCCAAAGTTGCCTCCAACAATGGTATAGTGTACATTGTTAAATGGCCAGTCTTCATCTGTAAACGTAATTTTTCCAACTAGTGTATCAGTAGGACTGTTTTCAAATACACTAAAGGTAAATGCCATCATAGTCCCAATAGGATTGTGTTCATTTATACGGCTCACTCTTAATATGATTTTAATGATGGCTATGGAGAAAAAAAATCATAAAAGTGTAGATAGAGCAATGATACATCCTCTTCAACAATTCTTATGTTTCCTTTTAAAAATTACCATTCACGTATTCAGTTTCATATGAATAGATTTCATAAATATGCTTATACTAAGGTTTTACTAGTAATTAGTAACTTTTATTTATACAGTACTTAAAAAATAGTTAACAGATTTTTGAATATTCTCCAATGTAGACTACACTGATTACTTGTTCAAACACATAAATATTACAGAAAAATTGTATTCAAAGGTGCTGTATTATACATTTGAGAAGTATTATATCAACTTAATTCTAGTTTTAATTTGTCTTTCACTATTTAAATAGTAATATAAAACTAAATGGACTAAATAAATTAATTTGATCATAACTATTTACATGCATTATTACAACTTATGATTGGAATATTTTTAACTATAAAAATGTAAGAACTAATACTTAAGATACTATGTATTTTACTTAATTCAAACAATTTTAATATATTGAATTAATAACTTCTTACTTGAAAGTACAGGAATACCTTCATCAGACACTCTTACAAACAATGTGTATTTAAAGTCCATTCCTGCAAAAATTGTACTATCATAGTCTAGATGCATAGGTCCAATCTGTAAATGAAAAATAAAATACCATTAGTTTCGTTTTGATTACATGTCTACTTTGCCAATTATGAATCCAAAAAGAAGATAGTAAACTTATGAATAGAAGTGTTATTTTTACAATGCTACTGTATAGTTAAACATCCATGAGCTACAAACACAAACCATATATGTAATATTAGCTTAAAGAGCAACCAAACATAAAATTGAAAACATATGTAATTAATTCTAATGAAATGCTTTATTCAGGAAAACATTTTAAGTACTATTATTTCAAAAAGTAACAAACAGGACAATATTGGATCACTTTTTGTTAATAATAATCTAGTGGAGACTCTTAGTTACTTCACAGATGCAGTATAACTGAGAAATGTTGTAGGTTGTTCTGATGCTTTTTACAATCTAATGCTAAATATTGGTTCCTCAAGATGTGGTTGCACCCTGTCCCGACCAGCAGAACCCCACATACTCAAAATGATGGTATGTGAACCTTTTTCCAAATTTAACCAATGAATAAAAGACTAAAGCCTGTGATTTGGCAGTGAAGGGGAAAAAGTGGGACTGGAGGTTCAAGCGAGGGAGTTGCAGTTAAAGAGAGAACATAGAGGAAAGCAGAAGAGGAAGAAACCACCATTGACCAGAACCACATGGAGAGGAAAAAAAGCAAGTAACAAGGAACCTTATAGCTGAGGAATAAGTTATTATAGCCCTAGACCTGCCCAATCTAAGCTTATGTCTTGTAAATAAAATACCTGTATTGTGTTTCTTTTATACAGCCTTGTTATGATTATTAATTTATACCACAGAGAAAACTTGTATTTCAGGTATTCAAGGGAGTGTTTAACTACTGGTTTCCACAGGAAAGTTTAAACAGTTCCTGGCTATCTGAAAAGCAGCATGTGCCCAGGCTTCCATCTGCCATAACATGAGAGGAAACAGCTACTTTTCTGCAGCATACCATGGTGCTGCAGTATAAGTTACAGAAAATGGATTTTCAATTTGTGAAATGTTCAATTTCAGAATGGTTTAATTGGAACATATTGATGCCAAGTTGAGGGGCACCTGAAATTACTATGTTTTGTGTTATGTACTTAAGATACTTGCAACGATATTGTAAGAAACCTATTTCCTTTTGTCCCCAAAATGAATCAAGTGTGAACTGGAAATAATGAGAATCTAAAAAATAAGTCTAAACTCCAAACTTCAAAATAATGTCAATATAAAACTTGACATCCAGTCTGCTAAGGGATCTAAACATCTCATATGTTTGTTCTTCCGTTTTACTCTCCTGAGATGGGCATACACGGCAAACATGATGTTCCAGGGTGTTTAATAGCACTAAATATAATAGGCAAAGCAATCTAAGAGACTTATGTCCACATATCTTGCCTAATCATACAATCTTCACAGAGCTCACAGCTTAGCCTTCATCTAAGCTTGAGCTTGAGACCTTCCAAAAGAGTAAGGAAAGCACATGGTTGCTGCAGGATTCTCCATATTATTTGAGAACCATTCCAGGTCCTATCCATGTGCACATTAGCTATTTTTCAACCATCAACCATTATTGGTCAGGGAAGATGCATTTAGCCATGAAGTGATTAGTTGGCAAGAAATATGTTGCTTTTTAAAATTCTATAGTGTCCCAAAACTCACAGAAAGGAAAAAGGCTATGTACATTAACCAACTGGGAGAAAAGTGGTTTCTTTGGGAATTAATGAAGATGTTAGATGGTACCAATGGTTTATGCTACTGCCAAAATTCTACATTCTAAGTAGATAAAGAAAGATAAAATAAATAACACCAATGGCACTGGCATTAATAATGCAGTTAACTCACAATGGTAGAGTTCCAATACAATTCCTGCTTATGCTAACACTGCCTATGTTCAATCATATGAAAAATAGAAATAAATCGAATACTAACAGGAATTGTAGTTACTGCCAGAAAATGACCAAAAAATGGTACAAATATAGAATTTCTGTATGTGATATCAATAAAATTGAAGACCATTTTAGAAATATGATTCTCTGAATCAAGGTTTGAGATTTTTGATATTCTAAATGAATAAAAGGAATAGATTCTTTTCCTGTAAACTAGAAATCCAATTTCTTTACATGTTCAAAAATCTAAAATTGAAACATCATTTCTTAAAATATTTATTTAAAATATGAAGACTTCTGTATAGCGCCATCTGCAGCAGAGAACCAGGCAGTTCCAAAACCTTCTATGCTTAGCCTGCCAGGAGAGAGTAATCTCCCAGCAGCGATTGATTTCACTTCTGAGTGCAGAGGTGAGATCTCCACCTTCTCTCTGGAGAGGTGCAGCTAGGAGCGCACAGGGCATAAGATCAGTGGAGCTGAGGGGACAGGAATCTTCCCTTCCTGCCATCATTTGAAACAGTGAACCAGATAGCTCCACAGCCTTCTGTGCACAGACCCTGCAAGAAGAGAGTTGGTCTTCCAGGAGTACAGACACAGGCTTACAGGCCCATAAGAGGGAAGAGTTCCAGTCAGAGATAGGAAAACCAACTAACACCAGAGATAACCAGATGGCAAAAGGCAAGCACAAGAACCCTACCAACAGAAACCAAGGCTACTTGGCATCATCAGAACCCAGTTCTCGGACCACAGCAAGTCCCGGATATGCCAACATACCAGAAAACCAAGAGTTCGATTTAAAATCTCATCTCACGATGATGTTAGAGGACATCAAGAAGGACATAAATAACTCACTTACAGAAATACAGGAGAACATGGGTCAAAAGGTAAAAGCCCTTAAAGAGGAAACACAAAAATCCTTGAAAGAAATACAGGGGACCATGGGTGAACAGGTAGAGGCCCTTAAAAAGAAACACAAAAATCCCTGAAAGAATTACAGGAGAACACATACAAACAAGTGAAGGAAATGAACAAAACCATCAGATTCTAAAAATGGAAGTAGAAACAATAAAGAAATCACAATGTGAGACATCTCTGGAGATAGAAAGAGTTGGAAAGAATTCAAGAGTCGTAGATGCATACATCAACAACAGAATACATGAGATAGAAGAAAGAATCTCAGGTGCTGAAGATACCATAGAAAACTTTGACTCAACAGTAAAAGAAAATGCAAAATGCAAAAAGCTCGTGAGCCAAAACATCCAAGAAAACCAGGACACAATGAGAAGAGCAAAGCTAAGGATCATAGGTATAGAAGAGAGTGAAGATTTACAACTTAAAGGCCAGTAAATATCTTCAACAAAATTATAGAAGAAAACTTCCCTAACCTAAAGAAAGAGATGTCCATGAACATACAAGAAGCCTATAGAACTCCAAACAGACTGGACCAGACCAGAAAGTCCTCCCGGCACATAATAATCAAAACACCAAATCCACTAAACAAAGAAAGAATATTAAAAGCAGTAAGGGGAAAAGGTCAAGTAACTTATAAAGGCAGGCCTATCAGAATTACACCAGACTTCCCACCTGAAACGATGAAAGCTAGAAGATCCTGGCCAGATCTCATACAGACCCTAAGAGAACACAAATGTCAGCTCAAACTACTATACCCAGCAAAACTCTTAATTACCATAGATGGAGAAAACAAGATATTCCATGATAAAACCAAATTTACACAATATCTTTCCACAAATCCAGTCCTACAAAGGATAATAGATGGAAAATGCCAACACGAGGAAAGAAACTACACCCTAGAAAAAGCAAGAAAGTAATCTTCTTCCAACAAACCCAAAAGAAAGTAACCACACAAACATAAAACAAACATCAAAAATAACAGGAAGCAACAATCACTATTCCTTAATATCTTATAACATCAATGGACTTAATTCACCAACATAAACATAAACATAAACGTAGACTACCAAAAATATTTTTCATGTAAATCTTTAATTTTATCAGGAAGTGTTTGTGATTCCTCTTCAATTTAGTAATGTTTTTTATGTCTACCATTTTAACTATTATTTTCCATGATAATCGTTAATTTTAACATCTTTTCTACATATTTCTTCAATTTTGTTAGAAATATTTTGCATGTAAATCTTCAATTTTGGTCAGAAAAATGTTTATAATTCCACTTTCATTCAACTTAGGAATATTTTTATGCCTACCACTTTATCTATATAATTGTTCCATGAAATAGTCAATCTAAATGTGCTTTTCTATATATTTCTTCAATTTTATCAAATATATATTTCCATGTAAATCTTCAATTTTATCCGAAAATACTTATAATTCCACTTTCAATCAACTTAGAAAGATTTTTATGCCTACAATTTTTCTGTATAATTTTCCATGATAATCTTCAATTTTAATGTTTTTTATATATTTTTTTAAATTTTTTCAGAAATACTTTCCATATAAATCTTCAATTTTATCAGAAAACATCTATAATTCTACTTCAAATCAACTTAGGAATATTTTTATTCCTACCATTTTATCTGTATAATATTCCATGAAATAGTCAATTTTAACATGTTTTTCTATATATATCCTGAATATTATCAAAAATATTTTCCTTGTAGATCTTCAACTTATCAAGAAATGTTTATAATTCCACTTTGAATCAATTTAGAAATATTTTTATGCCTACTATTTTATCTGTAATTTTCCATGATAATCTTCAATTTTAATGTTATTTTATATTTTTCTACAATTTTATTAGAAGTATTTCCGACGTAAATCTTCAATTCTATCATAAAATATTTCTAATTCCTTTTAAAATTAATTTAGTGAGTGAGCGTACCAGCTTCCTTTGGCAACCTCTGTTCCACGGATCAACTGCACTGAGCCTTGAGGTATGCAGGGACTCCCCAATATAACATCGTTTGGGACACAGCCTGTTGGGCTTCCATCTGCGCCCCAGAGCAGGGCAGCTCTGTGGTCATCTGGGCACCAGCTCTGCTGTGGGCCATCTGCCCTGCAGAGTGATCTGCCCCGAGAGGGTGCACAGTGCATTCCATCATCTTTGCTCCAGCAACAGAGCAGTTGGGACCTCCAGGCACAGGGATAATCAAGCATAATATTGCATGGGACTCAGCCAGATTGTGAGCTCCCTGCTCCCAAGAGCTGGGCAGTTCTGTGGTCACCTACACGCCAGCTCTGCTGTGGGACATCAGCCCTGCAGAGGGACCCGAACTGGGAGAGAGAGCACTCGCACAGGGAGAGAGCACACCACCCTCCCTTGGCGACCTCTGCTCCAGGGATCGACTGCGCTGAGCCTCCAGGCACACAGGGACTCCCCAATATAACAAACTGGACCAGAACAGAAATACCTCAGGTCACATAAAAATCAAACACTAAATGTACTAAACAAAGAAAGAATATTAAAAGCAGTAAGAGAAAAAGGCCAAGTAACATATATAGGAAGACCTTTCTGAATCACATCAGCCTTCTCACCAGAGACTATGAAAGCCAGAAGATCCTGGGCAGATCTCATAGAGACTCTAAGAGAACACAAATGCCAGCCTAGACTACTATACCCAGCAAAACTCTCAATCACCATAGATGGAGAGACCAAGATATTCCATGATAAAACAAAATTTACACAATATATTTCCACAAACCCAGACCTGCAAAGGATTATAGGTGGAAACTGCCAATACAAGAAGAGAAACTATACCCTGGAAAGAATGAGATAGTAACCTTCTTTCATCAAACCCAAAAGTAGATAACCACTCAAACATAAAGATAGCGTCAAGAATAGCAGGAGGCAATAATCACTATTCCTTAATCTCTCTTAATATCAATGGTCTCAATTCCCCAATAAAAAGACATAGACTAATGGACTGGATACATAAACAGGACCCAACATTTTGCTGCGTGCAGGAAATGCACCTCAGTGTCAAAGACAAACACTACCTCAGAGGAAAAGGCTGGAAAACAATTTTACAAGCAAATGGTCCTAGGACACGAGCTGGAGTAACCATCCTAATATCAGATAAAATTGACTTTCAACCTAAAGTCATCAAAAAAGACACAGAAGGACACTACATACTGGTCAAAGGAAAAATCCACCAAGAAGAATTCTCAAATCTGAATATCTATGCTCCAAATTCAAGGGCACCCTCATTTGTAAAAGAAACTTTACTAAAGTTCAAAGCACACATCGCACCTAACACAATAATAGCGGGTGACTTCAACCTCACGCTCTCTGAAATGGATCATTCAGGAAAGCAGAAACTAAACAGGGACACAATGAAACTAATTGAAGCCTTGGACCAACTGGAACTAACAGATATATATAGAACATTTCATCCTAAAGCAAAAGAATATAGCTTCTTCTAAACACATCATGGCACCTTCTCCAAAATCGACCATATAATTGGTCAAAAAACCAACCTCAACCCATATAAAAAGATCGAACTAATACCATGCCTCTTATCAGATCACTATGGAATAAGAATGGTCTTCAATAACAACAAAAACAATAAGAGGCCACATACATGTGGAAGCTGAACAATGATCTACTCAATGATAACTTGATCTAAGAAGATTTAAAGAAAGAAATCAGAGACTTTTTAAAATTTAATAAAAATGAAGGCACAACACACCCTAATTTATGGGACACAATGAAATCTGTGCTAAGAGGAAAATTCATAGCCCTGATACTCCAAAAAGAAACAGAAGAGAGCATACACTAGCAGCTTAATGGAACACCTGAAAGCCCTGGAACAGAAAGAAGCAAATACACCCAAGAGGAGTAGAAGGCAGGAAATCATCAAACTCCGGGCTGAAATCAATCAAGTAGAAACTAATAAAACCATACAAAGAATCAACAAAACTAGGAGCTGGTTCTTTGAGAAAATCAACAAGATAGATAAGCACTTAGCCAGACTAGCCAGAGGGCACAGACAGTATCCAAATTAACAAAATCAGAAACGAAAAAGGGAGATATAACAACAGAAACTGAAGAAATTCAAAAAATCATCAGATCCTAATACAAAAGCCTGTATTGAACACAACTAGAAAATCTGGAGGAAATGGACAATTTCCTAGACAGATACCAAATACCAAAATAAAATCTGGATCAAATAGACCATCTAAACTGTCCTATAACCCCTGAAGAAATAGAAGTGGTCATTGGAAGCCTTCCAACCGAAAAAGCACAGGTCCAGAAGGTTTTAGTGCAGAATTCTATCAGACCTTCAAAGAAGACCTAACACCAATACTCTTCAAACTATTCCACAAAATAGAAACAGAATGAAGACTACCCAACTCGTTCTTTGAAGCCACAATTACATTAATACCAAAATCACAAAAAGATCCGACAAAGAAAGAGAATCTCAGGCCAATTTCTCTTATGAATATCGATGCAAAAATACTCAATAAAATTCTTGCCAATCGAATCAAGAACACATCAAAACGATCATTCATCAAGATCAAGTAGGCTTCATCCCAGGGATGCAGGGATGGTTCAATATAAGGAAGTCCATCAATGTAATCCACTACCTAAACAATCTCAAAGAAAAAAACCACATGGTCATTTCATTAGATGCTGAGTAAGCATTTGACAAAATTCAACATCCTTTCATGTTAAAGGTATTGGAAAGAATAGGAATTCGAGACCCATATCTAAACATAGTAAAAGCAATTTACAGCAAACCAGTAGCCAACATCAAATCTAAACAGAGAGAAGCTTGAAGCAATCCCACTAAAATCAGGGACTAAACAAGGCTGCCCTCTCTCTCCATATCTTTTCAATATAGTACTTGAAGTTCTAGCTAGAGCAATTAGACAACACAAGGAGGTCAAATGGATACAAATTGGAAAGGAAGAAGTCAAACTATCACTATTTGCAGACGATATGATAGTATACTTAAGTGACCCAAAGAACTCCACCAGAGAACTCCTACAGCTGATAAGCAACTTCAGCAAAGTGGCTGAATATAAAATCAACTCAAGCAAATCAGTAGCTTTCCTATACTCAAAGGATAAGCAGGTTGAGAAAGAAATAAGAGAAATGATACCCTTCATGATAGCCACAAACAATATAAAGTATCTTGGTGTGACTCTAACCAAACAAGTCAAAGATCTGTATGACAAAAACTTCAAGTCTCTGAAGAAAGAAATTGAAGAAGACCTCAGAAGATGGAAAAATCATCCATGCTCATGGATTGGCATGATTAATAGTAAAAATGACCATCTTCCCAAAAGCAATATACAGATTCAATGCAATCCCCATCAAAATCCCAATGCAATTCTTCATAGAGTTAGAAAGAGCAATTCAAAAATTCATCTGGAATAACAGAAAACCCAGGATAGCTAAAACTATCTCAAGAGTAAAAGAACTTCTGGGGCAATCACTATCCCGGACCTCAAGCTGTACTACATAGCAATAGTGTTAAAAAATGCATTGTATTTGTATAGTGACAGGCATTTAGATCAATGGAACAGAATTGAGACTCAGAAATGAATCCACACTTCTATGGTCACTTGATCTTTGACAAAGGAGGTAAAACTGTCCAGTGGAAAGAAGATAGCCTTTTCAACAAATGGTGCTGGTTCAACTGGAGGTCAGCATGCAGAAGAATGCAAATTGACCCATTCTTATCTCCTTGCACTAAGCTCAATTCCAAGTAGATCAAGGACCTCCACATAAAACCAGACACACTGAAACTAATAGAAAGGAAACTAGGGAAGAACCTTGAACATATGGGCACAGGGGAAAATTTCCTGAACAGAACAAGGATAGCTTATGCTCTAAGATCAAGAATTGACAAATGGAACCTCATAAAATTACAAATTTCTGTAAGGCAAAGGACACTGTCAAAAGGACAAAGCGAAGGACACATGATCCACTATGTTCATAGCAGCCTTATTTATAATAGCCAGAAGCTGGAAAGAACCCTGATGTCCCTCAACGGAGGAATGGATTCAGAAGATGTGGTATATTTACACAATGGAATACTACTTCTGCAATTAAAAACAATGAATTCATGAAATTCCTAGGCAAATGGTCAGAACTGGAAAATATCATCCTTAATGAGGTAACGCAATCACAAAAGAACACACATGGTATGCAGTCACTGATAAGGGGATATTGACCCAGAATCTCGGAATACCCTAGACACAATCCGCATATCAATAGATTTCTAAGAAGATGGAAGGAGAGACCCCTGGTCCTGGAAAGACTGGATGTTGGGGAATGCCAGGACAGAGAAGTGAGAGGGGGTTGAATGAGGAACAGAGGGAGGGAAGGGGGCTTATTGGACTTTGGGGAGGGAGGAAATGGGAATGGGGAAATCATTTGGAATGTAAATTAAAAAAACTTAGAAAATAAAAAAAAAAAGAAATGGAAAAAAAAAGGATAAAGCGGCAACCAACCGTACGTCCAACAGAGGGCTAATATCCAATATATACAAAGAACTCTAGAACTTAGACTCCAGAGAGCCAAATCACCCTATCAAAAATGGAGTACAGACCTAAACAAAGAGTTCTCACCTGAAGAATATCTAATGGCTGAGAAGCACCTATTGAAATGTTCAACATCCTTAGTCATTAGGGAAATGCAAATCAAAACAACTCTGAGATTCCACCTCACACCAGTCAGAATGGCTAAGATCAAAAACACATGAGACAGCAGTTGTTGGCGAGGATGTGGAGAAAGAGGAACACTCCTCTACTGCTGGTAGGATTGCAAGCTGGTACAACCACGCTGGAAAGCAGTCTGGTGGTTCCTCAGAAAACTGGGCATGACACTCCCAGAGGATCCTGTTATACCACTCCTGGGCTTTTACCCAAAGACTTGCCCTGCATGCAATAAGGACACATGCTCCACTATGTTCATAACAGCCTTATTTATAATAGCCAGAAGCTGGAAAGAACCCAGATGTCCCTCAATGGAGGAATGGATTCAGAAGATGTGGTATATTTACACAATGGAATACTACTTCTGCAATTAAAAACAATGAATTCATGAAATTCCTAGGCAAATGGTCAGAACTGGAAAATATCCTTAGTGAGGTAACCCAATCACAAAAGAACACACATGGTATGCAGTCACTGATAAGGGGATATTAACCCAGAATCTCGGAATACCCAAGACGCATTTCGCATATCAATAGATTTCCAAGAAGATGGAAGGAGAGACCCCTGATCCTGGAAAGACTGGATGAAGGAGAATACCAGGACAGAGAAGCAAGAGGGGGTTAAATGGGGAACAGAGGGAGGGTTGGGTGCTTATGGGACGTTCAGGGAGGGAGGAAACAGGAAAGGGGAAATCTTTTGGAATATAAATAAAAAATATAGAAAATAAAAAAAAATAAATAAATAAAATTAATTTAGCAGTGTCTAAGATTTTACTCTGTAATTTTCCAAGAAAATTGTCAATCTTAATATGATTTTCTATGTGCTTCTTCAATTTTGTCAGAAACATTTTCAATGTAAATCTTTAATTTTATTATAAATTTTTACTTCTTTTTTCAATAAAAAAAAGAGTTCTGTATAGAAAGTATACCATTGCCTGAGATATATAGCAGCCTATAGAATGGAAAGAAATCTTTACAAATGTACATCTAATTAACTATATCTAATATTAGAATATACATGATATCTATATTCTAATCAGATATACAATGTGTATATCCATCAGAAGATGTGGTATATTTACACAATGGATTACTACTCTGCAATTAAAAACAATGAATTCACGAAATTCCTAGGCAAATGGTCAGAACTGGAAAATATTATCCTTAGTGAGGTAACCCAAACACAAAAGAATACACATGGTATGCAGTCACTGATAAGGTGATATTAACCCAGAATCTCGGAATATCCTAGACACAATTCGCATATCAATAGATTTCCAAGAAGATGGAAGGAGAGACCCCTAGTCCTGGAAATACTGGATGTAGGGGAATGCCAGGACAGAGAAGCGAGAGGGGATTGAATGGGGAAAAGAGGGAGGGAAGGGGGCTTATGGGACTTTGGGGGAGGGAGGAAACAGGAAAGGGGAAATGATTTTGAATGTAAATAAAAAAAACTTAGAAAATAAAATAAAGTTAAAAAAAGAATATGAAAAACAAACTAAAAGTCAAGAAAATCATTCAATTAAAATAAGTTAGAGAACTAAACAAAGAGTTCTCAAAAGATGAAGCACAAATGAATGAGACACGCTTTTTTTTTTAACGTTCAGAGTTATTTTCCACAATAAAAATGCAGCTTAAAACTGCTTTGAGATATCATCTTTCCTCACACAGAATGGCCAAATCAATAAAACAAATTGCATTATGCACTGGGAAAGATTCAATCAAAGGGAAACTTAATCATTGCTGGTGGAAATGCAAAATTGTACTGGCACTATGGAAATCATTGTGGAGGTTCTTCACAAAACTGTAAGTTGATCAACCACAAGATCCTACTGGATGAAGCCTCTCAGGAGACGTTTATGCAGGCTCATCTCTCACATATCTTTCTGGAGCTAGAGTCCCTCACTCAGGATATTTTCTAGCTCCATCCATTTGCCTGAAATTTTTATGATGTTTTTGTTTGTAGTAGCTAAATAGTATTCTATTATATAGATGCACCACATTTTCTTGAACCATTTATTCAGTTGAGGGACACCAAAATTGTTTCCAATCTCTGGCTATTACAAATAAAGCTGCTAAGACCATAGTTGAGCGAGTGTCCTCATGGTAAAGTGGGGTATCTTTTAGTTATATGCCTTGGAGTGGTATAGGTAGGTCCGGGGATAGAAATATTCCAAATTTTCTTAGAATCTACCCAAATGATTTCCAAAGTGGCTGTACAAGTTTACACTCCCACCAACAATGGATGAGTTTTCCCTGTGTTTCATATTCTAATCACCATGTGCTGTCCCTTGACCTTAGCAATTCTGAAAGGTATAAGATGGAATCTCAGTGTCATTTTGATTTGTAATTCTCTGATGACTAAGGATATTGAACATGTCTTTAAGTGCTTCTCGACCATTAGAGATTCCTCTGTTGAGAATTCTCTGTTTAGTCCTGGAGCCATTTTTAAATTGGGTTATTTGGTTTGTCATTTTCGAATTTCTTGAGTTCTTTATATAATTTGGATATTAGTCCTATGTTGGATGTATGGATGGTGAAGATATGTTCCCATTGTGTAGGCTGTTCTTTTGTTTTGTTCAAAGTGTCTTTAGCCTTGCAAAAGCTTAACTGCCTCCTGAGACTTCATCCAGCAGCTGACGGAAACAGATGCAGAAACCAACAGGCAAACATCAAGCAGAATTCAGGGAGTCTTGTAGAAGAATGGGGGACAGGATTGAGCTGGCCAGAGGGTGCAAGGACACCATAAGACTTACAAAGTCAAGTAACCTGGGCACATAGGGACTCACAGAGACTGAACCATAAAGCAAAGAATATGCAGGGACCTAGGTTCTCCACAAATTTGTCACAGATATGTAGCTTGTTCTTCATGTGGGCCCTCTAAAAATCAGAGTGGAGGCTACCTCTGACTGTATTGCCTGCCACTGGATCCCCTTCCTCTAGCTGGACTGCCTCATTGAGACTAGTGGGAAAGGATGTGCTTAGTCTTGCTGAGAATTAATGTCACAGGTTGAGGTGATATCCAAGTGGGTGCTTCCTCTTCTCTCAGAAGAAAGGGAGTGGGTAATATTTGAGGAATTTGTAAGGAATCAGGAAGGAGAGGAGCAACAGGGAATGATTGCTATCAGGATGCAAAGTAAATCAATAGCTAAATTAATGGAAAACAAATGATCATGCTATGTAATTCCTGGACATATATTAAAGGATTGAACACACTCCGACAGAAATACTAGCTTATCCAACCAGGCTCATAGTTGTTGTTTTCATAATAGGCAGAAGTTGGAAACAGATTAAATGTTCAAAGAGTTATGGATACATAATAAAATACTTGGTACATTTACAATATAAAATATTAGTCACCTACTAAGAAAAATAAAATTATGAAATTTGAAGATAAACACACAAAGCTAAAAACAATCACTGTGAATGGAGCAACTCAGAAGATCCCCAAAGACAAATATTAATGTTTGCCTTATATGTTGATATGGGTTTTAAGCTTTAGACCTTTGTGTTTCAAACCAAATAACCCAAAAGTTTAGATAGTAAGGATCTAAACAAAATCCAAGCATGAAAAAGAGTAAGGACAGACAAAGTTCTGTGCTAACCAACAAGCTATTGGATTGATATATGTTGGGAACAGGAAAATCAGTTTTCCTCAATGAAGTATCTCTGGGTATATGAATTGCACTCCAGGACAGGCTCTGGGGGAGGAGTAGTTGGCCAACCCAAAAAAAGACTTCATTGGTTTGATTTTGGTTTGTTTTCATTAGCTATTTGTTTTATATGACTTTTTAATGTTCTTGCTTTTTCTTTGTTTTGTTTAAATTTTTGGTAAGAAAGACAAAGACCATTAAATTGGATGAACAAGGCAAAGAAGATTTAGAGAGAGATAGAAGGGAACTAATTTGATCAGAAAATATTGTATGAAAATATTTTTTCTTTTTCATTATTCTCTCATTAAACACATCCTGACACAGCCTTCTCACCTTCTCTCCTCCAAGCATCCCCCCAACTGCCTTCCTCACCAGATGCACTCCTCCTCCATTTCCCTTCAGAAGAGAGCAATGATATCAACTGAACACTGCATAACAAGATGCAAGAAGACTAGGCACAACCTTCATATAAGGTTCAAAGAGGCAACACAGTAATGGGAAAAGGATTCCAAGAGCAGGCAAAAGAATCAGAAATACCCTTACCACCACTATTAGGAGTATAACATAACTCCATGTTAAATAACCACAGTATTACTCAGAGGGCCTAGTCAGACCCACATAGGCTCCACAATTGCTCTTCAGTTTCTGTGAGAACCTACAAGCCCTGCTTAGTTGATTTTGTGGGCCATGTTCTCCTGGTCTACTTGAACCATATGGCTCCTACTAAAACTTTATTTTTTTAAAAAAAATATTGGATATTTTCTTGATTTACATTTCAAATATTATACACTTTTCCAGTTCCCTCCCCGAAACCCCTTATCCAATCCCCCTCCCCATGCTTCTATCAGGGTGTTGCCTCACCCAGCCACCCACCTACTCTTGCCTCCCAGTTCTTGAATTCCCTTACTCTGGGGTATCAGGCCTTCAAAGGACCAAGGGCTCTCCTCCCATTGACGTCTGAAAAGACCATCCTCTGCTACACATTGCTGCTGGAGCTACGGATCGCTGCATGTGTACTCTTTGGTTGGTGATTTAGTTCCTGGTAGCTCGGGGTGCAGGGGGGGGTTGATTGGTTGATATTATTATACTTTCTATGGGGTTGCAAACCCCTTCAGCTCCTTCAATCCTTTCTCAAACTCTTCCATTGGGGACCCTGTGCTCAGTCCAAAGGTTTGCTGAGAGCATCTGCCTATGTATTTGTCAGGCTCAGGCAGAGTATCTCAGTAGAAAGCTATATCAGACTCTTATCAGCATGCACTTCTTGACGTCCACAACAGTGTCTGGGTTTGATAATTGTATATAGTATGGATCCTCATGTGGGGCAGTCTTTAGATGACCTTCCCTTCATTCTCTGCTCCACACTTTGTCTCCATATTTGTTCCTGTATTTTGTTCCCCTTTCTAAGAAGGACAAAGACACACTTTGGTCTCCCTTCTTCTTGAGATTCATGTGGTCTGTGAATTGTATCATGGGTATAATGAGCTTTTGGGCTAATATCCACTTACAAGTGAGTGCATATCATATGTGTTCTTTTGTGGTTGATTTACTCAGGATGATATTTTCTAGTTTCATCCATTTGCCTAAGAATTGCATGAGGTTCTTTGTAATAGCAGATGAGTAGTGTAAATGTAGCACTTTTTCTGTATCCATTCCTCTGTTGAGGGGCATCTGGGTTCTTTCCTGTTTCTGGCTATTATAAATAAGGCTGCTATGAACATGGTGGGTTATGTGTCCTTATTACATGTTGGATCATCTTCCGGGTATACGCCCAGGAGTGGTATAGCTGTGTCCTCAGATAATACTATGTCCATTTTCTGAGGAATCTTCAGACTGAATTCCACAGTGGTTGTACTAGTTCGCCATCCCACCAACAATGGAGGAGTGTTCCTCTTTCTTCTTGTCCTCACCAGCATCTTCTGTCATCTGAGTTTTTGATCTTAAGCATTCTGACTGGTATGAGGAGAAATCTCAGGGTTGTTTTGATTTGCATTTCGCTGATGACTAAGGATGTTGCACATTTCTTTAGGTGCTTCTCACCCATTCAGTATTCCTCATAGGTTATTTGATTCTCTGGGGTCTAACTTCTTGAGTTCTTTATATATATTGGATATTCACCCTCTATCACATGTAGGATTGGTAAAGATCTTTTCACCATCTGTTGGTTTCCATTTTGTCTTATTGACTATCCTTTGCCTTACAGAAGTTTTGCAATTTTATGAGATCCCATTTGTTGATTCTTGATCTTAGAACATAAGACATTGATGTTCTGTTCAGGAAATTTTATCCTGTGTAAATGTGCTCGAGGCTCTTCCCCCACTGTCTTTTCTATTAGTTTCAGTGTGTCTGGATTTATGTTGAGGTCCTTGATCCATTTGGACTTGAGCTTTGTACAAGGAGATAAGAATGGATCGATTTGCATTTTTCTGCATGGTGACCTCCAAGTGAACAAGTACCAATTCTTAAAAATGCTGTCCTTTTTCCACTGGAAGGTTTTAGCTCCTTTATCCGAAATCAAGTGACCATTGGTGTGTGGGTTCATTTGTGGGTCTTCAATTCTATTCCATTGATCTTCCTGCCTGTCTCTACACCAATACCATTCTGATTTTATCACTATTGCTCTGTAGTACAGCTTTAGGTCATGGATGATGATTCTTCCAGAAGTTCTTTTATTGTTGAGGATAGTTTTTGCTACCCTTTGTTTCTTGTTATTCCAAATGAATTTAAGAAACATTCTTTGTAACTCCATGAATAATTGAGTTGGAATTTTGATGGGGATGCATAGAATCTAAAGATTGCTTTTGGTAAGTTGGCTATTTGTACTATATTATTCCTTCCAATCCATGAGCATGGAAGATTTTTCCATCTTCTGAGATTATCTTCGGCTTCTTTCTTCAGAGACTTGAAGTTCTTGTCATATAGATCTTTCACTTACTTGGTTAGAGTCACACCAAGGTATTTTATATTATTTATGATTATTGTGAAGGGTGTTGTTTCCCTAATTTCTTTCTCAGCCTGTTTATCCTTTGAGTAGAGGAAGGCTACTTATTTGTTTGAGTTAATTTTGTATCCAGCCTCATTGCTGAAATTATATTATTTTAACATAAATTTTTAGTGCTGGCTCTCAATCTGTGTTTTGAATAACTAATAAAACTGTTTTTCATCTTTCTATAACATATATACCAATTTTTAGTTATCAAAGAGCTAATGAATCATAATCTTATTTTAGTTAAATATTGAAGGATTGTTGAATCTCCATGTAGATTTTCTTACTATGTTTTCATAATAAATACTTTATTCATCAAGTGATAAAATTGTGTCATTTTCTTTAAATGGCTTGACTTTCCTGCATTGAAGAAAGATAAGAACTGAGGCATTTTAATAACGTTCAAATCTAATTACCCTTTGAAAAAAATATCATGTTCTTTTTCCAATCATAGAGCAAATGGAATGAAAAGAGAATTGTGTAATCTATTAATGTTTTAGCCTGTTGTATTTTTTAATGGTTTTGATCCTCAAACTTTTAGTGGCAGTTTACAGGGATTTAGTAAAAATAAGTTCAAAACAATAATTTTATTGTTTGTTCATATATCTTGTTAGAATTGTTGAATATAAATGATTTAAGGAATTGTAAATACTTTTACCATTTTTATATGTCCTACTTCAAGAACAGTGGTGTTGTATTTTTCCTTTAACATCAGTTTACAAATTCACTTAGAATGTAAAAATCTATTTTGATATTCTGGTTCCATCAATATTTCCAGTTATGAGCTTTGGGAAGTAATATGTTGCTATGTGCTACAAAAACTATTGCTTCACATGGTTATTCATCATAAATTCAGTCAAAAATTAATAGAATTCCAATTAGAATTATACATGTTCCAGATATTCAGTTGATATTGAAAGCTTTTCTTTCATTTTCAAATTAGAGACACATGGAATGTTTAATTAATGCTACAGAAGGACAGACACAAAACATTAGGAGAACCCAAAGACACACGTGTGTCACAGTTCCAAGTCAGAAAAATTGTCAGGGACAGATTCATAAGAGAAATGTATGTAAGAACTATTAAGCTATCTAAAAGTACCTAAGTAATAGAGACATAAAAATTAAGGATTTTTATACTTGATAAACAATATAATTTTCACAACTGGAAGACATCTCTTTTTAAGATCATAAGTATGACTCTTTATTTGCATTTCATTCACAGAACATAAGCAAACAAAAATATTAGGGGTTTGTACTAAATGGATCTTGGATAGAAGATTCCAGTTCTATGGAATCAATATCATAACAGCATATAAATATACACATTACCTCCATCCTCCTCATGTAGTGCACATTGAACTGTTCATGAGCAGTTGTTCAAGTAAGCTGCATTTAATTACCATGTTGAACACTATGCTTAATTTCACTTTTCTTAATCTATTTTATAAATGATGAATATACCTACATTTAGCCTAACAGATTTCAAAATATATTAGAAAGAAAATACACAGCTATATCTGTCTGTTCTTCTGCATGTCTTTCCGTCTGTCTAGCTACCTATCTATCTATACACACATACAAAAACACACAAACATACACACACATAAACCCACATATATATACTAAATTGGTCAAAAATATTTGAGCTGCTGAATACTCTAGGATACAGTAGTAAACTATGCATATTTGTTGTATTTAGTTCCAAAGTAATTTAACATATTTATCTTAGGTATTTCAGCATATTCCTATTGAATACACAATATTATGTCCTAACACTATTGTTCTAAGAAATTCATAACCTTCATAATTCAGACCTTGACTTCAAAATTGCATTCCAACACTCATCCTGAAGGAAGCTAGGCTTTCAGCAATTTAAGGTTCAGTTGAAAATCCAAGAACAAATTCTGCCATCAGCTATTTGAACTACTGTAGTTCATTAACAATTTTATAATAATAAAAATAAATGTACTTTTTTATATCTCAGGTTAATCATAAGGCCACAAGTCAGAGTGACTTTACAATACTTACTTTCAATTCACTGTTTGTAAGAGTAAAGGTTTTGTTTGCAAAAGTGTCTTTAATCAAATGATAAGTTATATTGTTATTGGGAATAGTTCCATCCTGATCTGTACAAGATAAGGAGACTAAAGGGGTGTCAACTGGGGTGTTCTCAGGAAGTTCAATTCTGTAATGAGAAAAAAAATGTTACTTGTTTAACTTGATTTAAGCAGATTATTTAAATTTAATTTAATAGATTATTTGAAAAGTGCACATAATTTAAATAGTCCTCTTGGCAATAAGTATTTCAAAGTATCCATGAAACAATTGTATAATACATCATATAAATTAATGACGAAGCCAAGAGAAATGGCATTATTGTTATACTAGATTCCTGAACAGCAAACTTAAGTCATAAGTATTGCTGAACAAATGACAATTCATTCTTCCTCATGTTGATAACTTTAAATTCGTAGATCATAAACATCTATGTCAGCTTACACAAAGCCATGTTTGTATCTATAAATTGCTAATATATAATTCTCCCCACTTTAAGAATAAAGAAACTAAGAATTACTCTTTAGATGTGCTTAAAAGAGAGCTGAGACTTTGGATTCCGTATTAAATACTTACCTATCTACTAAGACAAAATATTTGCAAATAACCATCTGAAGGGAGAAGGGGTTATTTTGGCTTCTCCTCAGGTTCAATTTGATCTGCCCATTTAGGTCTAGAAGCTATGGGAGCTGGAGTGGAATGCATCTGGGTAATAGTGTATTTGTAGTGAGTCAGAGAGAGAACCATGAGTGCTGGTGCCCAGCACATTTTCTTTTTCCTTTTCAGTCCTGACTTTCTAGGCATGCCAGATTTTGGAGCGCTTTATTGATCTTACAAATAAGACCCAACAGTTGCAGACATAACTTACACGTAAATTTCCTGAGAGCATCGTGGGGGGTTGTCATTTACATCCTGCAGAATCACTGTGAGTGTCCCAGTTGTTGAATGTGTTCGCTCATTGTCATAAACTCTAACATATAATACCCAAGATTTTGGGATTGTGTCATCTTCATAGTCTAATGGATAGGCAATAGTGACTTCTCCAAAGTCTAAAAGGCAGGCAGATTAGGAAATGTTCACTATCCACAAGATAAAGCATATGTGCATTAAAATCATGAAATGAATAGAGTAGTCCTATTGATTAAAGGCCAGGTGCTGGCCTAGTGAAACCACAAACAAGTCAAAATTGTAAACATGTGAGGAGTGGGGGTTGAATGTGTAAAAGAAGACAGAAACCTCCTGAGTTATTCAGGTTCCTTTAATGAGAAAGTCATAGCAACTGCACTGGGAAACACACAATGAAGCTTAGACTGAATAAGGAACAGTGAACACAGAATAGGCAGGGAAAAATGAGCTCCTGGAGTAGGGTAGGGTTGGGATGGCATATATCCAAAAACAACAAAAAGTTAAAAGGTATACTTTCAGGAGGAAATACTTTCTAAATACTTATATTACATCGGTACTTGCAAAGTATACAAACTCTAAGTGTATACACGGTTTTACCAACTCTGAGTATATAAATAACTAATGTACATCACTATGCTGGTAAATGGCCAGGAGGATTATGCCTTTATCACTTACCTTTCCTTCATGTCTGCTGTCCTTCTCTGTTGAGTCATTATTTTTCTGAATATAATCTTTGTTAAAGATTTGCTTGCTTATAATTATCCAAAATTGTAGGCAGGGCATGTAGAGATAAAGTGCATATAAATGCAAGATTCCTTATGTGGAAATCTCTGTATTGAGATGATGGGCAGTGGATGTTTACTCTTATTCTATTCTTATATGAAAGCGTATGTTCTGTTCTAAAAGGGGAAGAAATGTTTCTTTCCTCCATATTCTAATTTTATGCTTAAAATTGCTAGAGGCATAGATAGCCTCTTAACCTCTGAGTATGCGAGATGTACTTAAGTCACAAATTCCATATTCAAATGGGTTGAATCCAAGTTTATCTATGTTATGGAAATTCATCATGGGAGTTTAGGCTGGGGATTTGAGTAACACAGGGATAGAGCAGTTACCTAGCATTACAAGGCCCTGCCACTGATCCCATCCATGACAGTGGAAAAATGGAACAAAAACCTCTTCCTTAGGACTATATTTCAGTTTGATCCAGTAAAAAATGTAAACTGCCTTTTATGTATATAATGTCCTTACAAGAATGTACGGCATAAAATGGATTTTCAGTTTATGATAACTAATATTCTAGTTTCCGTGGGAAAAGTGGTTTCTCAGAGAAAGCTCATAAAATAAGTTCCCAATGCAAACTTACACATCTGAATTGTCAAAGAGTCTGCCAGAGCAGACCAACACTATGAACACTTCCATACTTCTAACAAGGAATGAAGGATTACCATTTCCTTCATAAAAACATGTTAAGTGCTCTCCTACATATTTTAAATGTCATTTCATTCTAATATAATGACTTTAGAGCTTAGTTTTATAAATAAAAATATTTTATAGTATACTTTCTGAAATGACTAACAATAAAAATTAGAATACCTTCATTTATAGCAAATGCTTTCTGTGCACCTATGAATTCATAATGTACTGTATCCTCTATATCTCTATCTGTTGCCATGAACCTGGTCAACTTTGTTCCAACAGGCAGATTTTCATTAACATTTATAGGTGCCTCTGGTCTGTATCTATAGGGCAAAGAAAAAGTTTTTATCACTCAGTATAAACAAATGTCTTTTTCCATCCATGTCACATAGCAAATATTTGAAATTTTATGTAATACATCTTTTGTGACATTTTATGCTCTCTCAATTGAAATAATTTAATTGATACATACATATACACAAATCTATATATGCCACTGTTGATATTTAAAAATAAATCTAAGTCATATATTATCCATTCTATTTCTTTAGTCATTCACTTTCTAATGATTGACAAATTATTAATTATAAAAGATAAGAAAATGCTGTAAACATTTCAGCAATAACTTCACATTTAATGTATATTTGGGCACATATCCATGTCAAAAAACATTTTGATCCAATTCTCCTGGGTGTCTACATTGATCTCACAATATGAGCAAATCACTGTTCATTTTTATACTACTTTTCTCAGTAATAATAAGTAGCAGAAAACTAATAAACAATTCTATTTCATGAAAAAATTATCATTTTCTATGGTTTCAAGTGAAAGTATAAATGGAGCTGAGTTTGTTTAGTGAATATGAGGAGAGCAAAAAACTCCCAAGCTCATAGAAGTTTGCTTTCTAGATCATTTTGAATATTATAGGTAATTTTTGCAATGAAAATAACAGTAATACACTAGTATTTTTCCTGCTATAAAAAAGATCCAGAGGTTAAATTGAACCACTTAAATATTTAGATTAAGCATTACTTACATCAGAACAGGACTCTCATCATTTACATTTCGGATGTTTATTGTGATGGTTCCAATGCATGACGCCAGAGACAAGCTGTCCCTATTTCTCACAGCGATTACTAACTGGAAAAACTAAGAACAAAAGACATAATGTTTTATATTTTTCACTTTGAGTGCTTAGAACATACAATTTCCTTTCACATGAAAAATAATAGTTTTAAAATGAAATAGAAAGAAGACTGGAATCAAACTTTTACCGTTCCTAATTACCTTAACATTTGTTAAAAGTATAATCTCATATATATATATATATATATATATATATATATATGTGTGTGTGTGTGTGTGTGTGTGTGTGTGTATTTGTGTGTGTGTATATGTATATATATATATATATATATATATATATATATATCTGCAATAAATACTGCCCTCCAATTAGCACAGATTTTATGTTGTATTTTTAAATACTACTTTATTATGTAGTAGGGACATATCCCAATAAATGAATTGAACAAACAAAATAAATGACCTCCTTCTTCTTGGGCATCATTTGATATATGAATTGTGTCTTGGGTATTCCAAGCTTCTGGGTTATCCTTGAGTGCATACCATGTGTGTTCTTTTGTGATTGGGTTACCTCACTTAGGATGATATTTTTCAGGTCTACCCATTTGCCTAAGAATTTCATGAATTCATTGTTTTTAATAGCTGAGTAGTATTCCATTGTGTAAATATACCAGATTGTCTGTATCCATTCCTCCATTGAGGGATATCTGGGTTCTTTCCAGCTTCTGGCTATTATAAATAGGGCTACTATGAACACAGTGGAGCATGTGTCCTTATTGCATGCTGGGGAATCTTCTGGGTATATGCCCAAGAGTGGTATAACAGGGTCCTCCGGTAGTATCATACCCAGTTTTCTGAGGAACTGCCAGACTGATTTCCAGAGTGGTTTTACCAGCTTGCAATCCCACAAGCAGTGGAGGAGTAACACCAATAGCTTATGCTCTAAGATCAAGAATTGACAAATGGGACCTCATAAAATTACAAAGTTTCTGTAAGGCAAAGGACACTGTCAGACAAAATGACAAACAACAAATTGGGAAAAGATGTTTACCAACCCTACATCCGACAGAGGGCTAATATCCAATATATACAAACAACTCAAGAAATTAGACTTCAGAGATCCAAATAGCCCTATTAAAAATGGAATACAGAGCTAAACAAAGAATTTTCACCTGATGAATATCGAATGGCTGAGGAGCACCTAAAGAAATGTTCAACATCATAATCGCAATATCCATTAGTCATAAGGGAAATGCATATCAAAACAACCCTGAGATTTCACCTCACACCAGTCAGAATAGCTAAGATCAAAAACTCAGGGGACAGCAGGTGCTGGAGAGGATGTGGAGAAAAAGGAACACTCCTCCACTGCTGGTGGGGTTGCAAGCTGGTACAACTATTCTCAATTTAATTTAAAAATTAATGCAGTCATATCAATGTGAAGACACATTAGAGGAACTTTCACGTTCCACAAAACATGAAAAGACAACCCTGTGCAGGACCAATGATGGAGCAGAGGAGAGAGTCCTGAAAGAAAAAGATCCAGAAATTCCATAGAAATCTGACCCAGAGCCCCCTGGTTTACTCTCAACTTTATGTTTACGGGTGCTGCTTGTCTGCTCTGATGATGCTCTTTGTTTTCCTTCTTTTTCTGTGTTGTTTGTGTCCCATCCTTAAGATTCTCCAGCTGCATCTGCTGTTTTCACTTCCCTGGCATCTGCAGCTCCCCCATTGTTCTTTCACTTTTACTTTCTCCACATTGTTCTTCTTTCTCTTTGTGTCCATCCTCCAGAGTGCACTAGATGGTATGCCTAGATCAAACCCCTCATACCAGTATGCCTTTAACAAATATATCAAATGTGCTTCTCAGTGTGTTTTTAAATGAATTTCTATTGACCCAGATGAATTGGGTGGCGTTTTATGCTTAGTTTCAATTTAAGTAAGTGACAAATATTTTGATTAAAGGGTAAAATAAAAGCATATGCTCTATTAAAGTACTGGTTGTTCTTACCTTAGGATCTGTTTCATAATCCAAAAGTGGTTCCACGGTTTTAGAAATGACACCACTATGTGAATCCAAAGCAAAGTAAGCAGTGGCTTCGGTTGAAGAATTTAATATTAAAAACTGTAACAAAACCCACAAATATGGCTGATATATTGTGATAAAAGCATGAATTCCGAACTGACATTTTAGATGCAATTATTTGGCAGAAGCTACACACAGTTTCATTTTGTGAAGACAGTGCCTATAAATAAAATCTGAATTCGCTTTTATATCCAGACTTCAAAAACAATGCAAACATTCCTTCACGTTTTCAGCTGTACTCCCTCCCACACCACCACCACCATATTTTGTTTTGAACTTAAGTACTAGGGCATTTTTGGTAAGTGGCCTTCATTGGTTTCACAATTTGCTTATTTTTTAATATTACCATGACAGTTTTTTAAAAAAATATAAACTCCATTCTCTCTTGTACACTGAAGAAGGGCATCTAAAGAGGTACGTCCAAGAAACAATTTAGAACAAAGCCTTCAATATCATGCCAGTATTGATTTTAGACATGAAAAATAAATTAAAATTAGTGCTTTAGACAACTAGGTTGTTTTGTTATGAGCAATGACATAGTATTTTCTATTGTTATTACCCGCACTAGTAACAGGGAAATAGGGCCCAGATTAAGAGAAATACTACTGGGTATAAAAGTAGTTATTAAGAGTTTGAACTGTAAAATGACAAAAAAAATACATCCTGATTCTTGTTCAAAGAAACAACAAAACCTGGGAGGTATGATAATTAATGCTAGAAAGAGATATGGCAGCTGTGCTGATGGACTTATTCGCTGACTTTTCTTGGCTGGTTCTGAAGAGCCAAAGTTGAACCCACTAAACATTTTCATGGAAAAAAAATCTTTTATTTCTTCTGATATTATGATGATTTTTGATTTGCTAAAAATTACCGCTTTTAAACGGGTGTTTCTTCTCACTTTAATGACTTATAATTCAAATGTTATATTAACTGCCTTCACAGAAAATATACATACTCATACATACAGTGTATAAACACATATAAATATATATATTCCCATAATCTCAGTGGCACACTTTTGCATTTTTATGTTCTTACTTCACCATAACAATAGAAGGACTTTTGTGTACAGTAAGAAGATACTATATATTACCTTATGGTTTTTCTCAGTTCAAAAAGTTGATAAGGAAAAAAACAAATAGATCTTAGTGTTCTAATCAATGCTTCATAATTGAA
Source organism: Tokudaia tokunoshimensis (assembly GCA_036184795.1). Lineage (NCBI taxonomy): Eukaryota > Metazoa > Chordata > Mammalia > Rodentia > Muridae > Tokudaia > Tokudaia tokunoshimensis. Next base: position 13,464,999 of record BTHU01000002.1, read on the forward strand.
TCAGAATAAAAATTCTACAAAGACTAAAGTATGCTGATAGCTACACTCTCAAACTATTGTGTTAGCCATATTGCCAAGTTTGTTTAGAAGTCAATGGTTATGAACATAAGCAAAAGACTCTTGCCCGTTGTATCAGGAAATCGATTAAACTATTGTAATTAGGACAGAATATCTCAATCTAATAATCTGATGTATTATACTGTCAAGAAAGTAAATTTGTTTTGTATAAACATAAGATTATGGGCTGTATTATACCATAAAACTTTTGAGAAAACAATGATAAATTTCTTCCTTCCCCCATTGAACTGTAAAGTTCTATTACATACTAATTCTTAATATTTAAGAAATTATTGCTGAAGCCAAAATAATAATAAGGTCTAAAATATTCTTTTTGTAAATTTTGGTTCTAATAAATAAATAAATTAATTAATTATTAATAAAATAACCAGAGAGTATGTTTCAGAGTGCATCATGAGATAAATGCAGTAATGGAATACACTTCCCTTACAGTGCTTTCAGATCATTTTACGTCTACAACTCCCATTTTCTGTCTTGTTTTTACTTTGCTGCTATACCCAAAAGCTATAATTCCCTCTCCCACTTCAGTTAACACCATAAGGTATAAAGACATGCTTAACTAAAACCTGAGAAATCAGTATTTGCTCACTGAAAATTAAGCAATACATTCCACTTTTTAAACAATGGGGAAAACATAAATGATAATGACAAACTTACTTCAACCTCTTGTCCCAGATCTGGATCTCTTGAAAGAATTGCATATATAAAAGCAGATGAGGGGATATTTTCAGCAACAGACACTGAAATACCTACACAATCACACAAGTCATTAACTGTAAAGAAATGACACATGCTTCTGTCTCCTCTTGCTTCACATGGCCTCTGTAAGTCACCAGGTTGTAAAAGTCTCTATTGAGTAATTTCCTAAGGATATTGCTCTAGAAGACACTGCAAATGTTTATTCACACAAACTTAAATATTGATCGTTTACTTTAACTTTATTTATGTATTGTGGATGGGGGAGTATACATGTTTACTGATACAATTACCCACGCTGGCACACGTGAGGGTAAGAGGTTGATTTGGTTTCCTAGTTACCTTTCTAATTTTCTGAGAAGTTTCCTTACTTACCATGAGCTCTCACTTTGAGACGCACTCCCTGGACAGTGAGCCACTGATATTTTGTTCATCTTCCCAGTAGTGGGTTTTTTTGATGGGTACTCTCACGCTCAGCTTTTGTGGATGTTCTGGGGAAATACCCCAGGTTTTCTTGCTTGCATAATCAGCACATAAGCACTGAGGAACTTTCCCCACTGTTATTTACATAAAAGCATATGAGACTTAACTCAACTTTCCAGGCTCATCTCCAGTAAAGGAACTACAATAATCTTGCCTCAACTTCCTAAATAGCTAGGACCCTAAACCTGAGAACACCCAGCCCAGAAAACAGCTTTTAGGTTTTGATACTTAAAACAATCAACAAAATTCAAATTTTTATTTTTAAATTTAAATATCTGGTTAACGTGAGGAATAGGATATAATTGCTAGTGTTTGAAACACCAATGGTCATAAGAATACTTACACTTAGATTCACATATGCAAGAATATTGATTTTTTTATTATTTCCCACAGAAATGCACAAAAATAGATGCAAACAGTGAAATAAAGAAAAATGTCTTTTAATTCATACTGCATTCCCATTCTTATTTGCACAATGCAGATAAACTGCATTCTCAGCATTAGGGAGGTTGCGAGAAGTAAGTATATTATGTACGTATCTCACACAACTCAACAAATGCTACTCTGCAAACTGTGCTCTTTATCTTGGTTCTGATGTAATCAAGTGTGATTCTGTCTCATTCCCAAATTAAATAAGACAGATGCACACATGAGAGTTTCTTCATCTGATTCATCTTTAGAAACATGTGATTCATTTACACATTCATTCATATACAGAGTCACCCCACAAACATTAAAAGAAGGAACAAAAAAGAAGTACATGGGAAGAAAGAAGGCAGAGATGAGCCAAAAAGATAAAATTGCTGACATCCAATTGATGCAGCCAGAATTAAATGAATTAATCTATGTTGCTTGCAACTAATTATGTGAAAGTTCTTAATATAGTCAAATATTTTATAGAATCTTCTACTTGAAGATTATTGCTTACTGTGCAGACGAATTTAACATCAAACCTGGTAGATTTAAAAAACATATATATTTTTTACTTTTATTTCATGCATATATGTAAGTAGCTGAATATAGATATGTAATGCCTTAAGTATGACTGGACACAAAAATACAAAAAGGAGGCTGGATCCCCTGTAACTGATGTTAAGATGATTGTGAACCATTATGTTGGTTCTAGGAACCAAATTTCTACTCTCTGCAAGAGTATCAAGTGTTCTTAACCACTGAGCAATCCCTCCAATTCTGTGGTTATTGTTTATTATCGGTTTTGGTGGTTCCTAGAATCCTCGTATTTTTTTTAATATTACTAAGGATATTAAAAGAGCAACTTTTTGTAAGAATTAAGATTAGTCTATTTTGAACCTTTGCTCTACTCTAGATGTATGGGAACAATGATTAGGTTTAGAGATTCACTCTGGCTGGTTCTAGCCTCTGGGCAACTAAAAGTAGAAGGTGAGTTGATTAGATATATGTCAAATCATCAACACACAAATTGTAATAATGTTCTTTGGAGGTTGTTTACAAATTTGTATGCTTTTTTTTTTTAATTACAGTTAGTCGCTCATGCTTTGTCTTAGTTTCAAGGAAACTACCAATATGATGGGGCAAAAGCTCCCTTATCTCCAGCATGTCTTAGGAATTAAGCCAAGCCCATCGTAGAAATCAGGTCAACATGACCTTGAGATTCATGTGCATCTTTGAAAAGTTTACTATAACACGGAGACACTAAAACCAAATTACCAAGAACATCAAATTGTTTCATAGTCATCCAAAAAGATATTATCTTCATGAACACTAAGACAGAAAGCTAGTCTACACCAGGAACCTTGTAAGATTTTCCATATTTTTGCTATAATTTTTTAAAAACATTGAGATTATAATATAATAAAATCATTTTTCTTCTTTCAAATACAACCATATATTCCTATTCCCCTGGTCTCTTTCAAATTTATAGCTTTTATAATTTCATTGCTGATGTGTGTGTGTGTGTGTGTGTGTGTGTGTGTGTGTGTGTGTGTGTATTCCTGAATACATAAATACCATCTTCCCAGTCTGTGTAATGTTACTTGCATGTATACATTTTCATTGATGACCTTATGTCATGGGATAACCAATCCCTGTGCTTTTTAATTTAGGAAAGATTATTTCTCCTGCTCTCAGTATTCTGTACTTGCCTGTAGTTCTATGTCTAAATTTGAGCTTGCCAGTTGGCTAGGCTGAATGGCCGAGGTTCTCCAGAGACCCACCAATCTCTGACTCACCAACATTAGGATTATAGACATAGGAGAGCAGCTGGAATTTGTTTGGGTTTTGTTTTTGGTGTTTTTTTTTTACATGAGTTCTAGGGGACTTGACACAGGTCATAACACTTGCAAAATCCACATTACTGATGGAACTTTCTTCCCAGTCATGAAAATTATATCTTACTGTTTAAATTTTATATATTTGATTACTTGTGAGGAACATATTAAACAATATGTTATAGATGCATTTAAAATACTATTTCTATTACTCTTCTCCTCTGTCTATCACACAAACTAATAAAGACAATTGGAATTTGAACTATACAGATGTTTTGTTTCTTATTTTGTAGCCCATCTCTCCTTCTATCTAATTTTTTATTTTTAAAAATTCCTTTTCTCTTACTCTTTGAATCCTTCCATATTCAAATTCACAGCCTATTTTTTCATTGATTGTTGTTAATAAACATTTTCAAGCGTAGTGGCATACACTGGAAGAATGAAGTAGGAGAATCACAAGTCCAAGCCCAGCCTGAGTTATGAAGTAAACCTTTGTTTGAGAACTAGAACTACCTCAGTAGTGGACTATATCTCGACACACACAGCACCCTTCGCCCTAAATCAAATCACCAAGGAAGTTCAGTTATGTTTCCCTGCTACTTCTTTTAGAGCAGTGTTTCTTGAATCTTTAAAATGAAATTTATTTGTAATATACCTGTGCCTGTTGAAAAACTTGGATCACAGAAAATAGGATCATCAACATTTTCCACAAAAACTGTGAACATATATGAACTGGTGTTGTTACCATCATCTCTGGCTTCAATTTCCAAATGGTAGATTCTGGAGTTACTTGGATTATCAAGATTCAAAGGTTGAAGAACAGTGATTATACCTGTGACTAGAAAAGGAAATAAAAATAATTAAACTCAAATACTTATTCCTGTTAATTTATCCTGATGTTGTTTAAATTTATATAAAGATATAATATTTGTTTATAAGAAAGTGATGTATATCAAGTATATATCTATTGTAAATATTTAAAGCATTTTCTTTACTACATGTTTATTTTAAAAATAATTCCATATTAGTGCTAAATTTATTATATTTCCTTTAAGTCTTTTTAAATTATCATATATTTGTTTACCAAAATATAGAAAGTAGCAATCATACTCTGAAATACAAAATATAAGAGGTAACATTTGATATTGATTATAAATATATCATATATATATGATATATATATGTATATATCATATACATATACTATGATATAAATATATCATAGTAGTGAGTATAAAAGCTCATCTCAATTGTTCATTGCTTCTGATAATAAGCTTCAGTCATTTTGTTTCACTCAAAGGTGGAAGAAGAATCAGACTAAATAAGGAAATTTTGCTAAAATGAGGTGACTGGAGCTACAACCTACTTTTCTTCTAAAAATTTGGTTGTTTTTTGCTTGGAAATAATTTACTTTGATATACCACATATGTCTTCAGTGTTTTTACAAGATTTTGAGACACCCCTAACATTTTCTTACATTCTTTTTTTCCACTGATATTTAAAATTGAAAATTTGTAAACAAATGAAAAAACTATGGATTCAAATATTCAAATAAATTTTTTCAAATATTGGCTGATTAGTAGGATAGCTTAGCAATGTGCCAACTTGACAAGTGTATTCTCATTTGTTTCTGATTTTGGTGGCCCACAGGAAGTATCTGGTCTACTGAGTGGTTGGAAAGGTAACAGCAGCCATATAGTTTATTTTATTGTAGTTTAGTTTTTACATATATTTTGACAAATTGAAACAGGCACACAGACACATGCACACACGTGCAGAAAGAAAGAAAAAGAGAAACACACACACACACACACAGATATCTAATAATGTTTTGTTTAAATGTATAATTCTGTGTTTCCATAGCTATAGTGAGCCTCAGATTGGACACATCTAGAATCTTCCACCTTTTCTGACTGCTCGGATAATTGTGAATACTAAGCTCTGAGAGAGAAGGACCCATATTCTAGAGGAATGAAAGACAAGGAGTCTCACGGTTCCATCCATCCATCCTTTTATATTCTAATCTACCCTAAGGTTTTTCCATTTCCTGTATACCTTTCTTTCATAACTTCAAGTTCTAGAACTAAGTGGAGAGCATAACTTATTTAAAAACAACACAGTAGGGAGAGGGAGTTTCTGGATGGGGCAGGGGACTAGGAAAGGGGATAATATTTGAAATGTAAATAAAATATCCAATAAAAAACCACAGTCAGATTCAACAACATATTCTTCATTCTGCTCTTTTTCTGTTTAATTCTCATATTTGATAATGCCAGGTATAACAAAAATCACAAGGACAATATTTCAGAGTAACTATTCTGTCCACATAGACAAAATTAAATATTTAAGTTTAAATTATCTGACAAAAGTCCCAATTTTTACAAATATGACCAAAGAGATAGCTATGTGTACCAGAGATGTATCCATGTGAATTATCTCTGAAGGATAATACTCCATAATAAAAATATTCTTATATCAATTTCTATGTCATGAGACTGTGTTTTAGCAAGTAAGAAAGTCATAAGTATAAATGTCACATGTTTCTGCTATGTTTCCTATGCTGTGTTTAATTTTGAAAGAGTAATTCTACCAGCCTAAGCTCTCAAGGGAGTGTAGAGATTGGCTATGTTTAGCTAAAGTGGTCTAGAAGTATTTATCTAAAACTTACAAGGGTCTAAACCAAACATTTCCTGCTGGGTTTTAAAGGAATACATGATGCTGCTGTCTTCATCTCGGTCTGTGGCTTTTACCCTTGCTACAAAATCTCCAATGGGTTTCTTCTCAGTCACATTAATTGAATCCATAGGAAATGGCCTAAGAATAAAAATGTGAAGAAAAATTTTGGAAACAACAATTTCACAATGCAATTGTTAACTTATAAACTAAATAAACTTCTGGATTTATGATAGCATTCCCTCTTGACAAGAGTGTAAGAGCTCCAGACCTAGTCAAATGTTGAGAGAAGTTGTTTGTGGCACAAAGTTACATGATTTTAGAAATTTGTTCCATATCGTCTTTGCTTCTAAGTGAGATTACCAGAAATAGGAATGGAATTGTATTATGAATAAGAGAGATAAAAAAAGAGAGAGAGAGAATGGAATGATACATGTCAAGTGTTGCAGAAAGATAATGTGTGATTTAAGACTTTTAAGATAATGTGTGAAATTATGGGAAAATGTACATTAATGTACATAAATGTACATAAGACACTGACTATCCATTTTCATCTTGTAATTTGGTAAGGTGAGTAGCTTTTCAAAGCTGTAACTTAGAGCTAGGTGTGAAATCAATTTATGAAACATTATTTATTACCTGTTTGATCCTTACACAATGTTCCTGGTTATCTCTATAACATTACTGAAATATAAGTCTCTTTATTTGGAATTGTTTTCAGGTATCATATGAATTGATAACCTATGTGTCATGTAAGGTTCAAGGACAAGAGAGTTGAGTGTATGATGCTCCGCCTACAAGCGACATTCCTGATCACATCACACTTGGCTCTTTTTTCTCACCTAATATAATAAATATAATGCCTCCATTATAATTACATACTGGAATACTTTAGATTTCTTCCTTTTGTGTTGCCCTATTTCCTAATTTCTATGATTCTTTGTAAATGAAAAATACATTTAAAAGTATTTAATAATTTAGCCATGACTCATATATACTTAGTATTATATTCAGTTAAATGGGTAGTAATATTACACTTATTAAGTAATAAGAACAACAAAATATTATTCTTAAATCATGATGGTACTTCTACAGAAAACATATGTAGAACTACAGATTAACTGTTTTTAGAAATAAGGGATTATGGAACCTCTAAATTTGCTCCAGTTCCTCAGATATACAGTAACCAGGTAATGCAGGTATTCAAAAAATTACTCACTGTATTTATCTGTGGAGACCCAACTTACAAACCAAGGAAAGTGACCTTAATTCTACTGCTGTTTTGTCTTTACTAATCTAAAAATTATTCACTGCTCTTCTATTATGGCAGAATATTTTAATTGCTTCATTTTTAAGTATACAGACTATCATTCAAAATCTGCAAATATTTCCTAATGTTACTTGTACTTGGAAATATGAAAATAGCTTTGAAATATTTCAAGAATGGAAACAGAAACAAAATAAAATCTTTCCATCTTATTATAGGTGGATCACTTCTAAATTTGCTTCAAGTTTTCCCTAATAAATTTTGTGTACTGTATCCACACACACACACACACACACACACATCAGTTGTGGATATATATTAATATTTTTTTGACAGATCATTCTATCATTGTCTCCAGTATCACAGACTTTATTGTCATTTTAATATACATAAAAACTCTGTTTTAACCATTTTTCTATGCTTATTCTTTGAAAGAAATGTACTTACTCAAATTGAGGTGATTCATCATTTATGTTTATAATGTTGATAATTATTGTTCCTTGACAGAACAAGCCTGATGTATCTGTCACTCTCACTGACAGCTGGAAAGACTGGAAGAGAGGTTTTGAAAAATTGTAGTATACTTTGTAATAACCGGTAATGCATACATACTGTACTTAATCATAAATCCAAAGTACATGAACTGAAGATCTTACAAAGCAGGCTGCTTGGGGATGATCCCAAGACACAGACCTTTGAGGTACTAAGAAATAGTGTAGTTTCTGAAGGGCTTATAGTATCATGAGAAATGAGTATGCTCCTTGTTAGCCTGTCCCTCTGCTCACCCCTCATATATAATACATTCCTATTAAGTGTCTTTTGGGAATGCAAAGAAGGCACTACTAACATAGGAAAAGGTCTTTAACAAACTTTGAAAGAGAAAGCATGAATAGATGCCTATGATGTACAAGGGTCCACATTAATAAAGGACAGCAAATGTGTAGATGACACTATGTGCAATCTTATAAAAATTAGTTGCTGTAGTGTACAGTGAGAATAAAGAAGAAAGAAGTTTTGGAAGACTGAAGATGATAGGGAGCATGTGTGAGTAGAGACAGAAGGGAATCAGGTGAGCCCCAGAAGAATAACTCTGAACTACTCACACACCCATGGAGGATGTATATTTAACTTCCGTCTATTTTCTATCTAACTTAATTTCCTACAATCGATACACTTAAAGCCTGCTTTTGCCTTCTCAACCATTCTGCTACATTCAATATTTCCAAACTGAAGGTAACATAAGATTCATTTGCTTTCTCCAGCCTTTTAGTTTTCTTCAGATTAGAAAGTTGAAGTCAACTTCAAATGCTAAATCTTCCTCAGTATCATCAGCAACTTCTTTATTTTTGTTCTAGAGCAGTGATTCTCAACTTTTTGTGTCACAACCCCTTTGGAGGGTTGCATGTCAGATATCCTTCACATCAGATATTTACATTATGATACATAACAGTAACAATAAAGTAGTTATGAAGTAGCAGTGAAATAATTTTATTGTTGAGGGTCTCCACAACATGAGGAACTGTATTAAAGGGTCATAGCATTAGGAAAGTTGAGAACCACAACCGTAGAGTCTTGTATTTTCTGTTTACTCAACATTTTCTCAACTGCATCCTGAGTTACCCTATGTGGAGGCATTTCTAAAACAGTAATGATTTCATAATAATAGTAATAACAGTCATAATTTATATGCTTCTACATTTCATACTCAATTATCCCAATAGGTCATTTAGCTAGTATATCTGTGTTCATTTTATCCTAAATTTCTTTAGAAACTTTTTATAATTATGGTATAATCCCTATAATTTGATAACTAGTGGATTAGTTCTAGACATTTGGTTAGCTACACAAATCCTTGCCAATGACTCTTACAAATTCTGTAATGCCACAATGTCTTTAATTTTTCATGAAGAGTTCAAAGTTACTTTCAATTTACTTCTATTCTTAATAGAGCAATAAATAAAATTAAATTACATGATATCCAGCATCAAAATCCAAGATATCTTCACCTCTTAAGCTAACAATACCATTTACAGGATCTACTCCAAAGGAGTGTGCTCCCCTCTTTGGTCCAGATAACTCTGTCTCCATATTGTACTGAAAAATAAAATGTATATTCCTCATTCCAAAGTGAATCAAAAGGGACAGAAAAGTTATTAGTGTACAATAATGGAACAAACGTAGAAAGATTTTTAGGTTTTCATAATTACAACTTTTATGGTCTGACTGGCATAAACTCACAGACATATTTGGATAGAAGAAAATAAACTCACTTGGTCACCATACTTTATACTCCCTTTGTTAATGTTTAATTGAGTCCTATACTACATTTTTATAAAAGAATTTTAAAATGCCTATTTCTTATTCTACAAATAATTTTATATATGAAAGGATATAGATACAGAATAAATTTATTGTCAGTTTAAATTTTAAATAATTCAAGATTTACATACATTTTAAATTTTTAAATAATAATACAACTGGTTATGTACATTTTACAATTTTACTGAAAGTTCTCCAGTGATTTAAGATGAGGTTAAATTAGATAAATCTTTACACAAAACTATCTGACAAGAAAGTTAAAGGAGAAAATAATTTATTAGAGAAAAGTCCAATTACTCTTGTGAATTCACTAATATGAATCCTATACCCCACCAATTTAACTAATTCTCAAAACATTGTATTTTGAAACTTTCACCCGCTGGTCCTTCTCAGGTTCCATCAAATAGGAGACTGGCAATAACTATTTTCAGCTGGACCATAGGTTATTTTTCTTCAATCTACTGAAAAGACATTATCTAATGGCAAAGCTCTCAGATTTCTCAACAATTTCATATTGGCTAATCTCTAACGATATGGTTTTGACTATTCCATAGAGAATTTTAATATGCTGACTGACAACAACACATATATTAATGAAGAGTGGGGAAAGAAGAAATATCTTTTAATTGAGAAAATCAAGGACAGGAGATATTAAGTGACTTTCCTACATGCCTGTAGCCTAGGGTAAATACAGAACACCTCAGGTCAGCAGACACCCCAGCAGCAGTTGGTGCTACATTACTTCACTCTGAGATTTATTGAAACGGTAGTACAAGATTTCAGTATGTGTTCAAAAGAACCATATGTGGAGTTTATGTGCCAGGAAATCACGCAGAGCTTAAATGGCAGTACACTTTCCATGGAGAAACTTAGACATTATTGTTATTGTTGTTGTTGTTTTTGCCAAGTCTATGAAAAACCTTATAACCATAAATCAGTCATGAGAAAAGAAATCTCTGTAGGTTAGAAACCTATGAATTAATCATGTAAAGTATCAAAATCACACACAGAGACACACAGACACATAGGCACACATGCACATATATTCATTTCTGAAAATACATTGTCTATTCTTATAAACTGTCTCAGAGACTATGCCCTGCATGCCTGCTGTGAAAATATATGTAAATCCCACAGTAATGGCCACCTACTGTTAGCCTGTCACCATGTGCAATGTCTTCATCTGTTACATTCACTTTACAAATGGATTGAAAGAGTGGATAGTCCTCAGCAATTTCAAATGTAGCTGTGAAGCAAATCAAAATCAAAAACATTGCATTAAAACAAAATATTAATTAGGTTAATGTGAATTCTGGATTATTGTGAGACAGGAGTGACAATTTAGGACAGGGATATGATTTTTTTCTCTTTCCTCTCCCATAAAGCTTTTTTTACTCTGTAACATTACTAGCAGCAACTGTAGCTCAGTAAGAGAGAACATGACATGAGGATCCAGTAGGGAGGCACAAAATATTTTTACATCTACTGGAGTCTGTTTCTTATAGAAGTATGTATAGATAATAGTTAACCTCTAACTCTCATAAGCCTTCAAATATCTCTTTATAACACTGAAATAAAAGGTCTTTAAAAATACACAAAACCTATGCATATTATGTCACAGATTGATGGAGTGAGCTCAGGAAAAGACAGGTTAAGTGAATTGTTTTCTGGATATATGAAATGAGTACATTTGCACATACACTTCTGTGTTTGTGTAGTATGTGTGTATGTGGGGGGGGGTCTGTATGTGCCTGTGTATTGCTCCATTAAACCTCACTGAAACATGATCTCAAGATTGATTGCAAGGTATTCTAAACTTTCCTGCTTCTTATCTAAAAAGTAGACTAAATTGAAATTATAACAAAACCAATTAATACCAAACTGCCCAACTAAATTTAAATTTTTGTAGTGTTTAAAGGAAAGCTCTAAGAGATTTTGACATAGTTAAGGGTTTTACTAATACCTAGGAACCTGTGTCCCATATTTTCTCCAGAAAACAAAATGTAAGAAGGATAAGGAATGAGGAGGAGAAAGAAGTAGAATAAATACCAATGAAGAACAAAACTTTAATAAACTCAGTAATGAATGTCTTAAGTTTTCATTTCACTATGTTGCCAAATGTCAAGCAAAAATTAACCCAGAAAAACTGTAAGAGAAAAAATATGCTAACACCAGTCTAATCTTGATGCATGATGCAACTGTCACCAGAAAAAATTAAAACTATTCAAAGTGCAAAAAGAGAAAATTCTTTTTGAAGCATCACAAATGTGTACTAGTGTAGGGAGGAACAGAAACAGTTAAAAACACACCCCAAAACTTTCTCTTTAAGTCAAATAAATAATAACAAAATAACTTTTAGATAATAATTGAAATTTAAAATAGATGAATGAGGTAAAGCATAACTAGATGGAAACAGACATCTAGAACTCAGTTTGAGTCAAATTACCAGAGCACTTGATTTAAGCTTCTTTACAATTTTCCAACCATTGGACAATTGTCAGATTTGTTTTGAGGCTTTATAAGCCCAAGCTATTATCTACAAAGAGAATTATTATAGATTTAAATATTAGTGTACTCTTTAACTTCCTACATTATTTCGCTTTTCCTTTTTCCCCTAAACCATTAACCCCTTCTTGTCTATCTTGAAATCTATAGAAGAGCCACCAAAATATCACAGTGAAAGCAAACAATTAGTCTACCAAGAGCTGAACTTCCCCCAAGTGTTCTGCATAACCACTTAGGTCTGGGTATTGTCCTTGTACAGTGCGGCAGAAGAACTTTTGTCTAAGGTACAAACCTGCTCACTGCATGGTGCCACTCTGACTTTTCCACTCATTTTGTCATCCCTTTCACTTCTACCTATTGCTCATTAGCATGTCAACACATGTATTTTTGTAAAACACCACACCTAAACATGCTTTACTCTGACCCCAACTCTCTTACTCTTTATTGCAAGGACTTCTGATATCTTTTCCCCTCCTACTCAATCTTAAATCCATTGTACAGCAAAAACAGTTTCCCAAAACTTATTTGTACATCAATACTTGCTTGACAAATAGACTAAACTTGGCATACAGGTTATTGATTTCCTGTCAACATTTTTACACATGATTCTTCTTTCTTCACTTGACATATAAAAGGGTTTGCTCTAAGACTTCCAGCATCTATGGAAAACGCCTACTGGGAAAATCAAAGAAGGCAATCTTCTGAATAGCTGTTAAGCTCTTTGATAAGGCAAACCCCTCTTAACAGGTTTTCAAATTGGAGCCAACAGTATCTTAACAACCCACAGTCTCTGGTGACTACCTCCCTTATTTGGTCATTCTCAAAAACACATTTATTATGATGCCCTCATAGACAAAAAGGGAATCCAAAGTAAGAAGTGAGTAGCCATCAGGCTCTAGACTCACTAGAGTCTGAGACCCAGAAAGGGTACAGGAGCTCACAGAAGATCAGGAGAGACTCTGGCAACTTGCTTCCTGACCATGAGAAGAAAGGAAAACAAAACAAGGAAAGAATTCAGTATCTAATGAAAACTACAGCAAATACCACTGAGTGTGGATATGCATGTTTCTTTTTTCCTCTGAGAATAAAATGCACGTGGTTGTCAGAGAACATCTTTTTCATAGTAGTAAAAGCAAGTAAAAGACTACTTTTGTATCAACATTATGGAATACACTTTGAATTTCCAAATGTAGTTAGCATTTCTAAGGAAGTAAATGCAACAGTTGAGCGCAATCTAATGGCAATATCTTTCATATACAAAAATGTTAAGTTATCTTAATGATCATTTTAAAATATTTAATATAGCCCATTTGATAAAATGAACACTTGATTTTGCTTTATAGACTTCAAACTTTAAAAATCACTTCTCATTTCCAAAGGCAATTTATAGTTGAAATTCATATTATAATCTTCAAAATTGAGGTATAATAAATCATATTTTCATGGAACTACACATTAATTGCAGTGGTAAAGATGTCTTTCAATTAGATACTCTCAGGTCACTCAAATGTTTTTATAATGTAGGGTACAAGCATAATTTGAAGGGAGAAAATGTAAAATTTCAAAACATTTTTAAACTTGATAAGCACAGAAAATAAATTAAAATGATAAAGACAAATAACTGTTTAGAAGAGAGATGCACAGATTGATAGATCTTTCATTAATTCCAGTTATCTGACCCATTTGTACTTTCCTTCATGTGAGTTCAACCTCTGAGGCAAATGAATCCTCTCTGTTTGTTTATGAATTACCACAATGTCTTCTTTCAAAAATAAATGAGGCAGACAAGAGTCTTGCCATCCCATTTAACCCAGCCACTGCCTTCTGTTCAATTTCATATTGAGTGGTCTAAAGAACTGTGCTCTCTTCTTGGACTCACTATTCAGCCTGAAACACTCTGACTTCTACACCTATGACATGGTAAAATAGCTCTGAGACTCATTAGTTCTGCTTCTTTATATAGTTTGTGGGGAAAGTAATGGGCGTTGTAGTTCTCCATTAGAGTTAACTGTATAATGTAATTCTACTAAGCAAGCACCTGGCACGCTCCTGGAATGTTCTTTTCCCTTGTCATACATGGTATAATTCCCTCCTTTCTCTACTATCACTGTGAGTGCTCTTTCTTTTCTTGGCAGGATAACTTTCTTCCCAACGTCATTAAATGTATTTCTTCAAGGTTTGGCTGTATGCCTTCTCTACTCTAAGTCCCCACTGTAATTGTGTGATTTCATCCAAATACATGGTTTCAATTACAAAACCTTCATAGCCCTATACAAGACCTCAGAGCTCAACTGCTAACTTAAATCTCTCCTTTGATATATTTAACAAGGGTATATCAAATATGATATGTTGCGCTGGGGATGTCATTCAATGGAAGATTGCTTGCCTGTCATGTTTAGGGACCTCATTTATATTTATTGCCTAATCCTGTAACAAACAACTCAAATTCAAAGTGAGCTCACAAGTATCTTCAAATGTCTGTTACTCAGTTTCCCTTTTATGCTTGAGAATCTCTACCTTAGACTTACTGATCACAAACCTTTTTATTTAGTTTGGCATTGTCTTAAATTAATATTTAAGCATATCACAGCAATTATTTCCATTTATTCCCACCACATTCCTAGGTCAAAATCTACCAGTCCTTCCTAGATTACTGAAACAAACTGCTGGCTAGTTTTCCTCTGTCCATTCTATATACCTTTAAACTTATTCATATGAGTTACCTGTTTAATTCTGTCTCTGTTTCTGGTCTATGAACTAAAAATAATTTCTATAAAATTACATTATTTAAAGATACAAAGAAGAAAGCTATTTTTGACACAAAAAGCTTTATGAATCTGAAATTTCAGTGTTCACAAATAACTTATAGGCACCTGCTTGCTGTCAATTATTCATTGATGTATTTCTGCTATAGGAGCAGAGTTACTTGATCATAGATTCATCGGTTCAAACTATGAGCCCCAGATTTCCAATCCTCCATAACTTAATGCTGTTATTTGCCATGTATCCTCCTTATAATAATAATAATAATAAAACAAGGGGCAGAGTGACTAACACAGTTTTAAGAAATGTGAGCTAGTCTGTCACTGAATTTTTTTGGCGAAAAATGGTATTTATTATAAATTAGTTCTATAGTTAAATAAATCTGATGCATGACAGAGAACAAAGAGAAGGCACTGATCACAATAACTTTATTGGAAAATAATTGTCAGTAAAAGTGGAATACTTTTGGTGAAACATTTTGTGATGACAGCTTTTTTTC
Source organism: Tokudaia tokunoshimensis (assembly GCA_036184795.1). NCBI lineage: Eukaryota > Metazoa > Chordata > Mammalia > Rodentia > Muridae > Tokudaia > Tokudaia tokunoshimensis. The sequence goes on from BTHU01000002.1 coordinate 13,480,531, forward strand.
ATAAAAGCAAATAAAAATGAGAATATAACCAAATAAAGATTCTGAAATACTTGTTAACCAAGAAAGAAGAACCATTTACTAATATATTGATTTATTTTTCCCTCCTGTCTTCCTGCCTTAGTTTGTTTATAAATGCCCTTAAGAATTATTTCCTTAATTTTAATATTTGCTTTCTAAGCTCACAAGTATAAGTGAAAATTCTACTAGCAAATTTATTTTCAATTTATTTTAGTAAGCATCTGTGTGCTTTCTTACACATATGTATATTGGCATATATTTGCTTATTTGTATTTACATATATTCTTTGTCTAATAAAATATTGCCAAATATTTATATTTTCATATTAAATAGCATATGTCATCTCTTTGACTATAGGTTTCTATTGAAAATAAATAATTAAAAAAAATAAGAATAATACCTGAGCCTGAAGAAAAGAGGGGGTCAATAGTACAGTCTGGAGGTTCTGGAACATCAATTATATTAATGGTCAAAACATGTCTCATGACTCCTCCAGTATCAACTATAAGTAGAAATCTGGTTGGATCTGTTTCATAATTAAAGATTTTTGTAGATGTGATGACACCTGAATCTAGTAAAGAGATAATTAAAATTATAATATTGTCTATTAATCTAGCTAGTAATCTACCTACTTAAAAATATATACTTGAATATTTACAAAATGTGCTAAAATTATAGATTATAACTGTTACATAATGTTATATAAATAAATTAAATTGACACTGACATGATTTATCCAAAGCTTCACAATGAATAGTCATTCTATGAATCTTTCTTGAATGACTGAAAAGAAAATAGATACAAAAATAGATTCCTTGCAAAAAAAGAAATATAAATGATTCAGAAATTGTCCAATAACTCCCTTTTTCTAAACCATTTTCATTGAAAATTATTTCTGAGATCACAGAGACTGAGATCACAATGATTGCACTACCTATATTTACTTGCTAGAAACAAAGAAAAGTAAATTATTTATATCCAGTCTCACTATTTACAGGAAGATGACCATAAAATCATGATATATGGTCTTGATATATGCTAGAATGTGGATATAGGGCTGTGGCATGTACATATAAGTTTGTTGATGTTGCCTTCAATCACCTATTATTTTGTATTGGAACAGGATATCTTCTTACTTCAGTACATTTACTGACTACACTGTTTGTCCAGTAAGCATGGTGGATCTCTCTGTCCTGTTCCCACCAGCACTAGATTACAGACAACCATGCCATGCCTAACGTTTTTATGAGTGCTAGTGGTCTGGTCTCAAAATATTCATGTTTATGTGGCAAATACTTTATCCACAGAGCCATCTTTCCAGCCCCTGAGGTCTGGGGTTTTGCAGAATTCTTGGGCTAGAATTAAGATAAAAAAATTATTACCAAGAAATCTATGTTGTGGAAGGAGATAAATTGCTTCTGATAGACTACTCTAATTCTCAGCATTAAAATAATCAGTTAAATTAAGGTAAGAAGAGTTAGTATAGATGAAATGAAGAAAAATAAAGACAACTCAAACAATTTTTGTTGTTAGTAGGCATATCAATTTTATTGAGACTGAATATTTTCAAGAAATTATAAACACATTTTAACAGATAAACTGCTTTAAAGGATATGTAATACTTTCTTTTTTTAAGAAACTTATTCACAGGAGGCAGAGGGAGAGAGCTATCTGGGTGGGAGAGAGGATGGAGTGGGGAAAGGGGGAACAGGATCAAGTATTGGGGGGCAGAAATGGGAGAAGCCCAGAGGATCAGGAGAATGAATGGAAATAAGCAGCCTTGGAAGGAGGGAAGTGGGGGTACCCTCTAGAAAGTACCAGAGGTGATAGGGAGGTGATAGACTCTCAGGGCTCAATGGGGGTGACCTTTGCCAAAATGACCAAGAGTCTACCTCTAGTAGACAGACAGGGCCTCAAGTGGAGGGACTGGGTTACTAACCCACAGTCAAATTTTCTGAGCCAGAATTATTCCTGTCAAAAAGAACTGCAGGGACAAAAATGGAGAAGAGACTGAAGGAAAGGTGGTCCAATGACTGTCCAAACTTAAGATTCATCTCATGGTGTGGGAGTGAAGGACACCAAGGCCTGACACTTTTACTGATGCTATGATAAGCTTATAGATGGGAGCCTGGCATTGCTGCCCTCTGAGAGGTCCTACCAGCAGATGACTGAGACAGACACACACAAATACTTACATGCAAAAATTGGACTGAAGTTGGGGACCCCCATGATTGAAATAAGGGAAGTATTAAAGAATCTGAAGAGGATAACAATTCCAAAGGAATACCAGCAATCTCAACTAACCCAGACCCTAGGGAACTCCCAAAGACTGAGCCAACAACCAGGGACCAGTCCAAGACCCTGACACATATATAGCAGAGGTTTGCCTGCTCAGGCCTCAGTGGGAGAAGATGTGCTTACTCCTCAAGAGACTTGAGGTGCTAAGGAAAGGGGGAGGCCTAGTGAAAGGGAGTACCCTATAGGAGGCAAGGGAAAGAGGAATGGGATGAAGAACTGTGAGAGGGGAGTTCAAGAGGCAGGGAGGCAATGACTAGAATGAATAAATAAAATGTTTTTAAAAAAGAATAGGAAGGAAAAACTATTATAAAAACTATTATAAATTCTGAGAAATTGAGTATGATCAACAGATAGTATCTTTTACTATTTTCTAAAACAAGTACACTTAAGAATATTAGCTTATGAATTAAAAAATGACAAATAGTATTTTAGTATTAATACTAAATTAATAGTAGTTTTCCTGAAGAGACTTCTTATAAGTTCTAACAGATTTCCTTTTTGATTTTATGTAATACTAAGTGCCACATAAACTCAAATAGACAAGACAAACATAACCCTACCAGAACTTCACTCAAACTGACATGGAGCTTATGTATTGTTCCTAAATAGTCAAGAAGTGATTTCAAAATGTGGTACTAGATCAAGTCTTGAGGAAATACCAATAGGGTCAATGAAAGGATTTGTTTATTATAGTGTCTCCTAATTGGTCTCATCTTGTTAGGCTAAATGAACTAAACTTGACTGAATGACCCTATGGGTCTTTCTCAACTCCATATAAAGATTTTGGTGTTAAGGATATAATGCAAGATTGGTTGTATTCCTATAGATAAAATCTGGTTGCATCTAAGTTTTAAAGGCCCAGCTACTGAAAATAGCTCATATACTGGTACCAATATAGTCCATGATGTTTACTGATGACAAGTTGTGGTGAAAAAAAAAACTTTAGTACCTGGTGTAATTTGACATTTGAATCTAGAATGTTTTATTTGTTAAAGGCTACTTGGTGATTTACTAAGTTGGTAAAATCAAAGTTAATGCTTTGGGGAGGCAATGAATTCATCAAAAGTGAGGATCTTCAGATTATTAGGGAGTGTCCTAGAAGAGAATTTTCTGAGCCCTGCCTTTCTTATCTTCTCTTTTCTCTTCTCTCACCACCCTCCTCATTTTCTCTCTGTCCATGCAGTGAGCTACTTTCCTTGTCATTCATCTCTGTGATGTCTTAGAGCCTTTCAGGACTAAAATCAACCAATGAGAAACTATAATCTCCCAAACCCTATGCATGTTAGATAAAAGAAAGAAAGAAAGTGTAGTGGTTTGAAAAGGAATGGCCTCAATAGGATCATAGATTTGAATTCTTGGACAAGAGGGAGTCACACTATTTGGAGGTGTGGCCTTATTGGTGTAGGTGTGACCTTGTTGTAGGAAGTATGTCATTAGGGGTGGGCTTTGAGTTTTTAAATACTCAAGTGAGGTCCAGTGGCTTTCTCTCTTCCGACAGCCTAACTACCTAGATGTAGAACTCTTGACTCATTCTCCAGCACCATATCTGCCTACATGTTACCATGCTTCCTACCATGATGATAATGGACTAAACCTCTAAACTTTTAAGCCAACCCAAATTAAATACTTCCTTTATAAGCATTACTAGGGTCATGTTGTCTCTTCAGAGCAATAGAAATTTGATTAAGAAAGAGTGTTTAGATATTGATAGACTCATTTCAGTAATTTATCAAACTCTTTCTTTGAGACAAATTTGAATAAAATTTCATAATTGATACCTATGAAGGAATACAGGAATATTGGAAATGTCACTTAGCCAACTTACAGAATAAAAGAAATAAAACAGCATAGCTCAAGGCAACTAATTTAAATAATTTGTTATCCAGTACAGCAGAATAGAAGAAGCATGTAGATAGAGTTGGGTTAAGAATTAGAAATACAGACATGAGTTTACTAGTATAAAAGCATACACTAAAGAATCAAAGGCATGATGCTTACACTCAAGAAATAAAATTGGAAATAGAAATAATAATAATAAAAAAAAACAAAAATGACTTACAGAACATAAAGGGAGCTAGATATGATGTCACAGCACCATAATGTTAATACTCCCAAAGAGAAAGCAGGGAGTTTATTAATTTAAGGATAACTTAAGCTACTTAGAGAGAATCTCTTTTTTAAAATAAGGAAGGAAATAGAAGAGAAGGAAAGGAATGGGATGAGAGAGCACTTTATATAACATTTAGAACAGGTTGCATTCAAAAATGATGTTTTTGATTTATTTCTCAGCTGGCAAGTCAAAGTTGCAAAGGGATTGTTCGGGAGAAGAATAGAGACAGATGTCATGGCATGTGCCAAGGTTCAGAGAAAGAAGGTTATGTATAGGAGACGCTAACTAATATATAAAATATGCAGCCAATAGTGTTACTTTGAAAATAGGAGCATTAAAAGGAGTCACATTTTAAAGAGACTCATGGATTAGTTTAAGGAAGTTTTCTTTTACCTTGGGAAAATAGAAACCGATCATGTAATTATTTGGAATAAAATAGAAATATATCAAAGTATTGTAGTGAGTGACCATATTTTCTCTTTAATAAAAGGTCTGTAAATAAAAAGAAAATAGTGAAAAAAATCTGGAAGCAAGAAAGCTGTTTTAGAGACTGGTATAAAACAGATGAGATGTGATGGGAAATGGCTTGAGACAGTGATTTTAAGGACGAAGATTATGTACCAAAGAATTAGAATCCCAGCAATTTGAGATGGATTCAATCATAGAGAAGCTGTGCTGAAAGTCTGCAATCCACATTTGTCACACATTTTCTAAAAGGCACACAGTAGCAAAGTCTAATACCCATCATGTGTGTGATGTTCTGCAAAGTTGTAGAGGATACAGGCCATGGGGAACTTGAAGGCTGCATGTTTGTGTACAGGGCTGCTTTGTTTTTTGAGAGTAATGTATTATATATAGGTCTCCCACAAGAGTTAAAGAAGAAGTTTCAGGAAAAGCTAATCAAGCTTTCGAATAATTAAATTTAAGGTGTTTCTGAGTAACTCTGCAGTAGATATGTTGAACTAGGGTTCACTCACAATGTCTGGGATTTGGGTATGTACTTTGTGATCATCCAAATATACTTAGTAACTGTTGTGATATGATAGTTAGGTAAGGTTTTAGTCAAGATGTGCATGCAAGATCTAATATAAGTAAGTGGAAACCAATATGCCCTGGATAACACAGTGTATATAATAAGCAAGAGAAATGCTGGGGTTGTGGGGAAGAAGAGGTGGAGGAAAGATATAGCTAGAAAAACTCAGTAGACTATAGTGTCATAGGAATCAAAAGATAAATGGTGTGGCTGGAGAGATAGCTCAGAGGTGAAGAGTACTTACTGTTCATCTAGTAGAACCTAGTTCTAGTTCTAGCATCTATATGGTGGCTAATAACTATTTGTAGCTCCAGTGGCAGAGGATCCAACACCTTCTTCTGGATTATAGAAGCACTGTATACATATGGTACACAGACATACATGTATGCAAAGTAGCCACAGACATAAAATAAACATAAATACAACTTTAAGCAAAAGATGAGTGTGCTTAAAAATAACTTTTACTTAAAACAATAATATAATATGAAGCAAGGACCAAACTATAGTCTTAAATAAAGCATCAAAATACAGTGCTATGTTTTGCTCGATTCATACTGAACTTACCCAAGAATATATGACGTAGGTCAGTGTTTGAAACAATGCTGAAGAGAATTCTTTACAGACTGAACAATTTAATGAGATGTGAGATGTCGTGTGGAGACATGTGAATTTTATTAAGATAAGAATCGCTTAAATGATTACAGAAATGATTAGCAATTCTTTTTAAAGAGTTTGAAAAATAACCTGAGTTTGAGATTCTGAAACTAAAAGGAAAAGAAAAGGGACTGGGAGTTTGCTCAATAGTTCAAGTGCTTGTTCAGGCTCAGGGGTCAGAGTTTAGATTCCCAACCCCCACATAAAACCTAGGCAGACATAGCTCACCTATATCCCTAGTCTTAGAAGGAAAATACAATGGATTCCTGCAGAAACAGGTTAGCTAGATTAGCAAAATTTGTTAGCTCTGAGTTTAAGTGAAAGACCCTGCCTCAACACATAAGTCAAAAGCAATGAAGGAAGATATTCAACACCAACCTTTGACCCCTCAACATATGTGTATGAGAATCTGTACAAATATATACAGTCATAAATACATATGTATTTGTACACATACAAAAAATGAATACAGGAACAAAATTGTTTGGAGTGGAGATAAACTTCTGGCAACAACCATAAAGATATGTGAAGGGCAATTTATTCCAGTGTTATCAAGATTTGAGTACAGGGTTTTACACTGACTCACAACAGGGACTCAGCATTTGTGACACTGGGTGAAAGATAGTGTGAAGAACAAAGAAACAGAAGAAATGCTATGGCAGAACATGAAGTGGAAAGAAATAGTATGAATGACATAATCCTGTCCCCAAGGAAATGACTACTAGGGTGTGGGAAGAAGCTGAAAATAAGTAGGGAAAATTCCGAAGAGGACTGAAGCCACACTCTGGAATCAGTTTTACAGACTGAGAAGTATGCTGACTCCCCACTTCCTGAGAGAGATATGAAATGTGTGGGAGTGTGAGTAATATCAGCAGGAAACATGCTATGGTTCTCTCTGAAGATGAAATTTCTTGGAAAAAGCCAAGAGGTAGAAAAATGTGTCAAGATAGGTGGAAAAAGAGAGGATTCTTTTCTTTAAAATAGATTTTTCATAAGTGGCATACATTGAGGGCAGAACTGAAGGATTTGAGAAAACAAGTTGAGTGGGATGCTGGTGAGCAAGAAAAAAAGATAAAAATTTGTTGGCAAGAGCTTCCACCTTAGGTAACACCAAAGAACACAGGAGATGAGAGACTGAGTGGGCATATGCTTTTCATAATTAGATGCAAATGTATTAATATTATAAAAAAGTGACGAACAAGGAATACAGAAGATTTCATAGGGGGTTCATCAGGGATCCAAGCAAGAGTTACACTATCACTCTAGCAGAGGTCATATAGGAAAAATCTATGTCTTGCAACCAAATAGCAGGCATGTGCAGGAAGTTCTGGGTCTACCGAACCATTTTCTCCGACACATAGATTTTGATTTTTCCTAGTCACATTGCTGCAAGACCGACTCCCTAAGACTCTGCAACTGCCTGCTAATCAGATCCAGATAAAGTATGGGCAAAGTCACATGTCCTAATGATAACAGAACCAGAGCAGCAAAGACAGGAGGACTCTAAGATCTTTCTTGTTAGACAACCTAGTCAAACTGGTGGACTTCAGAATTAGTGGGAGAACCTATGTTAAAATGTAAGGTGGAGAGCAATTGAAAAAGACCTGCCATGTCAAACTCTGACCTACACATGCACTTTTACAAAACACACACACACACACACACACACACACACACACACACACACACACACTCACGTAGTAAAGAAATAAATCAGAGGCCCTACAGCAACAGAAAGATTTCTAGTATCAAACTATAGTCAAATACATTAATTCTAAATTTGAGGTTTAAGTCTCAGAGAGTAAATGAAAGAGGAGGCCTCTGATGAACAGAAGTTGGAAATGACTTCTATGAAATGGGGCTGTTATAGAGTGTGGCGCTTGCTCCACTGTTGGTAGAATATTCTGAAGAAGACACATGACTCACAACTGAGGCATAATGCTATTTCTATTCTTAAAACTTATGGTCTTACATTTATAAACATCATACCAGATAATATTTTGATATTTCTTGAATATAATACACAAATAAATGTACATGTGCATTTTTAACAACTGTCTGAAAAATGGATAATTTACATGCTAGGGCACAACTCAGTTTATAATTAACACATAGCTAATTTCATATATAATTATAATTATAAAACACATGCATTGAACAAAAAAAAGCATCATGGATTAAAAACAAACTGGTGTTCTTTCAACAGTCTTCACAAGTATCACCTGTATTTTCAGGAGTTCCTGAACCACAGGCTAATTGTGGGAAGAAGTGAATTTTGTTTACTTCTTCAGTGTTTTAACTGAGAGCATCTTTTATCATGCCATTGAGCACTTAGACTGCAAACCACCTAACTGAGAGCTGGGTGCTGCCAGGAGTATGGGAAACAAAGTGTGTTCCCTACCTTAGTGATGTGTTAGTAATCCTCATGGAGAGTTAAAATTTATTGGTCAAAATATTTTCAAATTGTTTTCCTTGAAAGTGGTTCAAAATGCCTAGGCCAATCATCTGTTATTCAAGGGCCATTTTCTGCTTTGAAAAGGAACACTCAAGCTCATTAATGAACAAAAGTTAATATTCTCAGGAAAGAACAATTGGGGCAATATCAGGCTTATTCTGCATGTGCGGCAAGGCAGAGGGGAAACCTTGAGGAATGGCAATTATCTGAAACAAATTTTGAGCAAGCATTCTAATGCACAATTGGAATATAACTAAATAATTATCTTAAGAAGCTTACTTTAACATTTGGAAAATAAAAGTACATAAATGATAAAATAAATTTACTTGCATCGATGACAAAATCTTTTGTTTTATTCAAAAAGCGGTAGGCATTTGGTCTCCCAGCCACATCTTTGTCATAAGCACGGCTTAGCTCTGTTCCAGGAAGCTTATTTTCAGGCAAATTCACAGGGTTGATTAATATCTGAATTTCTGCTCCAATATAGGAAAACACTAAAGTGTCAACAAAGAAAGATTTAAGTAAAACCAAGAACAAATTAAAATTAAACATTTGTCTCATAGTCATTCTGTGGGCTTGTGCTCACAGTTGGAGAAAACACTGCATGTGAAACAAAGCCACCATTGAATTTCTCTTTAAATGGCATTTTGACACATGTTTTCTGTTGGGCCCTACATAATAAATTTGGCTGATGATCAAGGTGAGATACAATCCTTATTCTATCTTTAAATTATTTCTTCATTCAATCTGCTACTGAGCTATTAATAAGCATAATCACTATTCCTGTCCAGAGAAAATTTCACTAATTTCTTCCTTCTTATTGATCATTCAGTCTAGGAATTTTGTACATTCAATTAAGCTATATTTTAATGGAAACTTTATTGAATTTTTATTTGAAACACCATTCTGAATCATCAGTGTAATGTCCTTCCTGGTTTTATCTACTTAATCATTTTCATTAATTTTCATCATCATGAAAAAAGACTCTTTTGTTTTAGATGTGACTCATTATAGATTTACAATTCCACACCTCCACAGAAAAACACAGATATAAAATATTGTTAAACTCATTCAGTGACTGTGAAATACAACTCAAGAGATAATATGTGAGCATACGCAGTAGACATAGCACAGTGTGAAAATTAGTCATAAGTTTAAGAAATATATCATATGATCCTGTTATATAGTAGAAAAGATGTTAAAAGCAAATGGCACTATGAAAAAAACTCTGGAAAATACCAAGATGAGACTGCCTGAAATAACCCAAGGCCATATTAAGTGTTTCTCCTTACTCATACACACATACATATATTAAAAAATAAGTAAGAAGCTGAGAGATATTAACTGAAACTAAAAAGATTCCAACACATCCAATTCTTCAATACCCATACTCTTCTAAAAGCAAAGAATCAGTAAACTTAAACTCACCTGCGCATATTAACACAATCTTGAAGATACTCATTTTCAGGCTGGCTTTTGAGTGCATACACTGAAGCCTACTAACAAATGCACAACTTTGGCTATTTATACAAATTCTGTCTTCATACAAGCTAAGCCAGCAGGTCAATAAGTTGTTACTCAACCATGATGCTAGTAGGTTTAATCTGTTTGGCTGTTTGATTATGTGCACAGATCATATTTCAGCTCCTGTGATTGTTCCCACACAAATCTGATGAGATTATCAGCAAACTCAGGATTGTTAAGTGACACCCATTTAACTGACACCTTTGCAGTTGATGAGTGGCTTACTATTGAGAATTTTGGGCCACAAGCCAGGTATTCTCTTCTTTCTTTATCCTTCCCGATGTAGAGACACAGTGTATACTTAGAAACTCAGCTGGTTTGGAAACTTGCAGCTGGTATGCACTTGAGTGTCACAGGCTGAACAATCACCTCTGTAATTATAGTTGCTGAGCAGTTACAAGAAGGAACATGTGTCCTTCCACTGACTCTGAGTTCGGAGCGGGAACTTCCAGACCTCAGTGAGCCACACCTCCCCCTCCTGGCGGAGCTCTGACCAAGGTGAAGTCTTTTGTTCTTCAAGGATTTGCAACTGATATAAGAGTCAGCTGCCTGCATCTCCTGTAGAACAACAGAACTGTGGAGTCAAAATTCACCCGAACAGTGGAGCCGAAGCCCTACTGAGCAGACTCGCAACTCTGGGGGAAGGGTCACGCCCCCAAAGCTTATGTTGTCATTTACCCCAAGTAATAATCAGACTTTGAACAGCTATGTTGTCTTGATTCATGTGTCTTTTCCCTCGTCACCCTGTTTTATCTCCCCAGCTCTCTGTCCAAAGAACCAACCCAATCCGCTCATGTGTAACCCCCAGGAGGTTACAGTTGACTCACCCAACGTGGGACATGGAAATGGAGAGAACAACTGAGGGACATTGTCTTGGGTGGAGCTCCACGAAAAGGAAAAAAGGTTATGTATCTGGGGCCTGGTAAGCAACATAGAGTATTAATTTTAGTGCTAAAAATGTCAGTTTTTGAAGGCTATCTTTGCAGGGGCAGAAGGGGTACAGATCACTAGACTGAATCAGTGTAAGCCCGACGCTGAGATCAGCTAGGGTGTGACAGCAAATTGAAATGGGGAATTCTTTTGGGCAAATTGTCCACGGTCTAGAACTGCATATCAGACGAGAGAAAATTAGGGCATAAAATAAAATAAAATAAAAAGAGTAAAAAACAAAAACAAAAAAAGGAAAAAACAGATTTTAGAAACATGAGAGAGAAAGACAGAAGGTAAATGGATTTTAAAAGTCTCCTAGGCACAAGGAGAAATATAGAGAAGTCCTGTTTCTTCTATGGACTTTACTGAAGATATTCTTAGTACAAGTGCTTCCCTCTCTGTATATGTCTTTGCTGTGTCTTTTGTTTGTCCTTAGTACACCAATTTGTCCATGTGTCAATTTGTGTCTCATTGTTTAAATGGCTGTTCTTTGTTTCAATTTGAAAAGAAAAAATGGTAAAAACTTCATCTGCTGGTGGTCCATCTCTTAATGCAGTCTCAGCTGATGGTTATTTATCCTAGAAAAATCTATATAATTGTGGTTATTGGTTCCAAAGTGCTTTTTTCTCTTAAAACTACAGCTAGAAAAAAAAATTGTTTGGTTTAAATGTATAAGATTTATGTGGTTGCTTTATTCTTGTTTTTAATTGATATTAAAGATATAAGTATGTTTTACATATCTTGACTATAGAATATTGGCTTATAAGTTTTTTAAAAGATATAATGTCGGTAACAAAAAATTAGTTTAAAACTGGCAATTCAGGGTTGGAGTCATCTTAAGAAACATGAGGGGTGACCCAACCCAGGAAAAACAGGCCTCTAAAGATATGTCCAAATTTGCATAATGTTTTATGTGGATTTTATCCTAAGAAATTAGTCTTATAAGAGATAAGATTTAAAATAGTGTTTTCTTAATGAGATATTATGTTATACTGTCATGCATTCAAACATGAGAATTGGAAGACAAATTTTAAAGTGTGCAAGTAATGTGTTTGCCATTGATTTTAAATGGAATAGATGGTTTAAAATTAGGCTTTGCTTTTCAAAGTTGTAGATATATTCTAATATTACAAGAAAAGGATAAGAATTATGTTTAAAAACTGCCAATGTACCATCGACTGCAGTTTGCAGTCTGATTGAAGGCTCATGATTCTTAACATATTTTGTAATTAAGATGATTTCTAGAGTGATAAAGGTTAAAAACCGCTGTGGCCACTATAGGCCTGTTGCCACTTTTTCACAAGTTTATTAGACACAGTCATAAAAGTAAAATTTAACCCAAAACTACAGGCCTTTTGCTCTTAACAGTGGACTTTAAAATGTTTTTTAATTATTTGTTGCTTCAAAAAAGGATTCAAAGGTAATCTTTCAATTATATCCTGTTAATTGATACTGAAAATTCAAATAAAAGATAATGTGCTTATTCTAAATGATTTCCAAAGGTTAAGATATATTGACTTTATCCTATATACTAATGCCATCTTAAGTTTGCCACAGGAGGAAACCTACTATAATCATTTGTCAACAGTTTATGTTATGTGTTCACTACCATTCCATGGCATAGAGAACATTAATGTAGAATCACCTTTTTTCATCTCCAAGTAAAATTTTTTATTGATAGTTAGTCTATTACATGGCAAGCCTTTTAGGCAAAATTAATAATTGTTATCGAAAATGTAAGTTTTAAAATTTGCTTCCATACATGCTTTTGTATTTCTATAGATTTATACATGCATCCTATAAAGAATGCATCTACTGTAAGAGTAAAGCTCATGTAATTGGATTACATGTTTATTCTTTCGAGTTTCCCCCTGCTTCAGCACAGATAATTAAATTGGGTACTTTAGCTGCTATTTTTAAAATGTTAAAAATCAAGCTTTTAATTTGTATACTGATAGTCAATAAATATATTTATAGCTCATGGCTTACAATTGCTTAAAATTGTTTCCTTTTTTAGATACTGCTAAAACTTAAATTTTGCAATTATTTCTGCAAATACATTTCAAGTTAATAAAAGATATATTCCTTTAAATGACTGTCATCTAAACATTTAAAAGCTTATCCAGGAGCTAGAAAGATGGCTCAGTCATAAAAACAATTGGTCTTATAATCATATTCTTTACATCATCAAAATAATAATGGCTTGAGAATAATTTTATCTTTTTAATAAGAAAAGCAACTAAAGATGCTACATTTATTTTCTATGCTTACATAGTCATTGCCTACATTATTGTCTATTCTTGGTGTTCCAACTTAGATTAAAATAAATAATGGAACTGGATATTTATTAAAGTCATCAAAAATTGAGTTGTTTTTAATAATTTAATTTTCAAGGACTAGATATTGTGTAACTTTTAAAAATTATCTTCTAAATAAAACAAAAAAGAGGGAAATTGTATCCCTGTGCATATTATTTAAATTATATTTTTTAAAAAAATTAAAAATTTGGATGCCAAGGAACTCCTTGCTGAGTGTCTAGCATCTAACAACTAGGCATACTCATGCCTAGGTGAGATGAAAGAATCCACTTATTGTCATATGGCATGATCCTGGTCAGCTATTTTAATATGGGGATCAGTTTACTCAATCATAGAGTGGTCTAGAAATAAATCCAATATTGGAGATTCCAATTATGAAGATGGCTAATAATCTTTATCAGCCAGCTGAGTTAATTTAAAATATAGTCTCCATTCTTTCTGAGAAGTAACAGCTTATCTGCTGATTCACAAAGCTACCTCTCCCACTCTAGAGGCTGACTTTTGTGTTTGAAAGTTACTAATTTACAACTGAATTGAATACAGTGGACCTTCCAAAGACAAGTTAATTCTGTTCTGCTTCTAACTTCTAACGTTTTATGTTGAGCAGACTGATTGTCTCCACCCAGGCTCACCTTAATTGAAAACTGGCATGTCTGTTAAACATACTTGCATGGTGTTTGGCAACTAATTGACTCTCTGGCATCAAAACCTATTCAAGTGGATCTCCTTCATGGAGCCACATAGAACTCAAATCTATGTGTGTCTGCTTATGAGCTGACATGGGCACCAGTGAGAGTTTGCAAGGCAGAGTATTGCATTGTGAGGATTCAATTGTCCATTTCTGAGTCCCCAGGGAGCACACATAATTTGCATAGGGGTTGGTGTCGGTCTCGGATCACTTTACACTCTGTAGGGATCTCCTACCAATTTAAGGCTCTGTCTCCTCCTCTCCAAAAGACACCAAGAGCCATCTAAGATGTGGAAACAATGATCTGTTCTCCACGAGGGGAATCAGGTCCCTTCTCCCACTCCCTGGTCAAGGCCCACCATCAAGGACAGATAACTATCCACTTGTTTGATAACTCTTTATCTTAAAATTAATAAAGAGGGAGGAAATGTGTCCTTCCACCAACTCTGAGTTCTGAGCGGGAACTTCCAGACCTCAGTGAGCCATACTTCCCCCACCTGGCGGAGCTCTGGGACCAAGATGAAGTCTTTTGTTCTTCAAGGATTTTCAATGTCCTGAGATAAGAGTCAGCCACCTGTATCTTCTGCGGAGCAGAAGAGCCATGAAGTCAACATTCACCTGAACAGTGGAGCCGAAGACCCACTGAGCAGACTTGCAACTCTGGGGAAAGGGTCACACCCCCAAAGCTTATATTGTTGTTTACCCCAAGTAAAAATCAGACTTTGAATAGCTATATTGTCTTGATTCATGTGTCTTTTCCCTCATCACCCCGTTTTATCTCCCCAGCTCTCTGTCCAGAGAACCAGATCCGCTCGTGTGTAACCCCCAGGAGGTTACAGGAACAGGACCCACTCCTAGGTATCTCCTAACCTAGCACACATAAAGAGTAGATAAAAGTAACTATAACTCCCAGAGTGGAAGTAGGGGTCAATAAAAATGCATAAAATTTTAGGTAAGGAGAGAATTTTTCTCTAAGGAGAGAAAATCCTCAGAGAGGGAACATTATGTGAAAACCTATGCAGGAACCAAATTTTCTGATATTCATCTCATTATAAAGGATTTGTTTACAATTCTTAGTATTTATAAGTTTATATATTTATAAATTATTCATATGCAATTTGTCATCATTTAGGATTATTCAAAGAATTTGAATAGATTTAAAAGAATGATATAATTATTTAAGTATTATATTACTTTGATAAACAATTATTTTCATAAATACATTGAAAATTATGTAAATATGGCACACGAAAATGTTTTCTGTTTCTCAACTTTTTAAAATGATTTATTTTCTAATGCTAACTATTATTCTTTGTAATATTAATGAGATGAAGCGTGAAGTAAATAAAAAAGGAAATAATATTTCTTTAAAAGCTCATTTCATTTGTTGAAAATGTTTTCTTTTTTCCACTGAATGGTTTTAGCTTCTTTATCTAACATCAAGTGACCATAGGTGTGTGGGTCCATTTCTGGGTCCTCAATTCTATTTCATTGATCTTCCTGCCTGTCTTTGTATTAATACCATACAGTTTTTATCACTACTGCTCTGTAGAACAGATTGAGGTCAGTGATGATTATTCTCCCAGATGTTCTTTTATTGTTGATAATACTTCTTGCTATCCTAGGTTTCTTGTTATTCCAAATGAATTTGCAAATTGCTCTTTCTAACTCTATGAAGAAATGAGTTGAGATTTTGATTGGGATTGCATTGAATCTGTAGAAAATATCATCCTGAGTCAGGTAACTCAATCACAAAAGAACACACATGGTATACACTGATTGATAAATAGGTATTAGCTCAAAAGCTCGGAATATGCAAGATACAATTCACAGACCGCATGAAGCTCAAGAAGAAGGAAGACGAAAGTGTGGGTGCTTCAGTCCTTCTTAGAGGGAGAGAACAAACTACTCACAGGAGCAAATATGGAGACAAAGTGTGGAGCAGAGACTGACAGAAAGGACATCCAGAGACTGTCCCACCTGGGGATCCATCCCATATATAGTCCCAAAACACAGTCACTATTCTGAATGCCAAGGAGTGCATGCTGACAGGAATCTGACATATCTTTCTCCTAAGAGGCTCTGCCAAAATCTGACATATACAGAGGCAGATGTTGGCAGCCAGGCATTGAATTGGTCACAAGGTCCCCAATGGAGTAGTTAGAGAAAGGATTGAAGGAGCTGAAAGGGTTTGAAACCCTATAGGATGAACAACAATATCAACCAACCAGAGCTCCCAAAGTCTAAACCATGAACCAGCCTAATATGTAACAGAGGATGGCCTTGTGGAGCATCAGTGGGAGAAGAGGTCCTTGATCCTGTGAAGGATCGATGCCCCAGTGTAGAGGAATGCAAAGGCAGGAAGGCGGGAGTGTGTTGGTGGATTGGAGAACACCCTCATAGAAACAGGACTACAGGGGATGGGATAGGGTTTTTTTTGGGGGGGGGGGAGAGGCGAATTGGGGAAGGGGATAACATATGAAATGTAAATAAATATAATATCCAATCAAAAATAAAAATAAAACCAAAGACAAAAAATTCATTTCAATTTTACCCATTAACTGTACATGAAGAATTTTACTTACTAAACATTTTATTAGATAGATATGTTATATGGAATATGAAAATTTTATCATTCAATATACTTCTTAAAATACTTAGACTGAAAAGTCAATAAACATTCCAATCAAAAGTAAGGCTTTTACATTTTATATAATATTGTTTATTTTTAACAATTAGATACAGGGAAAAATTGACTTTGATTATATGAGAACTCAGCTTTCCATTCCCTACTCTGGCTTGCCCCAAACACATCCTGGATATTTCCTTTTCTTCTCTCTTTCTCTCTCTCTCTCTCTCTCTCTCTCTCTCTCTCTCTCTCTCTCTCTCTCTCTCTCTCTCATAACTCACTGGGAACAATTAATGCCACCTGCTGGGATGTTTCCTGTACTTAATCTCATGCAGGTAACCATGCAGGATTTTATAGTATTCATACTTATCATGCAGTTCTTAACACTATTTTCATTCATTCTTCTATGATTTTCCCTGACCTTTGTATAGGGGTAAATATATACATGATCAATTAGAGCTGAATACACAATAGTCATATATTCCGTGCATGTCAGTGTTATCTTAACTGTTTAATATTTTTATGTGTTCATATCTGAGGCCAAAATTTGTAGAATGGAGCTAGAGAGATGTCTTAGTGGTTAAGAACTCTCCCAGTGCAATAGCAATACCAAAGCTTGGATACCTATGGAGGAATCTGCACATTGATAACTTCCACTCTAACGAGAACACAGTCACTGTGATCTCTGCGGGGGGAGGGGGGGTCAGGTTTTTAGCCCAGCCTAGAAAATGAAGGCTCCAAATTTAGGCAGAGACTTTATTGCAAAAAATAGGCAAAGAATCATAAAAGATGCCTTGTAATGGTCTCTTCTGAACTCCACTGGCAAACATAGATATCCTCATGTATGCTTGTGTGTACACTCACGTGGATACAAAACTTAGATTATGTATATACTTGGAAGTTTTACAGTTGGAATGTATGCCAACCATGTCTCAGAAACATAGGTACAATGGAAGTGTAGGGTTTAACACACAATGAACAAATAACTCAGAAGCAATGAATATCAACGGGTGTAAAACAGTGATAAGGTTTAAAAATCACTGAAATGTTTCATTCAGAAATTCTACTTCTTGGAATGCTATGAAAGCTTAGCTAGAATTCAAATTTGCCAAGATGGAAAAGGGGAGATAAACTCAAGCCCTAACCACTAACTGAGAAACATCTGCAATTAGTGCCAGCTAGAAAAAGAAAATCAATTTTCTCCATTGGAGTGTCATTGAGTATAGCAATTCCACTTTGGGGCAGACCCAATGACTAGGAGTAGTTGGCCAATGCAAAACAGGTTCCATGGTATTTTGTTATGTTTTGTTTTTGTTTTTATTGACTTGCTGTTTTTGTTTGTTTTGACCATATTTTCACTATGTGCATTTTTTATTTCTGAGGGAAGAAATTAAAGGGAGCATGAACTTAGGTGGGTAGTGAGGTGGCAAACACCTGGGAAGATTTGGGGACGGGGAAGAATATGAACAAAATACATTGTATGTAAAACATTTATTTTAAAAGTTTAAAAACAGAATGATAAAATTCACTTTTCCCAAAACACCTTTGTCATATGATGTTCTCTATAAAAGCAGTTACTTTCCTATTCCTCCTTAAATGACACATTTATCTTTAAAGGACTAATATAGTACATATTCTAATAATCTCATATGAGGTACTTGTACATTACAGAAAATAGTAAAATATTATGATCTAAAATTCATATTTAAGAATATTGTTTAATAATAAATAAAGACTCAACATCATATTGCTATTGAAAAATTAGCTTTTTTTTTAATCTTTTTCTTTTGCTGTTGGTGTTTAGCTTATGAATATATTTCGGTCATTCTTGGCACAAATTCTAAGCATGTTACTAATTTTCTCTGTGCTTTTACTCACTTCCATTGCTTCAGTATTGGATGGCACTGGGTTCAGATTTGCTGGGTATCTCCTGTAGGTGTATTGTTATTGTTTCAGAACTAAAGAGCAATCCAAGTTCATGTTTCTCTCATCTGCACTATTCGTTTTTATTTCTAAAATAATCATAAAAGTACATAGAAGGATATTCTGTTCTCTCTGAGGAGAGAGTAAGTAGCTTACAAACCTCAGACATTTACTGGCCTGTGGTCAGAGTATAAATTTTTTCCTGCCTTTGGGCAGTCAATTGTGATAAACCAGTCCCTGGCTCAAGCACTGATTATGGTCACTAGTTTCCCTCTGCTGTGTCTTATGCTGGGCCAATGATCTATGAACAGGGCTCATACTAAAACCTTCCTATTTAAGTGGTCTTGTGCCCAAAACTACTGCAACCAGGCATAAATTTTCTGACTGTTGTAGAAATTTTATCAGCTGAAGTTATGTGCCTTCCACTGGTACCTGAGTTGTGTGAGAGGCCTTGTTCTCAAGCTGCCACATGAAGGACACTGTCATGATCTTCCCACTGTGAGGCTTTAATACATTAGCACTAAGTTCCAGCTGTAAGTCTTGGGTTTAGAAACTAACCTTACCCCCTCTGAATGGGCTCTAGTATGATACTGCTACCCTAGGATTGGGTAGTGTTGATTAAGTCAGTTTCCTGCTACATAGAATTTTACTGTCCCAAGTCTTATATGAAAAAAGAAAAAAGGAAAACAAAACAAATAAATAAAAGACCTGCATGTTTTCAGTAGTGTACAAATCCACACAGAAACTTAAGGGACAGATCAAAATGTAAATCCATCCAACTGGGACACTTATTTCTCTACCTCCAGGATGAGAGGCCTCTCCTTCCTTCTTCTTGGGCATCCTTTGATATGTGAATTGTGTCTTGGGTATTTCAAGCTTCTGGGCTAATATCCACTTATCAGTGAGTGCATACCATGTGTGTTCTTTTGTGATTGGGTTACCTCACATAGGATGATATTTTCCATTTCCACCCATTTGCCTAAGAATTTCATGAATTCATTGTTTTTAATAGCTGAGTAGTATTCCATAGTGTAAATACACCACATTTTCTGCATCCATTCCTTCATTGAGGGACATCTGTGTATCAATTCTTAAGTGGAATTTGGGGTGCATAATGTCCTTTGTACATGACTCTCCTGTCTTATACCTGATGAAAGTTTAGTTCTCATTGAAAATAGGGCAAAACCTCAGATCCTTCATGAGTTTTGCTATGAAAATCTCAATGTGTGTTTCTACTTACAAGGACCTATCACCTCAGGACATGACACAAAGTCAAGCCAAACTTGTAGAAATATTCAGACTGTAGATTGGAATTATGCTGGCTTATTAAAGGGGGGTCATAAGTTCTCTTCCATGATCCATGACCTCAATCATTACAGGTAGTTGGCTAGGTTTTCAGTGCCAAGCATAATTTCTCTCTTCTTTAACAGACAATAAATCCAATTAGAGACCTGACGATGAATACCAATTAGTTATTTGAGATCTAGGGATCAGCCCTGAAAACATATATATAAGTAACATTGGAAGGAATGAGCAGGCTGTGCATATATGTATGTATATACATCCAAGAATTTGAAAGATAGCAAGGTGGGTGTGTGGAAGACTTTGGAGGGAGGAAAGAAAGGGAGAAAGAAAGTAACTATATTATAATCTCAAAAGGCAATTTTTTTAATTGCAGAAAGGGAAATCAGATGTATGTCATGCCTTCATGGTGATATTATGAACACCAATATGTGCCAGTTTTAAAAAAATTAAATGTAGTGTAGCAGCACATATGCAATTAAAAGTATCTAAGTCTCAAACATTGTTTTATCTATAAGCCTATTGATTAATTTCTGGAGAAATTAATTTCTTCATCTATAATGTGTGATAAGTAAAAACATTGTCCTCAGAGCTGATATGAAGAAAATATGATTTCACACATAAAAGAAGCTAGTACAGTACAGTGTATACAAGAGTCATTCCACAAACATTTGCTATGCCTTTGGAGTCACTTTGGGCACCTTACTAAGTACCTCAAGTTCTACAGTGGGATTCTGTATTCCTTAATACTATATACCCCATGAGATTGTAATTTAAATATTTTCAGAAGCAACCTATCCTATTCTGACCTCTGTTCTATATCAATAATAGCAGTGAGGTTTCTGTGCAATGCTATAAAGCTTTCTTAAAGAATGAAAAGCTCTTTATACACGTGCCTGCTGGGACCTCTTATGGACAACTGGTAACTGTAGATAGCTGCCTTTGTGATGCAATCGAGCCTATAGAACCACCACCAAATAGTTCCAATTTGAAAACTATGCTACACTTCCATTAAAAATATTCCTCCTACAAAACATTCCAAACAACTCAGAATGTAGAATTCTGTTCTTCACTCATTCCTTCTTTTTCCTTCTTAGGCACAATGCATCTAATAAAATAGAGCTCTTTCATATATTCTTTCAGTCAATTACAAATATGGTTCATTTTTCAGAAATGCTTCTCTTCATTTTCACTTCTTGCCTGTGAAATTTGCTCATTGTTTTAGGAAGGAAATCAAACATCACTCTTCCATGAAGCTATATATGCTTTTCCAGCAGTCACAATGCCTTCCTCCTATCATGCATGACAGCACATATAAGTAGAGTGAACATGAGTCTTTATTGTCTAACTAATATTTCCCACAAGTCCCTTGAACAGAAAACATTTTCTTAGTATTTGTTTATCTGTAACAAACAACAACAACAAAACTGTAGGCTTTCAGTTTTCAAAACCTATTTTAATAAAGGTTCTTAAATGTTTCAAGCTCCCTTCTAGCCCACTGAACAAAGGTAGAGGAGAAGAAAGGTTAATAGGAAACGGGATGTGGACCAGTTTAGAAGTACTTGTTGAGGGTAATTCCAAACACAAATCAGTAGCAGAGGCTCTATACAGAAGAAAGCTTGAGGCTCCACTGAATCAGCAGGAATCTGCAGAAGTGGCAAGAAGCTGGAATACCATGAGAAGTTTATTGGCGCTTCTCTCTCTATGAATTCATGACAAGAGAAGATCAGCAAAGACCAGCAAAATATTGCAAGGCAAACCAATGCAAGGGCATCATAAGTGAAGACAAGCAAAGCATTGAAAGGGAACAAAGGAAAGAGTATTTTCTCACTGTCTGTGGGGTTATATTTATTTTTTTAAACATCACTCACCCTTTCAAGTGTCCACTCCAGCAAAATATCCTCTCATGTGACTGCTTCAGCAAAACATCCTCTCATATGTCTGCTTCAGCAAAACATCTGTTCATAAGACAGATTCCAGAAAACGTCACAAGATGCAACTGAGTCTCTATGGAAACCAGAATTTTCCTCCTCACACTGTGTTTAATATGATACTGTAAATTAAATTAAATTTTACCAAAACAAATTTCTCATTTTGTATTATATGTAAACATAGCCTCATAGAATCTTACATTAACTTCTCCAACTGCCTGGAAATCATATCAAACATACTGCTGCCTCAGTTCTTTGAAATTGAACATTTTCTCTTCATGGAACATTTTGAACTTGAATATCCCAAAGTCTTAATTTCTGAACTCCTTCAATGTTTGATTCTTTCATTTCTTTCTTAAGATTACCTAGACCATATTATTCCTTCCCCCATGTTTCTTTCACTGTCTGTTTTTGTTTTTTTATAGTACTCGTTTTCTTTTAACGTACCATGTGACTGTTTAAAATATGGTTCTGTGGTCTGCTATTAATCCCTGGTATGTAAACTATTTTTTTAAAAAATGTTATTTATTTATTATGTACATTAGTGTTTTGCCTGCCGTGGAGGTGTCAAATCTCCTGGAGCTGGAGTTAGAGCTAGCTGTGAACTGCCAGGTAGGTGCGACGAATTGAACCTGGGTTCTCTGGAAGAGCCATCAGCATTCTTATCCACTAAGCCATCTCTCCAGCCCCTGTAAACTATTTTTAAAAGGTATTTTTTTCTTTTCTTCAAGAAGGTATCTTTAGGAACTGGAAGAACCCTAGGCTAAGCAGTCATTTAAAATAATTACTGGGGGTTGGGAGAACTACAGGAAAGATTTTCACACAGTATTCTTTTGCATTTGGTTATAAAAACGGGTTTAGGAAAATGTGAAAGAAATGATATTGAAGTGTTTATGCAATATGTTCTGCATCTTGTTAGAAGATGGCTGTTACATAGAGTAGATGGGTTGGTTTTAGATTTATTTCATGGATATTTTAACATTATTTTATGTTAATTATACTTATTTTGTGTCACTGTGAACAAAACACTTCAAATAACTTCAAAATAACTTTAAAGGATCACAATCATCTGACTCACAGTCTGAGATAGTTCGGTCCATAATAATGTGACCCCATGAACCTCTAAGAGAGTATGTGAGAGATCAGGTTTCTCATAGCAGACAAGAAGATACAGTCAAAAAGGACAGGACACATGTTGTCCTTAAGGTTATGCTACCAGGGTCATACCTATCCTCTCTGTAGATAGAACCCATCTTCTAAAGTTTCCCAAAGTTTCTAAAATCGTGCTACCAGAAGGGAATAACAAATTCATCACATGAGCTCAAAGGAGACATTTTATCTTCAAACCATAACACACATATTATGCTTACACATATGTGTAGAGGAATTTTAATCCAGTAATCCAGTAGCATGGTTGCTTTGGCTGGAAACCAGACATGTCCTTAGTACAGACTTTTAATCCCAGAGACAGAGGCAAGCACATCTCAGAGATCAAGACCAGCCTGGGACAGAACAAGTTCCAGATAAAGAAAAGTTTAGGCCCAGGTGTGGTGGTACATACCTTTAATCGCAGCACACACAAGACAGAGGAATGTAAATCTCTTGTGCTGCAAGATATTTCCTATCCAGTCACATTGAGGCAGTGAGAGGCCAGTGATTGGAGGGGAGAGAGGAGGAGGAGCTAAGAGAGGTGAAAGGCGGAGAGAGAGAGGGAGGCTTGGTGGACCAGGGCAGAGCAGGGAAGGAGATGTGGATATCCAGATGGCTTCAGACGTGTTTCTGGTGTTTTGGAGAGGCTAGAAATATTGGGATAGACTTTATCATTGTAAATTGTCATTATGTAATTGGGAATTTATATATATTCGGTTAACTATTCAAGTTTAAGAGTCTTGCTTTACCGGATACTTGGAAGGAGTGGTGCCGAGGCCTGGAGAGGAGGTATACTTTTTGTTTGTTTGTTTGTTTGTTTTTAATTAATAAGCGCTATACTCTTGTGTTCTAGTAAGTTCTGTTTAGTCAGTTCAGTTCAGTTCAGTTCAGTTCAGTTCAGTTCAGTAGATGCAGCAGAGGCCGTTGAAACCAGGCAGGAAGAAGGCCAGAAGATTAGAACACCTTGTCAGAGCTAGTTTAAAGCCACCAGAGCAACTCAGTGAGAAACTGAGAGAAGCCAAACTGAATTAGTCAGCTTGGTGAGAGGAGTTAGAGCCAAAGCAGGAGAGTTGAAGCAGCCAGCCAGATTTCAAAAAGAGATAGAAAGGTTGAGCCTATTCAGCAGTAAGCCTCTGAGATGGCAATTGTATCAATTGAATAAACTTACCTTTACACCTTTGTGGGTGTCTGAAGAGCACTCGACAAACATTAGCTACTGCATAAAAGTTTCTTAGGATACTTTCTCAAGTAACTCAAAAGTGCAAACTAGAGTTTTGTAGGTCTTCTACATGTACATTTCATAAAATAATTAAATTCTTGACAGGAAGACAATTACTGTAGTTCTGAGCATTTGTACCAAGTAGAAAAGTTTATGAACTCCCTGACATTTTAAATATGAAATATTAGTAAATAAATTATATGAACAGCACAAATAAACATTTTTCTCCTCTGAATATTATCTGTTAGTTCCTTTGGAATATAATATTTTTAAATCATCTTTAAAAGTCAAAAACCAAGATAAGCAACAGAAGGACATGCTAAAAACAGTCAATTAGTTGGTGTTCTAGTGAAGCCAAGAAAAGCAGGGGAAAATAAGGAAGGAGAAGATGAGGGCTGGCTCTGCTATTTTCCTATGAGTCACTGGTTGCCTGACTGAAAAAGATATAAAGTTCAATAAGAACATGAGCCCTTTTGAAGCAAAGACTTTAGTAACCTTTGAAGGAAATGGAAGCTTATAATTGGTTTTGAATTATAATTAAATCTCACAATGGACACAAATTCCTATCCATCTAATGAGTCCTCTCTTATATCGGACCAAAAGATATGTTTAATAAGAAGTACCCCATTTCCTGCTGGATGTGGTTATTTAGGACCACACAATTTGTTTGTGCAGGATTATGAGATCTTACAGATATTTAAAGGCTATTTAGTTTTTGGGTGTGTTTTTAATTAATTATCCTTTATTCTGAAATGTACAAAAATACTACAGGAAACCCATAATGTAAAATTCCTGCTAATTTAGCTTTGATATAGAGGGAATTACACTTTAAATGCACTCTGTGTTTTTATTTTTCCTTAACGTTGCTCTTGTTGGCAAGTATGAATTAAGAGGGAAAACCACGGCAAATGATATTTTCCTTCTCTGTCTTTTTCTCACATGTTGTTTTGAAAATTTCATCATTCAGATCTTGAATTCTTCATTCTACCAATTATTGTAAGGATTATATCTAATTAATGTGTCCCAGGAGAGAGAAAGGAAGGTTTACCTGGGATACAGAATGATACAGAAATTTATGAAAAAAAAATCAGCTTCCTGGAGAATCTCATTTAAAGTCCATTGATTCGTAAGTTTGAAAAGGAGCATACCTCACACTGCATTTTAAACTAACTTTGCCTTTTACAGGACTGTTATGTTATACTACATGAATACTACATTATACTTATCAAAATCTGATTGCATATTGATATTTTTCTGTCTCAAAGTACAAATACCTTAAATATCAGAATAACTTTATTTTCATTTTTTTTTTTTTTGGTTTGTGCCTTGTATATGACTTGCAACTTGGTAGATAATAGGAAAATGAACTGATTATAAGTTACAGGAATGAATGAATAACTGAAGGGAAGGATGAATAAACTATTAAATACTTAATGATTATTTAATGTTAATGTAACTAGATATGAACAAGGCAAACCATATTTTCTACCGTAAAATCAACTATCCAGAGATATTACATTCATTCAAATGGATGAGAAACCCACTTTCTTAAAGAAAAGTGAATTAAATGATGACAATTGTGATTGTTTAAATATGATCAACCCAGGAAGTAGCATAATTAGAAGGTGTGGCTCTGCTGGAATCCGTGTGTCACAGTGGGCATGGACTTTAAGACCCTCATACTAGCTGCCTGGAAGTCAGTATTCTGCAAGCAGCCTTCAGATGAAGATGTAGAACTCTCAGCTCTGCCTGCACCATGCCTGCCTGGATGCTGCCATGCTCCCAACTTGAGAAGAATGGACTGAACCTCTGAACCTGTAAGCCAGCCCCAGTTAAATGTTGCCTTGGTCACAGTGTCTGTTCAAAGCAGTAAAATCTTAAATAAGGCAATAATTAATTGCACATATCAATCTAAAACCACATTAGCTTTCATAAAATTCTAAGATTTGCCAATGCAGGTCGCATACCTACAGAATAGTCACTAACTCAGGTTAATGTCATCTTTTAGTTAAGACACCACAGTCTTGGCCTTATTTGCTTACATGTGCAATGTAGCATTCATTTCCAGTCCATGAATCTGAACCTAGGATTTAGTAAGTACTATGAGAGTTCACATTAGTACTGTGCTAAGTTAAAACTCTTGGTGAAATAAAAGCTAGATATTTCAACAAGAAAGAAATTTGGAATTATGTAAAAATAGACGTATTTAGAAAAATAAGAATATAGGTGTTCTTATCTGCATGTTAAAGAAGCTGTGCAGAACATTAAGTATACATGCTAAATCTGGGCTCAGAGATCTGAGACAAAGCCTCACTAGACATTACAAACTGCTGAAACAAAGAGGTTAAGTTTTTTCACTGTATAAACAGGAGGCATGCCAGTTATGGTTCTGTGGATCCACTCATGTATTTATTGTAAAGATTATATAAATATTTATGTACAATTCCTATCTAGACGCAGAAGAGTAGAAAATATTTGTACATGTCTACATGTACATAAGCAATTCTCATAGCCTAAGGTAAGTTCCAGGGACTGAAAGTAAGAAAGAGGTTGCAGGTAGAGGGGTGGAAGTTTTGAGAAGGTGTTTGAGATACATGAAAGTAAACATGAGTACCATTGCCTATATCAGCTTTTATGCATTTGTCATTTGTCCTAGTTTGGCAGCCGTGCTTTGTATAAATTAGGTGTCTTAAAAGTTTATCCTATCTTGCCTAGAAATGTTCACAGGATACATTTTAGATGATCCTCAAAGTTGTAAAGGCAGATATAGTAAGAAACTATATAGTGAAAGGGGATAGTAGTACATTCTAATTGTTTAGCAGACAGACTGCCATAGTAAGTGTATGTATGTAAATGCCCATAATGCACTTTCAGAAGGATATGTGGAGGTTACCATAAAGGTAGCTTTGTGATAAGGAGAGTGTAGTGCTTTGAAAATGTTTGACCCAGGGTATGGCAACATTAGGAGGTGCGGCAATGTTGGAGTAAGGGTGGCCTTGTTACAGAATGTGTGTCACTGTGGAGGTGGGCTTTGAGTTCCTATCCTCAAGCTCTGTCCAGTATGCATGATAGTCTCCTCTTGGCTGCCTGCAGATAACAATCTCCTTCTGCCTGCCTTTGGATCAAGATGTAGACCATGTTTGCCACCACAGTGATAATGGACAGAACCCCTAAACCCATAAGCCAGACCCAATTAAATGTCATTTATAAGAGTTGCATTGGTCATGGTGTCTCTTTACAGCAATGAAACCCAAACTAAGACAAAGAGGAAAAGACCAGGAGCATATCATATAATATGATTATGATTCTGCTGCGCACACACACTCGCACACATGCATGTATACATGTGTATACACACACACATGAGAGAGAGAGAGAGAGAGAGAGAGAGAGAGAGAGAGAGAGAGAGAGAGAGAGAGAGAGAGAGAGAGAGAGAAAATATGTATATACACATATAATATAAGCATGTATATTAATGTTTTCATATTTGAAGTTCTCTCTACCCATTCTCCTGACTCTCCTGATTAAAGCAAGAGCAACCTTGTATTCATCAATACTTTCTGTTATTCCTCATCTGCAAATAAAAGACATTTTTGAGCCTTTCTATTTTGTTGTTTTGCGTCTCCCCCCCCCCTTTTTTTAACAAGCTGTGGTTAAAGATATGTGAAAGACATTGTTATATGCAATCCTAAGCCTAGTACATGAAAAAAAATACCACATGAACCTCCAAACTTTGTGATAATAAGATGTAGAGGAATCTTCAGAGATCTCTGAGCCCACTGGACTGAGACAACCACAGGATCTTACAAACCTGGGTCCTCGAATGACACCTGGAAAGCTGCCCACCAACCAGAAGTGTCTGCTCCAATCTTGAGTAAAAGAGACTGTGATATCCCAGGTATTTGGCAGTTATGTCGCATAACAAATGTACACAAACAAATATTCTAAAATGCTCACAGCTTTGCAGGGGTGATCTCTCTGGATCTATGAAAATAAGAAATGAAGTGATGAGGGGAGCAACAGCCAGACCTAGTTGAAACCAGACACCACAGCAGACTTTGTTCACAAGTAAGTAGTTACTTGAGCTGTCTCACAATAGCCATGACTTCAGTCTTTGCATTGTCTACCTGAGAACTGTCCAGAGCTCTCTCTTTGTCTGTTCTCCATCTGAGAGAAGGTTGACCTGCCGTAACTCGCATGCTGGCAGTACTGTTAAAAAATCACTACACACTCACCAGTCTGTACTTTTCTTCCTAAAACAGGGTGCTGACCTCAAAGGAAAACAGGTTTCGGCCACATCTACACGGGTGACCATGTGTGGCATAAAATAGACTTTCCAGCATGCGTTTATTTGGCAATGACTTAAAAGTACAACCAGATGTTTTCATGGAGAACAGTTCTTTCTCCCACAAGTGTTTCCAATTTAAATACATTTGTTTTGACTCTATTTTGCTGCACATGGAAAACATCCATTTTCTTCTTTCCAGTGGGGATAGACAGTGAACGTTGGCAAATCTCATAGAGAGTGATTACCAGCATAGGCAAAACTTCAGTGAAATCTGTATTTCCATACGGAGAATTTCTTAAAGACAACTTTGCATGTTAAGTAGGTTGGCTCTTTTAAAACAATTTCTTCCCTTTAATTTGTACCATAAGTCTTAAACATCTGTATGTGTTTGATCCTAGGCAACTATCTTATTCTTCAGTGATAAGTCTGACGGATCTATTCAGAATGACGTCCCAGCTTCTGGGTAGGCCATCAATGGCTACTGAAAATAGATGCTTAAGATCTTATCAAGGGTATATTATGTGGAAGAATTTTATCAAACATACTTGGAAATGGCAAGATAAAAGGTAACAAGAATTTTAAATAACATTTTGAAAATAACAGGGAAAAAAGGGGGTTTCTCCCTTCTTTGGGAAAATAAACCCAATGTGCGCATGACAACATCTAGCAAACTCTTGGCAAGAGTTTACATTTTTGGTTTTAGGAACCCAGGAGTTATATTTTAGCTCATAAAACACATAGTTTTCTCCAACAAAATTTTCTTTGATTTTCTTTTTCTTTTTAATTTAAATCTCAGATTTGTGGAACACATCTAAAAAGATATTTAAAGATGTTGTTCTTTGTCTAAGGATATTTAAATGAATAAAAGTCCTAGTACTATACTGACAGTAAAACTGCTGTTTTATTTTTCCCCCTTGTGTTTAATGCTTCCATGGTCTGGGATACACAATAGTGAGTTTTAAACCACATATTCTGCAAAAGGAGCTGTAAATATTACAGTGCTTATTAATTTTTTTACTGGATTAAAGCAAGACACTCTAGTTTCCCCACCTAATTTTCCTACTAAAAGTGTTTCTTCCAAGATGTTTGGAAAGTTTTCATTCCAATGGTTTTTCAGTTTTTCTTTCCACATAGCATTAATCTTTATCAGATACCTTCTGATTATTCTAGTCTGTCATAAAATTCCCATCTCATTCTCAGTAATAAAAACAAAAGTACTGTCTCTCAAAACCATTCCAACTGTCCTCCCATTTCTGTAGCTACCTATTTTTTGCAATCCAAATGCTTTAACTTTTTAAGACATGTATTCAGGTTGTTAGGCTTAGCCATAGATACCTGTTGGGACAAGTTTAGACTTCTCTTACATCTCATTAAAGAGAACACTATGAGATCCTGACCCTGTGGCAGTCTCTCCAGTTACTCTCCCAGCTTGATACAACTAGCAGAAGACTGATTTTTGCCAGACCACAGAGTTAGAGAGCATTTTGCCAATGTAGTGTAGTCATAGATTGTTTAGATGACCCATTAGATCCAGCTGTTGACTCAAAGAAATACGAATTAAGGGGCATTTTGTAACAACCTTGTGAAATGGGCTTTGTCATGTTCTCTGGTGTTATTTGGAAATGGCAAATGCATTATTTCTTTAATTTATATTTTCTCCCCATTTGTGTTCCATTTAATTTGTGAATTATAGTGAAAAGCTGTAAATATTCTTAATTTACAACTACTTCAATTTAATATAGGATGCATTCTGGGAATAAGAAAATAAAACTCACTTCAGCTTAATAATGAATTAAGATATATCCAATTTAAAAGTCCTAACAGTCCCTATTTTTTTCTAGAACGCTTACCATCTTAAAAGTACTGTCAAGTGTTGTATTATCATTTGTTATTAAAAAAGTATAATGTCTCCTTTAAAAACAATCTGTCCACAATGATTGAAATATCTGTCTTGAGTTAAAGCACAGTCTTAGTGATTTTGTCTATTTGAAATACTACTTATTATACTCTCTGCAGAAAAACTCAATGACTTCTCCCATATGACAGCTTTCATCTTCACTTTTTCCAGTTTTAATGTGAAAAGTATCAATAAGATCCGAACACAGTTGCTATGAAATTTTTTATCACTATTTCAAAATAAATCAAGTTTCTGAAACTAAATCATAATTATTTCCACTTATTTTGCAAGTAATTTATACATTTAAAGTAGACAATCTAGTTGTCTCAGTTTCTTGCTTTGCTCATGGATGCATTTCCAGAAGGACAGCCTGAGTTCACTCCAGTAACTCCTATTTTATGGCTATTGTTACTTTGCCCTGATAATTTACTTTGTAATCTTTGGTCTAAGTGCATTAGATATGTGTCTAAAAGTGATATAGTTATAAAGTCACTAGCTTATCAGTAACTTTTTCTAAGGTTTACTTTCACCATTTCACAATTACTCAAATTGAGATAAGTGTTAAGTTTTGTTCACTTATTTGCACAGTGCTAACCTGCTTTCATAAGTGCATAGGTACTCTTAAAACTTAAGATTTATAAGTATCTATGTCTTAGGGTTTTATTACTGAGAAGAGATGCCATGACCAAGGAAACTCTTAGCAAGGCGTACATTTAATTTGTGATGGCTTACAGTTTTAGAGTTTTAGTCCATTATCAACATAGCAGGAAGCATGGTAAGGTGCAGGCAGACATGTTACTAGAGGAGCAAAAAGTTCAACATATTGATCTGAAGACAGCCAGAAAGGCACTAGCTTTTACACTGGTTAAGACCTGAACATAGGAGACCTCAAAGTCTATCTACACAGTGACACAATTCCTCCAACAAGCCAACACCTCCTCCCATAAGGCCACACCTCCTAATAGCACCACTCCCTGTGACCAAACATTAAAACTCATGAATATATGGAAATCGAACCTTCTTTCAAAAATGGAACTTTATGGTTATCTGAAGCACAGTCACTGAAAATTAAGGTGCTATGCTCTGTAATACAAGGGATGAGTTTGTGGGTGATATCATTTTTATATTGAACTTAAAAAGATGTTCCTCAAATATATGGTATAAAAATCTGAGGTGATAGACATAGCAAACAAGAGTTTTCCTTCATAAATGACATCATGAACCCATAGGGATTATTAGGCTCAGCATCTGTTACACGGTGAGTAATCATGTATCATCCGAGGGGAAGTTTATGATTAAGTAAAACTAAATAACTACAGAAAGTTAAGACATCTTAGAATGTCCTGTGCTGGTTGTACATGCATTTAATCCCAGAATATGGAAGGTAGAGGAAGACATATCACTGAATTAGAGGCCAATCTGGTCTCTACAGAAAATGTTCCAAGACAGCCAAGTCTATATAGTGAGATGTTTTCTCAAAAACTAAACAAACAAACAAACAAACAAACAAAAAACCAAAAAAAACAAAAACAAAACAAAACAAAAAAAAACCAAAAAAAAACCAACAGCAACAGCAACAATAAAAATCATATAACAATGTCAAGCCATATGAATGAAAGCCACAGTTCTTTATATATATAAACATAGAGTATTTGTTCTTCTATTTCATTAATACTTCTTAGAACAATTCATTTAGACCTATTAAGAAATTAAAATTTTGCTATCCTTACCACGAAGAATTATTTAAATTCATCATGTAAGTTTGTATGAACCAAGAAATACAAAATGAGATCTGAACAGAGACTCAAGAACATAGATAAAGAACAGAAAATTTTAGAAAGCAATAATTGATATATTACTAATAACTCCATCACTTATAGCAATGTTTATGAAAATTTAATTTTTATAGAAAATAGGAAAAACTAATAATATAGTGAGGCATCCAAAAGCATTTAAGCCTTGAGATTTTCATTGCAATTGTCTTTTGTTACAACTTTCCCATCCAAATGGAACCCGCAGGAGTTGAAATTGAAATTTTACCAATACTTTTAAATGTTATTTATTTATTAGTCTTATTTCTCTTCCACTGATAGGTTCTAACCTTAGTGAAAATAACTCAATCATGAAACCATATCAATTAGTGAACTTTAGAACTTCTAGATTCAACACAAAGAAGGTGCTGATTAATAATTACACAAATTTATCAACATTTTAGCTTTAGAATGGAGAGTTAAATAAAATTTAATGCACAATTTACATAAATGGAAATACATGACACTTAAAAATCAATGCAAATGGCATGAAGGAAAATGCCAAATTGCTGAAGTGTGACTTAAAATCAGATTAAATTAGTCCTGATAATGCAATTTCTGTATTTAGGATAAATTATTAGAATTATTTAAGCCTTAGTTTCTTCTTTTATAGAGTAAGGCTGGTAATATTATATAAATTACATGTGAGAATATATGCAAAGTTCTTACTTCAGAGCCAGTGACATAGAAAATATTTAACAAAGACAATTAAAAAAGAAAATTATATACAGTGCACTCCGCCATCTTTGATCAGGCAACAGAGCATTTGGGACCTCCATGCACAGGGATAACCAAGCATAGCATCGCTTGGGACTCAGCCAGCTTGTGTGCTCCCTGCATCCAAGAGCTGGGCAGGTCTGTGGTCAATTATGAGCCAGCTCTGATGTGGGACATCTGCCCTACAGAGGGACCCACACTGGGAGAGAGCGCACCCGCACAGGGAGGGAGCACACCAGACTTCCCATGGCAACTTCTGCTCCAGGGAATGACTACACTGAACCCTTGGATGTGCAGGGATTCATCAACATAACTCACTTGGGGCAAGATATATCAGGGCTCCAAAGTCACTCAGGAACAGGGCAGCCCCTCAGCAATCGGTGCCAGGGGAATCCTGGGCACACGGTGGGGGGGGGGGGAGCAGAAATAGCCTTGCAGGCTCA
The DNA here is from genome assembly GCA_036184795.1 of Tokudaia tokunoshimensis. Taxonomy (NCBI): domain Eukaryota; kingdom Metazoa; phylum Chordata; class Mammalia; order Rodentia; family Muridae; genus Tokudaia; species Tokudaia tokunoshimensis. The sequence goes on from BTHU01000002.1 coordinate 13,513,868, forward strand.
AAAGAGGACCAAGCAACAGCCAGTGACAGAAGGACCAACTAACATCAGAGGTAACCAGATGGAAAAAGGCAAACGTAGGAGCATTACTAACAGAAATCAAGGCAATATGGTACCATCTGAACCCAACTCTCTGACAGCAGCAAGTCGTGGATACCCCATCACACACGAAAGGCAGAATCTGGATTTAAAATCACTTCTCATGATGCTATTAAAGGATTTCAAGAAGGATGTAAATAAATCTCATAAAGAAATACAGGAGAACATGAATCAACGGGTAGAAGCCCTTACAAAGGAAACACAAAAATTCCTTACAGAAATGCAGGATAATATGTATCAACAGATGGAAGCCCATAAGACAGGAACACAAAAATCGCTTAAAGAAATACAGGAGAATCGCTTCTCGGCCTTTTGGCTAAGATCAAGTGTAGAAATACAGGAGAATTTGGGTCAACAGACAGAAATCCTGAAAGAGGAAATGCAAAAATGTCTTATAGAAATACAGGAAAATACAAACAAACAAGTGAAGGATCTCAGTAAATCCATCCAGGATCTAAAAAAGGAAGTAGAAACAACTAAGAAATCACAAAGGGAGACAACTTGGGAGATACAAAAACTTGGAAAGAAATCAAGAGTCATAGATGCAAATATCAAAAACAGAATACAAGAGATGGAAGAAAGAATATCAGGTGCTGAAAATACCAAAGAATGCATCGACTCAATAGTCAAAGAAAATGCAAAGTGCAAAAAACATGTAACCCAAAACATCCAGGAAATCCAGGACACAATGAGAAGACCAAACCTAAGGATTATAGGTATAGATGAGAGTGAAGATTTGCAACTTAAAGGGCCAGTAAATATCTTCAACAAAATTAAGGAAGAAAACTTCCCTAAACTAAAGAGAGAGATGCTGGTGAACGTACAAGAAGTCTACAGAACTCCAAACAGACTGGACCAGAACAGAAATAACTCATGTCACATAATAATCAAAACACCAAATGTAGTGAACAAAGAAAGAATATTAAAAGCAGTAAGAGAAAAAGGCCAAGTTACATATAAAAGAAGACCTATTCGAATCACATCAGACTTCTCACCAGAGACTATGAAAGCCGGAAGATCCTGGGCAGATCTCATGCAGACTCTTAAGAGAACACAAATGCCAGCGTAGACTATTATACCCATCAAAACTGTCAATCACCATAGATGGAGAGATCAAGACATTCCATGATAAAACCAAATTTACACAAAACAAGCCCTGGAAAGAATTATAGGTGGAAATAAACAATACAAGGAGAGAAAGTACACCCTGGAAAAAATAAGATAGTAACCTTCTTTCATCAAACCCAAAAGTAGATAACGACTCAAACATAAAGATAGCATCAAGAATAGCAGGTAGCAATAATCACTATTCCTTAATCTCCCTTAATATCAATGGTCTCAACTCCCCAATAAAAAGACATAGACTAACAGACTGGATATGTAAACAGGACCCAACATTTTGCTGCGTGCAGGAAACGCACCTCAGTGTCAAAGACAAACACTACCTCAGAGTAAAAGGCTGGAAAACAATCTTATAAGCAAATGGTCTCAGGAAACGAGCAGGAGTAGCCATCCTAATATAAGATAAAATTGACTTTCAACCGAAAGTCATCAAAAAAGGCACAGAAGGACACTACATACTGGTCAAAGGAAAAATCCACCAAGAAGAACTCTCAATTCTGAACATCTATGTTCCAAATGCAAAGGCACCCTCATTCGTAAAAAACTTTACTAAAGATCAAAGCACACATCACACCTCACACAATGATAGTGGGTGACTTCAGCAGCCCACTCTCTGAAATGGATCTTTCAGGAAAGCAGAAACTAAACAGGGACACAGTGAAACTAATTGAAGCCTTGGACCAAATGGAACTAAGAGATATATATAGAACATTTCATCCTAAAGAAAAAGAATATACCTTCTTCTCAGCACCTCATGGTAACTTCTCCAAAATCGACCATATAATTGGTCACAAAACAGACCTCAACTGATATAAGAAGATAGAACTAATCCCATGCCACCTATCATATCACTATGGAATAAGGGTGGTCTTCAATAACAGCAAAAACAACAGAAAGCCCACATACACATGGAAGCTGAACAATGCTCTACTCAATGATACCTTGATCAAGGAGGAAATAAAGAAAGAAATCAAAGACTTTTTAAAATTTAATGAAAATAAAGGCACAACATACCCTAATTTATGGGACACAATGAAAGCAGTGCTAAGAGGAAAATTCATAGCCCTGAGTGCCTGCAAAAAGAAACAGGAGAGAGCATACACTAGCAGCTTAATGGCACACCTGAAAGCCCTGGAACAAAAAGAAAAAAATACACCCAAGAGGAGTAGAAGGCAGGAAATCATCAAACTCAGGGCTGAAATCAATCAAGTAGAAAAAAATAAAACCATGCAAAGAATCAACAAAACGAGGAGTTGGTTCTTTGAGAAAATCAACAAGATAGATAAGCACTTAGCCATACTAGCCAGAGGGCACAGAGACAGTATCCAAATTAACAAAATCAGAAGCGAAAAGGGAGATATAACAACAGAAACTGAGGAAATACAAAAAATCATCAGATCCTACTACAAATGTCTGTATTCAACACAACTAGAAAGTCTCAAGGAAATGGACAATTTCCTAGACAGATACCAAATACCAAAATTAAATCAGGATCAAATAGACCATCTAAACCGTCCTAAAACCCCTGAACAAATAGAAGTCGTCATTGGAAGTCTTCCAACCAAAAAAAGCACAGGTCCAGATGGTTTTAGTGCAGAATTCTATCAGACCTTCAAAGAAGACCCAACACCAATACTCTTCAAACTATTCTACAAAATAGAAACAGAAGGAACACTACCCTACTCGTTCAATGAAGCCACAATTACGCTGATAAGAAAATCACACAAAGATCCGAAAAAGAAAGAGAATCTCAGGCCAATTTCTCTTATGAATATCGATGGAAAAATACTCAATAAAATTCTTGCCAACCGAATCCAAGAACACATCAAAATGATCATTCACCACCACGATCAAGTAGGCTTCATCCCTGGGATGCAGGGTTGGTTCAATATAAGGAAGTCCATTAATGTAATCCACTACATAAACAATCTCAAAAAAAAACAAAACAAAAAACCACATGGTCATTTCATTAGATGCAGAGAAAGCATTTGACAGAATTCAGCATCCTTTCATGCTAAAAGTCTTGGAAAGATCAGGAATTCAAAGTCGATATCTAAATATAGTAAAAGCAATTTACAGCAAACCAGTAGCCAACATCAATCTAAATGGAGAGAAACTTGATGCAATCCCACTAAAATCAGGGACTAGACAAGGCTGCCCTCTCTCTCCATTATTTTCAATATAGTACTTGAAGTGCTAGCTAGTGCAATTAGACAACAAAAGGAGGTCAAAGGGATACAAATTTGAAAGGAAGAAATCAAACTATCACTATTTGCAGACGATATGATAGTATACATAAGCGACCCAAAGAACTCCACCAGAGAACTCCTACAGCTGATAAACAACTTCAGCAAAGTTGCCTGATATAAAATCAACTCAAGGAAATCAGTAGCCTTCCTATACTCAAAGGATAAGCAGGCTGAGAAAGAAATAAGAGAAATGATACCCTTGACAATAGCCACAAACAATATAAAGTATCTTGGTGTGACTCTAACCAAGCAAGTCAAAGATCTGTTTGACAAGAACTTCAAGTCTCTGATGAAAGAATTTGAAGAAGACATCAAAAGATGGAAAAATCTTCCATGCTCATGGATTGGCAGGATTAATATAGTAAAAATGGCCATCTTGCCAAAAGCAATATACAGAGTCAGTGCAATCCCCATCAAAATCCCAACTCAATTCTTCATAGAGTTAGAAAGAGCAATTCAAAATTCATCTGGAAAAACAGAAAACCCAGGATGGCTAAAACTATTCTCAAGAGTAAAAGAACTTCTGGGGGAATCAGTATCCCAGACCTCATGCTGTACTACAGAGCAATAGTGTTAAAAACTGCACGGTATTGATACAGTGACAGACATGTAGATCAATGGAACAGAGTTGAAGACCCAGAAATGAATCCACATTCCTATGGTCACTTGATCTTTGACAAAGGAGCTAAAACCATCCAGTGGAAAAAAGATAGCCTTTTCAACTAATGGTGCTGGTTCAACTGGAAGTCAACATGCAAAAGAATGCAAATCGATCCATTCTTATCTCCTTGCACTAAGCTCAATTCCAAGTGGATCAAGAACCTCCACATAAAACCAGAAACACTGAAACTAATAGAAAGGAAACTAGGGAAGAACCTTGAACATATGGGCACAGGGGAAAATTTCCTGAACAGAACTCCAATAGCTTATGCTCAACAATCAAGAATTGACAAATGGGACCTCATAAAATTACAAAGTTTCTGTAAGGCAAAGGACACTGTTAAAAGGACAAAGCAGCAACCAACAAACTGGGAAAAGTACTTTACCAACCCTACATTTGACAAGAGGGCTATTATCCAATATATACAAAGAACTCAAGAAGTTAGATTCCAGAGAGCCAAATAACCCTATTAAAAAATGGGGTACAGAGCTAAACAAAGAGTTCTCACCTGAAGAATATCCAATGGCTGAGAAGCACCTAAAGAGATGTTCATCATCCTTAGTCATTAGGGAAATGCAAATCAAAACAACTCTGAGTTCCACCTCATACCTGTCAGAATGGCTAAGATCTAAAACACAGGAGACAGCAGTTGTTGGGGAGGATGTGGAGAAAGAGGAACACTCCTCCAGTGCTGGTGGAATTGCAAGCTGGTACAACCACTCTGAAAAGCAGTCTGGCGGTTCCTCAGAAAACTGGGCATGACACTCCCAGACGATCCTGTTCTACCACTCCTGGGCATATACCCAGAGGCTTTACCTGCATGCAATAAGGACACATTTTCCACTATGTTCATAGCAGCCTTACTTATAATTGCCATAAACTGGAAATAACCCAGGTGTACCTCAATGGAGGAATGGATTCAGAAGATGTGGTATATTTACACAATGGAATGCTACTCTGTAATTAAAAGCAATGAATTCACGAGAAATGAGAGGGGGTTGAATTGGGAACAGGGAGAGGGAATGGGGTTTATGGGATTTTCTGGGAGGGAGGAAACAAGAAAGGGGAAATCATTTGGAATGTAAATAGAAAAAATATTGAAAAAAAGACAATTATAAAAGATTACCTTTTCAATTTCAATCACATGCTGTGCACTGTGCAACAATGCCACAAAAATAAATAATAGAGAACCAAAATAGCGTAACTGCACTTGCATTTGGATTCATGTCATACTTACTATGTTCATAGAGCATGGCTTGTCATCTGAACCCTTCAACCATATTGATTCTTCTGGAGATCAAAGTCATAAGGATAATCAGCACAAGTTTGGGGCCATGTTTACATATAGGCTCATAAAAATGCAATACAGCATTCAACGGGGTAATAAGCTTGAAAACACATGTTATTAAACTCATAGGTGTTTTTCTGAATATAAAAAAAGAAAAAAACTTTTTCTCCATAAAGATAATCATGTTTCAAAAGCCTTTAATTTGGTATTGTGAAGATTATAATATGGTGTTTCAATTTAAAATGAGGCAAAAGGAAGACACAAACCACAACCAGAGTAGATAAGTGAAATATAATTAATGCGACCTTTTACCCTACAGCTGGCAAAGTCATTAAAGAATAAAATTGCTAGAAATCATCACAATGTTTGTAAAATTCATGTTTTAATTATTAATTGCTTGGAAGAGGTATACAAAATTAAAATCGATGTCACTTTGAATGTTTTTATTTGGGCTCATAAATAATATTTAGATTTATAGTTAGACTTAGTTCCAAGCAATACAGGATTATTGTGGTTGTAAGACATTTCTCGCTAAGTAGTCTGATCCATGACAATCTAAATACAGTGGTAAATACAGTTTACCTTTCCATTTTAGTCATGCATCCAGCAGTACTGATGTTCAAATAAGCTCCCATTAGGATCATTGGTCTTAGTGTAGCTGAGAAGACTCAAGTGGCTGCAGTTGACTTTACTAGGCTTACAGCTTGACTAATCTGGATGGTCCTTTACTCACATTTCTAGGGATATGCATAATCTAAGAATGATCTGCAACTATTAATCTGTAGAGAAATTTTAATCAAGCAGCATGGCTGCTCTGGCAAGAGACCTATATCTGTGTGATTTGGCTAGAATAATGACATGCCATTAATACATCCCATACAATCAAGGTAAAATCAGTTTAAAAGTTAATCAAATAAAAAGTTCAATAAAAGTTTAATGTGAGTTTACACTTAAAGTTAGTTTAAAAGTTCAGCCATATTTGAAAATGAAATCTAAGTTAGTGGCAGACAAAGAGAAGAAACAGAAACACAATTTGCATATCAATAGATTTCCAAGAAGATGGAAGGAGAGACCCCTGGTCCTGGAAAGACTGGATGTAGGGGAATGCCAGGACAGAGAAGACAGAGGGGGTTGAATGGGGAAAAGAGGGAGGGAAGGGGGCTTATGGGACTTTCGGGAAGGTAGGAAGTGGGAAAGGGGAAATGATTTGGAATGTAAATAAAAAAACTTAGAAAATAAAAAAAATCTAAAAAAAAGGTAATATTAAGCTTTAATCATTAAAGAAATCACCTAAATTATTCAGCTAGCCCTAATTCTGCTACCAAGAACAGTGTAGTTTTTATAAACAAAAGACTAAATAAGACTCTTCAATTTAACTGTGTTCTTTTAGTTTTAATGCCAGTACATGGAATGGAAAGCATTAAAGAAAGGCCAGGTCCAAGTGAATCTTTGTCATATACTCAAAATGGAATGTTGGCAACTCAGTGACAGAGATGTGTAAAATCACAACCAATCCCTGTTCATTCAAAGAATGCAAGATTCTGTCAATATTTAAGAATCTATCAATCATTTTCACTGTAGAAGAGAATGTAAAAGAAGATTAGACATTAATGTGTTGAAGATAATTTCATACAATGCATACATATAACAGCCTGTGTAATTCAGAGTACCATGGAATTTCTAAAAAATATCTTTAACAAACATGAACTTTTAGAAGAAAACTGTTCCTTTAAATCTGAGAAGGCAATGTGGCCTGATAAATAGCACTTCTATTTAAAAGTTTGCTTTTCAGAACTTTTCTAATTGTTTTTTTAAGTACTCTAAAGATATAATTGAAAAACTGAATTATAGTAGTTATCATTCCAGAAAACCTAAACTTGTCAGAGAAAATCAACCAAAATCTGTAGTAAACCATTAAAACGGGTAAAAAACAATTGTCGCCCAATAGAATAATTAGTTGTAGAGCTAGTGAATACATCTCAACTGCTAGAAGTCCTTGCTGTATTGGCCTGATACCTAAGTTCCATTTTTGGATCTGACAGTGGGAAAAGAGTCATCCCCAAGGGCTGTCCTCTGCCTTCCAAAGCACAAACTGCATACTCCCAGACATATCATTCACTCTGTGGTGCTTTAAAGGAGAAATACCCTCTATAGGCTTATGTATATGAAACTGGTCTCCCTGTTGGTGGTGATATATGTGGAGGTTTTAAAATCTCTATGTGATCAAATCTTGCTGGAGGAGGAAATAATCATTGTCGGAAGAGCTTTGATAGCTCACAGCCTTTTCCCCACTATCAGTTGTTTCTCTCTGTTTCCTTTGTTTGGTTTGAGATGTACTATCTCAGCTTTCTGCACTGTCTGGGATCATAACTACCCCCAGATGGATTCTCTCTCTCTCTCTCTCTCTCTCTCTCTCTCTCTCTCTCTCTCTCTCTCTCTCTCTCTCTCGCTCTTGCTCTCTGAAACTGGCATACAAAATAATCTCTTCCAGTTCTAAGTTGCTTTTAGTCATACTTTTCAGCACAACAAAAAAAAATTAGCAAGGTAAACACTCACTAATAAGTGAAACTAGTTTTTAAAGTTAACTGTGGTATGCTAAATACATAAGTACAACCTACTGAATATGAACAATGTTACTTATATGTATGTTTTCAGGGCTGACCATTTTATATTGAATAACCAATTCATGGGCTCCTTCCTGGGGAAGATGATTTCTCCTGTTCTCAGCATTGCTTAGTTTTCTGTAGTAACAATTAACAATAATTTAAAAGAGAGCAAGGAAAGATATATTGAAGAGTTTGGAAGGAGGACAGGGCAAGAAAAAAATTATGTATTATAATCTCAGAAAACACAAGCAATAATTTTAAAGTTACTTTTAGTCTTCTAAATCAGCACAGTTATAAACTGGAAGTTTTAAGCTGTCCTAGTATGCCTGCTCCTTCTCAAAGACAGGAGAGGAACCTGCCACTTGAAAGCTTTGGTAAAGAAATCAACAGACCCTCATTCACAGAAAAGTTCTAAAACTGGCACTGAAATGCAAACTGCAAAAAGAGCAAAAAGAACAAAAAAAAAAAAAAACCATGGAAGGGCAAAAATGGCTTTATCTACTGTTTGTCAGATGCCAACACAAAGCTGTATAAAGCCTTGGCTAATTGTTTCAACATTAAGAGCTAAAACAACACAGTTATAAGAACCAGGAATAGATGCATGGAAAGCATAGACTACAGCACAGTGGAAAATAAAATGCCTTCTCACTAGGTTAACCTGACATTGAGATCAGATCAATAAGATGAGATGCACTAATACAATAAAATGAGGTTGAACACAAGGCACTGAGAGTGTTCAGAGTTGAAATTTTAGCATTAAGAGTTTCCACTCCATAATGCAATGCACATTTAATAAAATACCACTCAAATTCTCTAGTTCCAAAGCTTTTCTGTAAGACTTACCTAGGTACACATGCTCCTTTTCAAATACCTACCTACAGGCCAATGATAAAAACAGCCTACCTCTTGCTACAAATACAGATATTGACATGTTTAGACTCATGTTCTGTTGTTTTGAAAAACATTTTCACAAAATTTTGTTTATGCTAACACCATAAGATTGTGCTACAGCAAAATGGGCCAATGAGATATCGTCATGGTTAAAAGTACTTGGTAACAAGCCTAAACACATGAATGACATTCTTAGGACTCACATAGTGGAAGAAAAAAATCCTGCAAGTTGTCTTCTGTGCTTAAACACACAAAAATAAGTAAATAAATGTAAGAAAAACCTGAGTATAAGGTAATCCTTTAAGTGAAGAATAAACCATATTTGCTCATTTTTTAATAATGTTGCTTTAAATACATATACATTTTTGTGCATTTATATTTTAAAATTAAGCTTTATTAAAATATGAAAAGTATTTGATGGCCATGATTTTATGCACTTAAACAACATTTTCTAACGTTTTCCACTTCAAATGTTATCCCCCTTCCCATTTTCCCCTCCAAAACCCCTCTATCCAATCATCCCTCCCCTTTCTTCTATGAAAGTACTTCCCCATCCACACACCCACTCCTGCCTCACCACCCTGGCATTCCCCTACACTGGAGCATGGAGCCTCCACAAGACCAAGGGACTCCTCTCCAGTTGATGCCAGATAAAGCAATCCTCTGCTACATATGTAGCTGGATCCATGGGTTCCCCATGTGTACTCTTTGGTTGGTGGTTAGTCCCTAGGAGCTCTGGGGTGTCTGTCTAGTTGATATTATTGTTCTTCCCATGGGGTTACAAACCCATTCAGCTCCTTTAGTCCTTCCCCTAACTCCTTCACTGGGGTTCCTGTTCTCAGTCAGATGGCTGGTTGAGAACATAAGCATCTCTGTTGGTCAGACTCTGGCAGAAACTCTCAGGGGACAGCTATGCCAGGCTCCTTCTTCCATTAGTATGTCAGCCATTTTTCAATTACAACTTTAATTGTTGATTACCATCTTCAGGAAAGTATTAGCATCTTAACCTCATAGATACCAGCTTCATTTCCTTCTCATTAACCTTAATTTCTATTCTTAATTAGATGTAGGAATGAAAAGGTATTATCAAAGGTTCATCATTTTGTGCAATAATTATTTGACTATCT